>CM038049.1:48334347-48934347 GCA_021397845.1 Areca catechu | reverse complement strand
TTTTCGGTAACTTCTTCCTTCTAAAGAAGGACTTTAGGAGCCAGGAATGGTGGATGTTCTGTCCCCGTCCTAGCCGAAGGGTCCTAAAGTACCTTCCATCGGCCATCCATGGGTGGAAGGCCAAATTCTTCTTCATAGATAGTCTTCAGCCCTGGGGCTTCGAGCCGTTATGGAGGGAGCCGAGGCCGAGGCTCCGCGAGGGGAAGGCGATTCTGATGGCCGACCATGCCAACTTCACTGAGATAGAGGGGGCCAGTCCAACTATGGCGTATGAACTGCTCGGGGAAGACATCCTTCACCAGGAAGGGGTCAGCCACCAGAGATTTCTAGGCAGGAGTCGACCTTCCCTCTCGTACTTTACTTCGCTAACTCCATTGCCTCCCCTCTTTTTACTTACTTTGATCTCTCTTTGGAATAGGAAGAAGGATGAAGATTGTTGATAGAGCCAAGGTGGTCCAACAGGCGGTAAGAAAGAGGGCCACCCAAGGAGCAGAGCCAACCACCGAAAGGCAGAAAAAGAGACGGGCGGAGGAACAGCCCGCGCCTATCATGGACGTGGACTCCGATGAGGATGTCGACCCCCTGACGGAAGTACTAGCAAGGAAGGCGCCAAGGTCTTCAACTCCTGTCGAGCGGTCGGCCACCCAACGGGTGCAGGGATGACCAGAGTTCTCCGATAAAGCGGCGGCTTCAGCCCCATCACTCGCCGACCCGATAGAAGAGGACTCCCCCACAGGCAGAGGAAAGGGGATGGCCGAAGAAGGGTCGACCGAGGGAGAAGCGACCGAAGGAGAAGCAGCCGAAGGGGAATCGGCCGAAGAGGTCCGTCAGGAGGCGTACCAGCACTGGCATGCTCTGAACAATGCAAAGAGGGCACGGAGTCTGCCTGGGATGGCCCAAGCGACGGTAGAGGCATCTCTGAAGGCTATGGAGGAGAAGCTGTTGGCAGCTCAGTCTGAAGCCGAGTCATCGAAGGAGGCATCGAGGGACCTCCAAAACCAGCTGGCCGACCGGGAGGCCAGACTGAAGAGAAAGAAGGAGAAAGTCAACTCCCTCTTCCGTCGGCTGAAGGAGGAGGAGAAATGATTCGTCAAGGTCGACAAGAGGGCCCAGGCCAAGAAGGCGTCAGCAGTAAAGTGGGCAAGCCAACTGGACGAGGCCAAAAAGCTGGCAGCGAAGCAGGCTTGCGACGCCGTAGCAACATACAAGGCCTCCGCGGACTTCACTGAGGAAGTGGAAGAAGTGGCGTCAGAGTTCTACTCAGCGGGCTACTACGATTGCCTGAAGAAGATGGCCGGACTCTTCCTGGGACTTGATTTGTTTGGCACCTTGCTGAGCGAACCAGCCGAGGGAGAGGATCATCTGACTGATGGCGGGGCCAAACCCTGGCTGAAAGCGGCGTAGAGGAGGTTAAGGCTGACACCCTAGTAGGGGCTAATGTAGAGATGGCAGACGTCCCAGTTGAAGCTTTGGTTGTATCGGGTGGGGCCGAAGTTGAGACCCCTGCTGTACCTTCGATGGGTCAGACCTAGGGGGTTTGTAAAGATCTTACCTACTTTTGTAAAGATCTTCCTTTGACTTAATGAAAGAACCTTTTTGTCATCTCCTGTGCATATGTATTTTTATGTATACAAGCTCTTTCTTTTTTTCAAAATATTTTTAAGTGTTTGTGATCGGCTGAATAGAATTGCAAGCTCTTCTCTTCAGGATATTCTCAAGTGTTGGCAGTCAACTTTGACCAAACCTAAGATCCATAGAATAGCTGAAGGACGATAGCTCAGTCTGAACCAAGGTACTTAAAAATTCCTCCAAGTACTGGTCTGTCGACTCGTCCAAACTTAAGGCCAGATCTCCATGTGGATTGTTTTGAAGTTGTTGCCGACCGGGGTCAAACTTTCGAAAGTGGGCTGCCCTAGAGTCTTTGCCGACCGGGGTCGGACTTTCGAAAGTGGGCTGCCCTAGAGCCTTTGCTGACCGGGGTCAGACTTTTGGAAATGGACTACCTTAGAGCCTTTGTCGACCAGGGTCGAACTTTCGAAAGTGGGTTGCCCTAGAGCCTTTGCCGACCGGGATCGGACTTTCGGAAGTGGGCTGCCCTAGAGCCTTTGCCGACCGGGGTCGAACTTTTGGAAGTGGTCCATAGAAGAAGTCATGGACTTTATTGATAATACTTGCGAAGGTTGTCTATATTCCACAGACGTGATATTTGTCGTCCATCCAAATATTCGAGTCGGTAGGTTCCATCTCGAATCACTTCAATGACTCGATATGGTCCCTTCCAATTGGGGGATAGCTTCCCTTGCTTAGTCGGTCTTGAAATCTCTGCCTTTTGCAAGACCAGATCTCCAACTCGAAAAGTTCATGCCTTGACCCTTGAGTTGTAGTATTTGGCTATCTTCTAGCAGTAGGTTGCCATCTTCAAGTTTGTTCGGAGTCTGGTTTCTTCAAGTAGATCTAGGTCAGCCCTTCTCCGCTCCGAGTCGGTTGGTTCGGCGAAATGATCAATTCACAAGGATTGCAAGGATACTTCAATAGGGATGACTGCTTCGCTTCAATAGGTCAGGTTGAATGGAGTCTCCCCGGTCACCGCTCGGGCGATCGTTCGGTAAGTCCAAAGTACTGAGTGAAGTTCTTCTGTCCAAAGTCCCTTGGCGCTTTCAGCCAGGTCTTTAATCCATATAGGATCGTCCGATTGGTGACCTCAGCTTCTCCATTGGACTGAGGGTGGCCGACCGACATAAGCCGATGGGAAATGTGATATTGCTAGCAGAATTCCTGAAACTTGGGATTGTCAAACTGTCTTCCATTGTTAGTGATGATCGCCTGTGGAATATCGAATCGGAAGATAATGTAGTTCCGGACAAAGTTCTCCACTTTGGCCTCTGTTAGCTGTACCAATAGTTCAGCCTCCACCCATTTAGTGAAGTAATCAATAGCCACAATGAGAAATTTGTGATGGCCGGATGCCGAAGGGAAGGGTCCCAGGATGTCCATCCCCCATTGTGTGAACGACCAAGGTGCAGTGAGTGGAGTCAGCTGGCTGGCGAGCCTTCTCTGAATATTAGAATACCTTTGACACGCGTCGCACCTTCAGACGAAGTCCGATGCATCTTTCTGAATTATAGGCCAATAGTATCCCTATCGGATGATCTTGTAAGCCAGGGATCTTCCTCCAAAGTGGTCACCACATATGCCTTCATGTACTTCTCTAAGTGCATAGTCCGCATCGGTCGGCCCCAAACACTTTAGCAGCGACTGTGAGAATGACCTCTTGTAAAGGACGCTGTCAAGGATGACATACCTAGAAGCCATCCAGCGCACATGCTTGGCCTCGATCGGATCTTCCGGAAGAATCCCTTTGACCAGGAATGCAAGAATTTGATCCATCTAAGAAGCTTCCTGTTCCACTTGGTGGACCTCGGTCGGCTCTTCCATAACACTTGGGTGCTGCAGGTGCTCCACAAAGGTTCGGTCGGAGGTACTGGTGGCGGCCATGGCCAGTCTCGACAAAGCATCCACCCGAGAGTTCTGCGGTCGGGGTATATGGAGAATTTCGAAAAAATTGAACCGAAATATGAGACTTTTTACCTTATTCAAGTATTTGGCCAGGGTCGGCTCCCTTGCTTCGAATTCGTCCCTTACTTGCTTTTCCACCAGCTGTGAGTCGGACAAGACCTTGATTCTGCCAATGCCCAGTTCATTGGCAATTCTCAATCCTGCGAGAAAGGCTTCGTACTCCACCTGGTTAATTAACACCAGAAATAAAAAATGCAATGCATACTCCAAGCTTTCTCCGTCTGGGTCGGCTAAGATCAGGCCGGCCCCGCAGCCAGCAAGGTTGGATGCTCCATCCACATGAAGGTCCAGGCAAGTTCGGCTTCGTCATTGGGGTCGGCTCCGGGTGCTTCAGCCGTTTGAGAGGATGCTCCCTACTTCCAGGTGCACTCTGCAATGAAGTTAGCAATCACCTGGGCTTTCAAAGCAGATCGAGATTGGAAAGAGATGTCGAACTTGCCAAGTTTGATGGCCCACTTGGCGAGCCGACCGAAGGTGTCCAGGCTTCAAAGGACCGCCTTCAGAGGTTGATCAATCAGCACGATGATCGAATGTGCCTGGAAGTACGGTCGAAGCCGTTTGGCTGCTATGACCAAAGAATAGACTAGCTTTTGTATTTTAGGGTACTTGGTCTCGGCGTCGTAGAGAACCTTACTAATATAGTAGACAGGTTTCTGCTAACCGTCTTCTCCCACTCACACGAGGACGGAGCTGACCGCCTTGTCTGAGGCCAACAGGTAGAGATATAAAGGCTCCCCCTCCGTTGGTTTGGCCAGCAACGGAGGGTTCTTCAAGTATTCTTTCAAAGCTTCGAAGGCCGACCGACACTCATCGGTCCAGTGGAAGCGGTCGGATCGGCGCAATGTCCTAAAAAATGGCAGGGACTTCTCGACCGACCAGAAGAAGAAATGGCTGAGAGAAGCTATCCAGCCTGTAAGCTCTTGCACATGCTTCTTATTGGTCGGATGCCCCATTTCAATGACAACTTTGATCTTGTCAGGGTTAACTTCGATTCCTCTTTGTATAACTAAGAAGCTGATGAATTTGCCAGAAGTCACCTCGAAAGTACACTTAGCAGGGTTCATCTTCATCCGATGATATCTTAGTACGCCAAAGGATTCCTGCAAGTCCTTGATGTGGTCGGCCTTGTGGAAGCTCTTGACTATCATATCATCTACATACGCCTCCATGTTTCTCCCAAGTTGCCCTTCGAAGACCCGGTTGATTAGCCTTTGGAAAGTGGAGCCGGCGTTCTTCGAGCTGAAGGGCATCATCCTGTAACAGTACAGGCCTTTGTCGGTGACAAAGGCGGTCTTCTCCTCATCCTCCGGGTGCATCTTGATTTGGTTATAACCGGAGAAAGCATCCGTAAAGCTGAGAAGCTGATGGCCAGCTTAGCATCCACCAACTAAACAATCTTTGGCAAGGAAAAGCTGTCCTTCTGACAAGCCTTATTGAGGTCGGTGTAATCTACACAGATCCTCCACTTCCTATTAGCTTTTTTTATCATAACAACATGCGCTAGCCACTCAAGATAATGGACTTTCCTGATGAAGCCAGCGTCAGAAAGTTTCTTTACCTCTTCATCAATGGCCCTTTGTCTTTCAGCGGTGAAGCTTCTCTTTTTCTATCGGATGGGCCTGTAGGTCGGATCTACCTTCAGCTGGTGAGTGATGACCTTCGACAGAATGCCCGGCATGTCCGACGTCGACCAAGCGAAGACATCGGCGTTACTCCTCAAGAAATTGATCAGCTCTAACTTAACGTCTTCGCTGAGGGTGCTTCCAATTTGGAGGACTTTGATGGGGTCGTCCTCCCGGAGGGGAACAAATAGAATTCTTTCATCTAGTTGATCGTAGCCACTGGCCTCGGCCCTTGGATCAAGTTGTTCTAAAGTATGACGGTCGTCCAATTGTCGATTTTGAATAGTCAGGCAATGCCTGGCGATCCTTCGGTCTCCCCTCATTTCTCCGACCCCATTACGGGTCGAGAACCTCACCAGCAGATGATAGGTGGATACGATGACCCGAAACTTGTTAAGGGTCGGTCGGCCCAGAATAGCATTATAAGCCGAGGTCGTACGGATAACCACAAAGTTGATGGGAAGAGTTTTCTGGTGATGCTCCATCCCAATGGTCACAGGCAAGGTTATTTCCCCTTCAACTTCGACGGAGTTTTTTTCGAAGCCCGTCAGCGGTATGGGGGATTCTTGTAGCATTGACCTAGACAGGTTCATCCTTACAAAAGCATCATACAATAACACCTCTGTGGAGCTTTCATTGTCTATAAGAATCCTTTTTACATCATAGTTGGCGATCACTGTTGACACGACTACAGGATCATTTTCAAAAATATAGGACTCCAGGAGGTCTTCGTCAGAGAAGGTGATTGCATTGGAACCCCTCGACCTCTTGACAATGTCTAGGTCCTCTTCGTATCTCCAGTCGGACCTTCGATGCAACATACCGACGTCCCCACCGGTCGGTCGTTAGTTAGGAAGCTCCGCCTCCTTCGAAGAATTTCTGGCAGTTGAGGCTTCGGCCCGATCCCGGTGGGGTCGGACGTACTTATGCAGGTACCCCCTCTGAATGAGGTCTTCAATGGCATCCTTCAGCTGTAGGCACTCTTCGATGCTGTACCCATGGTCCTTATGGAATCGACAGAATTTATCTCTGTTTCTGGATGCAGGGGGGCCCCTCATCAGACGAGGCCTTTGCAAAAAGGTCTCGTTCTCAATCTCCAGGAGGATCTTCTCCCTCAGAAAGGAGAGGGGCGCATAGGTCTCGAACCTCCTGGGGAAGTCCTTCGATTTTGGACTTCGGCGTTGGGCCGATCGGTTGCTGTCGTTGGGGGGTCGGACTTTGAGAGCTTTGTCGCTCCACTTCTTGGGGGCTGGCCTTCCCTTCGCTTGGCGTCGGCCCACCGCTTGCTCTTCTGCCAGGGCATATTTCTATACCCTGTCCAGCAGCTCAGTGTAGCTCGTCGAAAACCTCTTGTCCGTGGAGAAGGTGAACCTGGACGAGCAGAGCCCTCTTTTGAAAGCCGACATAGCTACTGCCTCATTTAAATCCGGAACCTCCATGGCCGACGGGTTGAAACGGGCCATGTAGTCCCAGAAGGTCTCTCCCTTCTTTTGCGACACGAGGAAGAGGCAGTCGGTGTTCCTCGGGGTCTGACTGTAGGTCCTAAAATCGAAGAGAAAAATATTTTCAAGCTGAGAGAAAGTGTGGATCGTACCTGGCTGAATGGCAGAGAACCACATCCGGGCGGCCTTCTTGAGGGTGGCAGGGAAGGCAATGTAGTGGAGGGCGTCGGAGGTGCCCTATAACATCATATGGGCTTTGTAGGTACCCAGATGGTCCAGCGAGTCGATGGTGCCATCGTAGGGGTCCACCTGGAGAATTTTGAAATGGTGGGGAATCGTCTCCACTAAAATCTCGGCAGAAAAAGGAGGGCATGTGTCGTATGGCAGCCCCCCTTCGGCCTTCTGCCAATTCATAATTTCCATGATGCGCTCTTCCATGCATAGAATCTTGCTGGTGTAGTCCCTTGGGAGTTCGACGGGAGGCCGAACACCATCAGGAACTGATTTGGCGTAGAAAGGTGAGGAGGACCTTGCCCTCTTGCCGTCAGCACGAGCCCCCAAGGACCTTCGGGGCTCTGGAATGACATGAGGGAGAGGTGGAGGGACTTCTTAGGGCTAGCCTGCCTCAGCGACCGATCAGTGGTTGGTGCATGACGCAGTGGGTGGCTGCTGCCGGTTGTCGACCACCTCCTGGAGGCGATGAACCACCGTAGTAAGCATGTCTATGCGATTCAGGAACATCTGGAACTGCTACAGCCCCACAATGATAGTGGGCTCGGTGACAGCAGCGATGGCAGTGGCATCATTCTCCCTGGGAGGTCCCTCGGATCTGGATGGGGAATGACCTCTTCTGATGGAGGTGTTTTGGGTTCTCCCCTTCGCCATTGCCAGACCTCGTTGGTTGATTCCTCCTTTTAGAGTAGAAGAGCGGGTGCCGCCCTTCTTCTAGCGCCAATATGTTGCCGCGTCTTCTCCTAGACCAGGACGGTCGGCTATGCTAGAGCACTCCTCTTCCGGTCGACCTGCAACAAAGTTCCCAAATGCATGCGATGCTCCGGTGGGGGACACTCCGATGCTTAAGTTAGCAGGAGTTTGAGGGCAACAGAATGAAGAAATCAAAGAGACAGCATGCGGGAAGGAAAAAGTGTACCCATCCTAAATGGAGGTCCCCCGGTCACCTTATATAAGTGTAGAATGCTGCCAAATTCTGTTAAGAGACAGGTGGAGAATGCCCGATTTATCCCTAAGAGAATCAGGATGGTAGCCAGGTGGCACCGAGACGTGGCCACGAGGCGGTGTTCGTTGTAACAGAATTTTGGTACCAGTTGGAGAGGACTTATGGAGCCTTCGAGCTACTTCCGGAGCAAGAATCAGTCGGTCGAACCTGACAGAGGTGGGTCATCTAGCCGAAGGAGAATATCTGTCAAGCCTTTAGGGGGAGTAGATTTGTCAGACCTCAACGTAAGTGGGTTGTTTGGACCTCTACTTCGGTGGGTCGGCCGGTCGGCTTTCTGATGGGATGGATCAGCCGAACCTCTAACTCAGCAGGTCGTTCGGACCTCAACTTTGGTGGTCAGCCGGTCGAACTTCTAATAGAATGAACCAGCTGGACCCTTACTTCAGGGGGTCGGCCGGTCGGACTTCTGATAGAACGAATCAGCCGGACCCTTACTTCAGTGGGTTGGTCGGTCGGACTAATTGGAAGCCCACCAGCACCGGTTCAGTTCAGAAAAAGCTGGTTGAGTACAACAGCAACCTATATATATATGTTAGATCTATGCACCTTGATAGCACCTCCTATGGGTAGAAATCCTGGATAGCCTATTTTTATTTTATAAGGACTGCTCCTTGTTATGTCATTATTCTCCTAAAAATAGTAATTATTATTATTGTTATTTTATTTTCTGGAGAGAGAAAGTAGGAGATCTAAAATACTTAAAAGCTGCACTATCCAAGACTTAAAGAATCTAGAAATTTTAGTTTTAAGCAAATGCATGTAACCATTTAGACAAATCCCATTCACCCCATAAACATATGTTCTAGCTACACTCGGATTAATTCTAAGACTGGAAATACTAATATAAGAATTTGAGCATTCGATCAAATTGTTTTTATCTTCAATTTAAATTCTAACCTGACTTAAAATTAGGTTCCTATTTTTCAGCTAAAATTAATTTGGTTGGATTTTCTTCTATTCTCATTCTCAGAAAACATGCCCCATTTTGCACCACTTATTAGAAAAACTCCAATAAACTAATAAAGGGGCAATGTGTTCTCAAAACTCAGAGAGAGAGAGAGAGAGAGAGAGAGAGAGAGAGAGAGAGAGAGAGAGAGAGAGAGAGAGAGAGAGAGAGAGAGAGAGAGAGAGAGAGAGAGAGAGAGAGAGAGAGAGAGAGAGAGAATGTGGTGGCCTTTTAATTATTGGTGTTCAAACTGATCCATCCAAAAGTTTGTACTTGGGCCAGATAGGATGCACAAATAAATTATTCGGGTATTTAATTGCCGGTCCCCCATTTGATCCGAAACCAACGGAAAATCCCTGTTGACTAATATTGTAACTTCCGGTCCCTGAGAACCCCTGGGAAGCTAAGGAAAATATCGGAAATACCCTTTCTTATGAAGTGTTCATTGAAATGTGTCATTTTCTCCTGTTTTTTTGGGTACATTTTATTGGCTAAACTCTCTCCCTCAAAGCTTTGATTCCACATGGAAATCCATTTCGATTTCTCCTTCCGAAATCGAAGTTTGTTCGATGTCATTGACCTGAACTCCATCAACTGGAAAGGAAGCAAAGTCCAATCTCTGTTCGGTATTCCATTCACTATTCGAACAGAGGCTATCATAAAATCTCGTTTTGGCCTTCCATAATTCCATATCACTTGGAATTATATTAGATGTATAGATAGTTTTATTACTTACAAGAATATATTTATAAAAATCGTTATTTAGTCATGAATGTTTTTTTATTTTGCTAACCTTCGTTTAGGAGTTCTTCTTGCTTCAAAAGTGATACCATTTTATTCGTCGTTAGAAATCTCGAAGGTCTAAAAAAAATTATCTTCTTCAGTATTATGTCTTGATAGGTTATTCATGACATATTAGTTAGATTTCAAGAAACCGATAGATATTTATGAAAGACTTCATCTACCTTAGTAGTAGTCATGGATTGTAAAAATAATAGAAATGACAATTTCATGGCCGTTTGCAGTTATGGTGGCGAGGGCCATATAATTTCAATATCACATGATTCAACCCTGAATTACATTTTCAGTGAAATAATGGAGAGATGGAAGCATTTATCACCTGCAATGATAGATGTAAAATTTTACATTCCAAACAATTCGAGAATGCTTGTGAAGCTCATGATGGACAAGGATGTTACGAATATGTATGATATACATCGAAAGTTGAAAGTGGCGATAATTGAAATGGTTGTAAGTCATTCTGTATTGCCAACCGAGTCACCTACTGTGGTAATTAAAATGAGGTAATATACTATTTTAAGTTAACTGCAAAATTTTTAATTTTGAAGTAGTCATTTTGAGCATTTGTATGTTTTGGTAGGCTGATCATAATACTTATTAATGTTTGAAAATTTTCAAAATCATTGCTAGTATAATATAAGAAGTTTTTTTGTGTTTATTGCAGGGATAATTGCACATCACAGAATGTGGAACAAAAATGTGAATGAAAAAATGCTCAAATTATTGATTCATCTAAAATTTCTTCATTTGGTAGTTCAAGTAACTTCCTTAAAGTGGTTGAAGAAACAAGATGTGCAATTCAAGATGAACGAAACCAAAGAAATACATTGGATGCATGGAAGGGCTCTATAGAGGGTATTGGTCAAGAATTCAAAGATGTTGAAACCGTTCATGCTACAATTCACAACTCTGCATTGCAAATGGCAGAGATTTCGTGTTCGTGAAGAATGATCGTGAGCGTATAACAGTCAAATGTGCATATGATGGATATCGATGGCGCATTCATGCTTCTCATTTTGGAAATCAAGAAAAATTCGTAATTAAAACCATGAACATGGATCATACATGTCGAGTAGGTTGGCAAAATCGATGTCATCCTAAGGCCTCGAAGCATTGGGTTTCAAATATTGTCAAGGAGAAACTTCAAGATATGCCTCTATATAGGCCAATTGATATCATAAAAGATATTCGCCGTTAATATGGTGTCGAATTGCCATATCATCAAGCATGGCATGGAAAGGAGGTTGCTATCAAGGATATGTATGGTGAGAGGTCGGTTTCTTATGAACGGGTACGATGGTATTGTGATGCCATTCGTGCGACCAATCCTGGCAGCATAGCAAAGTATGAAACCATTGAAGATCGTTTCAGACGTATATTCATTTCATTTAAAGCCTCAATTAGTGGTTTCATTAAAGGTTGTATACCTATGATATTCATGGATGCAACATTTGTTAAGCACAGGGATGGTGGAGTTTTACTTGGTGCCACGGGCAAAGATACGAATGATGATATGTTCCCCATAGCATATGCTGTTGTTGATATAGAAAATGTTGATAATTGGGACTGGTTTTGTAGGATTCTCAAAGGAGCCATACAAATGTGCGAAGAGCATCATGGTCAAAATTTTACCATTATGACAGATAGACATCAGGGACTTCTAAAAGCAGTGCCGAAGTACTTCAGCGGTAGCTATCACTCATATTGTATCTGCCATGTTAAAAATAATTTTAAAAATCAGGTCTGCAGTATATTATTCTGATATGTAAAATAATTATTGAAATATATTGGTTCATTAATTCAGTCATACATTGAGTTTTTGTTTGAATACATGCAGGTGCTTGTCCATTATCGTGCAGCTGAAAGGAAGCGATTGGTTGATTTATTAAATGCTGCTGCCTATACACCCAATGTGGAAATTTTTAGGAAACTAATAAGCAAACTTATAGCCAAAGCACCAGGAACAAGAATGTTTATGATGCAAGTGAAGCCGGAGCATTGGGCAAATGCTCTATTTCCAGGTCCGCGATGGGGTATCATGACATCCAATGTGGCAGAGTGTTTCAATAGCTTGATCTTAGAGGCTCGACACCTTCCTATTCCTCAGATAGTTGATCATATAAGACTCCAATTTATGCAATTGATGCATGATCGACGAACTCGAGGTGTCACTATAAAAACCCATCTATGTCCTGATCCAGAAAAGGGTTTGCAGAAAAATGCAAAAGAAGGTCGAAGGTTAAATGTCTTTACATCAAGCATCATGATTTATGATGTGAAGGATACTAGGTACTCAGTTAAAGTTGATCTACATGAATGTACTTGCTCTTGTGGTGAATAACGAATCTTTCGTATGCCTTGTAAGCATGCATGTGCATGCATCGAAAAGTGCGGTAGATCTTTGTATCACTTCACCGATAATTATTTCATGGCTGACATGTATAGAGCAGCGTATGCAGAAGCTATCAATCCAATTCCAAATTTTGATGTGGGCAATTATGTTCCAGATGAGATACATATTCTTCCTCCGATCATGAAGAGCCGACCTGGCAGGCCTAGGAAAAAGAGAAGAGCTTCACAAGTTGATTTAACCAAAATTGTGAAATGTCGGCGATGCGGTAAAGAATGACACAACAGAAGGACTTGTAATGAAGTTATTGAGTAATTGCTTAGAAATGCAGTTGTGTTATCGACAGAGAAATTTTTGGTTGTAATTAATGTGGAAGTTGTGCATCATCGAAAAAAGTGTAATATATGTACTCGCCGATCTCCATAAACTTTGCATTTCACATGTTTTTGTTTTGTTCTAAATGATAAGATGGTCCACATTTGTCCGTGCGATATACGTCGATTGGAAATGTTATCGTACATTGTCCATATGATACTTAATTTCGTAATTTGCATACCTAACAGAATTTCCCATACAGTTCCTATGACTACTTGTGCAAATAACGGAAATTGATACACTTATTTTGATAGAGAATAAAGACAACTAAAGTTGACATACATTCGATATTCGTGATTTAATTCGAAGTTTGGCTGTATATTGTTACATGAAGAAGAAGACAGAGCCATTTAATCGATTTATAAATTCATTCAAGTTTAAAGATGTTTTAGTTAATCCTTTGAATGCTTTTGAAATTAGAGGGCAGCATTGAACACTTGAAATTCTTTTGTCGACAATCATTATGCATTTTCCTGTAAATTTAGTGTCAACATATTTGATGACATATTTGCATATTAGTTATGCTCTACAATGTCTGGGTGTCTATTTGTTGACAACTTTTTGGATAGTTTACCAACAATCTTCTATTCTGAGAGTGTTGACAAAGTTGTTGACAAATTTAGAAGTGAAACTAGAGTCAATCCTAGTGAAAAAGTCAAGGTTAATATAAATTTATCGACAACTTTGTCGACAACCATGAACTATTGTCGACCAATGTGTCGACAAGTTACACAGTGATTGCAAAAAATAGAATATCAATTGTATGTTGTCGACAATTTTGTCGACAAAAATACAGCAATATTGGTCCAAACAAAATATCTTTGAGAATTGGTCGACAATATTGTCAACAAACATAGAGTCTGAAACTTAAAAAAAATAAGTAATTACAAAAATATCGACAACATTGTCGACAAAAGGACTGGCACAAGCTCTGAAACTGTATGTATATGTTAGATTATCGACAAAGTTGTCAACAATTGCAAAAAATATTATTCTGAAAATATGTAATTTTAAAAATTATGTTTTAAATAATCTAACATTTGGAGATTTTTAAGACTAGTAAACAACGAAAAAAGAAAAAAATGCTTCAAATATATAAATATATATGGCTAAGATTGAAGAAATATATATTATAATCTATCACTTCACGTGCAACTTCGAGCTTGGCCCCTACCTAACATTGAAGGATTTTAATATTAGATGTGAATTTAAGTGAATGAAATTTATATTAAAATCTATATCTGCATAATCACCTTAGAGGGGAATGTATATATGCCAGAACTGTCATCGAGCATCATTAAACCATTATTGTGGAGTATCTTGTCAATGTATGAAAACTTTGTCGACTATATTCTATTTCCATTCCAAATTTTTTTAAATTTTGGCATATATGGCGAGAACTTTGTCGACAACTATGCTTAATTTTGTGTAATTAATTTAAATTTATTTTTTTGTAACTTTGAAGTTATTTTGTCAAAAAATATTCATCCCAAATTTTGACCCGTGTGCTAAGCATGTAGAATTTAACCTTATTTCAGCTGAAATCATTCATAAGAAAGATGCCAGTACATCAAAGTTGCAGAAGGGACTTCAAAAATGATGTACAGTATCATTACAACTTGGAATACACCCAACGATATCTATTACTGATTACAAGATCTAAAATAAAACAAAAAGTAATAACATGTCAGTAATCTCCTCCTATACATTGTAATGAGGTCAATCATTATCAGAGGAAGATCCATCGATATCTATTGGCTTTGAAGTTGAAGTTGATTTCTTATTTTAAGAAGATGCTCTCGCCCTCCGTCTGGATGAACCTGTCTGGGTTTCTGATGCCTGTTTGGAAGACAACCGAACTAGTTCAACTGTCGTCTGTGCTGGAGGTCAGGTGGAGATAGGTGACGGTTGTGGGCCAACAGACTGTTGAGGCCTGCCAAAAAGGAGCTGATCAACACGAGCGGCTAATGATTGCAATTGATGCTGCATAGCAACAAAATATGTATCAAAGCTATCGTGCCGCTTCTCCACATCATTAGTGAATAACCCGAGGATTCCACAAGCATTTTGTATCATACCTCAGAGTCTCCCTGCCTCAGATGCCAAGTCTGAAAGTGAGGTAGGGGCTTCCCCTGCATCTCCCTGACCCGAATGCCTTGAATGACCTATGGATGACCCTTCTGCTGATATTCTTTCATTCATTAAGATCATAGCTCTCTCAATATCAAATAATCTCATCTTGATTTGAAGTTGTCTTCCTGAAAATCTATGCATATCGGTTGATAATTCCTTCAATTTCTCCAACACATCTGAAACCAACTGAAGCAGGACCGAAGAATGTGGAACAATAGCTATCAAATCTGAGGGTGGAACATAAGTTGGGTATTGATGACCAATAGAAGTAGATGATTAAATCTGCCTTGCAACCTCTCAAGCAATGGCAGATATCTGATCGGGATGAAGCTCAATGCAACTTATTTGATTAGTAGAAGGTACATGTAGAGCTGGAACATCTAAATGAATTTCCTGTTGACAACATCTGTTAGACTGTCTATCAGAACTGTCAGGTATCTCAGAAGTAGTACCAACATCTCCGCTTGTTGGTACTGGCTCCTCATCCGCTACAACCTCTGGATGAGGTTCAGAAGGTCCTTCCTCCTCTACTGCCCCCTCCTCCCCACCATCTCTAGGCCTCAATCCCCTGACTCTTGTCCAACGATCGTTTACTTTATTATATCCCATCCTATGGAGTGAATGTTCATTGTAAATATCTGTATGTCCAAGTTCGCATGATGACTCACCCCTCAATCTTATTCCTACCATTCTAAAAACATGGGTGAGTGCCATTCCATAGGGCAATGTGGCTTTCCTCTTCATCACGGCATCCTTCATAGCAAATATAATCAATTCAGGTAGATTAATGGGGATTTCCTTAAGTATGTGATACATGACCACTATGTCTCGATTGGTCACTAAATCAAATCTTTCACTCCTAGGAAGAAGAATTTTTGAGACAATATGATGTAACAGTCTTTTCTCCACATCAAAATCCATAGCCTAAACTTTCTGCACTTCTTCTTCATCATCCCTGTCCAATAGATAATTCAGTTTATCAATTCTCCCATCAGGAGAATCCTCCAGAACACCATCTACTGGAACCCTAAGTGCTTGTCCTAGGATATCTTCAGTTAAATATATTTCAGTTCCTTTGACTGCTAATGTTACTGATGTTTCCTCAAAATATGCATTTTGATAAAATTCCTTAACCAATTGCATATATACATGAACCTTTGTTTTACAATAGAATTCCCACCCTTGCATTTTAATTCTTTTTCCAATTATAAATCCTTCTCTATCCAAAAAGTTGAAGTCTATAACCCTTCCCACATCAACTTGTCGTCCAAGAAAGGAAATCTCGCCTGGAGTTGCATGAGTTGAACCCATTTCTGGTTGGGTAGACACTGCGCCGCTAGTTTCACCACGAGAGGCCCTTTGATGCTTTTGTGTCCGCAACTTGGGGGCCATGTTTGATGATTTGTTGCTGAAAGCTAATGATTTTGGTGTAGAATATCTGAAACAATGGGTTTGATTTGGAAGAAAATGGATGGTGGTTGGATTTCAAAGAAATGTAGGAAATTAGGGCATCTAGGTTGCTTCACAAACGTCCGAATGGAATGTTTGACGAAAAGGAGTTCAGGATAGAGAGATTCCAATCTATTTAAACTAGTTGGGAGGATAGATTTTGTTTAAATGTGAGAGCGTGAGTCGGTTATCGAAGGGAGAACGGTGTGCAAACCACCGTAACCGCTCATATTTTGGTGATTGCGAAAGGGATGGAAGTGGGTTGTTTTTGGTTTAACACTGATTAATTTGTGAACTTTGTGAACTAAATTATCGAAAATAACTGTTTAATGTTGTCATAATTTTTTGCAATTTTTTACATCAATTGTCGACAACATTGTTAACAAGTAATCCGATTTTTTCTTTTTTCCTTCCGGACGTGGTTCACTTTTGTCGACAATTTTGTCATCAAATTTCAATTCTTATTTATTTTTTTGTCAATTGGATCATGGTTGTCGACAACTTTGTCGATAAATCTGCATGAAATGGATAATTTTAAATTAACTTTTAATAGTTTGTCAATAAATTTGTCAACAATTTTACATTATATTTCTGTTAAGTTTCTAGATAGCTGCAGAGTTGTCGACAATGTTGTCGATAACTTTGATTATATTTTCTATTTTTATGTTACGTTTCTGCTTGCTTGTCAACAACATTGTCGACAAATATTTGGACAACATTGCATTTCAAATTAATTAATTTAAAAATAGTGTAATTGTGTTGTCAGCAACTTTGTCGACAACTTTGCATTTCAATTCTGTATTTGATATTAGAGTTGGTTTGTGTACACAGTTATTCAACGTGCTGTACACGGTTATTAAGAATGGTGTACACATATATCTAGAGTATTGTACATGGTTAACTTTAGAAGTGTGTACACAGTTATTTAAAATGCTGTACATAGTTATTCAGAATGGTGTACACAATTATTCAGAGTGGTGTACACAGTTATTCAAAGTAGTGTACACAGTTATTCAGAGTGGTGTACACAGTTATTCAGAAGTGTGTACACCGTTAACTTTAGAAGTGTGTACACAATTATTCAGAGTGGTGTACACAGTTATTCAGAGTTGTGTACACAGTTAACTTTAGAAGTGTGTACACAGTTATTCAGAATGGTATACATAGTTATTCAGAGTGGTGTACACAGTTATTCAGAAGTGTGTACATAGTTATTCAGAAGTGTGTACACAGTTAACTTTAGAAGTGTGTACACAGTTATTCAAAGTGGTGTACACAGTTATTCAGAGTGGTGTACATAGTTATTCAGAGTGGTGTACACAGTTATTCAGAAGTGTATACACGGTTAACTTTAGAAGTGGTGTACATAGTTATTCAGTATGGTGTACACGGTTATTCAGAGTAGTATACACAGTTATTCAGAAGTGTGTACACAGTTAACTTTAGAAGTGTGTACACAGTTATTCAGAGTGGTGTACACAGTTATTCAGAGTGGTGCACACAGTTATTCAGAAATGTGTACACAGTTAACTTTAGAAGTGTGTACACAGTTATTCAGAGTGGTGTACACAGTTATTCAGAGTTGTGTACACAGTTATTCAGAGTAGTGTATATAATTATTCAGAGAGGTGTACACAGTTATTCAGAAGTGTGTACATAGTTAACTTTAGAAGTGTGTACATGGTTATTCAGAGTGGTGTACACAGTTATTCAGAGTAATGTACACAGTTATTCAGAAATGTGCACACAGTTAACTTTAGAAGTGTGTACACAGTTATTCAGAGTGGTGTACACAGTTATTCAAAGTTGTATACACAGTTATTCAGAGTAGTGTACACAGTTATTCAAAGTGGTATACACAGTTATTCAGAAGTGTGTACACAGTTAACTTTAGAAGTGTGTACACAGTTATACAAAATGGTATATACAGTTATTCAGAGTTGTGTACATAGTTATTCAGAATGGTGTACACAGTTATTCAGAGTTGTGTACACAGTTATTCAGAGTGGTGTACACAGTTATTTAGAAGTGTGTACACAGTTAACTTTAAAAGTGTGTACACAGTTATTCAGAGTGGTATACACAGTTATTCAGAATGGTGTATACAGTTATTCAGAGTTGTGTACACAGTTATTCAGAGTGGTGTACACAGTTATTCAGAGTGGTGTACACAGTTATTTAGAAGTGTGTACACAGTTAACTTTAAAAGTGTGTACACAGTTATTCAGAGTGGTATACACAGTTATTCAGAGTGGTGTATACAGTTATTTAGAGTTGTGTACACAGTTATTCAGAGTGGTGTACACAGTTATTCAAAAGTGTGTACACAGTTATTCAAAAGTGTGTACACAGTTAACTTTAGAAGTGTGTACACAGTTATTCAGAGTGGTGTACAAGTTATTCAGAGTTCTGTACACAGTTATTCAGAGTAGTATACACAGTTATTCAGAGTAGTATACACAGTTATTCAGAGTGGTGTACACAGTTATTCAAAAGTATGTATACAGTTAATTTTAGAAGTGTGTACACAGTTATTCAGAGTGGTGTACACGGTTATTCAGAGTTATGTACACAGTTATTCAGAGTGGTGTACACAGTTATTCAGAGTGGTGTACACAGTTATTCAGAAGTGTGTACACAGTTAATTTTAGAAATGTGTACACAGTTATTCAAAGTGATGTACACAGTTATTCAGAGTGGTGTACACAGTTATTCAGAAATGTGTACACAGTTAGCTTTAGAAGTGTGTACACAGTTATTTAGAGTGATGTACACAGTTATTCAGAGTTGTATACACAGTTATTCAGAAGTATGTACACAATAAACCTGACAAGTGTGTACATAGTTATTCAGAAAGGTGTGATTTGTCAACAACGTTGTCGACAACCATGATACATTATCGATAATTGTGTCGACAAGTCGTACAGTTAATGCAAAAAAATAAAAGATGAAATGTATATTGTCGACAAATTTGTCAACAATAAAATAGAAGATCAATTGTTTGTTGTCGACAATGTTGTCGACAAAAATACAGCAATATAAGCAAAAAACAGAATATCCTTGAGAAATTATCGACACAATTGTCAACAAACATGGACTCTGATATGAAAAAAAAATAAGTTATTGCGAACATGTCGACAACATTGTCGATAAAAGGATTGGCACAAGCTCTGAAACTGTATGGCAGCTCTGAGATTGTCGACAAATTTGTCGACAAACAAAAAAAATCAATTCTTCCTGAAATTATGTTATCTTTAAAAATATTTTCTTAAAAATCATATATATGGAAATTATAAAGGCTAGTAAATAATGAAAAAGGAAAGATGCTAAAAAATATGTATATATATACTTCAAATTGGAGAAATTTCATGGAGAATACAGTGTGTTGGCAATTTTGAATATTTCAATGTAGTTTGACATCATTTCAAAAACATTCAAATGACCCTTTACAATAAAATTAAAAAATTATTTACGAACAAATACACAATGTTGCGAAGAAAAAAAGTATACATAGTAATCATTAAGATCAAAATTTCTTTCATTTAATTCTCCAAATAGACTTTACAAATTCTCTATCCTTAACTTTCATATACAAATGCATCCTTTACATCACAAAATTTTTTCTACAACAACAATGCCCCTACATTGTCAACTTACATATCATCTTTTCCATGTAATAAAAAAAATTCTTGGTATGTCGCACAATAGTGATGTAACAAAATATTCCCCACTATCCACCTCCTGTGCAAGGATGATTCGTTGAACACTTCATTGAAATGTGTTAATTAATGTCTACATAGATGCTCCGAAAATAGTAGCATGTATATTCCACAGTCAACTGTATCATGCCTCTGTTGTAAACAGTCTCTTACATCTTCTATTTTAGCTGAACGGATGGTTACCCCAAATTGTTCTTCAAGCCAAAATCGAACAAATATTGCCTAAATGATAAATTACAAATTATCACAAAATCCAACTTATTGATTGTTTAACAAAATGGAAAGCAAAAACATCAAATAATTAATGCTTACATATTTTTCAGTTTCTTCTGATACTTTAATACTCCATAAAGAGTTGTAGCAGTAAAATCATTGCTCAATCAAATCCAGAACAAGCAGATACCAATGCCATCTTGTGTTCATTGGCATGAAGAGGTACCTATGATGATGCAGATCACTCAAGCAAATATTCTCCAACCATTTCTTAATGCTTGAAGAAGCCGAAAACAAAATCTCTTTCGTCACATCTAACGTCACCTCACTGACCGACGACAGACGTTCAAGTACATCACTCTACATTCAATAAAAGAAAAGATGAAGATAAGTAAATAACATCATAAACCAAGTAAAGGATCTATGTTACTGTAAACGTAGTGTGTACCTATATCTCACACCGTAAAAACAAACAGCGATTCTTCAAAGAATGCCTGTCCTCTAAATGTGCAAGCTCCAATATGCGTAAGTAAACATTAATGACCTATATCATTAAAAAATAAAAAAAATAAAATCAAAAAGGCAACACAATTTCTCAGCTTGAACAACCAACAACCATAGACAGTTAAATATTACATACATCGCTTCGTACTGGGCCATCTTTAAGTACTTGATCCAATGCAGTAGAGGTACAAGAAGGTTTTGTAGAATCGGGATCCTCCCAAATAGTATCACTACATATATTCGACCAATGATTATTAAAAAAGTTATTCTCATACGTATACTTATTCCAATAACTTATTAGATTTGATCCTCTCTCTGAAAGAATTGAATTACTGCTTTCATGTATGATGGAAGTATACTTCAGCCCTTCTCAATATTAGTCCCTCTTGCTCCTGTTACTTTTGTCAAATCAATAATCACTGAACTTGAAATATCTATTTTTCGACAAGAGGCTCAATTTTGCTAAAATTTAATTCAATACATTAATATATTTGAAGTACAGAGGATATAAGGTTACATAATGTTAAACAAATATAAAAACTCACACAAAAAAATTGTCTAAACCTCTCTAATAGGAGATGAAGCATGTTCTTCTTCAACTTCTTCCAGCTTCTCCACATTTGCAGATGATACAGGCTCCGAATGTGTACAATGAGCCTGGAGATCAGACTGGATAGTAGGCAATGCTTCAGCTCCTTCATCCATCCCCTGCTCCTTTTTCTTTCGAGCATGTTTATAGGTTCTTTGATCTTTTACCGTGACCTTGGCTTTCTCAGTGGGCTTTCTAATGCGAGGTCCCATTTTTACTCTCATGCATAAAGATGACACATTTTTGAAGCAGAACATTCCTTATCACATGAAACATCGTCCACCGAAGTGGCCTAGCAACAACAAAAATCTCACTTAAGTAACACTTCATATTTAACTATGAAAACCAAATCTTTCACAATAAACTGAGATACCTGAACATCTTCTTGAACAAACTCGATACCAGGGTCTCCAACAAATGGAGAGCTCTCTTCACCTGCAACTTGGAGCTCGGTGCCCACCTAACATTGAAGGATATTAATATTAGAACTGAAATTAAGTGAATGGAATTTATATTAAAATCTATATCTTTATATTCACCTTAGAGGGGAATGTATATCTGCCAGCACTGTCATCGGGCATCATTAAACTATTATCGCGTAGTATCTTCTCAATGCACGATACCCTCCTACCCAGCGAACATAATCGTGCATCATCTCCGCATACATCATCAGCAGGTTGAGTGTCCTCTATGCGAATACCATGATAGAGAAGTGACCTCTCAACCATTGTTATTCTTCCTTCTAAATCACTAAATGAAACCTTTTTATGCTCGCTAAATGATGGAACCTGAGATATTATACAGTATTGTAAGCATATTAGGGACTAAGCTTTGTATATGAAGTACATGTCGTATTAAATATTACACTTCAATTAACTGTTTTAAATGGAAGTTTACAACTAATTATATAACTGCATCTATATAAAGCAAAATATCAAAGCGCAAAAACTTTAATATGGGCCTGTGGTCTCACCGCTATCGGAACGTGCCGTTCTAACCTTCCTTCAAAGAGATGGTTCAACTCATCTTCAGTTGCCTGTAATACATCAACCACCTAACAAGAACCACAAATATAAGTTATAGATCATATTACAAAATTTCTAATGTTATATACAAAAAAATTATACCTCCGAATTCTTTAAATTCTTCATGACTTTAATTATTGAGTCGACCTTACGGAGAAATGGGGCATTACTCCAACGGAACAAACGGGGATATGTAAATGCTGGCCTGTGCTTTCCCACAAGAATGTTTGAATGCTCGACAGCCCATGCCTAAAAAAAAAAAGATAATTGAAATAATTACATTGTACAAAAATTAAGTCTAAATAAATTATACTGCAACTAAAGATAAGCTTACCACCAACGCAACCGTGCAACCATCCATATAGCCAATGAAACCTATGCCGCTCATGTTCCTCATCCGGATGCTATACGCTAGGCCCGGAATTTGCTGGCGAATGAAAGAATAAACAGCATAAACCCAATTATATCTAGCTATAGTATCTAGATCATCAATATATAAAAACAAAACCTTAGGAATGATGTAGTGTGCAATTGGGAAGAGGATTGTTACAAAAAGAAAAACTATCCATAACTTAGTAAACTCTATCACATCATCCAATCCACTCTTTCCAACAAGAGACACCAATTTATTTTTTATTAAATCCCGAGTAGCCTTTTTATGGTCCCCATCAAAAAAATGGTTCAGAATGTTTGCCTCAACTGTCCCCTCTCTATGAAAAAGAACCTCATCACCCGTTGCATTCAGTCCAAGGACAAGGGCAATGTCGGACCCTACAAATGGAACTAGAGTTTTACCAAACATAAAATCCTTGCCCTCATCATCCCAAAATGATAAAGTGCATCTAACAACGGTTTGCTCTGCTTGATGTATGGCAGCTCAAGCAAATGCCCAAATGGAGTAGCATTTATTCTTTGCCTTTGATCGCCAGACATCAACTTAATTAGATCTTCTGCAACCGTGGTGTAGTTGCGAAAGTAGCATCTCCCATTTATCATAGTGCTCGACGTAATCACCACTTCTTTTCCTTTCTTTCTTGGCGCCATTACAAAACTGCATCGTAAATAAAATTTTAAAAAAATTATTATAATTTACAAATATTATGCTCTTATCATAAAAACATAATAACACAATCTATTACATATTCTTCTATTGATGAACGAACATTACTTGTTATCAATATAACAGACTATATTAACTAATATTATATAAGAACAATCATACAAAAACAGATTTAGGAAATATATTTTCAACTATGATAAACATGACTTCCCAAGGTTGAATGATATATATATTTGATAGATTATTTTTTCTGTATCATTGACCATATTACATGTTTTTGTTACAAAACCATCAAACCATGAAGTGGCATCTAAATACTGCTCAAATCAACTTTTCATTGATGTTTAATTAATCCCAAATCAAAGCACTATGATTTGACCACATTTGATATCTTTTCAAATATCTGACATTTTCTTTCTCCTTCCTACTATATTAAAAAAAATGACCTGCATTACATTTTTTCCATACTAACTTTTAAGTACAATAAGTTTATCGAAAAATAATGATCTAATCTTCTTTTACCTATGCTATCTATCTTCAGAAATGCTCTGTCCAAATAATTCAATTCACTTATTTCGAATTTTATGGACTGAATGTTTGATCTAAAGCCATCATGCTATTACATTAAACTATTCTAAATGCAACGTAAGGAGGAGAAGAGGGCACCACTCACATAGGGGAAAATGCTTATGCTAGACAAGATGGGCCGAAGGAGAACACCGAATCCGAAAACGAGAGAGAAGATTGTTAAATGGCGGAGCCTTCAAAATAATTACCCCACGGAGTTTAGCAGACTGCAAAATTATTCCTGCCAACATAATGGGTAAGACAGTCACGAAAAATCCTCGCAACAAAAAAAAAAGGTGTCGAACATTATGCGGAGAAGGAATCTTACCGTGATGAGAGGGAATCGGATGGGAATGGAGATTTATGGACGGAAAGGTTGATTACGATCGGAAATGGAGGTTTAATCGGAAAAAAAAAATTCTTACAGTTCTTCCGTGGTAGAGACGAAGCACTTGGAGTTCTTCGGTGGGAAGAGGAAAGGGAACAACGATGGGAAATTTATAAAAGATAAAATTGTCCAAAATTTGGACTAAAAGTTAGGTCATGTCTGTCTGAACCGAGAGTTAAAAAAAAGATCAACAGGGATTCCAAGTAAACTTGCGGTCAAAAATTGGACCGCTAGCTAAATTATTTTTAGAGAGATATTTAGGGCTATCTCTTCTCTTTTGTAGAAGCCCTTCGATCAACCTGTCACCTTCTGGATGTGTCCCACTCCATCCACGGGTATACAAATTACAAAGACGAAAGAAACAAAGAGTCCTGACGTGTATGGGGGGCATATTCTCTTCTCATTTCCCATGTCAGAAAGAGCGTCGTCCATTACCTCAATAGAATAATGACACACGTGATCGATCAGATGGCTTAGATGCTATGTAGGAGGCACACCCAATGGTTAGTTCTTTGTCATCCCTCGAGTTCGGCCTTCAAAAGAATTATAGAAGGGCAGGTGAGAGCTTCAAACTCATGCAGGCTCTTTTTTTTCTCTTTTCTTGATGAGCAAGATCCGTAGACTTTTGAACCAAGTAAAAGGCTTCCCCTTCTTCCTTCCTTTTCCACTTTCCAAACCTAATAGTTGATTCCCACTAAATTTAAAAATTACTTTGAAAACAACGCAGGGAGTTCACCCAAAATTGAATTATTAGCTCACCATGCATGACTGTCAAGAAGGCTAGATATATATTGTCTCTTTATAGGTGTAGACACAAAATGTTTTTTGAGAGACAAAATGTCGACCAATATAAATTGACATATGTTGGGATGTGTGCAGCGGATTAAACCAGTTTAGGCCTCCAAATAATGTCTGTTTACTCACTTAGGCAATTAACCAATTACAACACAGGCAGATATCAAATCAAAAGAAGAAATTTACATGGTTCGGCAAAATATTGCCTACGTCCACCAAGAGAAAAGAAGTAATCCACTATAATCTGACCCAAATCTAGGTACAAAAGGAATACAAATATCCAGATAATAAATGCCAGATTAAAAACAAAGAGACATAATAAATAAATAAAAGATGATGAAAGAAGTACGAGAAAAATCCCAAATACCAGGCCTCTAGCTTTTCCTGGTGCCTGGATCGAAGAAGAAATCTCTCTGAAATTTCTCTGGATTTTTTTCTCTCTCTCTATCTATCAAAAATCGTAGGCTCTCTGTGGTTAAATAACCATATGAAACGGCGTCCAAAACAGACCTAAAACGAGTCCAGAAAATCCAAAACACTCCCAAGCCGTCAGATCAAAGAACAAAGACTCAGATCGTGCCAAAATACATGCAAGATATCCTTAGATCAAGCCTAATCAAACTTAGATTAATCTCAGCCGTCCGATCAACCGATCGGACAGTACAGAATGCGAGAAATCGCGTCGACCGTGCGTACATCGCGAGAAACCAAGGGGAAACGCATGGGGAAACCGGGGAAACGCCCCAAGGGGGGTGCCGCAAGCCACTGGGCCGAGCCCATGCGGGCGCGCCTGGGCCGCGCGCACGCCTGCACGCTGGGCTGGGGCCAAGCGCCCGCCCGCGTCACAGGTCGTGCGTGGGTTGAGGGGAGCAAACGATAACAATCCTCCTCCTTGCGACCCAAAAATAAATGTCTCTATCAAATATGGATTATAAAGCCTCCTCCTCATCAAAAGACCCCGAAGGGAATCACCAAGTGCTCAAACCAATCAAGTTTTGGAATGTCCTGAACTTGACTACTGGATTGGTTTAGTGAGCATATCAGTCGGATTATTAGCAGTGCCAATTTTCTGAAGTTGAATATCACCATCCTCTACCAAATCTCTGATAAAGTGATACCCGACATCAACATGCTTTGTGCGCTCATGATACATCTGATCTCTAGCGAGATGTAACGCACTCTGACTGTCACAGTGAATAACCAAAGAATTCTGCTTGAGACCCAAATCTTATACTAACCCTCTTAGCAAGATTGCTTCCTTTGCTGCCTTTGTCAAAGCCATATACTCTGCCTCGGACAAAGCAACTGTAGATTGCAAAGTAGCCTTCCAGCTAATTGTACAACTAGAGAGAGTAAATACATATGAGGTCAATGATCTCCTCCTATCCAAGTCACAAGCATAATCTGAATCACAGAATCATATAACAGTGCAACCACTCTATCCGGAGAATACCAATCCCAAGTCAGAAGTACCTTTCAAATATCGAAGAATCCATTTCATAGCTGACCAGTGAGCTTTTCCAGGCTTGTACATATATTTGCTCACTATACTAATTGCCTGTGAAATATCAGGGCGAGTGCAGACCATTGCATACATGATACTGCCAACTGCACTTGTATAAGGTACTTTAGACATATACTTCTCCTCATCATCAGTCTGAGGAGAATCCCTGACAGATAAACGAAAGTGACTGGCAAGGGGCGTAGTGACTGGCTTAGTTGTAGACATACAAAATCTTTCCAAGACTTTCATAATATAACTGTGCTGAGTAACAAATAGTCTACATAATTGTCTGTCATGAATGATCTCCATCCCAAGTATCTTCTTTGCCGGTCCAAGGTCATTCATCTCAAATGCAGTACTAAGTTCAGCTTTCAGCTTCTGGATGACTAACATATCCCTGGCTGCAATCATCATGTCATCAACATATAATAACAAATAACAAAAGGACCTATCTGAAAGCTGCTGATGATACACGCAACTGTCATATGGAGATCTATCAAATTCATGGTCAATCATAAACTTATCAAATTTGCTATACCATTGTCTTGGAGACTGCTTCAAACCATACAAAGACCTTTTGAGCAAGCATACATGATCTTCTCTATCCTGTGCCTCAAAACTAGGTGGCTGTTGCATATAAATCTGCTCCTCCAAGTCACCATGTAGAAAAGCTGTCTTGACATCTAGCTATTCTAACTCCAAATTTTGAAAAGCAACTAAAGCAAGGAACACACGAATAAAAGAATGTTTAATTATAGGAGAAAATACCTCCTTGTAATCAATACTCTCTCGTTGACTGTAACCCTTAGCCACCAACCTTGCCTTATATTTCAAATCTTGAGGGGTAGCTCCTTCCTTTTTCTTGAAGATCCATTTGTAGCCAATTTTCTTCTTGCCCTTAGGTAATCTGACTAATTCTCAAGTCTGATTATTTTCCAAAGACTGAAGCTCTTCTACCATAGCCATGGTCCATTGCTCAGCCTGTGAACTACCAATTGCTTCTTGAAATGTGGTCAGCTCATCACCTATAGTGTTTGCTGTATTCAGAGCATAATATACTAACTCAGCACAAGCAGAATCCTCAAAACCATCCATTTGAGGTGCTCTGATATGTCGCCTGGTTCTTTGAGTGGCAATACTATCATCTTGAACTTGACCACGTACAATAACCTCCTCCTGAGTCTGTAACTCTAGATCTGTCTGCTGATGCTGTTCATTCTGAATATTACCTGTAGGCTACAACTGCTGTGATCTAACAATCTGATTAATATCAACAATAGCCCTATCCTGCTGATCCTGAACCTGATCTCCCGGTGAAGAACTTGGCTGTAACTGCCGTGAAGGAGTGGGTGACTCATCATAAGTCACATCCCTGCTAATTAGAAAACCCTGGGATCCAGGCTCTGTGCACCATAATCTATAGCCCTTCATCCCATATGCATATCCAAGAAATATGCATTTCTTAGCCCTGGGATTAAGCTTTCCATCTTTGACATGAGCATATGCTGAACACCCAAATACTCTAAGAACTGAATAGTCTGTAGGTCTACATGTCCACATCTCTTCCGGAGTCTTCATATTCAATGTATATGCTGGAGATCGATTTATAATAAAGCAGGCTGTATGTGCAGCCTCTGCCCAGAAGTCTCTACTCAATCCAGAACTTGACAGCATAAATCTGACTCTTTCCAATAGTGTGCGATTCATGCGTTCCGCAATACCATTTTGCTGAGGAGTATACACTGTGGTCCTATGCCTGACAATGCCCTCTGACTTGCAAAAGTCATTAAACTCTATAGAACAGAATTCCAATCCATTGTCAGTCCGGAAGGTTTTCACCTTCCTCTCAGTTTGCCTCTCGACCATAGCCTTCCACCCTTTAAAAGTGTGAAACACATCACTTTTATTTTTGATAGTACAAATCCAGACTTTACGGGAATAGTCATCAATCAAAGAGAGCAAATACCTAGATCCACCCTTGGATGTAACTGGGACAGGTCTCCATAGGTCAAAATGTATGTAATTCAATATACCTGCTGTCTTGTGCACGCCTGTAGTAAAGATGACTCTGTGTTGTTTTCCAAATATGCAATGCTCACAGAATCCAAGTACACCAACTTTCTGACCTCCTAGCAGACCACGTCTGCTCAGCTCCTGTAAACCTTTATCTGACATGTGGCCCAATCTTTGATGCCATAACTGTGTCAATTGAACAATAGAGGAATGTGTTGAAGAAGCCTCACCAACCACTGTAATGCCATCCAAATAATAAAGAGTACCACTCAATTTACCTCTTAACAAAGTCAATGCACCTTTACTAATTATAATAGATCCTCTACCCCATCTGCCCTCAAAACCTGCAATATCAAGAGCATTTACTGAGAGAAGATTTCTTTTCAATTGGGGAACATATCTTACATCATCCAAAGTCACCACAATATTTGCATGAGATTTGATCTTAACTGTACCAATTCCTTCCACTTTACAGATGGCGTCATCCCCAAGAAGAACAGAGCCTCCATCACAGGATCTAAAAGAAGTGAACCATTCTTTATGGGGTGTCATATGAAAAGATGCTCCAGAGTCCACGATCCAGGTATCAGGCTGAGTGATACTGCATGCAGCTGTAAATACTGCATCATCTACAACACTGCTATGATCTGCAGAAGAAGCTGCTACTAATGCCAAATCTGAGATTGTTCCTTTATTTTTCTGTTCCTTCTCTTTCTTGGACTATAGAAGTCTACACTCATTTTTCCAGTGGCCTGGCTTCTTGCAGTAATGATAAACACCAAGTCTTTTAGACCTAGACTTTGATCTAGTCTTGGACTTATTTCTACCTTGTCCAACTGTTCTTTGCTAATCTTTACCTCTGACAGTAAGTCCTTGTGCCGGATTTGAAGCCTGATGCTCCAATTATACTTTCAACCTAAGCTCATTGGATAACAAAGTGGCTTCAACCTCATTGAGACTTATAGTCTCTCTTCCATAGAGCATGGTAGTAGTAATATTTTTATAGGACTTAGGCAAAGAATAAATCATGATCAAAGCTTTGTCTTCCTCATCAACATTAACACCAATATTTGCCAAATTAAGCAGGAGCTTATTATAATCATCCAAGTGATCCTTGAGTGAGATCCCTTCTGTCATACGAAATGTGTGAAGCTTGCTCCTCAAATACATTCTATTAGTGAGAGATTTTACCATATACAAAGTATCCAATTTTTTCCATACACCTTTAGCTATATCAAGTTCCACTACATTGCGAAGGACTTTATCACTCAATCCCGAAAACAGAGTCCCAAATGATCTCTCATTCATCTCCTCTTTTTCAGCCTCTGGAATTGCATCCATTCCTTTGAGGGCTATTGACACGCCCTCCTTGACCAGCAGATATCTCATTCTCACCTTCCATAGTGCAAAATTACCTGTGCCATCAAATATCGCTACCTCATGCCTAGAGATAGTGGAATGAAAAATAACCATCTCGGGAGCCGGAGAAGAACTTGGTTGCCCGTCAGATGCCATCCCTTTGCTCTGATACCAATTGTTGGGATGTGCGCAGCGGATTAAACCAGTTTAGGCCTCCAAATAATTTCTATTTACACACTTAGGCAATTAACCAATTACAACACAAGTAGATATCAAATCAAAAGAAGACGAGATTTACGTGGTTCGGCAAAATATTGCCTACGTCCACCAAGAGGAAATGAGTAATCCACTATAATCTGACCCAAATCTAGGTACAAAAGGAATACAAATATCCAGATAACAAATGCCAGATTAAAAACAAAGAGACATAATAAATAAACAAAAGAGGATGAAATAAGCACGAGAAAAATTCCAAATACCATGCCTCTAGCTTTTCCTGGTGCCTAGATCGAAGAAGAAATCTCTCTGAAATTTTTCTGTATTTTTTCTCTCTCTGTCTCTCTCTGTCTATCAAAGACCGCAGGCTCTCTGTGGTTAAATAACCATCTGAAATGGCATCCAAAATAGACCTAAAACGAGTCCAGAAAATCCAAAACACTTCTAAGCCGTCAGATCAAAGAACAAAGGCTCAGATTGCACCAAAATCCATGCAAGATACCCTCAGATCAAGCCTAATCAAGCTCGAATTAATCTCAGTCGTCCGATCGACCGATCGGACAGTCCAGAATGCGAGAAATCGCGTGGACCGCACGTACACCGCGAGAAACCAAGGAGAAACGCACGGGGAAACCAGGAAAACGCCCCGAGGGGGGCGTCGTAAGCCACTAGGCCGAGCCCACATGCGCGCGCCTGGGCCGCACGCGCGCGCCTGCGCACTGGGCTGGGGCCAAGCGCCCGCCCGCGTCGCAGGTCGTGCCTGGGTCGGGGGGAGCAAACGATAACAACATATTATATGATCATATCGACCAATATGATATAAATATATTGTCCATGATATCTATATTTTTATTTTTTTATTATTTAAAATAATTTTAGGGTTAATGGAATATCAAATTTGATATTTGAAAAAACAGCAGTTGATCTTGGTTGTATGGCCCAAGATTTCGATTTATTGGCACGAAATATATCATTTGATATCAAGATTTTTTTCACCTTCCATATCGGCTGTGATATAATAAGATTTGGTTTTAAAGAAGGAATCATTTTGATATTGGCCATCAGTATATCAACTGATATCTCTTTATTTGAAAGCTTTGCACAAATATAAAGTATTGAATATTTGTCCTTGTAGAGGGGGTAAAGCTGAATTTCTTTTGTTGACTTAGTCTTGGCATGCCATGCCATGATTGAGTCGCACCCTCATCAGTTCTTCCAAGCCCAAATAAATAATAGCATGCACCACTCCCCTAGTATCTCAGAGACGGTGGATTTTTACTTGGGGATATGAGTCCGTGTTGTACTAAGACATATTTTAGCTCTTCAACTGATATTCAAATATATACAACATGTAGTAAATCTTGCACCAAGTTAATTTGTATATGATCCACAACGCATTAGGCCACTCTTTAATTTATCTCTCTTATTGTGTGAAAACATAGCCACTATTTGCTATGGATGCATTAAAGGACTGCATGTCACTACATGACACTGGTTATTCAAATACCCTTACGCGAGTCGCCCATTATCTTGGTGGCTGCACCCCTTCAAGTTCACGTAATGATATATTCTCAAGTATTTGGACGTTTTGTTTTTTAGAAATTTATGTAGTTGTCCACATCTTATTAATTTTAAGGAAAATACTTTAACAATTCCAACATGAAGTTTTTTTTTTGTTTATTTACTAATAGTCACCAAATATATGTAAGGAAAGATATATTTTGCACTTCGGACGCTTTTATATATATATATATACAAAGTAGGCCAATTGGCACCCTATTGCAATATTGGGAAGTGCCATTTTATATAATGTCTTGTATAATTAGTATAACTTCAAAGTGTAATTAAGAAGACTTCTTGTGGGACTCTAAAGTTCATATTATGTTTAAAATTATCACACTATAGTGAAACAGTGCTATAGCGATGCTTTTTTTAATCTTTATCGATGCTTTTAAGCGTCGTCAAGAAACCTCCTGACGCTTTTTAAAGTGTCGCATATATAAGCGTGGGGACGCCATCTATCGACGTTTTTTAAAAGCGTCGGTATTTCCCGACGCTTTAAAGCATCGCTAGAGTTAAGTCTAGCGACGCTTTAAAGCATCGCTAGAGTTAAGTCTATCACAATTTCGATCAATGTATAGGGCCAGAACTATAGATTGACTTGGACCGAGTTCTAACCTTATACAAACCTGATCTATGTCTGAATCCGGTCAGCATGTTTGATCCAAATATCGACCTACATCAACTCTCGTTGAAACTTATTTTGTTAATGTAGTAGATCTTTCTGATTGAATCAAATTAACAGTAAGTAATCATGAACCATAAGAAACATGTACATAAATTGGACTGCAATTGACTGTACTAAAAAGATATCATGTAAAATTCTCTCAAAAAAATATATTATGTAAGAAGGTATCATGCATTATCTTTAATGCCATTATGTCGACATTAGAAGGATATGTGCATGCATCTGTATGTGTCCAATATTCTAGGAACGAAATCCAGCCAAAGTTAAACGAAGACCATACTCAAATCCAAGCCATTCACATATATTGACACCCACAGACTTTGCTAAAATAGTTGGCATTCTCCTAAGGTTAATAAACAGTTAACATGTAATTAAATATTGTCACTCAACTATGAAGATAGATGATTAATTTCATAAATTTATAACTTAAAGCCTTGAGCAAAGAACATATATTGCATTTGTTGAAGGTAAGTTCAGATCAAAATTGAATATCAATGACTCGAATCCAAGCCTCATTTCAATAATTCGAAGATTTCTGATCCAATCCTAACCTATTTTTTTGGGTAGGGGGCCAAAATTCCATAAACAAAAACCATAGGTTCATGCGAGAATAATCATGAGTAAGAAAAAAAAACTAACCTGTGGGATTTTTCTTGCTTTACCTGGCTGGTGGAGCGGGCAGGGTAACGGGTGGGAGGGAGGGGCTTCGATCGGTGGGCCGGTAGGGAGGAGGTGGTGGTCGGCTCGGGCAGTGCACCGGAGATGAAGGAGGAGGGAGAGGGAGGAGGAAGAAAAGGGAGGGAGGGGCTTCGATCGGTGGGCCGTTAGGGAGGAGGTGGTGGTCGGCTCGGGCAGCGCACCGGAGATGAAGGAGGAAGAGGGAGGAGGAAGAAAAGGGAGGGAGGGGCTTCGATCGGTGGGCCGGTAGGGAGGAGGTGGTTGTCGGCTCGGGCAACGCACCGGAGATGGAGGAGGGAGAGGGAGGAGGAAGAAAAGGGAGGGAGGGGCTTCGATCGGTGGGCCGGTAGGGAGAAGGTGGTCGTCAGCTCGGGCAGCGCACCAGAGATGAAGGAGGAGGCAGAGGGAGGAGGGCAGCGCACCGGAGATGAAGGAGGAGGAAGAAAAGGGTTAAGGGCGGCGGATCTGATGCAAACTAGGGCTCGGTCGGGGGAAAAGAGGGGAGTCCGGCAACACTGATTCCGCCGACGCTTTTAAGCGTCGGCGGGTTGAGGTGCATACCGACGGCAGATTTCTGGTCGGGAATTGCCAATGCTTAAGAGCATCGGCCTGTTAAGAAGCATACCGACGCTTTTCATAAGCGTCGGCGGATTCCTGGGTGGCGACGCTTATAAGCGTAGGTAAACATGACGAATTGTCGATGCTTAAAAGCATCGACAGGTTTCAGAGATTACCGACGCTTCCAAAAAGCGTCGGCGGGTTCCTGGGTCTTCCCGACGCTTCACAGAAGCGTCGAGAGAAAACGGTCGGCAAAACTCTATTTTACTGTAGTGTCACTCTACATCTGCCTGGTTATTAACCACCTGTGTGTGCCGGAGCTGTTTGGTGTTTGTCTTGTCTTTAAGCTTACATACACTTTTTCTCTCGTTTCTGGCTTCGTCTATCTTTTTATATTCATCCATTCAATTATTGTTATCATACATTAGATTAGGTTGGACTCATGCTAATGCTAGTCACGAGCTAGGACCCTGTTTTAGTACTAATTTTCACTTCATTTTTGGAACGATGGTACTTTCTTCGCTTCACTCGAGCTGTTTCTTTCTTTCGCCACTTTTTTCTGGTCTCCTCCTACTTTGCTTTTCCATCAGACTACTTCTTTGCTCATTTGGTCCCTCATGCTAATGATGATTCATCAATGCTTAATTTACATGGGCTTTGGTGCAGTTAACTTTGCAACTAGCTGAACATTATTGTAGGGTCTTAATTCTGGTCACATATATTGGCTGAATTATTAAACTTTTGCTTTGATAACATTAAGAAAAAAATGCTTTTGCCTGATCCATGTAGATAGGTTTAATGCCCAACAGGAAAACACGGGGTAATTTTATCTCATGAATTATTTGGTTTGGATGCATGGTGCTAACTCGGATGGGTCATAAGAGTAGCACACATGGATGGAATATATTTTTAAAAAATATGAAAAAAAAGAGAGTTATGATCTCTAACTCAAAAATGTCCCATTGTTCCTTGTAGGAGATGAAATCTTAAAATCGATTTAAAATACTATAGCCAATTATTTCTAAACTTCTATCGTTCGGTCTTTTGTATTACATTTAAACAATTTTCATTTAAATGCGCATATATACTTACACTAGGAGATGGATTTTGTAGAACCCAAAATCCACGCATACGAATTTTAGAAGATGGGAAGAACAAAAAACGTTGCTGCAACCACACAACGTTGATGGATTTTTTATTTTATTTATATCAAAGTCCTCTACTGGCATACACGATGGAAATACCAAGACTTTAACTAAAACTAGACTAACTCAAGACTCATTGTTTAAACCAAACAAATAAACTAAGAGTCCAAACAAAAATAAACTCTGAGACTCAATCCCACGTAGATAGGGCTGGTGTTGGTCATTCAATACTCCCCCTCAACGCCAGCACTTCATCTCTTTACTACACCGAGTTGACGACAATGATCTTCAACTTTGTTGCCACATAAGCTCTTGGTAAACAAGTATGCAGCTTGGTCTTCCGTTCGAACATATTTCAACTCAACCTCCCCTGCAGCACCTTTTCTCTTATGAAGTGATAATGAATCTCCACATGCTTTGTCCTAGCATGAAAAACTGGATTTTCTGCCAGCTTTATTGTAGATAGATTGTCACAATGTAAGAGAACTCCACCTTCTTCCAATTGAAACAGATCTTTCAGCAATTGCCTTAGCCAGGCAATTTCTTGAGATGCCATTGCAGCAGCTCGGTATTCAGCTTCTGTGGTTGACAAAGAGACAGTGGGCTGTCTCTTACTGCACCATGAAACTGCTCCAGATCCAAGCTTAAACACATACCCAGTAGTTGACCACCGAGTATCAAGATCACCTGCGTAGTCAGCGTCACAATAACCTTCCAATTTGCAACTGCTGTTCTTTGTGTACATGATGCCATGACCAAGCATTCCTTTCACGTACCTCAAGATTCGCCGAGCTGCTTCCAGATGAAGGTTCGTTGGATTGTGCATGAATCGGCTCATCACCCCAACAGCAAATAAAATATCCGGCCTAGTAACACTGAGGTAAATAAGACTGCCCATCAGTTGCCGATACATAGTGATATCTGTCAGACTTTTGCCTTCCTGAAAGTAGATTTTTGCATTAGGTTCCATTGGTGTTGTGCTCGGTTTGCAACTGAGCATCCCAAATTTCTTCAACAAATCCTCGGAGTACTTCCTTTGATATAGAAATAGCCCTTCATCAGAGTGATCAACTTCTAAACCCAAGAAACGCTTCAGTTGTCCTAGTTCTTTCATCTGAAAACGGATCGACAGGTTTTTCTTGGTTCGAATAATTTCTTCCTCAAAATCTCCAGTGATAATTAGATCATCCACATACACTAATACGGCAGCTATTTTCCCTTCACTAGCTTTGACAAACAGGCTTGAGTCTGCAGAAGTTACCTGGTATCCAGAGTGAATAAGAAATTCAGCAATCTTCCCGTACCAGGCCCTCGGCGCCTGCTTTAAACCATAGAGTGCCTTCCGAAGTTTGCACATATATTCAAGGTGCTCAGAACTCTGAAATCCCAGCGATTGTTCCGTGTAAATTTTTCGGTCTAGCTCTCCATGTAATAAAGCATTTCTTACATCTATTTGCCATAAATTCCACCCTCTGCTTGTTGCCAAAGCCAGGAGAACTCTTACTGTTGTGAGCTTTGCAACAAGACTAAAGGTCTCATCATAATCTAACCTGTACTGTTGGGAGAACCCTTGAACTACAAGATGAGCTTTGTATCTCTCAATCGATCCATCAGCACGGTGCTTGATTTTGTACACCCACTTGCATGAGATGGGCATCACATCCTTTGGCTTGGCCATCAGCTCCCAGGTCTGATTTCGGTAAAGTGCAGCAATCTCTTCCTTCATTGCGTTGAACCATTCCGAGTGCTGTGAAGCCTCTTCAAATGTCTCTGGTTCCCTTGTATCCAGATCCTCCACTAATGCAGCATTAGCATATTTAGGATTTGTTTTTCTAATCTTGGTTGATCTTCTAAGTGCAGTCGGCATATTTTGCTGTAATGGCTCGTCCTCCTCTTCTACTCTCTGATAAACACCTGTCTGCCATGGATGTTGAACAGCTCTTTCCTCGCCATTACCGCTGCTTTCTGCAACTTCAAATTGCTGTGAACTAAGCTGAACATGTGAGGGTTCCAGATCTTCTTTGTAGACATCCGAACTTGGTAGTTCCTTCTTGTCCGCAGACCACCATGAAGATGCCTCATCAAATACCACATTCCGCGATGTGTAGCATCTTCCTGTAACTGAATCACAGCACCGCCACCCTTTTCTTTGACTATCATAACCTACAAAAATATATCTGACAGCCTTCTTCTCCATTTTGCTGCGTAGATGGTCAGGTACAAACACATAGCACACATATCCAAAAATACGAAAATGTCCTACTGCAGGTTTTGAATTCCATAATTTTTCAAAGGATGAAAGAAAGGATAACCTTTTTTGAGGAAACCGGTTGATCACAAAGACTGCTGTCTTCATTGCTTCAGCCCAAAATCGACCCGGTACATTCTTCGCATGAAGCAAGCTTCGACATATTTTAGCTAGATGCCTGTTCTTCCTTTCTGATACGCCGTTTTGTTGTGGAGTATTGGTGCAAGTGAACTGATGGCGAATTCTGCACTTCTGAAAAAAATCCAGGAACTCCTTTGAGGTATACTCTCCCCCGTTATCTGTCCGTAAACAGTGGACAGTTCTTCCAGTTTCCGCTTCTGCAGTTTTCTTGAACTCTCGAAATTTTGAGAAGGTTTCAGACTTCTCCTTCATGCAATAAATCCAAACATACCTCGAGAAGTCATCAATAAAGGTCACCAAGTATTTCATTCCACTGATGGAAGCCTGCTTGACTGGTCCAAACACATCCGAATGAATCAGTTGTAGGGGCTCCTTTGCTTGAAAATTGGACACCTCATAAGGCAGCTGATGTGCTTTTCCATATTGGCATCCAGCACAAACCGTATCAGTCCTTACTTCAAGCTGTGGAAGGCCCCTCAGCATCGCCTTCTTCATCATCACATTGAGCTTAGAGTAGCTGACATGTCCCAGTCGCATATGCCAAAGATCAGCTGTTTCATTTTTCTAGGTTTTGTCTACATAGACGGTTTGGGCAGACATCACATAAACTGAATCCAATTTCCGCCCCTTCATCACTGGTTCTTGGACAATCTGAAGATCCCGATACACCTTGACATCTTGTGGGCCAAACACAACAACATGGCCAGAAGATGTCAACTGTGCCACACAGAGAAGATTCTTTTTCATCCCTGGAACATGGTAGACATTATGGAGCGGCACCTCACTATTATTGCAAGGAAGAGCAACTGCTGTATTGCCAGTGTGAGCAATCGGTAGCTTTGAATTATTTGCTGTCACCACCACCCGGCTTCTCTTATATTCAGACAGATTCTGTAGCTTCTCCTTGTCACCGGTCATGTGATTTGAACACCCTGAATCAACAATCCAGTCATTTTCATAATCAACTTTGGTGACAGTTGTTACCGTGAAGGCTTGCTCAACCTCGGCTATAGCGAAAAGTGCCTCAGTATCCCATTCATCTTCGATTTTTGAGGTTGCAACATTGCTTTCTACCTCCTTCTTCTTGAACCAGCAATCCTTTGCCATATGACCTTTCTTCTTGCGATTATAGTATTTTCCTTCAAACCTTTTACCATTGCCAGAGTTTCTTGATCTGCCCCCTGCACGAGAGTTTCCTTCGTCCTGATGATTCTCCACCTCATCATCCTTCTTCTTAGATCCTTTAACAACATGCTGCTTAGAGTTCTTCCTGCCTCTATTGGCATAGAGTGCCTCTTCTTCACCTTTTAACGAGACTCCTCCCATCTGCTTGGCTAAGGCTTCTTGGCCGGCTAACAGATTTTCAAACTCCACAAGCGATGGCTGATTTTGCCATCCCTGTATAGCAGCAACAAAGCTCCTAAATTCAGGCTTCAAACCATGGATGATGATTCGCTTCATCCTGGTATCGCCAATTGGAGCTTCTGGATCCAACTCGAAAATCTCTCGGCACAAGGATTTCACCTTGTGGAAATACTGGGCGATCGTCTGATCTCGCTGCACCACCGACAGTAGTTCACTCTCCAGAAGTTGAAGCCTGGTATCATTCTTCTTGGAGAACAATGCAGCAAGAGTATTCCAAGCTTCGTTGGGGGTCTTCAACTCACGGATATGGTCCAGCACGTCTTCTTCGACCGTCGTCTTCAGAACAAACATCGCCTTGCCCACCTTGATCTTCCACTTCCGCAGCGTCCCGTTCGTATCTCCATCAGGTTGCCGTGTTTCATTGCCGTTTACAACCTCCCACAAATCCTGACCTTGCATATACGAAATCATGCAGGTTGACCAGGAGTTGTAGTTCTGATTGTTGAGCTTCTTGATGCCACCAACAACATGAAGATCAGCCATGATCGCTGGTTATGGAATTCCTTTGATCTTCTCCGCTGCACACGGTCTTCCTCTCACGTTCTCCAAGGCTCTCCAAACAACAGCAAGGTTTGGAGGCGGACGCACGGTGGACCACGGGCACCACCGGCTCTGATACCAAAATTGTAGAACCCAAAATCCACGCACACGAATTTTAGAAGACGGGAAGAACAAAAAATGTTGCTGCAACCACACAACGTTGATGGATTTTTTATTTTATTTATATCAAAGTCCTCTACTGGCATACATGATGGAAACACCAAGACTTTAACTAAAACTAGACTAACTCAAGACTCATTGTTTAAACCAAACAAATAAACTAAGAGTCCAAACAAAAATAAACTCTGAGACTCAATCCCACGTAGATAGGGCTGGTGTTGGTCATTCAATAGATTTTTCTCCTCTCAAGAAAATAGATATTTACATCCTTTTTACTGAAAATCAATATTAGGGATACAATTTTTTATATTGAAATATTTATAAATAAAAAATTCACATATTTTGATGATCTTTAAACTATGCATCATATAAGTATAAAAATTAGTGGTTAAAATGATGTAAAGCCATGTTTTACTATAATTTAAGTACTGAAATATATCGATTTTCTCAGTCTATATATGTTCAACACAATATTAAAATGGTAACTGCTCATTTTTGTGCCTACATGATGTATAGATTAGAGACCATAAAAATACTTATTTTTTTAATTTTGAAGAGTTTTTTATAGTATAAATCATAATCAACGATGTGGATCTCCAATTTTGGTGCCTATTATTGATATTGGAATCGAAAGGATGTAGATACTCCTAAAATCCATTTCTTTCTCTCTCTTTTTCTATATAGACTATTCTTCTTTTGAAAGGAGAGAGAATTTACTCACCTATATTCCAAAATGAATAAAATAATTTATAAATTAAAGATCACTAACATAAATTAGGATTTATATAACTTCAAAAATGGCTGGAAATAAAAAATCATATATTTTGATGTATATATATATCATATATCATATGGAAACAAAAAATGCATAATTTTCGAATTGCTAGGATACCACAAAAGAATATGTATATCGAAGCAATAAAACTATGCATGTTCTTAAAGTTATGTATTCTTAGTTGAGCACGGAAGTCGGCAAATTTAAAGTTGCTTCAATCTTCATTTAGAAGTTTTCTCAAAAAAACTTTCATTTAGATCTACAACTTGCATAGACAAAAAAGAAATAAACGTTACGATATTGAATAAAGACTAGCAGGACCTAAGTGGAAAAGTATATCGTTACCCAAAAAAAAAATTGGAAAAGCATGAAACTTCCTGCATGTGCCTTAAAACTTTAAAATTAACAAAATTTTGAAATTAATAAACTAAGATTTTCATAATATAATAAATTTATGCTAGTGATGTTATAAAAACTACAAATATAGAAAAAAGGAACTTGTACTTTATAGAACTAATTCATGAAATATTTTATGCCTAATGTCGTTAGCCAAGCTCGAGCATCGAATTATGCTTGGATAGATAACCCAAAATAAGAGAGCTCTTTAGCTTCAAAAAGTTTGAGTATATTTGCTACATTTATTGCTTGCATATTTTTTTCCAAAAAAACTTGTACATATCGTGCATATGGCAAGAGAGCAAGATTTAATAAAATCACTAATTTCTATTGCTTGAATTTTAGTAAAAATGACTTTCTTTTCCATTAGTTGACTAAATTTGCACAGAGATGCAATACCCCATCTTTATTTACTCTTCTTCTTTTTTTTATCAAAAGATAGTGCTGTAATCATGCCTTGTGCCAAATGAGCCAGGTTGACGCAAACTTGAACAAAAAAAATACCTATGTCCTAACATACGGAAAGTCAAAATTAGGAGCCTCCAACCAAGTCCAACTCTTCATATTTCATATATACTTTGGGTTCAAATTATATATGCGTCTTAATTTTCACCCATTGGAAGAATGAAGTACTTGATGATACATGCTCATTTTAATCTCTTGTGAATTTCTTTTCTTCATCTCTCCCAGTGCACATAGTAATGCATTTGCTGCGACCGATCAAAGCACTAGACTTGAGACCTAAGTTCTCAGACACAGACTTTGTATACACGCCGTTCCTCAAGTTCAACACCTTTCCAACTGGTATCATATGGAAGGTCAAAGATTGATGGCAATAAAATAGTTCGAATTCCAACCGAAGTCGGTGCACATATCTAATGCCATGGTCGGATTCCTCTTCCGAGGAAGCCACATCCTCGAAAATATGATTGCCAGTAGTCATCGCTTGCAAACAACTCTTGCGTTAGGCTTAATCTGGGACTAGGAGTAGTTTATTGTTATATCTACAAGCACCATATGTGGCTCACATATATGGACATATGGTGCCATAGCCTTTCTCACTTATCTATGATGCGAGGTGGATGTGTTGATTATTTTATACCATCTTCCTTCGCGATCTTAGCTGATAATATAACGCTGGCCTTTCGGTAAGGAAAGCTGTTATGATTCACCTAGGCCTACGTTCACGCATACTAGTCTATTGTTGTCACCTTACGAAGATGTAGCAACATTGACATTGTTCATTTATTTTATGATCGAAATCCTCGAGCTTGAGCTAGTCTATCATGCCTTTAATTAATTATACATGTAAGTGGGGCTAGAGGCTTCCTAGCTAGTTTTGCAAGTAATAGTTCCTCTTCCTTGGGTAAGACAAGGGCCACATGAATAGCTGTCTTATCTTGGATCTGATCATGTTTCTTGACCCACAAAAGTCTTTGCCATGGACAATCTTGATGGAATTTGACAGGGTCTTGAATTCAAAGAAATGAGGCGTGTTTGCAAACCACTCCTTTGATGTTACAACGTGTTCTCAATCAAGGGAACATTGTTGTCCACCCATGCGCGCAACAAAGTTATTTTAGAGCATAGTTCAGCATTATCTATTCGTACATCATGGGCTTCGTACATAACAAAGCTAATGGTATCTATAGAGTAAATGTTAGGTAAAGCTAGATGACAGCCTTTTAATTATAATTAATTTAGATTGCATCGAGGAGCCCTTTAAATGGAGAACAAACTCATGGGTGGAGTATTAGTTCTGGTTATTATATCTAACTATCTCATTATGTTGAAGGTCTAAATGCTTGATTAGGAAGTTATATACATCAACGAACCCACTGACCCACCATGAAGCTAATATAATTAACGCCCAAAGGATAAACTCAAAAGGTTGGAGCTTTACAGATAAAAGTTCCATCTGGAAACCACCTTTAATTGCCTATCTATATATCTATTCCATCAATCTATGTATGTATACATGGCATGCATGTATGTATGTATATTAAGCATATAATATTGAAGGGTGCAAATGGTTCTTTGATCATTGTACTTCGTAACACCGAATTTCAGCTAAAATCACATCCTACGTTATTGAAGATCGAATACCGAAAATTAATATTCTCTACTCGCACCTCAAGCCAGATGGAAATGCATCCACCAATTTTTAGCTTTCAGAAGAACCATTTCTCTTAGGCCAACCAAATAAACATCTTTCTTTTACATGACCCACTATTTCTTTTTTGAAGGGAAAAAAAAAAAAAAAAAAAAAAGAAAAGAAAAGAAAAACTCCAAGGCTTTAATTAAACCTCCTGTAATAAATAAGCACCAAGATTCAAGCATAAACTCTCTTCTCCCGCTGAGGAAAACTTAAACTTACACGACGAGATATATGCATGCGTTCTTACATGAAAACTAATGATTGGCTTCGACAATTTGGAAATTTTGTCTATAGGATTCTCTGCTGTTCAGAAATAATTTTAGTATATGTTAGTGAAAGGGAACCAAAGACGACCAACTTCTCTTAAGCCAAACAAAAGAAGTCATCAATTACTAGGATAAACAAAATTAAATAGAAAGATAATAAAGATTTAGGAGTTGTAAAGACGTAGCAGCCCTCGACATATGTCATCATCGATTCTTTCTTCCTTTCCTTTTCCTTTTTCCCAAAGCAAACATCAAAATGGGCATTGTCAGAGGACCAAATCTCTTCTGAAACTCTTGTATGTACACCGCAGGCTCCATGATCGACTTCGATCCCAACAGGAGAAGGAGATCGATTAATTCTTCATCATCTTCGAAGCCAAGGCTTGGAGCTCCCCAACTTCATTGCGTGTTACTCCCCTCTGTGTGATGAGTTCATCCCTAAAGAGCATCTCTTGCATGGGCAACAATCCCTCAGGATCTTGATCGATGCAGTCGAGCGAACTCTGTGGAGACGAGGACTTGGTGTACGAATATGGTCGGATTAGAGGGTTGGCAGCGTTCCCTGGGTATTGATTCTCTGGACTTTGTGAATTTATCAGACTCTGAGCTAGCCGTGCCTTGGCTTGCATCAACTGCAGTTGCAAGTTTGCTACCTACAAAAATTTTCAACATAAAACAATATATAAAGGAACAGGCACATCAGCTTTTAATTAATCAACCCATATGCATCAAAGAAAAAGTAGTAATCCGACGATTTTTTTTTTTTATTTATTTATTTTTTTTTTTTGAAGATTTATTTTATTCGGCAGTTTAAAATGGATCGATCAATTTCATGCATGAATATTAAACACATGGTGATCATAATCCATTCCCTTTAAGTAACTTTAAATGATAATTTCTTCTAAAACTGATTAACCTATGTCGGCGATCCCATGTTAATAATAAATACGCATGATATACTTTTTTGCCAGGAAAATCTCATGATTTGATTTGGAAGAATTAAAAAGAAAAAAAAAAATAAAAATGTTGGCATCCTAGGATAAAGGTGCGAATTCCAGCTGAACTAACAATTGCTAGAACATAAAATAGCCATATTAAGAGGTCCCATCTAATCATATCCAAATAAACCATTAAATATATATTAAAACGAATATTCCAATGGAAATCACCGAAGCTTTGCTTGAGTTCAAATCGAAGCTGCTAATTATGACCAATAACCCCCGATCTTACGGGATTTTTATGATGCATCGTTAATTAAATATATACTTCCCTTTTGTTTTCCTCTCTTTCAGAACGAGGTGGAGAACTAATTTCTACAAAAATTTATCCAACCTCGTATGCATATAATTAAATATCCATCAACCACGTAATTAAACGGAACTAATTAAAGAAGACATTACGATCGGCCTTGGGAAGCGGACCCATGCACGATGCGGTCCATGCAAAGCGAGAACATCCGGTACGTACGTACCTGCTGCTGAAGCGCAAAGATATGGCCGACGCATCCGTAAACGGGATCCTTCATCCTCGCCTGAGCCTCGTAAGCGATGCTCACCACCGCCTCGCACCGGTCGGCGGGCCGAACGTGGAGCAGCATCTTGGAGACGTTGCTCGCTCCGAACACCTTGTGGATCGCCGCGAACCGTGCGGCGCCCTGCTCCGAGTTGAAGTAGGGAGCGAAGATGCAGTCCGCGGTGCACTTGCGCCTCAGAAACTTGCACGCGCCGCACGGAGACCCGGTCCCGGAGGCCATGGCTCGAGATCGATGATCGCTGCAATCCAGCACACGTACCAGAACCGACACTAGAAGACGAATATTAGACAGAGCATTATAAATGGAGGAGATACGTACATATGCGAGAGTAGAAGGGAGGAGGGGGGCAGAGGCGGGGGGTTTTATACAAGGGGCCGGGGAGGGTGGAGGTGGGAGAGAGAGATGGATCGAGGCTTCGAGGAGAGGTGGCGTTGTGGTGGTGATTTTATTAATATTAAAGAGTGGAATGAAAAGAGATGGCAGTGATGACCGTGATCGATCGAAGTGGTAGATAGGGTTTTGATAAACAAATGGATTATATAAATCTTTTCTCCGCCGAACGCCCGCCGCTCTCGGTGACCGCCCGCGTCGGTGCTGCTTTGGGTTCTTGATGCTCGGATTACGGGCACCTACCGGTGAACCCTTAATTCCGAGTATGGGCCGATGATGGTTTTGTCCCTTTCTTCTCATGGGGTATTTTTTTAGCCAGGGTTAGTTCATCCATCCTTGTAGTACATCAAACTTGACAGATGACAGCTCAAGAACAAAAAGAGGACGCCTCGAGGAAAGACAACTTATGAGTATATTTTATTATATGAGTAAAATGTAAAATAAATCTAGCAAATGGGCATATTTTGACTTGATCTTTTCTAGTTTTTGTTTGTGTAGCTACAAGAAACGGTTCATGTGATGGATATATCATCGCCAAGCTTGCAATACCACAAAATGTTTTACCGTCCACATCATGTTCAGCTTTTGGGAGCACAGCAGTACTCCTGAATTTGAGGAACTGATACGAACTTAGGCAATATTAAAGACATGATCACTTTGAATTATTAACAATTTCTTTATTTCTGATCACTGACACGGCTCTTTTTGTGTATGCATGTGTGTTTTATATAAAAGTGATCGTAAGAGTTCTCATTTTATTAAAGCATATTAATGATGATAAAGATGGTTCGATCGTTTTTCATCACATATTACTAACGATAAAGATAATTTTATTTTAATTCGGATCTTAGACATGATGATGATGATGAAATCATAGCCAGATGAGCTACCATCTCGATGGTACTGGCTCTTTAGTTTTAGTTGGCATCCTCTATATATATATATATATAACTATTTCCTTTGGCCATTAGTTTTAGCATATAACAATTGAATATGAATTTTGCACCGCCCTGGTTAACTCTTTAACCAAGCTACAGAAGATGTTGGATATGGGATGATGTATAAATTATAGCTTTTAAATTTGGCTTACATTAGAAATAAAACTGAAAGCCCTATCTCATGAGTCAATAATTTTGTTTCATGAGAGAGCTTGTCAGCCAATGAAGTGTATAGGAAACAATTAAGATATACATCCTAGGCTGTAAAAGAGCTGGTGTACAACGAATAAGGGCTAGAGATGCCACTAACCATTGCTAGACATGAATGCAGTAAAAGGGAAAAATGTTAATACGAAAAAGTCTTTAACAGACCATGCATGTAAAATTGCTACATAATTGTAATGATCATCTTCTAGATCCGGTTTTAATCAGTGGGACAACACTAGGATTTTGATGGAAGGTCTACAATTACATCTTCATTTGAAGCCAGGGGCATGTTGCTGCCCTTCTTCCAGCGAGCACACTTGCCATTAGTTTTGCATTAATTCGGAATAGCTTGGTGACTGAGAGTCCTTTGGAAATGATCAAGGTGATTAGATGATGCGGATCAGGCAATCATTCACAATATCAAAAAAACAAAAAACAAAAACAAAACAAATCAATAAAAAAAAAAAAAACAAAATTAATTTGGAGCCAACCCTATCTCCACCTACAGCATAAAATATGATAAAAATATTTGTCCCTTGTAGACAACCGATCAATAACTCGCCTAGTTTCATGATATATACATATATAATGCTGCTGCTGCTGAAAATATAAATTTTATATCACATATATATCTTCCTTTTTTTATCAATGTCATTCATGGTAGTTTACCTTTCATCATACATATCCTCCAACGTACGGTAGTGATTCTCACCAGGTGCAATCATGTTATACCATCTTATACAGACACGCTTGTTAGAAAAGTAGGTTAGAATTAAATTACTTGGAGAAGATGACATTGTGGTAGAACATGAGTCGCTGCTGTTGCTAGGTCCTGGGGAGTAGAAATTGATCTGCAAAACTATTCGTCTTAAAAAAGTCAAAGTGTACGTTTGTGTATGACAAACCGTTTTGCATGCCACGTGTACGATAGATGGGGGCGATTTTCCTTTTGGATGTAAAAAGACACTCGAAGTATGCGAAGGCAAGGATGATCCTGGAATTTTAACCTAGCAATGATTTTTGATGGCATACCACCAGTGTCTAAAAAAGAGAGAGAGAGAGGGGTAAGAGCAGTCATTGATGAGAACAAAACTCATATGGGATGGGTACCATAAAATATTATATAGGGCAGAACAAAACTCATATGGGATGGGTACCATAAAATATCATATAGGGCAGGGTTCAATATTTACTATCTCTCTCTTTTCACTAATTTTGAAGAGCAAGCATATCGACATCAAAAATCTTTTCTACTAACGAAGTTATAGTTCTATAATTATAACATCTCTTTCATGCTCATTTTTATCATATACTTTTTATCAATACATAATATATATTGGTAAGTCATTTAGTATATATCATTTGATCATGTATTATATTTAGATGGGCATCATATTTTACAAACTGTGTAACGATTTATCTTATGGTATATATTGAAATATTGAATGAATATTTTATTAGATATATATCAAATGACTATATATTGTATATCGATGAATATTATTTTTAAGAAAACTACGTATCAGTTTACTTATAGGTATGTTTTATTTCGTTATTGGATATGTATTAAACAAATCAATATACATCCCTAGATAAATCGATACATTTTTTAAAATATAACTTATATTAATATACAATACATAATCAAATGGATATACTTGGCAGTTTACTGATATATACTATAAATTTTTTGATATATATATATATATATATATAGTAGCAATGCAATACATACTTATAAACAAAATAATACATAATTTCCCGAATAAGTGTTCATCGATATACAGTATATGACCGATTAATATATTAAAAAATAATTATCTGACATTTTAACACAAACTTCTAAATGGATACATAATATATAGAACATGATGCTAACCAATATGCAATACATGACTTAATAATACATACTTATAGCTTACTAATATATACTATATATTTTTTTGATATATGTCTAGTAACGATCTAATATATATATATATAGATAAATTGATGTATAATTTTTTAAATATAATATTTATTAATACGCAATATATGATTAATTGATATATAAATATTAAAATATTTATTTAATATTTCAATATATATTTTTTAATAAATCAATACATAGTTTATAGAACATGATACTTTCTAATACATAGTATATGATCAAATGATATATACTAGATGACTTTAATCAAGCAGGTCGGGTCTGGTCGACTCGAGTTCGGATTGGACACATATAGTAATACATCCCTACACATGCCCGATCCGTTTATATATTAAAAAAAAATATTTATAAAATATTTAAATAAATTGAATATGAAACAAATATATCCAACCCCGATCCAACTCGTTTAGATTTTAAATAAACTAGATTTTATAAAACCGAATATACCCAAACATAATTTTTTTATACCCGACCCGATCCGGGACAGATAATTTTTTAACAAGGCAGGTATGGATTTTGGATCACCCGATCCAAACTCGATAAGTTGCCATCCCTACGAAAAGATCAGGAGATTTCTTCCAAGGTATATATGATAGACAATTTAGGAATCACAAATCCCCTGAATCCTGCTGAGCTTTTCTGCTCCTGCCCTCTTTCGGGTAAGCCTTTTCCATACCGAGCATGGACGAATAGGATTCTATTGAATGAGGCGACTATAATGTGATTCAACAAGATCTCCCCTCCCTCATGTTGCCGGTATTGCACTTGTATAGAAGGACCGATAATAAAAAAAAGGTGCCTCGGGTAGAAAGAAAAGAAATCAGCAAGACAAAAACTATCAAAAAGCAAACTTTTTGTTTCTTTTTTATATACATAAACCAACTACTTTTTTCAGCAAAACTTTTCCTTGAAGTAAAGCTATCCCCCACTTCTTTTTTTCTGGTTGAAAGAAGAAAAAGCTATCCCATTAGATTGACAAAACATAAGCATTCGATGACGGGTTTACAGGAAATCCGCATTTACCGAAAGAAGAAGTTGGGGGAACCCAAAAATAGTTATAGCAAAACGTTGATACTTGTAACAACCTAAGAAGCACCAACCCTAAGAGCACATTCACCTAAATTACCCTGCTGATTACCGGCATCCACCAAGCGTTTTTCAAAAATATCATCTGCAAAACATCAACAACCTTTCACCTCTTGTGATGAAACCTCACTTTCAACAAGAACTGCAACTTGACCTGTTCACACAGACACAACCACAAATTGAAATAAGATAAACAAAGATGAGGGAAAACGATTAAAGTTGTCAGCAAGACAACCAGAATTTAGAGCATGGCTTCCTAAATGAATGTTTCTCTAGGATGTCAGGGCTGAAGGGTGAATGCACAGACTGGAGAGGAGTATTCACCACCAACCTGAGCTGTATCATAAACAATGTACTCATTGTACAATAGCTCTGATGCTCGAATAGATGATGGAACAGGCTTTCCACAAGGCACGACCACTTTATCCTGCCACTTTACAAATTCTGACTCCAGAGGAACGGTCTTGCCAAGTCCTTTGGTTGACTGCTTTCCTTTCGGGGGCTTCTCCATATACTTTGCCACAAAAAAATGTGCTCCATATAATCAGAGTAATGCTTATAAATGCTGCAGTTAAGATTTTAAGATTTTTTCTAACAATTTTAAGAAGCAAATGACTGCATCTTATAACACAAAGTTCAACGGCTGACCACTAGTATGAACACTTTCAAAATCTGAAACTATAATTGATACTAAAAACTCAGAGCAACAGCTACCAGATTATGCAAATAAGAGGCCTATTACTGAAATACAACAATCATGACAAAGTTGTCAACTGCATTAGGTGTTTCACACTTCCCATTGTCTGCGAATCATTGATGACATACAAGTATTGAATGAATTCAAGATACGTCAACAAGGGTCAGACACTCACCGTGGCTTTCTTGAGCTCATAAATCTCCCCCAAAGCAACCTCACTAAGAAGCATCAGACCTAGCGGATTCGTTTTGTCCACATAGCAATATTGTGCACTCTTACTGACAAGATCAGCAAAGTAAATCCCTTTGCCAAACTATGAACCATAACAGGAGAAACACAAGTAAGTTCCTTTGCAATAAACTGTCCACGTACCGAAATCATAAATAAACATGATGAACAGAACAAAATCGATGCACTCATGCATGCATGCACCAGCATTTGCACAAGCATGCATGCGCCCTGCCACATGCACACATGCTTTCATGCATGCCCGCGCACGCACACAGAGAAGAGAGAGAGAGAACCATGTAACCCGTTGCTGGAGCTTCTGGAGGTGCTATTCGCAGTCCTTGGCTGAGGATACCCACAAAATTTGTCAACCGTGAACCTGCCATCAAATAAATATTTAAGCTTGTTGTCAGGCACATAAAAGGCGTCGGATAACTCTCGTTGAAACCAACGAGACTACAATAAATTTCCCCAATTCTTGACATTTGGCTTCCTAAAATCACATTGTCTTCAAAATGCCATGCATAACGTCAAAATTGTGGAGGGGAACAGCGGAGGTGGGAGGGGAAAAAAAAGGTAGTGAAGGCGCTAATTTACACCTTTTCCACAAAATCTAACTATATTACAAGGACTTGCCTAATAAAAATACCCAGCCACCGTTTTCAAGACTGAACAAACATTTAAAGTTTAACCATCATAACATACCATGCCACAGAAGCATCTTATTCTGGAGTTTATCTCTGTATGGTGCATATTTATCATATTCTCCTTCCCTCTCAAGTGTAAATACTTCTTCTAGTTCAAGTGACCACTCCTAGGAATCAGACAAAAATACAAATTAAACAAATGAAAGGAATAAAGATGGCAAAGAAACAATTTTTTAAAACTTGGACAAGGCAAAACTGTATCACACCTTGTGTGTAGGAGCATGAGTATTAAGGAGATAATTTTCAACCAACTTGTAGTCTTCACTATCATGTGGCAATGGAGTCATGTCACACCGGAGCTTCTTGTACTTCGTGTCAAGAGATTCATCATTTCCACTATCAAAACCAACTAGTCTAGAAGCAATTTCTATGTCTTGTAGGGCTTCAAGCATCTTCACCTGAAATCGGAGAAGCATGAAGCTTCACTTTATCATGATAACAAGAATCTACTGAGTCAACTTAGCGATGCATTACATAGAAATAAAGAAAGTACTTAATTTCATATGGAGGACAACTATTCAGAAACACTGATGAACGGGACAACACCAATGAACAACTCCCATCATTATCATCTCACTAACCTAAAGGTAGGATCCCCAATTCAGCTGATCTTTAACATAAATAACAAAATAATTTGAGAGCAGTCTACATTAATCAAGATATACAATATAAATCAAGTTTAAAGACCATACTCTACAGTTCGAAGATATAGTTTGAGAGTGACAAATTATCCAGTCAGTTAAAAGTGGCATCCTATGTTTCAGAGTGACAAATTATCCGGTCAGTTAAAAGTGGCATCCTATGTTTGACCGGTCTGAATTATGTGGACTAGTTACGAAACTTGAGGATTGTATTAGCTTAGAAAAAAATTGCCTATATCCTTGATTTTCCTAATCCAGATCCAGTAGGAGAGGATGCTACCGAGAAAAAGGCCATATATAAAATGTAGCAGAATGACAGCATGACTGTCGAGTGCATCATGTTGGCCTCTATGAGCAACGAGTTACAGAGACAACATGAAAAAATAGAACCTCGGTCCATATTGCTCAATCTTAAAGAGCTTTATGGAGAGCATAGTCGGACTGCTCGATATGAGACATCGAAGCAATTGTTTCGAGCACGGATGAGTGAGGGCTTTTCTGTTCAAACACGTTCTCAAGATGATTGACCTGAATACTCAATTAGGTCAACTGGGGTTTGTGATGGATGAAGAGCTTAATTAGGACTTGATCCTGCAGTCACTTCCGGATTTCTTCTAACAATTTGTCATGAATTATGACATGAACAAACTGAATATGTCATTGCCTGAGCTGCTGAATATACATGCTCAAGACAGCAGAGAGCCACTTTAAATATGATAGGCTCAGCTTCTTCTGATTAATGGAAAGAATAAGCAGGCAATGAGGAAGGGTTCAAAGAGGAAAAGGAACCCTAAGAGTAGCTTCCAAAAGAGGAAGAAGGCAAGGAAGCTCTTTGTTGATGGGACCTACTGTAGGAAGCAAGGGCATTGAAAGAAGAATTGCAAGTTGTATCTTGCAAGTTTGAAGCATGATGATGGAGCATCTAAAGGTTTGTACATGATGCAAACCTATCACTGAGTTCTTCAGCTTCTGATTCATGGATATTGGATACTGCATGTGAATCTCATATCTGCAAGTCATTTTGCAGGGGTTACAGAGACCTAGAAGCTTGAAGAAGGGTAATTTCGAGAAATTCGGCGCGAGTGGTGAACCCATTCAGGCTGAAGCTGTTGGCACCTAATTGTTGTTATTGCCATCAGGCAATATTCTTGAACTAAAAGATTGTTATTATGTACCCAACATTGTAAAGAATATTATTTCTGTACCTTTGTTATTAAAACAAGGTTATGAAATAAATCTATCGAATCATGGATGCTCGATTTTCTTGTCAAAGAAATTCTTTGGTTGTGGTACATTTGCTAATGGTCTTTTGATTGTCACTCAATGATGAGCTTATGCTTGTTGAGAACAAAAAAAGAAAGAGAGATGATGTGAATGCCACTTATCTCTGGTATTGCCGTTTGGATCGTATCAGTGAGACCAGGATAAACAAGTTGTACAAAGAAAATTTCTTTGAACTTTTTGATCATGAGTCATTAGGAACTTATGAGTCCTGTCTCATGGATAAGATGACCAAATCTCTATTCACTGGACATGAAAAGAGTGCAACTGAGTTGTTGGGTCTAACACAGATATGTATGGTCCTATGACAACCCAGGCCAGAGAAGGATACTCTTATTTTATCAATTTTATTGATGATTTATCAAAGTTCGGATATGTGTATCTTATGAAATACAAGTCTGAAGCCTTCGATAAATTCAAAGAGTATCAAAATGAGGTTGAGAAACAAACTGTGCGTAGTATTAAAATCCTTCAGTTTGATAGAGGATGAGAATACTTGTCTAGTGAATTTCTCGATCATCTTAAAGACAAAGGTATTCTCTCTAAATGAACTCCTCCATACACACCACAATTAAATGGTGTAGCAGAAAGAAGGAATAGTACCTTGTTGGATATGGTATGATCCATGATGTACTTCACAGATCTTTCAGTATCCTTCTAAGATTATGCTCTAGAGACTGCAGCCTACATATTGACCAAGATGCCATCAAAGGTAGTTAAAAGCACTCCATATCAATTATGGAAAGGAAAAAGACCAACTCTTAAATATTTTAAGATTTGGGGTTGCCCTACTTATATCAAGAATGTTTTTGGACATAAGCTAAGTGTTAGGACTGACAAGTACAAGTATGTAGGATATCCTAAAAAAGGTATGGGTTACCTTTTCTACTACCCTACTAAACAAAAAGTTTGTCAGTAAGCATGCCACATTCTTGGAAAAAAAGTTTATCCAAGAAAGGGGCAGTGGGAGGATATTTGAACTTGAAAAAGCTCAACCTATACCTAATGCAATACCTCAACCAGATGTTCCTAAGGTTTAGGAACAACCACAACACACCTCTCCGTAGGTCAGAGAGAGTGCGAAGTGCACCTCTCAGCTATGATTTTATCATCGAAAATGACAATGAAGCCAATATCATACAGGATGATGATCCTGTGACCTATATGGAAGCTATCACAAGTGGAGACTCTAACAGATGGCTGAAAGCCATGAAATTCAAGATGGACTCTATATACTCTAATCAAGTTTGGGCATTAGTAGATCCACCTGAGGGAGTAAACCCAATTGGGTGTAAATAGATCTTCAAGAAGAAGATTGGAGTAGATGGTCAAATAGAGACCTACAAGACTAGGTTGGTGGCAAAAGATTTCAAAGACATGGTATTGACTATGATGAAACTTTTTTACCAGTAACCATGCTTAAGTCTATTCAGATATTGTTTGCCATAACTGCATACTATGACTATGAGATCTAATAGATGGATGTAAAGACTACTTTTCTTAATAGATATCTTGATGAAGAAGTCTTCATATCACAGCCAGAGGGGTTTGTCTCAAGTGAGAGACCAAACCAAGTATCCAAGCTTAAGAAATCTATTTATGGATTAAAGCAAGTATCGAGGAGTTGAAACATCCGCTTTAATGAAACAATCAAAGAGTTTGGTTTCATCAAGAATATGGATGAACTGTGTACAAAAAGACAAGTGGGAGTGCCCTTATTTTATTGGTTTTGTATGTTGATAACATACTCATCATTGGGAATGATATACCAATGTTGAAATCGATCAAGTCTTGGCTATCAAAACAATTTTCCATGAAGGATTTGGGAGAAGCATCCTATATACTGGGTATAAAGATCTACAGAGAGATCTAAGAAGATGCTTAGCTTATCCCAATCCAGGTACATTGACTTAGTATAGAAGAAATTCAACATAGAGGAAAGTAAAACAGGTTACTTGTCCATGAGTCAAGGTATACATCTCTTCAAGAAGATGTCTCCTAAGATACCAGAAGAGAGAGAATGAGTTTGATTCCTTATGCTTCGACTGTAAAATCAATTATGCATGCCATGTTATATACCAGGCCTGATATTGCTTATGCCTTGGACATAGTAAGTAGGTTCCAGGCTGATCCAGGAAAGGATCATTGGAAAGCTATGAAAAATATTTTTAAGTATCCGAGGACTAAAGATGTTTTTCTAATATATGGTGGATCAGAGTTGAAACTAGAAGAGTATACGAATTATAGTTTTCAATCAGATCTGATGATAGCAAATCCATATCATGGTATGTCTTCGCCCTACATGATGGTGCAGTGAGTTGGAAGAGTACAAAGCAGCAAACTGTATCTAACTCGGTCATTGAGACAGAGTACATAGCTGCAAATGAAACCGCAAAGGAAGTTGTGGATAAAGAAATTCATCACAAAATTGAGCATGGTTCCTACTATACAACAATCGGTATCACTTTATTGTAATAACACCGGAACTGTTGCGCAAGCTAAGGAACCAAGATCTCATCATAAGTCCAAGCGCATCCTCAAACGCTTCCACCTCGTTCGAAAGATAATAGAAAGACAAGATATTCTCATCGAACAAGTAGATACAAAGAACAACATAGCATATCCATTCACTAAAGCACTACCACAGCAGCAATTTGATTGCCACTTAGATTGTATGGGTATAAAATACAAGGACGATTAGCTTTAATGCAAGTGGGATATTGAAAGAATTGTCCTAAAAGTCAATCTTTGAATGGACATTTCTATGATCTTCCAGCTCATGTATGATATTATTATTAATAAAAGATATTTGATTAATTATACTGCTGTATCTTATCAAGATTATGATGAACTTCATAGGTTAGGACAATAGAATTAGGATTATGATGGAGATCATAATGGTGAGACCTAAGTTCTCATAAACCCTAATCTAAAATGTTCCTAGTCGTTGGATCATCGATTCGAGGATCGATGTTTCTAGAAATACTAGCACATCCTATGTATGCTCGATGGAGCGAGTGGTTGGTCTCAACCACTTGTGTAGGAATACTAATACAAGGATGTGGATGTTCATTAGGATAAAAGTTCATTGAATTGATCCGCCTTGAGAACATCTTATGGAGGTCTTACTACTTGTCAAAAGATGGCTCTCATAGTAGGAGTTGTGCAAATGATCCTTAGACCTAAGATCACCATGGTCCCTTATGCACATAAAGCCATGTTTTGGTTCATACTCATGACAAAAAATCATGTACGAGGTGTTCTTAGATTCATGGATTATGTATGAAGGATGTGAGTGGATCAACAAGAAATCGATCACTCCTAGTAAGAGGAAGACTTATCCCATATAATCTCTTCGATTGTTGACTCGGGAAATCATTGATCAAAGCAGGATGAGATTAGATAGAGATTCTAATCTTTCATCAATAGAGTTTTCATTATCGAATCAAGATTCGAAAGAATTAAGTACTAGGATTTAACAATTCTCCATATCCATCACTTATGCAGGGATAAAAGAAGATCGAAGGATTGAATTGCACGGTAACTTTTCACTAAAGGATATTTTGATACTTTTACCAAATTTCTCATCTTTCGGATAGGCATGACACATTGCCAGACGTCCATCATGTCTTGTAAATTTTCATGAATCGAATTGATCAGATTTATGAGTCAATTCGGAAGTTGGTTCGAATTGGCAACTTAGGTAAGCTCGATTTGACCTAATTAGGTCAATCGATTTCAATTTGATTGAAACAGGACCTATGTTGACTAGACGTGGAATCCAAAGGATCACATACATTAGAAAATTAGCCAAGGAAATCAATTATATTTTTATTAGGGTTATAGGATCCTAATTAGCTAGCTAATTAATATATGTTGGCTAGTCCAACACCTAACCCAATTGGATTGGGTCAGTTAGCATGCTATTTGGGCTAACCAATTTAAGTGGATCTTAGATTGGGTTGAGTCCTAATTGAGACAGCAACTATCTGATTTTATCTAGAATTATTTGAGCTATATCTTGGAATTATGGTAGAGTCCAAGTTAGAAGAGATACTTGGCGCCATATTAGTATGAGCCAAGAATAAAGGAGCGCAGAAGGACCAAGAGTCCTGTTTCTAAATCATCTTTTCCAGATAATCTTTAAGCCCCTTTCCTTTATCTCCACGTCCAAATGGATGGGTGTTGACTGGTCAAAAGGTGGCAAAATGGCATGAAAAATGTGGCGTGCATGATGAAGGGTCACATCTCTTCATTTTTTGCGCAGATTTTGAAATCAAGTGTCCTTTTGTTTGAAAGCTTCTGGTTTCTCCAATATATCCCTTGAGAGTCCACGCCCTTTAACCACTATCTGATCGATAATATGCCACATGGCGTGTGGAGAATTCACTGGAATAATGAAAAGACATCTATATCTCTTGGTGCATAAATTGACTTTTTATGATAAGTCTACTCACCCAAAAGACTCCTGCTTGAAAGGGTCTTATCAAAGGGCTGAGAAAAGGACTTATCAGGCACCTCATCCCTGTCTATAAATAGGCATCGATAATCTGATGCCATAAATAATTCCATTCTGATCTGAAAGAAGTCCCTTTCTATTCTCTTCCTTGTCCCTTTAAGATAAGGCTTGTCCCTTTGGGACAAGGCTTGTCATTTTAAGATAAGAGCCTAAAAAGAGATATAGGAGGGATAATTGGATTCTGAGAGAAGATTCAGAGGGATCTTTGAATGCCCTACATGAAGGTAGGGGTTCCAGCAAACGGAGAAAGCCCAAAATGCTGGCGAAAGAGTCCTAGTCAAATAAGCAAGCTTAGTAGGAGTGCTTCCTTGGTTCGATTCCTATGTGGATCACCTCTAGAGCGCATAAACTTGTGTACCTTGTAAAAATTAAGGAGTATAGCGCTCCAGGTATTATTCTATAATCCTGCATTTTTTATTTATTAGTTGTCATGGTCAAGTGGTCCTAGGGTTTAGGGTTCCGGCCGGTCGGGATTTTAATAATGAAAATTTTGAAACCCGATCTTCTGCTGCGCCCTGCCCGGAACCCAACAATTGCTTGGTATCCAACATGGTTCTTTATGAACTTTTTTGACCAAAAATAGGGTGGAGGGCCTTCCGAATATTTTGGTACGGTAGAAACTACCCTCGCCTGATTTGGAGAGGAATAGTTACCCCTATTGTCTATGGATCATCAGATATCACCTAACTGACATGTCTGACAACTATATCCTGATAGGAGTTATTGTGAAAATAAACTATCAGTTTCTGAGGTCAGACGAGCAGGGTTGATCATAATTCATAGGCATCCAGTCTAGTACAATTAAGCAACAAAGAGTTGAGCACTCATAATGGTGAAGGTAGGTTAGTCTGGCCAATCCAATTGATCGTGACAACTGAAGGACCATTAGATGAGTTGGAGCTCAACAACCAACCCATAACTTATCTAAATAATCCATTAGCTCGGGGCCTGCTGGCCATCTAGATCAGTGTTAGTACCATCAATTGAAAAAGGCATGCACATATCTGGCTCATCCATTGATGGAGATTGCCAATTTGACAACTGTATTAGCTGACCGCGGATCAATCTAAAAGGCAAGTCAATTGATCTGAACTCTTCCAGCAGGTATTCACCCACCAGTTAACAAAAATATGTCCCATCGATTCATGAATTGTCTATCAGTTAAAGAAGGGGGCCACTTATAGCGTGTAAACTTGATCAAGAGAACCTGTTGGCTGATCAAATGGAAAGTTTGCCCATCAAAATTAAGAGGATAGGCTTCATCTACCCTCTTTTGCTTAGACAGCTTTAAAGCCATTTAAATGGCAAAGATCTGTTGGACTACTTTTCCCCCCAGTTTAGAATTCCAAATACACAGGCCATGCAAAGTATCTAGTATCCAAGTTTCCAATATCCAATAAGTGTTGGAAGCTTGCTTATGTTTCCAGTTTCAGCCAGGCCAAATGGTTTTGCTTTGAGTAGTTTCAGCTCCAGTTTCAACATGCTTGACAAAAATAACTATACAATCAAGTCAATATTAGAAAAAAAAAATTTTAAAATCAACAAAGATAATTATGAATTTAAAGTAATAAAAAAATGTTTAAGGTCATTCAATGTATCAATTTGGTTTTACTAGCTAAACAAGCAAAAGATCAATTTCTTAGTAAAAAAGTTAAAAATACCAATTCACTTTCTTTTAGGACTGGAACATATTATTTAACTCCTTAATCACAACCTAACAAACGAAAATATAAATGTGATCAATATATACACTGATAGCCATTTTGAAAGAAAAAAAAAAAAAACTTCTTCTCCAATTTTAGTTAAGACCAAATGTCATAACACTTCCACATCTTCATAAAATTTGTAACATCCAAACATGATCTTGGGAAAGTTCTTTCCAAAAATTGAAAAAAAAAGTGCCAATCAGTGTCACTGGGCCGGCAATATAAATGTGCACAACTCCAGACTATATGTATCACACTATGCAGGTTCATATGATCCTTGCTAATGTGCATGGGGAGTATGAATCAGCATGGATTGATGCAAACTGCCACACTCTTTTTTATTATATAAGCTCTAACATGTTGCTCGAGCATGTAGCTTGTACAAAATGGCATTGTCTCACATGGTGCTATGCAACTACCATGAGTACATCATGCAACACTTTTTCGTAAGTTAGGTCCAGCTGAATTACCAAAACCGACTCCAAATTTGGACTGTTCTAGCTACACAGGAACAACATAACTTTGGAAGCTTCAGTAGAGTTCCCTATTTGAAATACAACAGCTCCTTTGTTAGTATTTATTAATTTCTGTTCCACAGAATGACATGAAATATGATGATAAACTTCTTTTCTTCTAACCATGGTTGCATCCTGCAAATAAAACATACTTACAGGTACATAGCTGTATGTATATAAAAGAGCGCTATTTTACCACTAAAACTCATTTTTAGATTAAGAAAATTTGACCCAACATATTAATGTTAAGATCTTTTTAACAAAAGACAATATACTAACCAAAGATGAGATGGATAGCAAAGAACAGCATACAAAACCAGTGACAGAGAGAAATTCAGCAGAAAAAACAATTGCACCATGTGACGTACAGTCATACCACAAAGTCATAGCTAGACATATAACAGAATAGAAAGTTGAGTTCAATTTGCTGAGCTACATGATCTGAAAGTTGCATATGTTAAAAGAATGAAAACAAAAAAAATTATCAATGCATATGGCAGAACATATGTACTTGCCTTTGCCTTAAAATCATCTTCATCTCTTATGACATGAGGATGGATTGAAGGAATAAGGGTAAAAAAGCGGTTGCTGGCATCAACAATCAAGCTCTCTTTAACAACTGGATCATGTTTAGCATTATTATTTAATAAATTTTGTATCTCAGTTAATGCTTCAAAACCTGCAAGACAATAACAAAAAAATTTATAACAAATAGCTAAAAACACAATGAAGCATTATAAAGCATTTATCAATCTGCATTATAACAACATGTTGGAAGAGATATGAGATTGCTACAACAATGTATTATTGGATCTTGGACAAGAACATATAGGATTCAATATATACCCTTCTGGATATTCATTTTACTTAGCTTTCCAAGTGGCATTTCAGACATGTTAATCTCAAATTCCAACATAGCAGCCCTGAAAAGGCATATGCAACCCTTTAGGCATCTTTCAATGAAGAAAATAAAATCCAAAACGTGATGGAGCAGCAAGTGATAACCTGTAAGTTTCCACATCAAAAAGCATCTTCATCAATTCTATCAATTGAGGAGCAAGAAGGCTCTTTGTATTGGCAGAATCTTTCTTCCTTGATATTTGTTTGACACCATAATCCTACAAAACCACAAATTCATAAATGACTCTAAACAATCAGGAATGTATAAATGATTGTGTGCAAATTGAAGCAATTGTGTGAAATCCACACATACAATATCTAGTGGAAAAAATCTGCCTGGTTGCTTCTCAAAGTTCTTCTTCTGTTCCCATGCTTCCCAAGGATTTCCTGTCTTCTCAAGAAATAAACGTTTGAATTCCTGAATTGCATCAGACCTTGACATCTCTTCCAATTTGGTCCCTCCAATTTTTTCATTGCCAACACGACCCCACTTCCGGAATACATAACATGCTGATCCCTTGTCCTCTTGGATGATCTGAAGGATATAATAACTTCAAGTGTAGAAAAGATGAGTCAGGTTCATCAGAAAGAAATAGAATGGTTAGTATCACAGGTGTAAGAAAGTGTTACTTGTATGGATTGCTTTGAACAGAAGGCATATAGTCACACACACCAAAATTTATGAACTAATTCATCTAGATGAGCATTGATTACAACCCTCCTACAACCAAACTTAAAATACATGCGAGCATCTTAGAAGATTCAGATCATATGATGACAACACTGCGATAAGTGTGTTCATGTAAATTACTATGAATAAAGATATAATGCTATATGATGTAAAGACAAGATTCGAAAGCCAAATCCATACTCATAAAGGGCTTGGATAGTTAGGGGTTCTTAACAATCACAATTCTTGATATTCTTCTTTAACGTTCACTCATTCAGTTCTTTGTGATCGAAGTGCAACAGGAAGGCACAATAATATATGGCCTATTTGACAAGTTTAGGCAATACGCGATCAGTTATATTCCCATAGGTATCTTAGTCATCATTGGCCCATAATAGAATATTCAAGAGTCACCTTGTAAATTGAAAATGGCTGAGGGGAAAGATGGTTGAGGGTGACTAATGTGCTAAAGTGACAGTGAAAACCTAAACTCCAATAGAAACAATAAATCCACAAAAAACAGGAGTGCAATAAAAAACCAAATTAAGTTAAAAATAAAACAAAACAAGGTAGTCCAATTTCAGGGATGGCAATCAGGTCAGGTTAAACTAGATACAGGTTGGGTTAGATATAAGATAGCTCAAAAATCTGTTAACCCAAACCCAACCTGTTTATTAAATAGGACAAAAATCTAGACCTGAACTTGACCATGTTATTAAACAGATAGCCCAACTCGACCTAGAATGAGTTGGCACAATTTAAACAAGTTTTCCAATATGATTGAAGTGATGTCCACACAAGTTTAAACAGAATTGTAAACATGGGATTTTTTTTTTTTTTTTTTTTTTTTTGGATAGAAGAAAGCGTAGGGGGGTTTACCCCGGTGTAGCTCCCCGTAACATGCCCCCAACTCGCTAAACCATGTTCGATTTGAGCTATAATTTTTTCGCGTGCCCTCCCCACACAACTGGACGAGTACGTCAGCCTAGTCCCACTACGGCGCCAGAGTTACGACCGCTCAGCCCCCCCGTCACACGCCCCAGACTTAATCTGGAATTTAATCGAGTCACCCGCGAAACATGGGAATGGTTGACTGAGTGCACCAAGAACGACCAGTACAATTTTTGAAATTCCACCTTTTAGAACTTGGTTATCTTCCCCATAGCACATATCTAATTTAAAGCATGAAAGACTAGAAACATCTTCCAAGCATGAATAATAAAGGGTATGAGACTACAACAATGAGATTAGAATTGTACTGAAAATAACGAAGATGGAATTTATACCCAAGAACACCAAAAAAGGAAAAAGAAATCAAATCAAGCACTTAATTGGCAGCAGCATAATCAAGAGAAAGAACTATGATATTTTTCTTCTGCTATGAAATGGATGATAAAACTGTTTAATCCAATAATGTTCAGGTTCAACCAGTTCAATAAGTCGAATATGTACAGTAGGTGAGGGTGGAAAGTTGGACCTGAACTTGTTTATCCAAACCAACCCAGACCTGACCAAACATTTAAACCTGAACAACTGGTTACATGGATTGATTACGGGTCAAGTAAACCTGACCTGTTGGCGGGTCAAGTTGGGTTTGGTCGAAAGGTTCTAACTCAACAAGTCAGAACCCTTTGGCATATTTTATACAGTACTCTAATATATATTTTTATAAAAATATCTTATATTCTAGTGGAAACCTAAAGCAAAGCCATAATCCCACTTATATTGCCTGTCTTCCCTTCCCAACAAACATCAACCAGTACTATCCTACTGCCACGTCATTCTCTCCTCTTCTTGCTTCCATCTCCTCCCCCACCTCCACCCCCACTTTCAGTTCCCCAATCCACATCCATTTTTCTCAAGGATGGATAGATAGCTCTGGCGGACACTCTTGCTACCCCCCCAACCTCTTCTCTCAAGGGCAAAATTTAATGGATCTAGCAGACGTTGACACTAGGACAAGGGCCAGCAAAACGGCAAGGGATGCTGCTGAAAAGGCACTGCTGACCATCAAGATCTAGTGGGCAGAGTTCATTGATGGTGAGAGTGCAAGGGCTGAGCTTATGTTTCAGGTTCCATCGTCAAATTAAAGGCCTTTCCCTTTTCTTTTCCCCTTACATGTGTTGTCTCAGGTGCGGTTTAGAATCTTAAAAAAATCCCAAAATGAATAGCCTAGATCAAGATTCATCATCTCCGTACCAGACTCCATATCAGTATCATCCTATTACAGTGTCAGTATGTAGTACAATATGAGATGGCAAGTCATAGAGTGTCGATTTGGAAGGAGACTGTGTACCAGTACCGTACACCCAATATAGTATAGTGCCGACCAGTATGGCAAACCCTAAAGCCTTGATTGCCTATATAGTATAATTTTTTGTTTTTTAAAAAAAAAAGTTAGACTTGGAGACTTGGCCCTAAACAAGTTAGCAGATAAGGTATAGGATGGTTTGATAGACCTATGTCGTGTCAGACATTCTTGGCTTCCTGGCAAATCAGGTTGGGTTCAAATTGTGTCAAGCCTATACAAACTTGATATGGGGTATTGACCTGACCCAAACACAATCCAACATAACCAATTGCCAGCCCCACCAACGGTAGGCCAGTTGAAGAAAAAAATAACCTACTTGGGGAAGCACTCATGCATTGCAATTTTGTTCAAGTAAAATTTGATCAAAACGAGCTTGAATAGGAATCTTAGTAGTTAAACTTTTCTCTAGGATGGTGTACCCAAAAAAAAAAGAACATGCACATTATTCACTAGCAAGGTGGACAAATGACTGACAAAAACTAGCAATCAAGAAATGATTTGACACGGCAAATCACATAGGAGGCTTCACAAGTAGTGTTAATAATTAAATCATGAAATTTTTTAATATACCTAACCAAGATTTTAAGTCCCATAGGATGGAACTGTCTCGATTTTTCCATAAAACAGGATGTGCTGCGATCCTGCCTCATCTCAACATTTGAGATAAGGAATGCTCCAAGACGTGCCGATTAGGATGCTTGGATGATGCTAGGACGGTCCTGTCCCAACACATGGGATGGTACCCCATCCCGATGTGCTATTGGAACTTGAGTCCTAGTACTTGACAACATGATATCATTTTGTCCAGTGATTGTCGGAGTCTGCATTACAATAGCATCCACTATTCTAGCATGACATGAAGTGATCTTCACAAGGTTAGTTTTGGCAAACATAAAATATTATAAAACTAATCCTCTATGCAGGGCATTTCATAAGCTTTAGACCATGGTTTGCTGAACCTATTGGAATCAAGTGGTTTGGCCCATACCAAACTGAACTGACACCAACCAAAAATGGTTTAGCAGGTCAGGTGGATTCAGCCATTATAACCTCCCACTCAGCCCCACCCACCCCCACCCTCAACGACCTATCTCAAACACTAATCCAACTCCACCACTCTCTTTCCATGCAGGTCACTGCTAAGAAGGTAGGTCCTCTTTCTCTTGACTGCATCTGGATGGTGGTCGAAGCTTCAAAGGGCTCCGGAAGGAGGTGCTCCCTCTTGCCCCACTCTGTCAACACCAGCTTCTCTCTCTCTCCCCCCTCTATCTTTCTCATTCTCCTCTTCCTTTCCTCCCTTTGCCCCTCACCCTCTCCCTATTTCAGTACACCCCAGAATGGCACAATATGAACTCATACTGAACCAAACCAGTCACCAACCAATACAACCTTCAGTACCAATTTGGCAAACCTTGCGTTAGACTTTCATTCTAGTTGCAACACCTATTTCTGACATTCCCAATCCCTCTTCCATCGAATTGCATACTCTTGCTACCAAATTTTATTAAGGTCAAAAAATTACATGCATGTTATTTTACAAATACATATCATGTACACAGCAATTTTTAACCATGAAGTTCATTTATAGAGGAAAAAAATGGCTGGAAGTTGTCTAATAATAAATTGAAACAATCTTATACACAATTTTTAACCATGAAGTTCATTTATAGAAAAAAAGAATGGCAAAAAAATGCAAAGTTGTATCTAATAATAAATTGAAAAAATCTTATACACCTTTTCAACACATTCTTGGTTCCTTTTTTTTAAAAAACATCGCTCCTCAGTCCAACACATTAATAATTTCCTAAATGCTCCGAAAGTAGGCTAGTTCTCATCCATCTCATAAGTTTTATAGTCTTCATTAGGACATTTATAACTTCAAATGCTCCCCTCTAACTAACTTACGAAGTCTGGCAAAAGTAATTCAAGCAACATGGTTCCTTACGCACCGAGTACGGTAATGATATTTTCATCCATTCCACCACCTAGGATGTTGCCTTCATTGCTCATGTGGACAACATGATAACCATGGGGGGTATAACCCACTTCACAAAGCACTTTAAAAAATTTGAAATGAGATAGCAACTCTCTTCATCATTTTCTTGCTCCTATGGAGGCTATATGTACAAAGGAATCTGCTTTTCATTGTAAAATGGATAATGGATTTTATTTTCATTGCTCATTTAATGTTTGGAATTTTCACCATGCCTATTTAGCTTCATTTGACACTTTGGGTAACAGTGAGTAGCTTTGCTTTTAACATGTTCATGCCAATGCATTAACAGTCAAGTATATCTACAGTCTACATGAGCTAAACTATTTTGTTGTCACACAAAACACTGCAGCATGATGCACTCTCTTGAAGTTTCATAGAACTAGCCCCATGTTAATAATTTTCCACCTTCCACTTTCACCCTTAAGTCATTAATCTTCTCTTGATCATCATCCTTTTGGGAGGGACTAGCTTATCCCTTGGAAGCTTAAGAAGCATGCACATTTATCTAGTAATGCATGGTAATTCACCTTGGCCTATGCACCTAAGATAATTTGGCACTGGGACATGACAACAGGCAATGATAATCCTTGCCACATTTGACACCCTGCAATGTGACAACCAGAATACTCTTAGATAAACAAAACTCCAGTCATCAAATGGACCATCATTTTTTCACTAAATTGCTTTGCATAAATAATTTTGATCCACTTTGTTAGTCAACCTTTTCATGATGTCCTGCATGAATAACCATATCTTCTTTATCCACAAAAACTTTATTTGTTGCACACAAATATTGATGACTATGTAGCCATAAGTTCACCGGTATGAAGATCTTATGATTATTATATTGTATTTTACATATTATCAATATATCAAGCTATTGCACCACTAGAGAATGGAAAAAACAAAGCAGTGCATCTTAAGCATGAACAAACAAAATCAATGCTAGCTCACTAACATCAAGGCATACTAATGATGCATATTCTCCTTTCCCTTAGAAATAGTAAATTTCCTGATACTTGCATGTTAACAATAGAAATCCAGGTGAGCTCCTAATATGGAAATCTTACCTGTTAATGCCAGTTGAAAGGTCAGACATATTTAAGGTCGTATTATAGATGCTGTTTCCATCCTCAAGAATGTGGCCAACGTCCTGCAAATCAGAGGCCTCATGTACAGCACTACGCCCTTTAACTTTCACAGTGACCATACCACCTCTAGAAATTTCAGAGGCCACCTCAACTTTATATAAATCGAAAGGAATCTGCTTCTGCTTTCTAATACACTCATGCAAGTAATCCTCCCTCACAATAGGTATTTTCATTCTCCTGCCAAATTGGTCTATATACATTAGGCAAAACTTCAAAGTTGTGGCATAGTTAACAGAACAAATGAAGAACCAACAAACATCAGATGCACCAAGAGGTGCAGCTAACCTGGCTTTTCTGATTTCAGAATCATTGTCAACCATCTCTCCGATCACAACCAAACAATTAGTATCTGCAGGCAGCAAAAACATCCAGTGAGTGGATATCAATTGAACAACATGATTTGCATGAATCTGAGCAACAAAAAGAAAGAAAGAGACTATATTGCAAACGGATTTGGAATGCAGAGATATACCCTTCTTAATCTTGGCATGAATTTTCCCCCCAGCTTCCTCAAATTTGTGCTTCCACTCCTAAATTTAATCACTAAAAATGTAAATAAACTTCTAATATGTAAATCTCCTTGCAACTCTAAATGGAAAAAAATATAGAAGTACAACAAAAACAATTACAGAAATTCTAAACGTAGAAAACATGATAGAACAAGATCCAGCAGCCTTCATGTCATCCAGCTTTCTGTCATTACATGGTTAAGTCTAGAAGAGGCACAATCTTAAACACTAGAAAAGAAAAAAATAATATAAAAACATTCTCACTTTTTTGAAGACAACCATCATATTGAGCGCAAATGTAAAACCAGAAATTTTAGGGAAACAACTTACATTGGCTTTTTGAGGTTCTCCAACTATAGCAACTTTCAAACTCTCCAATTTGTCACCACTTGATGGATGCGACTGCATACCCGTACTACAAGAAGATTTATTGGAAGATGGAGGAGGAAGAACTCGATTAGGTTTCTTTGCCTTCTGAGACTTGAACCACTGCAGCATATCATGCATTGAATTAGCAACTGGTAGAACCCTTTGCATAGGCTTTGATAAATATTGCATTTCAAGTACCTTTAGAAGATACTGGTTACTAGTTTCTTCTGGGATTTTCCATTTTTCCTTTAGGCGTAAAGGATCAGTTGTGGAGTAAGAACACCTACTCCATGCTGATACATAGCCATGGCAACGATACTGGCCTCCAGAGTAATGCAGGGAACCAGAACAGATAGGGCACTTACCCAATGCTCCAAAGAGCATCCCATCAGCACTAAACAAGAAAATGGGAATATTGTTGTTTGTCAGCAGTAAATACTCTAAAGGTAAGAATTTATACAGAAAGTCCAGTTTTAACAGTAACACATCAGATCACAAAATTGCAGTCAGATACATAAACAAGATGACAACATACCAGAAACCAGAATTTGATGTGTGCATTAATCAGTAGAAAACCTCATTGAGCTTTATGGTTAATTTTCAAGTTCCATAATGTGGAGTACATTATATATCAATTTGGAGGTAAATCCCACTATGGTAACTGATCTTTGAACTAAACAGCAACAATTCCTCCTCCATGGTGGATTCACAAGCATGTACCAGGACTACATTAAATGCCTAGTATTAGTCATGACAAGTAATATTAGAGGGATTACTATGATGCTCCTGCCTCTTGAAGCTATCATGTGCCTTGCACATGCCAAATACCAGTCAACTAAACATGAATATTCAGATCATAACTCCAAATCACTTTCATTGCAGTACTCCAAGCTGCTCCATCATTTGTGTCTAAATGAAATAAGATTAATCAGGTTTTTGGTCACATAACTAATAATCAGTATCATGGTTAATTACCTCAAGGAATCATCTCCAATAAATGGCATCATGAAGATTCTACACCAGAACAAAATTTAAAAAAATTACCAACGATCTCGTAGATCATATTCTGATCCTGCTGAATCCTGTCCATTAGCTTCCAGCATCTCCCGTAGCTCTGCAGTCATTATATGCTTCTTCAGCTCGTCTTTTATCTCCCACAATGCTTTACTTTGCTCTTCCAGCTTTTTCTCAGACTCAATGGAGCCAGAATAAGCATTACCAGATTCAGCAGGATTTTCCTTACTCAATGCCCCACCTGCTGAATCATTTTCATCAGGCTTGGGAACTTTAGGGTGATGATCTTCACTCCCAACTTTTTTACGCTTAGTGCCTTTTGAAGGTTGTTGTGCTTGTGCTACAGCATTTGAAATTAAAAGAGGAATCAAAGGTCAGAAAGACATGACAATGCTCACAATAAATGATACCATCAAAAATCTGAAAGAACGCCACCAAAATTGAATTCACATTAATACCTGCATTTTTCTTAGATTTATCCTTTTTAACAAGTGCAGTAACTGTCACCCTGTCTTCAGGTGAAAGGCTATCCCACCCAGAAATTTTCTCTATAATGGTGGATGGAGACATCTCTATAAAACAATTAACATGGTGCCATGCTAGACCCCTAGCACCCTGTCCCTCGGGCTTGGTGGAGACACGAACCTAACATTAAAAGCAGCAAAGTCGAATTAAAGCCATCTAGGATCCATGAATTGAAGTAGGAAGTGAAATTAAAAGTGACTTAATAATTGAGGACAAGGCTTGATGCTTATGGCTACAGATATGGTTATGTTATGAAGAATGGCTTCCAATGACTCAATTTATATCTGTTTAAAGGACAAAAGAGGAAGATACAGTAACATATGAAATAAATGAAGATAAGCATCTTGAAAATATATAATGCTATTTGGAAACCCAGAATTGATAGGTGGAGAGAATAGAAAGACCTCATCCACTGGCTATGCAATGTTGCCATCAAAAGACATTTAAAACTAAAATGCATCGCCAAAAAATGTGGAACTATGTTTTTAAAAAATGTGGCTCTATAAGTTTTTTTTTAATTTCAGAGAATCACTTACAAAAAATTGACATGAAACCCAGCATCAAGCTTTGAGGAGACATAATGCCCGCAACTGATGGCTGATTTCTTTCCCTATTTTTTTATTGAACTCCTGAGTTTGTTTTATTCTACCCTCATCCAGACAAGCTTTTTCCTATTTTTGATGTAATATGATCTAGGGACAAAAAAATATCAATTCAAAACAATCATTCGAATCACAAATGATTGGAAAGGGAAAGAAAGGCACAAGTCAAATATGATCGAGTGAACCCTACCTCTTACAATATCTTTCTTAACCCCTTACATTTTCTTCACCTTTCTTTCTCACATGGTACGAGTGCATTAAATACGAATGTCCGTCTCTGATCTCTTTTTTTTTTTTTTTCTCATTTTATTTACCTCCTGCTGGTTGACCCTCAAAATTGGGTTGATACTAAGTTAACAATGCTAACATATGTTTTCCCAGAAGTTGGAGATCAACGTACAACACTTGCAATGTGAAAGAACTGCTAATGACCCAATGATTGTAAATCATGCATCTTATACAAAAATGAAATTAATTTAAGTATTTAAACTAATTAAAGGTGTCTTCAGCATCAGAATATATGTGAAGATTGTTATAGACAAAGGGCTTCAGGTAATGCAAGAGATCGATGTGAAGCGTGAAGCATAAGACCATCCTACCAAAGAGCTTAAGGCCAAGCAGCAGAAAACCATATTCCTGATCAAGTGCATTCCAATTTTACAGTTTTGAAGTCAAGTGTTTTGGAACCATTGCTTGATTTTGGTTCTGCATTGCTTTTATCAAGCCAAAAGTCATATCTAGACCCTCCTGAGAATCAAAAGCCGTGCACTCTTTAGGAAAAGATTATGCCACATATCCTAATGTTTAGATGATTAGTAAAGATCAAGTCCTAGCAGCATCGTTCCTATTTTAGGTGTCTCTTAATAGGTACAGGAATTATGCAAATTGCCAATGCCTATATATGAAAACCAGAAATATTGAATGTTTTACCTCATGAAAAAGAGGAAGCTACAATACCAAACAGTTTTATAAAAGAATAAAACCTATAGAACTCTCAAATGACAATCTATCTTTCATATACCAGCTGCCACACATATATCTAAAATCGTCTCACTGGTTCATAGAAGCAAGTTTGAGAATAGTTTCCACAGAGGCTATTAATACAAGACTAACATATAAAAACGTTTTTAGTAAGGCATTTGAATGCTCATCTAGTCTGGTGGTGATTAATAACACGTAATGAAGTGTTCGGCATTTTATATGCTACAAGAGAATAAGTTTCCTAAACGAGAAGCAAAATGTATGAAAAACAATCAAATTTCGAAACAGCATGTCAGCCAAACACTCATGTAATATATGTAGAGCTTGGCAAGGTCAACATCAAATATCTAATATTGCTTCTAGCACAACTCTGGAAAAGATATTCTGCAATGTGTGGTGCAATGTCAACTAGGAATGTAAAGGCCAACATGAAGTTCAACAGAAACTGCTTATATATATATATATATATATAAACATGTATCTCTTTATCATTTTCTATTAGCAACGCAACAAATTTGAGATAAAGACTTAACAATGGGAAGATGTTTATACTATTCCTCAGAAATTATTATGTTGTCTAAGGTGCAGCAGAGTTTAAACAATCTCACCCTTATCCTCTAAAAGATTTAAAGTTCACAAACTTATTGATGAGATGAAGTGATGAGTGATCGTCCTTTTCATCAATAAAATTACTACCATCAGAAATATTATTCAACCATTTAGACCATTGTTGGCACCCCAACTATATCTCATATCTGCTAGTGTTATTATCAATTCCAGCACTCCAGCCCAAAAAATAAGTTTAAAGAGGGTACACAAATAACAGAAAATATATGAGGATATCATCCCATGGTGGAGATCAATATCACTAAGCAACTTATGATTTTCACATATATTAAAGGCACTCAAATAAGATAATATCAGGAATGTTTGGACTTTACCTATAAAACAACTGCAGAGCTGCGGGTTCATATTGTAGAAAAAATAATTTAAAAGCTTGGTTCACATTTTAAAGTTTTCAAGAAGAATTTTGTTAATTATTTTGTCAACCATCATTTTTCCACTGATGGCATCCTGTAGCTACTAAAATTAAGTTTCTTTGCAGAACATTGACACCTACCTGCAAAAAACTTCAAGAGCAACCAACAGAGAGGGCTAATTTAGCCCTAAAAACATTTGCTTCCCCTAAGCGACATGCAATCTATAAGTGACATCCTAAAGTAGAATGAAAAGCTCACTAAAATTACCAACCATTCCTTTCATAATTTTCTGGTTGCAACGCCTACAAGCAGCACGTGAAGTTTGAGAAACTTCAATGGCACACTCATCATTATTAACAGCAGTTGTACTCATGGATCCACCCTCCATGTACTTCTTTATCGCCTGTTGATCCTCCCAACGAAGCAAGTCTAGGCCTTCAACGTCATCAACACTGGTATCATTGTTAGACACCAGGGTCAATTGTCAGGTAATAAGTACAATAACAAGAATTCTGCAATTAATCTAGCAAATGAATGGTCATGAGTAAATCTCAAACATAAGCAATTCAACTATTGAACAGGATCTCAATATTATTACTATGACTAATTATTTCAGACATACGATTTAATCTGGTTTCCTTTCTTGAAGATGCACCCAGCATGATTCCACATCTGAGTCCCAAAAAAAAACAAGAAGAAAGAAAGATTAGATCTTCAGATTGTACTGAAATAACAAGAACCTAGACACACATCAATACACATATGCAACAAAAGATGATGTGACTTTAATTCAGAATTCTCAACCAACAATGGAAGCAGTGAAGAAGTAAAAGGTGATGCAAAGTGGGAATACTTGCAGGTGCAGGAAGAATTAAACAAAACCTGGAGGAAACAGAACATAGAGAACACAAATTAAGGCAACATATCATTTATAACCCCATGCTGGCTCACCTGTCATAAATGAAAATTGCCTGAATGAAGACTTTCATAATTTGCATGATAGAATAACAGAATCTTACAGGAAGTTTGATGACCATGTGCACCACTAACTATGAAAAGATTAGGGTAGAATAAACTCAAATAACAATTAAGAAATGGAAAATGAGCCACAGTAAGAGAACGATGTATGGGAACAAGAACTTTGTGTATCTAGACTTGAGAAAAACATGCATGCATGGACACCCGATAAAAACTATTAAAAAAAAAGACCGTAGTTCAAAATTATTAATAATTAGACGACAATCCTAACTGTCACTTAATACCATTAGTTGTGCATGTTTTTTAATGAAATATAAATGATTGTCAAAAAGTGATAACAGAAACAGAATTGGAATATTTAGTCTCAGCAAATTACTTTAACAGGCAAGTTTGTTTTTCTTTTAAAGATTAACAATTCATTAATGAATACAATAGATTAGTTCAATTCTGTATATGACTTTAAAGGATCTATGGAATCAGTTACAAATATCAAAGCATTCACTCGCACAATGCCACATGACAAATTGATAGCCAGGAGCTAAGTTAAAGATGCACCTAAAAGGCTAAAACTTTCTTACACACACCATGTGCCTCAAATTACACTTTTTCCATGAGGGAAAGATAGAAGGGAAAGAATTATATCTATTCTTAAATATTACTTCAATTTACCACTTAAGAGTTGGCAAAAGAATTTTTCTACCAATTCTTGTGTGCCCTAACTACTACGCAAATTGATTTGAGGTTTATGAAGAATTCTTTGCAGAGATGACAAAATTTTGTTCATAAAAGACTTCATCAACAAATTGAACATTAAGAAATGACAGGCTAAATGGAATCAACGTGAGATACCTATTTATATATATATATATATAACTTGATTGAATTAATATTTGGAATTCAAGAGATTCTTGCACTCTGTATGGGCAATATTGCGTTCTCTTACATCAATTAGGTATTAGATTCACATTGTCAACATGCCAAGGATTATGCTAATACAAAAATGGATTCAGATGAATTAAAATAAAGGAAATATGAAGTGGCAATGACAAGGTTGGATCATAGATCAACAACAATAGTTTCTAAGACTGTCAAACCTCAACCGCTTCGCCTATTTCACCTACCATGTAAGACCTACCAAATGAAGTCCTTCAGTGTATCATAATAATCAATGATTTGATAATGCAAAAGAATGAAACATTGCTTAAATTAGCCAAAAATTTTACTTTTGAAGAATGAGGCAGCAAAGCAAAAGTGGCAGAACATGTCATTTATCACTGATTGCAATGAGAAAAGATAGTATATTCCATTTTTGGTTGTAAATGATGTTCATCATTTAAGGGTATGCTATATGCAACATATATGTGAGATGATGGCAGCGGGCATCCTGAGCCCTTTGCTAAAATATCAAGCAAGTTGCATTCTATCAACTTGGAGACCTCTGTGTGGAATTACCTTAACCAAACTCATCTCCCTAGGTTTCCTAGGAGTTCTCTAGCTTCAATCATCGTACAGACTCTCCATGGTTGTGGCCTTGAATGCTATTTCGCCCATATAGATCAACAAACATCCTCGTACCATGCATACCAAATAAAGCAATGGAAAAGGGGAAGAACTAACAACAAAAATGAGAGATCAGTCCCTAGAGTACAGATCTCCATAGAACTGCATAATATTCAATAAATGTAGTTATTATTTGTACAAAAAAATCTAGCTGAATGGTATTAAGGAAATAACTATGCTAGACTTATATAAATTACAATGCAATAGCTGGTATAATTTTTAAGGTCGATTCGTAGGAGCCAGAAAAAGGAAGGGGGGGATTGCAGATCTCCAAACCAAAGCCTCTTACTCTCCAATCGCTCTTTAAAATATGCATGCTAAGAAGAATTTAGGCACATTATACAATTTGGTCAGAGCTTGGCTCCAAATTCTTAATATGAAATCTGGATAGTGTTATTATTAAAAAATAAACTTGATTTTTTAAAATTGAAGCGGGACTCTTATAGTTGTCATGGGATTTAATGCTATAGTTTGCAAAAGCCAAGTAAGCCTTTTCAAAAGAACTGATGTTCCCATTTTTACTTAAAGAATCACGTAATGTATGGTAAATCTAGTGTGATGGGGAACATGGCGGTGGGGCTTGTAATGTCAACTACATTTTAAAAGCTACGACACAGTTCTGAAAGTCTATGAAATCACATGCATTTTTTGATATTTCGTCACCAGACTTGCAATCACCATGTACTCATTAAGTCCACAAAGATAACCCCTAAATACAACCATACGAAGGACCTTGTATCAGACAAGCAACCAAGACCTTCCGATATACTTCGTAAAGACTAAGTCAACCCTAAACAACAACAAAGACATAGGATATTCCACTTGCAGCTCAAAATAAATCCCTAATAATAAAAACAAGGAAAACGCCTAAACTTGTTCCAGAACCAATAGATTTAACCACAACAAACCGGATGCTTTTTTTCTCGATCTGCAACAAAGATTGCATCAAAGTAACCATACAAAAAAGATTTTTTTTTTGAACGATTCTAACGAAACCCACACATTTGATCAAAACCAGCATAAAAAGATCGAAATTTCAAGAACAGACAAAATGGCAAGAATCAAGAACGCAAATCCCTCGTTCTTCAAAACAATGCCCGAAAGCACGGCGACCAAAGAAAAGACACAACTTTAGAAAAAAAAAATGGGAAACAAAGAAGTCAAGAAAAATCCAAACTTTGCAGTGTGTTCCATCATCGTATAATGCAGAACTCGATGGCCAAGGGATGAATCATCTCATCGAGAAATAGCCTAAACAGCAGACAAAACCCTAGAAAGGTCCCTAACGAAGGAAGGTAAGTTTTTCTTTAACAAAGAAAGAAATACAAAGATTTTCTTTCCTTTGCGGGGGGGGTGGTGTTCTTACGGGCATGAATCCGTCGAACTGGGTGGCCGTAACCATCTTGCCGAGGCGGAGCTGGTCCTTGCCGATGGAGTTCTTGCAGGACTTGCACGAAGACCTCCCCGACTTGGCGTACTCCGCCTTCCATGGCTTCGGCGGTGTCGCCATTGCCGATGAATTTGAGGGCCGACCAAGCTCTAGGAGTATCTCCGCAAGCGAGCGAACGAGAGAGGGCAGCTGCGCGGCTTTGGAATATTTTTACGCGTCGACGAACGGGGAAATATAGCTGGCGTATGTGTCGTGTTGTCGAGTACGCCGGTGCATTTTAGCAGCGGAGGGGACGTGGCACGTGTGCGAAGCTTGGAGGGCATTTCTCCGGTTATTGGAATTCGGGAGGGTTGAGCAGTCCTTTTCTTGTCTCTAATGATACCCCCGGCGCTCGTGAAATTGAAACGAGGATGCCGCATTGCCGCCGTGCGGTTGCGCGCTGAAATTTTTTTTTTTTGTTCTTACACTGATAATTCTTTGAAAAAAAAAAATCGCATGCCAAAAAAATGTCAGAATCAAGAAAAAACAGATTTTTTTTAATAATATTATTTTAATCAAAAATTATTAAAATATTTTTTTATTATTTTTATTTATTAAAGTATGTGAATTTGATCACGTGGCAGATTAGCTTGGCCACGTGGCATTGTAGGGCATCAAGTGATAACCATGTAGCTCGAAAAAACGTGGCTTGTAGTTATGGTTTTTGCCTGAAATCATGGGTTGAACCAGGGATGGCAATAAAATCTAAATCATGGGTACTCGACCCGGTCCAATTCGATTTGACCGGGTAGTCAACGTTTTGACTGGATTTAGACCGAGTTTGGGTAAAACTCGAATGTCTAACTTTGAATTTGGACCGGAACTGGGTACATATACACCCGGCCCGAACCCAACCCAAATTATTTTGATATTTAAATAATAAATATATTTTATTAAATATATTTTATTATATATTAATTATTAGTTATTAAATTTTAAATTACTTAACCCTTATTAAATATATTTTATTAAATATATTTTATTACTTAACTCGAATGCCGCATTGCCGCCGTCCTTGGCCCCTACTCTCCCCTTCCTCTTTAGCCTCTTCTCGGATCGGTGGCGAGCGGCGGCGAGTGGCGGCAGCCAGTGGCTTCCGGTCGTGATCCAAGTGAGTCGAGTGATTTTTTTTTTGGATTGTGATAGCCGTCGGGGAGGAGCAGCGTTGAAGGGGAGGGCAGAGGCTGCAGAGCAGCGCATCCGGGTGGTGGGGGAGACGTCGGCGACGAGGTGACGAGCGAGGAAGAAGAGGAACATATGGGAGGGGCGGGCCGCGGGAGGGGTTTGGCCATTTGGATGGGTGGAAGGTGCAGTGCAGCGACGATCGACGAACGAGGGAGAGGAGGATCGTGCGGCGGTGGAGGGGAGGGACTAAGGGAGAGGGCGCCGGCGAGGAGGGCGGCGGGGAGGGTGGAAAGTCATGCGGCGACCAGCGAACGAGGGCGAGGGGAGAGGGCCTCGATGATGGCGGGGTTGTCGACGGAGAGAGTCAGAGAGACTGAGACGGGGATGCGGTTTGGGACAGAGGAAGAGGGCGCTGGCGAGGAGGGCGGCGAGGAGGGTGGAACGTCGTGCGGCGGCCGGCAGAGACGGGGACTGGAGTTTGAGACTCAAACACGGCTGGGAGCCTGGGAGTGGGATGCTTTACGGGTTAAGGTGCTTAAGGAGAATAACTATAAAATAAATAATAAATTATATATATATAATAATAAAATTATATATATATATATTAGGATTTTTTATTTTATTTTATTTTATTCAAAGTAAATTCAAAATAAGGCCATAATTAATAGTTTATTAAATTCATAACATCTTATTTTTTTATGCATCTTGAGATCTTGAATATAGCTATTTAAGAATATGAATGATCAAGAATATAGCATTATTAATGTAGTTATTATTAGTTCATGATTTTATGCCATTAAATCTTTATATTTATGAATATTTTAATTTAATTATGTATATTTGTGAAATTGTGAGATTATAGTTGTATTTTATTTATATTTTTTTATTTGTAATATAGGAGTTATGCATGGAAACAAAAACAGACAATACTACTCAAATAGATCAACCACCACTTGTGCTTGTTAATAATTCTCTTGTTGTTATAAATTCAGATCAGCATATACAATCATCTACATCACCTTGTATTTCTTATGCTGGTACAAATTTAGACCAACCTATACATGTAAATGAAACAAGAAGCCAAGATCAAGCAAAAGTTCCAAATAGTAGCAAACTACGAAGTAGTGCTTGGAGTCATTTTACAAAGGTCGATGTTCATGGAGTTCCAAAGGCAAAATGCAACTATTGTACTAAACTGCTTAGTGGTGGTTCAAAAAATGGGATTAGACATTTGCACAATCACTATAAGGTATGTCCAAGGAGGAAATATGGAGATATTAAACAAAAAGTTTTAGTGAATAAGCTTGCAAAGGAAACGGATGAATCACAAATAATATCAGCCTATTCATTTAATCAAGAAACTGGAAAGAGAGAGCTGGCTGTAATGATTCTTCTTTATGATTATCCTTTGAATATAATGGATCATGTTGGATTTAGGAGATTTTTGAATATAGTACAATCGTTGTTCAAGATTCCTACTCGAAATACTATCAAGGATGAGATCAATACTATATACAAGGAGAAGAAGAAACAACTAACAAATTTAATTGAGAATAATGGAAGTAGGATAGCAATCACTACTGACATATGGACAGCAAGCAATCAAAAGCGAGGTTACATGGTTGTTACCGCACACTTTGTTAATCAAGATTGAGCATTACAAAGTCGAATTCTTAGGTAAGTGATTCATATGTTATATACTTTATATTTAATGTAGTTAAGTAATTTATTTTATATAGTTGCTAATAATTTATGATGTTGAACATGTTTGCTTATGTTCCTTCTTCGCATACTGTAATAAACCTTACCGAGATACTTATTGCATGTTTGTTAGATTGGAATGTTGATACTAAGTTATCAACAATTACTTTAGATAATTGTGGCACCAATGATGCAATGGTTGATATTCCGAAGGATAAGTTGCAGCTTAGTATTTTATTGTTGAATGGTACATTTTTATCTATGCGTTGTGCTCACATATTGAACTTAATTGTGAAAGATGGTTTGGAGGTGATTAAGAAAGGGATAGAAAATATTCGTGATAGTGTGGAATATTGGACAGCATCACCTAAAATGTGTCAAAAGTTTGAAGAAACAGCTCATCAAATACGAGTGAATTGTATTAAGAAGATGAATCTTGACTGTCCAACTAGGTGGAATTCAACTTTTTTAATGTTGGAGATTGCTTTGATATATAAAGATGTTTTTGCCAGGCTGAAACAACGTGAGACGGGATTTAAATGTTGTCCCAGTGATAATGATTGGATACTTGGTCAGGAAGTTTGTCATAGATTGAAATTATTTTATACATTGACTGAGATATTTTCTGGTACCAAGTTTCCTACAACTAATTTATATTTTCCAAAAATATGTGATGTGAAATTAGAGTTACTAAAGTGGCTTGAATCTCCTTTTGAAGTGATTAAGAAAATGGCAAAGTAAATGTTGATTAAATTCAACAAATATTGGGATGAGATCCATATTTTGATGGAAGTTGCTACAATTTTAGATCCAAGATTCAAAATATCCTTGATTGAGTATTATTTTGGCAAAATTTATGGGGATATGGCTGTTGACAAGATTGTGAAGTTACATGAAGTTTGTTATAAATTGCTTAATGAGTATCAATTCAAGGCTAATATGGAAAAGGAATATGAGAAAGATTCCAGTTTGATGCAGAGTGATCATGGACCTATGAATGATCAATTGGCTGATTTTGATTTGTATGTGCGAAGAAAAAAGAAGGCCAAAAGCATCTTGGTAAAAACTGAATTGGATCACTATCTGGAGAAAGATGAAATACCTCGGTCTCCTTATTTTGATGTCTTGCTTTGGTGGAAAATAAATGGATCTAAGTATCCAACATTACAAATGATGGCTAAAGATTTGTTTGGCATTCCCGTGTCTACTGTGGCTTATGAATCTGCTTTTAGCACTGGTGGAAGGTTGTTGACTCCATACCGCAGTCGATTACATCCTGAAACTGTGGAAGCCTTGGTTTGTGGTGGTAATTGGTTAAATAGAGATATTTTCATATCTTGTATATAATTATTTTTTTAATTAATTTTTTTATTTAATGTGATGATTGTTTAATGTTTATGTAAATTAATTGATGTTTTGTATAGATACTAATACTATACTTTCCAAAGAAGAGCAAGAGAAGATTTGTGATGTTTTTAAAGATTTTGTATTTGAAGACAACAATTCAAGTAAAAGTTTTTTCTAGTATTTTTTTCAACAAATTCTATTCTTCGTGATCATTATAATCAATCATTACTAACAATGATTAATTATTTGCAGGTGAATTGGGTAAAAAATGATGTTGCAACTAAGGATTCATCGAGAATTATTCTTTACATTTTTTTACATCTTGGAACTTCGAGTTAGATATACTTTTTAAATTATATTTATGTTTTTATTTACTTCATAAGTATTGAATTAAGTCTTGTTGAATTTTATTTATTTAAGATAATTTAAATTTTATTTTGATTGAATATAAAATTAAATGCTGTTAAACTAAAAATATAGTTAAATTTTATTTGTTTAATGTATGTATAATTTATAAAATGGTAGATCATTTTAAAGTTGATAAAAACAAAAAAATATTTAATATAACTCAATTGGGTTCGGGCCGGGTAAACCCGATTACCCGATACTCGATCGAGATGGGTTTGGATAAAAAAATCCAGTCCTGATTGGGTTTGGGCCGAGTTTGAATAGTGTGTTGAATATTTAGATTTGGGCTTGGGTAGTTATGAACCCGGCCCATTACCATCCCTACGTGAACATGTGATTTCAACCAGAAATCGTAGCTGGTAGCTGTGATTTCTTAGCCAAAGTATATTATTCCTTTCTTTTTTTTTCTTATGTGTCTTCTTCCAAGTCCCTCTCAACGTCTTGGCCCCATCTTCCTCGAGCCATCCTTCCCCCTATTCCACTCGCGGCCCAATCTTCCAGAGTTGTTGTCCCCCCTATCCCACTCCGGTCGGTTTTTCTTTTGGTGCTCTTGATCCTCTTTTTTCCTGTATAGATTCGGTCCAAGTATAATCCGGTCTTGTCCAAATTTATCCTCTATTTCACTCTCCAGATTTGGCTCGAGTGCAGTCCGGTCCTAGTTGATCCAGTCTAAAAAAAATTATTCTCTTTCCTATCCAGTATAGCAGGTATGTTTCTTATTTTTTTTACTTGGTTTAATTATTCAAATATTATTATTATAGTTTTTTTGCTTATTATAGTTATTTTTTTGTATTTAACCATTTATTTTTTAATATTTAATGTTTCAGTATCATCATTTTTTTATTTTTTTTATAATATAATTATATGTTGTTGTTTGATAATTGCATATTTTAGTTATTTATGGTGCTTATATTATAATTTAATATTTCTAAAAAAGATATCTTTTTAGAGATAAATTTATATTTCGATGTTGCAAAAAATAGGAAAGTAGCATTAAGCCTTGGAAAAATATTAGGTTAATAAATATTCGTAATTTATTTAATTAAAATTGGAAAAGATAATTTATGTTATCTATGTTAAAATAAATAATAAATTGAATTTATAAATGTAGATGAAATTATAAAGGTAGAAAAATTCAGTTACTAAGTTTAAATATGTATTGAATTATTGGAATTCTTTTGTTATAAATTAATGACTAAAATTATTTTATTATTATAGAATTTAAATATTTAATTAATTATAAAAAAAGATATAATTATATAAGAATAATATATTAATATAGATATAATTAATTAATATGGGTATACAAATAATTGATCTGTTTAATATAAATAAATTATGATGCTAATACTAAATAATTAAAATATATAAATCTTTAGAGCATGTAAATAATTAATTAATTAAAAATAAATTTGTTGTGCTATATAAGTAATTTATTAGTTTATCAGTAAAGTTAATAACATACACGCTATATTAAAAAATAAAAAAATAATAATTTAAAATTAATAATAGTATAATAAAATTTAGTGCATAAATATAATATATTACAAATATGATATAATTTATTTAATATAAATAAATTATCATTTGTTTGTTAAATATTTAAAATGTATGAATATTTATAGCTTGTAAATAATTATTTAATTAAATATGAATATATTATAAATAAAGTAGTAATATATATGATATATTAAAGTAAATTTGAAAATCATGTAGTACTTAAAAATATTAATGGTATAATAAAAGATACCGTATAAATAGAAGATCTTGATAAATTTAAATAAAGTTTAGTATGAATAATAATCATCTAAAATTTATAAATATTTAAAAAATATAAATAATTAAATAATAAAAAATAGAGAGTTATGGTATATAAATAAATTATTAAGTTATGAATAAAGTTGTAAATTTATATGCAACATTAATCATATTATAAATTTATTTATTAAAAAATGTAATTATTGTATACAAAAAAAATATTTGAGTGAAAATATTGGATATATGTAGCCTGCATGTTTGTAATTTTATTTTTTAATTTTTTAGATGTGCAGCATGAATATTTATAGTATGTAATATATAAAAATTATTATTATTGATGAAATTATGTTTTAAAATTATTTCTTAAATTAATTATTCAATTTTATGTATATATTTTTATAAAATTTACATTGCATTAACCATAGATCCATCAATTGATTAATATACATATTTTGTAGTATCTATATATTTTATAAAGTTGTATGGATCTAAGAATTATGCACATTAATCAATTAATTATCCAGTTTAGATAGTTTGGAAATTATAAATAATTTTATAGGTTAGCTTACAGTAATCAAACGATATACAATGGAAACCGAATAAAATTTCGAGCAGCATTTTTTTTAGTTCTCCATGCATATATGCGTGGAGAACTAAGAAAAAATGCTGCTCGAAATTTTATTCGATTTTCATGGTACATTGTTTGATTACTATAAACTGACATGTAAAATTAATTTAATTTTTGAATAGGATAAGACATATTTTACCTAGTAGTTTGTGATGGGATGCATTTATCATTTAAGTCATCATAAACTCTATACGTAAATATTAATTCAAAAATATATTAAAATTTATATTTATGTACTTAATAAAATAATTACTTTCTTGATTTCATTGTCATATTTTTTTTTTTATTTAATTGATTTTTTAATGATGTCATTATATATTTCAAGAAAGTTATCTCTAAATATATTTCATTTATTAAACATGTAGGGTATCATGGAAAAAATAATTATAGCCTTATGTTATATTAATGGTTATATGTTTAATGAAAAATATGGTACTAAGTACAAGCAGGGATCGAAAAAGATAATTAGAATTAAAAATGGTATGACATTCGAAAAGTTAGAGAACGAAATATGTAGAGTCTTCCACATAGACAATTAAAAAAAAATATTGATCATTTATAGATATACACAAGTTGTCCAGCCGACATTTGTAAAATATTAACATGTTCCACTAACCAATATGAAGACATGGAGATAATGTTTTCGACTATCAGTTCATATCCATGTATATTGGATGCAAAGTTGTACATAGATATCCAAATCATTGATGCTCCTAAATCTGTTTACGAATATGATGATTATGAAGTAGCTGTTCGAAATATAGAAACAACTCATGTAAATGAACATGTTATTTCATACCGTAGTCTAAACATCATAGATAATGTTCTGAAAAATACTGGTTCAAGATTTATACAAGACCCGTTACATATAGTGGACAGTACTGTGTTGGAGAGTGATATTAGATATGCATCAGTATACAAAGCCGCTGATGATACAATACATATAGATAATCAATTTTTTCATAAAAATGATGAAGAAAATGAAGATGATATGGCTGATAGACCTAATGAAGATGGTACGTCATAACCTATAAGAAGTTTATAAGACATCTCTGTTCCAAATTATAGTGCATTTAAAGTTCCATCCGAAACTGATGCGGGACAGGGATTGGACTGGATCGCTGGTGAGCATGAAAGTCACCAGGGATTAGGATTTTCAAAGGAGGAAAGAAGAGGGTGCAGGGTTAAGATAAAATACTGGGGTTCACATAGATTCCCCAAGAAGAACAAGCACATAGCAAAGGGGCTCACACAGATGCCCTAGAAGAACAAGCACATAGCAAAGGGGCTCACATAGATGCCCTGGGCTCACACAGATGCCCAAAATCAGGGATCACACAGAAACCCTGGGAAGATGGAGAAGGGATCATACAGATACCCTAGGAGCACACAGATCCTTCACATAGAACAATAGAAATTTTATTCATCCATCCTCCTGTTCCAAAAGGCTGAGGGTGGTATTTATAGATTTTCCAACCCTCATTTAAATTTGAATACAAGATAAAAAGATAAGAACGAATCAAAGTCAAATATAAGATAGGATAAGATAAGCCTATCCATATATCAATCCTAACCAACCAAATCCTAAATCAAATTCAAATATAAGATAGGATAAGATAAGCCTATCCATATATCAATCCTAACCAACCAAATCCTAATTCAAATTTTAAACAAAAGATAAATCCTAAATAAATTTATTCCAAAAATGCTTCAAGATCTGTGCCACTCCAAGAATTATGCTTGCTTCAAGATCCGTGCTTGAGATGTCCCCATCATTCTCCTACGATGGGGTGAACTCGACTCCATCGAATCAGGCTGAGCGAGGTTGATGGAACTGAAACCAATCAAAAAGGACTCCGATGCTGAGCGAGGTTGATGACGGTGGCGGCCATGGCGGAGGAATGCGGCTAGCCAACGGAGAGCACTGAGGTGATCTGGTGGAGCATTCGATCTGAAGCTTGAGGGCGACGATGAATCAGGTGTTGGGGTCGCCAGCTGTAGGTAGGGGAGATGTCGTTGACGGAGAGAAGAAGATGACCACCGGTGGGCTCGGAGGTGATCTCTCTGGTGAGGTCGGCAGACCAGTCTTTCACGGAGCGGCTGGGAGCTGGGGTTGAGGATGGCTGGGGGGAGAATGGTCCGACGTCGATGTTGGGGAAGGATCCGTGGACGAGATTTGAAACAGGGAAGAAAGAGAACAGTGGGCCGGTGATGAAGAAGAAAAATCCTAATCCTTTAGCTCTGATACCAAAAATGATGGGAAGAAGAAATGAAAAAAAATGCTTTATGAGATGAAGGAATGAGACTAAATATTCTAAAGGAGATTAGTTAAAGATCAATCTAATTAATTTCTTAAGCATATGGCTAATCGAACTATAATGACTAGGAATTTAATGAACACAACTCAATATGATTAAACGCAAATCTAGAGTGGACTAAACAGAATAATAATGATCTACCATAGTAAATTAACCATCTAAATTAAGCTAGTCCTACTTTTTTAATAATCCAAACCCTAAGAAGTTAGGGATTACCTGACCTTGATCAATCCAAAGGATTTCTCTCAAGGTAAGTTCTAGGATGACCAAAATACACCACTTGGTGGCTCACTCAGCATTCTGGGTTCTGGCAAGAAGTTCCTTCTTCTAAAGTCTGGATTCCGGAGGCCCTGTCACAAAGAAACCTGGGATTAGAAACAAGCTAAAGAACTCAAATTAAAGAAGGGAAGAATGATGGGTTGAAGGATGGATGAAGGCTTCTTCTTCTTGAGGGAATCGACTCCTTTCTGATTCCTAGGGTTGGAGAACCGGCTCCTTGCTTGATCACTTGATTCTTGGCTTGATTTCTTCTTGAACTTTGATGCGAACTTGATCTTCTTTGAGAGATGCAATGGAAAGAAAGTGTTTGAAGTGGAGAAAAGAGGAGGAAGAGGAAGAGAGAAACAAGGTCACATAGACCTAAAAGAAACCTAGGCACAAAGCCAAAGAGGGGCACATAGCCAAGACCTTCACATAGAAGAAAGAGCTTTTTTTTTTCATTCATTTATCAATCTCCCACATTTCTCATGCCCAAGGCTTTTTAAAGACTTACATTTGAATTCAAACTAACCTAATTTGGTGGAGGATATCATGGGGAAGTTACATGGAATAAGGAGAGAATTGTGGGAATAGGTTTGATATGATTTGGAGGAGTGGTCCCCCCTCACTTTGGCCGACCACCCTTGCTTTGGAGAGCTTTGGTCGGCCAAGCATGAATTTAAATTCAAATGACATGCTAAGGCTTGACTTGGTTGACCATCTTCAAAAACTTGGACTTGGTGATTTGACCTCCTTCTTGATTTTGACAATTTGACCATCTCCATGACTTTGGACTTTGACTAATTGACTTTCTTCAAGAATTGGCTCCTTGGGACTTGATTAAGAGTCAGCTCCTTTAGTGGTGAGGTGTCTGATGAGGTGGCAAGAGTCGGCTCCAAGGTGGTGGTGATGTGCCTTCAAGAGTCGGCTCTAGGGTGGTGATGTGTCTTCAAGTGTGGGCTCCATTGGTGGTGAAGTGATGAAGTGGTACTTTGAAGCCCGAGTTGCTTCTTGATAAGTCTTCAAAAGTGAGTTGACTGGATTGACTGACCCAACAGCGGACTAACCTGTCCTTGATTACATTTATTTTGAAATAAAATATTGACATGATTTGTTACTCCAACCATAAGGACTTTTGGATGGGTTGAAGTCTTTTTGTTAACCTGGTGCCCACACCAGAAACATTCACTCAAGTTGACTGAACTGCTAATGTATCAATATATTCTATATTGCAAGAACAATATATTATATAGCAACAAGATGATGAATTATGTAAAAGAATTTGCGTTACATATAAGGCAGAATTACAGACTGCATTAAAGTAATATTCTATTGAGAGGCATCACGAATTCAAGATTATTGAGTCCAATCATCATTTATGGCTTGTAAAATGTAAAAAAAGAGAGCTGGAATGTCAATGAATGGTGAGAACTATTAAATAGTATGATTATTTTGAGATCTCATGATATATTGGTTCTCATACATGCATATCCGCAATAATGTCTTAGGATCATTCTAGGCCGGACTCTGCATTAATTGTAAATGAAAATGGAACTTGGTAAAAGAAATTCTTATAATTGCTACTGCTAGACTTGATGCAATGATAAAGAATAAATACAATTATACACACGGTTATAGCAAATTATGGGATGCTAAGTAAAAGATAATAGCTATGCTATTCGGGGATTGGGATATGTCATATGAATTACTGTCAAAATGGTTACATGATGTAGAAGAATTTAATCCCGACTCTTGGATGAAATTCATCAACACTCATATTACTATTCCAGCTTGTGCTCGATTTGATCATGTTTTATGGGCCTTTGCACCCTCGATTGAAGGATTTAAGTACTGTCGATCGGTCATAAGTATTGATGCTACTTTTCTATATAGAAGTATAAGGAGAGGTTGATGATTGCAACTGCTGTTGATGAAAATAATCAGATATTTTCACTTACATTTGGTATTGTCGATGAAGAGTCAGCAATTCATAGGGTTAATACTTAGCTTGCATCAAAAATTTTGTTACATTATGTCAGGATATTTGTCTAATTTATGATTGACACGCTGGTATACTAGCTGTAGTGCTAAATGAGCATCTAGGTTGGTGGCCATCAAATGCTTATTATGTTTATTACCTGTGTCACGTGACAAGCAATTTCAATTCAAGATTTTATGATCCAAACTTACGGGATATGGTGAAAAAAAGCTAGAATACAAACACAGCCTAGAAAATTCCAGAAATATATAAAAAACATTGAAAAATTTAATCCATAAGTTGTTCAATGGCTGAATGATATCCCTTTAGAGAAATGGACACGTTTACATGATGACGATCAATGGTATGGAATGATGATAATAAATATATCTGAGTATTTCAATGGAATTTTAAAATATGCTCGATTCATGCTAATAATTGCATTGGTGTAGTTGACTTTCTTTCTATTTGTATCATATTTTGAAGCTCGACATACCCAAGCAAATGAAGCAATTGGCATAAATGAAAGATTTACTCATTTTGTTATGGGACATGTAATTTTCAAGTAAGCCAAAGCTACGTCGCATACTGTTACAAGATTCAACAAAGCTAGTGGCTTCTTTCAAGTCCAAACCGTGAGGCATGGTCCAAATATGAACAAAGGTGACAATACATAGGTGACTATATATTTTCCAATTTACTCAAAAAAAAATATGGTATGTAGTTTATATGTTGACTTATGATATATTAAATTATAGATCGTGCAACTTTCACAGCGAACATGTACATGCCAGAAAATGGTAGTGTTATTATTTACCTTGCTCTAATGTGATGGCTGCATGTGCACATGTTGCAATTAATTTTTATAGATATATCGATCGATGTTATACATTACATGATTATCATCAAACTTATGCACCTCAATTTCAACCAATTTCGTATCAAGAATATTGGTCTCAACAAAGTCGAGATGGTATGATTATACCCGATAAAAATAGATTGAGACAAAAGGATAAGCCACATTCCACCAGAATTAGGAATGACATGGATGTGAGAGAATTTGAAATTAAATATAGGTGTGCAATCTATAAAGAGGAAGAGCAAGACAAACAATCTTGTCCAAGAGCTTTACATACATATTAGTTTCCATTAACAAGCAACATTCCATAGGTATTTATGGATACATCAGCTTATTTTCTTTTTTATATGAGATCTTTTTATTGATTATGACATGTACTAGACTGATATTTTCTTGTTTATATTTTATTGATATGTTAGGATAGGAGGTGGTTGCAGCTTGGAAAAAGCTTTCATGAATTAATGGATTATGTCATAACTTTCTATTATGTTTGATCGATTGTAGTTGTATTATATGGATTTTGATAAATTCTTATTTCTATCTTGACATATAATAGTCTTTCCATATGTAATGTATCCGTTTGTTTAAGAATTTGTTATTTACATTTATGTTGTACATGTTTTAATTATCATTTTTACAAAAAAAAAATTCATCCAATGGACTTTGTGCTTACTTATTATAATTACTTTAAATTATTGTATATTATAATTATGGATCCCGATCCATCAGATCGTTCCGTATTATACGATCAGGATATACATAGATCATCTTTAGCATGGGATGGGCAGGGGAATATTGTATTGCAGTATCGATGTAGATAGCTAGTTATGCATAGATCGATACCACTCGATAGGCACATATTGCCTTTATTACTACAATCAGGATTTTATGGTAATGCACATATAGGATATATACGGTTGGACTAGTATTTGATTACGACTCTTGTGAAGCGTTGACATCCAAAGACACATACATTTCATTTACCATATGGAGAGTACACCATTATCCTTCGGGATATTGCTATTCAGTTAGGTTTGCCGGTTGATGGTCTACCAATGACAGGTTCTATATAGGTAGACTGGAGACAAGTTTGTTATAATTTGTTAGAGATTATCCCATCACATGATAGACTTTAGGGATCATGATTGAGCATGGTCTGGCTAATGGATCAGTTTCATGAGCTAACTTTTGATGCTGATGAGATATAGATTCAGTACTATGCTCGAACATATATTTTACAGCTAATGGATGAGTATTTGTTCATAGATAAGTCTAGAAGCCTGATGCATCTCATGTCTCTATCCCTACTAGCAGATTTCGAGACTGCTGGACATTATGGTTGGGATAGTGCAGGGCTTGCATGATTGTTTAGAGAGTTGTGTAAGGCGAGCATGAGAGATGCCACTGATATAGTTGGTCATTTGTTACTACTACAGTTGTGGGCATGGGATAGATTTCCAATCCTAGTGCTAGATTACTTCGATAGGCTCTAGATCCTATAGTCGATTTAGATGATGGTGGAACTGGCTTACCACGGGGTCTATTAGGGATGCAATAAGTTTTAAATTCTATCATATTTTATGACTGACGATATTTACTGATTTATATAATTTGTTTAATTCATTTCATGTGTAGATAGAGAGACTATTTTTTTGTTACTAAGGTACCTACACATATTGTCTCCTCATATCATAATTTGCTAGATCACTTGAGAGCAGAGTAAGTGACGATTATAGCTTATATTTGTTAAAGGTTAATATTTTTTATATTTTTTGTTTAATATAAAATACTTCATATTCTTTATAAACAAGTGATATGGGAGATATATACAGCGGACATTCATTTACAGCTACCAGATTACTACCTGTATGTCGGGATATTTGGTATAGTCGAGTACCACTTGTATGTTTTCATATCATAGAGTGGCACTTTTCTGATAGAGTGATGCGACAGTTCGGTATTCGATAGATCGTACCCGAGCAGTGTATTATAGATTCTACACTACACCATATCGATCTCAGGAAACGAGTCGAGTAGGACTGGTGATGTAGGAACATTAGGAGCAGACTAGGATTTCAAGGTTTCAATTTCTAATTCATGTGTTGGTCAATTTTGTATTAGGTCAAGTGAGCTAGTTGGGTTCACTAAGTCAAGTGAAGTTCTTTTGTATTCTAGTTCAATCAAGTTGAGTTGACTGAGTCTATGTAATAAAAATAAATCAATTGAGTCCAATTGAGTTCACTTAGTCCATTGAGTTAAATCCTTTTGTTTATAATTGAGTCTTCTAATTTTCATTCAAATCATGTTCAAGAGGAGAGTCAGTGGACCACCACTCAAGTCACCCGGCCAAGCATCTGAACTCCATTCATGTTGCCCAAACCTTGAAGGATTGGAGCCCCGGCATACCAGGCTTTAGGCGCCTCAAGCCCATAAGATCTCATGAAGAAGTGGTACCCCAGATCCCTAGCCTTGGCACCCCAGTCCAGGCCCATAGCAGTTGGCGCCCCTCCCAGGCCCATTCATAATTGGCACCTATGCTTTGACCCAGTCCAAGGCGTCCCATGTTTTGACCCAGTCCAAGATGCCCAAGGCTTGACTCAGTCCAAGTGGTTGTCATCCTAACCCAGCAATGAGTCAGCCAATCCAAGCCCAGCAAGAATTTCTTACCAGTCCAAGTCCATGAAAAAAAGTCAAAGCTTCCAAGTCCAACAAGGAGTTAGCCAGCACAATTCTACAAGGAGATTAGTTTTTTAATTTTATTCACTTTTATACTCCCACTTTGATACAAGCATGTACTCCAACTTTGAAAAGGAAAGGGCTTTAGGTAACTCTATAAATACCCACCCTCTTCCCTCTTATATGAATAATTTTTTTCATGAATGAAATTAAGAGTTTATTCTACATTGCTTTGTTTCCTCCAAGTGGAGTGGGTGTGAGACCCGTTTGCCTTCGTTCTTCGGAATATCGAGATGTGTGAGGCCCTAGTTATCAGTAGCTAGTTTTCATTCTCTAAACCCTAGCCACCCTCCACATCTCCTCATTCTAGGCCACCCCTCTCCAAATCTAGACGCCCAAGCTGCATCCAAGGCCGCTGGCCCCTGCCACCTTTCTTCCACCCGATCTTCTTCATTCCTTTCTGTTTAGTATTTTTCTCATATTCCACATCACTAACCCTTGACATTTGTAGGATCCCTCCAGTGAAACCATTCTCGGATGAAGTCTTCTTTGACTCCGAACGAAGCTGATAAAAAGCCGGTAGATCCGCAGGAAAGTGACCGGACCATCCAAGCACCGATCTGAGCGGAGAGATCTCATCTACGGTATCAAGACATCATTGCCTGGTAAGTTTAGTCCAATTCCCAACTCTCTTTATCTGATTTCTTGAAGTTGAATATGCTCCTAATAGGTCTTCTTAGTTCTAGGATCCTAGTTTTCTTCTCTTTGATTGATCTAGCATATGGGTAGGATGTTAACTGATACAGGATAACCCTAACATAATCTTGCCTAGTTTGGGGAATTAAACCATAAACAAATATGAAAATATTTGCTTGCTTTAATCTAATTTTTATCGTGTTCATCTCTTGTATATCATTTTGCATCATGTTAGAATCCCGTCCCTCATCAACTAGCCTATCACTCATCAGTATTATATTCAGTTATCGATGAGCCGACATGATTATATTATAGATGGTGCTCTCGCTGATGGTATCGTGGATTATCACGATCCATATATGTAGTAGTATCGCGATATCACTTGACAATTCATCATTCATGATAGTGTGATGTATGATTACCTGGTAAGAAATTTTATTTATGCTACTTAACATTGTTAATCGATATTTATTTTATTTTCTATGACTCATTAAATATTTATAACTTTTAGAGTAGTGGCATTGTAACGATATACTATCTTGTTTAGCTAGGTTCCATATCGACATCCTTATAGACTATATAGAATATATGTCATTCCATCCTTGGTGTCGTCGGTGAGCATGCACATGTCGAGTTATGAGCATTTGCTCAGGAGAACAAGAGAGACGACGAGACTCCTTCACCTTTCCTATATGCATCTTTATCAGGAGCACCCCCTTTAGCTCAGCATAGATGAGGTACTTGATAATACAGTACCTCTTCATATCCAATGCGGAGAATGATCCATGCATATCCACGGCTAGTTACCTTCATGAAGATGTAAGACAATTTGCACCTATCGAGGATGTTATTGCATATTTTGACTACGCTGTTATACCGGCTATACGATGCATCAGGATTACTCAGGACATGGAGGATAGTATATAGGCGAAGGATCGTCTAGCGTATATGTGTCGAGGCTCTCCGTGCGCGCGGGAACCGGGCATAGCACGGCCGGGCACGGGGTGCAAGCGATTGCGGGGCATGGCATGTTCGGGTGCAAGGCATCGGGCGTGCGGGCATAGGGCAAGGCACGATCGGTCGAAGGGTGCCGGGCGCGTGGTGGTACGGAGCATTGCACGGCCGAGCACTTGTCGTGCCACGGCATGGTGTGGGGTATGGCATGGATGGGTGAGGGGCATCTGACGTCCAGACGCGTGGCATGCCCGAGCACGAGACATGGTGCAACCTCATATAATAATTAATAAATTAAAAAATTTAATATAAAATTAATTTTATATAATAATTATTTTACCGTAACAAATAAAAAATTATAATATGTTAATTTTAAATCATTAATTTTAAAATATTAAAATTTTATGAAAAGAATGGCTGAATTGAAATCGTACATTGTACCTACGATTTTAGCATATACTAAAATTGCAGGACACACCTGCGATTTTATTTTCTACGTGGTCTTTTGGTTATCGCCGACATCTATCTTGATAAATAAAATACCAACTACGTTAATATTGTAAATATTTGTTAAAATAATATTATTTTGAAAAAAAACTCGATGAGGGACATTAAAAATAACTCTCCCACAACATTTTTTTTTTTTTTTTTTTCATTGAAAGCCGTTTCTTTTTATATATAACAAATAATGACATATATGGCCATCGCAGTACGTCGATTTATGTGTGACAGCTAATCTAGGGTTAGGAGGCAAAATAAAAAGGTGCAATATGTAACGTAATCCCAAATCTATTGCCGTACGTGAGCGATTTAATCACCCACGGTTACTGGGCACATGCCACGAGGATGGTCTTGAACAGCTGAACAACAAGTTGTTTGCTATACAAACTTGAGAACATTTGAACTTCCAAGTGAAGCGTATAAGCAAAAATGTTGTACATTTTATAAGAGGGCTAGGGATGCATGTGGGTCTGCCATGGAACGATTTATATTGTTGATAGCAAGATCTTTAATTTTATTATTAAAAAAAATATAAATTATTGATCTTATTTATCTGTACTGGACTTGATTACAAGCCAAATTTGAAACAAGAAAAGAAAAAAAAAAAAGACAGGCCAATTCAAAGCCCGATTAAAAATAAATATAATTTAGATTCAAGGCCTAACTTATGATCATTTTAAAGAAAAAATATTTATACATCATTCTTGGCAGAGAGAAAAATGCACTGTATCACTTAATTGGGTCAAGTAAATCACCACTTCTTCAACACATATTAACGAACATAGCTCCACTTTTTTATTTAAAATTTTGAATGATAATAATGTTTATTTCTTCCTGAAAAATTATGATACCTTATGATTCTTTAACCAAATTATAACTCCTAAAAATAAGGATAAAGCATATTTTCATTATTAAAAATTTTCATTCTATTTTTTATTTAAAATTTTGAATGATGAAAAAACTCCTCTCGTTCTTAAAAATTATGATATTATATGACTACATTATAATATTATGCGGTCAAATTATAAAATTTTTAAATGATAAAAATGACCTTCCCTTTTTTATGACTCAGTATTTCTAGAAAGTCATAATTTACCTATATGATATCACAACATGATCAAAGAACATCATAAATTTTTTGAAGGGAAGGAATATTTTTGTCAGTCAAAATTTTAAATAAAAGTTCAGAATAAAAACTTTTAATGATAAAAATATCTTTCTTATTTTATAACTTTCTATTATTTTCAAAAAAACATAATTTATCTATAAGATGTCATAATATAACCATGTAGCATTATAATTTTTACACAAAAAAAAAATTATTATTTAAAATTTTAAATAAAAAAATGAAGTTACATATATTAAATATATATTAAAAAATAGTGATTTATGCGGTCCAATTAAATGGAGTGATATATATATATATATATTTTTTTCTATCAAGAATTTCTCCGGCTTTAAAATATTATATGCGAGTGTCTGAATGTTGTAAATTATTAAACTTAAGATGATATAGACATATACATTTTTGGTTAAAAAAATTAAAATTTATTTTTTCCGACCATCTCGATGATATTCATTTTTATTTTTTGTAATAATATATTATTAAAAAAAAAGAAAAAGAAAAAAAAAAAACCGGGACTCTCTAGGGCTACTCTAACGGCCACCGTCGTCGAATTTTTTTTAAAAATAATATTAAAAAAAACTTAATTATAAAAATAGGTAATCCGTAAAATATTTACGGATCTAGGTGGCACGTGGCAAAAATTTCGGGAAAAAAAAAAAAAATGACACGTGGCAGTAGGGTGGCTGCGTGGCCGAATTTGTCTTTGGAAAAGACGAATTCTAAAATGAATTCGTCTTTTCCAAAGACGAATTCACCCGGACCGAAAAATTACGGTCTAAAATCGGCTTTTGAAAAGACGAATTTGAATTCGTCTTTTCAAAAGCCAATTTTAGGGCTCTGCCGTTATTACCCTGGTTTGACACGTGTCGATCGGGAGGCTTACCGATCGACACGTGGCTTTGATGGCCTGCGGTGGAAAGAATTCGTCTTTCCAAACGACGAATTCGCCTGAGAATTCGTCGTTTGAAAAGATGAATTCTCACAGAGCATTTACAACTGGGCCGAGTAAAATCGGCTTTTGAAAAGACGAATTTGAATTCGTCTTTTCAAAAGCCGATTTTAGGCCTCTGCCGTTACCCTGCTTTGACACGTGTCGATCGGGAGGCTTACCGATCGACACGTGGCTTTGATGGCCCGCGGTGGAAAGACGAATTCGTCTTTCCAAACGACGAATTCGCCTGAGAATTTGTCGTTTGAAAAGACGAATTCTCACAGAACCCTTTAAACCAACCTTCCCTTTTTTTTTTTCCGCTGTTCTTCCTCCTCCGTTTTTTTTTTTTTTCCTTTCCGGTGGTCCCTCCCCTCTCCGATCTGATATATTTTTTTTTTGTTTTATCTTCTTGTGGGGTCTTTATATTGAAGATCACTCTTGCTCATCCATTCCGGTAAGTTTTTTTATTTATTTATTTATTTTTTTAGTATTTATATTTTATTTTGATTAATATTTATTTTTTTTGTGTAGATCTGAATATTGGCTTTTTGTTGGATGATCTAGATCTTGTTCTTCCATATTTTATTATCCGGATTCAAGGTAATTTTTTTTTAAAATTTATAAATATTTGATTGTATAAATATTTGATTGTTTAAATTTATAAATATTGTAAATTTTGTTGGATGATCACTCTTTCTCATTGTTTGTTTCTATTGGTTGTGATTCAATGATGGTGACAAAAAATAAGGAAAAAAACTTCTATTAATCACCCGCTATCGATCACCTCTTAATTTACCTGGAATCAGGGATTGGTGCCATGCATGGTAGGGTTGGTGGTGTCTTTGCTTGTGCTTAGCCAATCACCAACTTTCGCATCCCTTAGGGAACCGAGCAATGATAGGTAGCAAGTGGTCTTTAGCTTATTCCAATAGGAAGTGGTTTAGTATTGGTGGTAGTTTGGGACACAAAAGGATTGTATCCACAAATGGCGGTTTGCAATTGAGCTGGACCCTACAATTATTGAAGGGGATCTAATGTATGGTTTTCTAGTGTTTCTCCTTGGAAGTCAGCTTGGACCATCTTTTATGATGGCCACTTACGTTTCTTTGCCAGAACGCTCGTCATGAGCAGTCTCTTCATTCTTAAAGGTCAAACTTTTCCGGCCAACGAAAAGAAAAGTTGTAACTTTTGTTAGCAGAAGGTGGTTAGTGGCGTGGACCACGAACCTTCACCTTTCGTGTACACCACATACACGAAAAAGGGTTGTCTGAAAAGAGGGGAAAAAAAAAAAGTGCCCATTCTAGTAGGGAATTGGGGGTCCTTATCAAGGGTACAAAGGAAGCGTTTTGGTTGCAGTTTGTCTACGAGAATCTTCTGCTGATGTGTTACCAGTGCGGGAGACTTGGGCACTCTAACAATGTCTGTCGTTTTGCAAAAATGAAGCCCTCGTCGAATACCAGTGATGATTCATTGCTTCCAGAGAACGTAGTGGCAGTTGGGCGGGATTCCTGATCAAAGACTCCAGCACCTATGGTGGAGGAGGCGAAGGGTGTTGAGAGGGGTGGTCATCCTAGGTTCGGCCCATGGATTGTGACCTCCCGCATTCGCCAACCCCGGACCTCAAGAGCTCCTTCCCCTCCTAACTCACCTCCGGACTCTGACAGTTGACAGAAACCATCTATAATGGCTTGGTAGATTTAGGATTTGTTGGCCCTCGCTATACTTGGTATAATAATTGCTCTAGAGGGGCTAGGGTCTTGGAAAAGAATTGACAAAATTTTCTCCACCCCTAGCTCGCTTCAGTGGTTCCCTGCACACCTGGTCCGACATCTTGCTAAGATTGCCTTGAATCATTGTCCACTATTACTCTCTACGGATTCTTCCACTTTTTAGCACTCTCCATTCAGATTTGAGAAGTTTTGGCTTGCCTACCCCTGGGCATGGGACATTGTTAAGAAGGTATGGAGGATATCTATTCGGGATAATGCTAGATATCAAGTTTTTCGTAGGCTGGAGTTGGCGTGGAGGCTTTTGTGTTGGAACAAGGAGGAAGTAGAGAATATTTTCTCTAAATTGGAGATGGTGGAAAAATCAATTCTCACCTTCAAGAGTGGGAGGAGAAAGATGGGGCTTTGACTCAGGAGGCTCTATTTGAATTACGGCACCAGTTGGCAACCCATCACTCTCTTCTTCGTGAACAAGAGGTGTTCTAGTGACAAAAATCCATACATAGAAACCATACTAGAGCTCCCACTTTTTTATTAAGCCATTGTAGTCTGCAGACATAGAAACCGGACTAGAGCTCTTCGATCTCCTGAGGGCCTTGGATGGAGGATGAGGCTCAAATTTGGCAGGTGATCATTTCTTTCTTCAGATCCAGGTAGACTAACTTTACCGGGAACCTTGCCGCCTTCGACACTCCTCCTATGGATGTGGTTTCTCCTTCAGAAAATCGGTCTCTTCTCTTATCGGTTTTTGAGGATGAAATCCGAAGTGTCCTTTACTTACTGCCTGAAGATAAAGCTCCTGGTCCGAATGGATTTCTTCCTTCTTTCTTTAGACAATTTTGGTTTGTTATCCATGGGGATGTTGTCGCTGCTGTGCAGGAGTTCTTTATGTCTGCTCAGATTCCTGACTCTTGGAGGAAAGCTTTTGTTCCTCTCATTCCTAAATGGACAAATGCCTCTGAACTGAGCCACTTTAGGCCTATCAGCTAGTACAATACTCTTTACAAAATTTGTGCCAAGCATATGGTCAACAGGATGAAGCCTCTCTCCCATGCCTAATTAGTCCTGAGCAGGGTGCATTCATGGCTGGTCAAGGAGTGAGCAAATTTACAAGTACTCTAGTATCTGATAGTTTTAAACTAATCGGGCAAGGAGTGAGCAAATTGATTGCAATCCTATATGTGAGGTGAAGATAAATAATAGGTGCACTTCTTTTCAAGATGTTCCTATAATAGTTTAATTAATGATAGGTGCAATCCTATAATGGTTTAATTAATGTAAAAAAATAATGATATACTAAAAAAATTTTAATAAAAATTTGAATAAAATTTTTATTTAGTAATACTTAGTTATGAATAAAATTTGAAGTTTATGTATTTGTAGTTTTTTTTTATTAAATAAATGTGTAGCATAAATTTTTATAGCATGTATTGTGTACATATTGATATCAGTGATGTAATTATTATGTAATTGTAATTGTATTTAAATGATTAATTATGATGAATTTTCTATATATATTTTTATAAAATTTGCATTTCATTGAACCGTAGACCCGTCAATTGCTTGATATGCATATTCTGTAGTATCCGTACATGTTTTTATACTTGTACAGATATGAGAATTATGCATGTTGATCAATTGATTGTCCAATTTGGACAGTTTGGGAATTGCAAATAATTTTACAGGTTAATTTATAGTAATCAAACGATATGCAATGAAGGTCGAATAAAATTTCGATCATCATTTTTCTTTTGTTCTTCGCATACATAAATATTTGTATGTGGAGAACTAAGGAAAAATGCTGCCGAAATTTCATTTGGTCTTCATTGCATACCGTTTGATTACTATAAGTTGACCTGTAAAATTAATGCAATTCCTGAATGGGATAGGGCCTTTACCTAGTAGTTGATGATAGGATGCATTCATCATGATAGACAAATAATTATGTTTTGAATTTTATTGTCATATTGATTATGTAATTTAATTAGTTTGTTAATGATATCAATATATGAGAAAGTTATTTCTAAATATATTTTGTTAATTAAACATGTAGGATATATAATAGGAGAAAGAATCACAGCATTATGTTATATGGGTGGTTCTATGATTAATGGATCAAATGGAATTGAGTACAATCAGGGACCAAAAAAGGCAATTAGAATCAGTTCTGATATGACATTTCAAGAGTTGGAGAACAAAATATCTAGAGTTCTCCGTATTGATAGAACTGGAAAAAAAGTTTTGATTATCTATAGATATCCACAAGTTGTCCAACCGACATTTGTAAAGTACGAACCTGTTCCATTAACGGATGATGAAGACATGGAGATGATGTTTTCAACTATCGGTTCACATTCATGTATATCGGGTGCAGAGTTATATATAGATATCCAAACCATTGAAGCTCCTGAACCTGATTGCGAACAGGATGATTACGAAGAAGCTGTTCGAAATATAGCAACAACTCGTGTAACTGAACAGGTTCTATCATATAGTACTCCGAATATTGCAGATAATGAAGTAGAAAATATTGGCTCAGTTTTTACTGTAGATCCGTTACGTACGGTGGACAGTACTGTACCGGAAAGTAATATTAGAGAAGCATCAATATATACAGCTGCTGATGACATGGTGCATGTCGATAATCAACTTTTTAGTGAGAATGATGATGAAAGTGAACATGACTTGGCTGACAAAGGTGACGAGGCCGGTACTTCACATCCAGTACGAAGTCCGGATGATACCACTGTTCCAAATTATTCTACATTTGAAGCTCCATCTAGAACATTTATCCAGATTGATTGGAATGCTGCAAATATGTCAATGTATTATTCAATGCAGGAACAACATTTTATATGGCAAAGGAATGAGGAGTTACGTAAAGGACTCCGCTTTATAGATAAGGCAGAATTGCAGACTTCAGTAAAACAATATTCTGTTGAAAGACATCATGAATTCAAAGTTATTGAATCAAATCCAAATCTATGGCATGTCAAATGTAAGAGCAAAGATTCTGGTTGTCAGTGGATGCTGAGAGGTATTAAACGGCATAATTTTTTTGAGATCTCACGATATACCGGTCCTCATACATGCCTATCTGCAATGATGTCTCAAGATCATTCTGGTTTGGACTCCACTTTAATTGCTAATGAAATTCGGGACCTGGTTAAAAAAATTCCTACCATTGTTATTGCTGGACTTGGTGCAGTCATAAAGAACAAATACAACTATACACCAAGTTATAGAAAATTATGGGATGCCAAACAGAAGGCGATAGCGATGCTGTTCGGAGATTGGGATATGTCATATCAATTGCTTCCGAAATGGTTGCATGCTGTACAAACATTTAATCCGGGTACCTGGGTTAAATTTATCGGCACTCCAACTGGTATACCAAATTGTGCCCAGTTTGATCGTGTATTTTGGGCCTTTGCACCCTCGATTGAAGGGTTTAAGCACTATCGTCCGGTCATAAGTATCGATGCTACTTTCATGTATGGAAAGTATAAGGAGAAATTGTTGATTGCAACTGCTATTGATGGAAATAATCAGATCTTTCTACTTGCATTTGGTATTGTTGATGAAGAGTCAGCGGACACCTGGGGTTGGTTTTTAGCTTGTATCAGAAATTTTGTTACAACACGTCAGAAAATTTGTCTAATTTCTGATCGACATGCTGGTATACTTGCTGCAGTACAGAATGAGTATCTGGGTTGGCAGCCACCGCATGCTTATCATGTATATTGCCTGCGTCACATGGCAAGTAACTTCAATTCAAGATTCCGTGATCCCAAATTAAGAGATGTGGTGAAAAGAGCTGGAATGCAAACGCAGCCTAGAAAATTTCATAAATACATGAGAAATATTGAGAAATTTAACCCAGAAGCTGTTCAGTGGTTGAATGAAATTCCTTTAGCAAAATGGACACGTTCACATGATGACGGACGACGGTATGGGATGATGACAACTAATATATCCGAGTGTTTCAATGGAGTTCTGAAAAATGCTCGATTTCTTTCCATAACAGCATTGGTACAGTTGACTTTCTTTCGCCTTGTGTCATATTTTGAAGGCCGACGTGTCCAAGCAATAGAGGCAATGGACAGAAATGAAAGGTTTACTCCTTTTGTTACGGGACATGTCATCTCCAACCAAGCCAAAGCGACATCGCATACCATTACCCGATTTGATAGAGCAACTGGCTTGTTCCAAGTCCAAACTGCTAGACGTGGACCGAACATGAACAAGGATGATAATACACAGGTATTTACGATCTTTATGTATCATTGAAAATATGTTATTACGTTGTGTATATGCTGAATTATGATTTTTGATGCTGTAGGTTGTTCATCTTTCCCAGCAGACATGTACACGTCAGAAGTGGCAATGTTTTCATTTACCTTGTTCTCACGTCATGGCTTCTTGTGCACATGTTGCCATTGATTTTAAAATATACATTGATCGGTACTATACATTACACGATTATCATCAAACTTATATGCCACAATTTCAACCAATTCCTCATGAAGAATATTGGCCCCAGCAAAATGAACACGGTATCATTATACCTGATGCAAATAGGCTACGACAGAAAGGTAGGCCACGATCCACGAGGATCAGAAATGATATGGATATAAGAGAAGCCGGCAACAAACGCAAGTGTACAATCTGTAAAGAAGAAGGACATGATAGGCGGTCATGTCCAAGGCTTCTACAAGCAGATTAGTTAAATTATATCAGTCATATTTTACAAATGTTTTAATATATGGATTGTAATGTATTAGGCTAATCTTGTGATTGCTTTGTATTTTATTTGATGGATTGTAATATATGGCTATGTTTTATTGTCTGATGTTTATAGCTTGTATATGGATTGATGTCCTTACTATGCATTAAATGGGCTTTGTGATTGATTTTCTTTGAGTTATCGTAGTTATGGATCCTGGTCCTTCTGATAGTAGTGTACTACACGGTCAGCCTTCACATAGATCATCTTTGGTCTGGGAGGGACAGGATGTTGTTTTGCACTGTCGACGTCGAGAGATGGTTATGCGCAGATCGATACCGCTCGATCATCGTATTTTGCCATTGCTGATGCAGTCCAGATTCTACGGTCTAGCACGTGTTGGATTTATTAGATTGGACTGGCATTTGATCACTGCTCTCGTCGAGCGGTGGCGTCCGGAGACACATACTTTTCATTTTCCGCATGGAGAGGCGACCATCACCCTACAGGATGTTGCTGTTCAGCTAGGTTTGCCAGTAGATGGTCTACCAGTGACGGGTAGTACACGGGTAGACTGGAGGCAGCTTTGTCTTGAGTTATTAGGGGTCGTCCCACTGGATGATAGATTGCATGGATCTCGACTGAGCTTGGTCTAGCTTACCGAGCACTTCCAGGATTTAGCATTCGATGCGGATGAGGCAGCCATTCAGTGCTATGCTCGAGCATATATTTTACAGTTGATGGGTGGGTGCCTTTTTATGGATAAATCTGGGAACAACATGCATCTATTATTTCTACCTTTATTAGCGGATTTCGAGACGGCCGGACAGTATAGTTGGGATAGCGCTGGACTCGCTTGGTTGTATAGAGAGATGTGCAGGGCGAGCCACAGAGATGTTACTGATATTGCTGGTCCGCTGTTGCTACTACAGTTATGGGCATGGGATAGAATTCCGATTATTGCACCCCACAGATTACTTCGACAGGCTCCAGATCCGATGATCGATTTTGATGATGATGGAGCCGGTTTACCACAGGGACCATTAGGGATGAGGTGAGTTTAGAATTTACATAATGTTGTTTTGCCATGTATGATATATATTATTTTAATTAATTAATTTAATTAATTTATTTTGTAGATGGAGAGATCTTTTTTCTGTCACACAGGTACCTATGCATGTGGACTCTTCGTATCGTTATTTACTTGATCGACTGCGACCCGATGAGGTAATAAAAATTGAATTTTCGATAATGATTGTCTTGTTTAATTTGTTCTTGTTTAATAAATTATACTTTAAATTATTTATAAACAGGTCATATGGCAGCCATATACTGCCGCAATGATTGCACAGTTACCAGACTACTGTCTACAGGGTCAGGAGATCTGGTGTAGTAGAGTGCCACTAGTATGTTTTTATATAGTAGAGTGGCATTTACCCGATAGAGTGATGCGCCAGTTCGGGATGCGACAGGTCGTGCCAGATCAGTTTGATACGTTGTCTGCACTACATCGTATTGATATGAGAGGACGATCTGATCAGGATTGGTCCACCGTTCATCGGGATTATATACAGTTATGGATGAGTCGTCATGACTATATTATACATGGCGATCCATTCGATGGTACCATGGATTATCACGATCCTTATATGCAGTGGTATCGTAGGATCACTCGTCGATTCATCAGTCGCAATGGTGCAGTATATGATTACATGGTAAGTAATTTAAATTTTATTATTTAAATTATAATATATGTTTAAATTTTGTCAAACTAATTAATTTTTTTATTTACAAGGTAGTAGTTTTGCGACGATACTTGAGCGTGCGACCTCCCCGGATATATAGGATATATGTCACTCTGCCCTCCATACTCTTGGCGAGCATGCACGGATTCCACTCCATGAGTTTTATCAGGAGGGAGATAGGGAGGACGAGACTCCTTCGCCTTATTATCCATTTGCATCTTCATCCGGAGCACCTCCGTCAGCTCATCACAGACGAGGTACGAGACGACATAGCACCTCTCCACATCCGATGCACGAGTTCACAACTACTTTGGATGTGGCATCACATTTTGATTATACTACTGCACCGGATTTCATGGGCTGGCAGCATGATTATTTCGGACATGGAGCATCGTCGTCACATCATACATCTGCACAGCAGGCATCACATGATGTACAGCATGCTGCATATCAGGCATCACACGATATAGAGCATGAGACAGAGCAGCATCAGCCACCTCCGATCCGTCGTCGTATACAGCCTGCATGCACTAGGAGATGGCCACCATGTGGGACCGATTAGTCATTTATTTTAGAATTTATTGTAATTCATGTTTTCTTGTTAATTTATATAAGAATTATTTATATAAGTGTTTATTTACATATGTGTTTATATGTGTTCTGGCCTAAAATAGACAAGCATTATTTATTTGTGTTGCCGATCTCGCCACCGCGCATGTGGCTTCAGAGCCACTGATTTGATTAGACTGTCTCGTAATGAGGTCTCCTGGCTCTCAGTCCTGTAAGACAAGGTCAGAGGCCCTGGCCGGGGGTCCCGGCGAGGGAGCTCCGACGGTCAAGTTAGAGAACGACGAGAGTGACCGTCTCAGGGGGCCACCTGGCGAGGGAGCAAGGGGCCACCGGCTTCGGCCGAGTCCGGTCACCATCCCGATTGCCAGTCCGGCTACCACCATGATCTAATCATCGGTCCTGTCACCATCTCGATTGCCAGTCCTGCTACCAATGACCATCGGTCCACCTATCGGTCCTGTAATTTTTTTATTAATTTTTTATTTTTTATAATAAAATTTTGATACATTTATATAAATTTTCATGGGTGTTTTTAAAAATGTGTCAAGCCAACATGGCTTTCAGGACATACATCTAACATTTAGAGAGGCTGACCATGTTGTTGACTTGGAAGAGGCCTTCAATAACTCATCATGTGGAAACTAGGTATTCCAAATCCAAAAAAATCATTTTTGCTCTAATTGTTTATGCTTAGCATCTCAGGGCCTACTTTCAAGCTCATCATGTCATCATCCTAATCGACCAACTCCTAAAGGCTATCCTACATCGACTTGACACTTTTGTGCGACTGGTGAAATGGACAATCAAGCTCGATAAGTTTGATATCTCTTATCACCCGAGGTCATATGTGAAGGTGCATGTCTTATTGAACTTCTTGGTCGAGTGCACATGGACCGATGATAAACATGTGGAGGTACCCGGTAAGCCACTTGCTGAGTTGTCCCATGTGGACCTAGCTTGGATCCTTTACGTGGATGGCACCTGAAATTCTCGAGGTAGTGGAGCCGGAATGATCTTGATGAACTTTGAATAGGTGGTCATCAAGTATGCCTTGCATTTTCTATTCAAGGCAACCAACAACTAATTTGAGTATGAGACCCTGTTGACATGACTGAAACTTGTCAGGGAGCTTGGAGTAAAGCCCTTAAAGGTGTTCACCAACTCATAGCTAGTAGCTAGTCAAGTCACAGAAGTGCTTTGATAATGGTCAAGTACTTTGATAATGGTCAAGTACTTTGATCGAGTCCACTTCTATATGATGGCGCTTCAACATTTTAGCATATCCCACATCCCTCAAAATAAAAATGCTCGAGTAGGCATGCTTTCCAAGTTGGCAATCTTATCAGATAGTTTCCTTGGACGAGCATATATCAAATACCTGGAGGTCTCTAGCATCAATTGCACTGAAGAAGTCCAACAAGTCATACAAGAGTCGAGTTGGATAGATCCATATGTTAAGTACATAACTGAAGGTGTCTTGTCTGAAAAGCCTAGAGAATCAAGGCTGTTTGTGAAACCCGCCCATGTTTTGGGAGTTTTGGGAGTTTTGGGCTGAAGTCGACAGCCCTTGCCAACTTCACTCGGAACCTAGAAAAAAAATGGGAGGAGGAATTCAGTTGTATTGAATTAGTTTAGAACTGAATTCGTCTTTGCGAAGGACGAATTCAGTTCAACTGAATTCGTCTTTTGAAATGACGAATTCAGTTGAACTGAATTCGTCCTTCGAAAGGACGAATTCAGCTTCCTTCGAAAGGACGAATTCAGTTGTGAATTCGTCCTTTCAAAGGACGAATTCATCCACGTCATCCCCTTCACCTAAATCGATAAATAAATTTTGTCGAACCTATTTTTGTAATTATTTTTTTGAAAGTATTATTTTAAAAAAAAACTCCACCGTCGTCCCTTATCATCTGTCCTTGCCAGATTAGTGATCGTAATATCTCTGAACCCGAGGCTGTAACAAAAGGGAAATGCGTTCTCCTCCATTCGTGTATCCACTTTCCAAAACCAGCACGCATGGATCAAATGGTAGCAGCAAACCAACCCCCCTTCACCCTGCTCCTCTCCTTCCATACCAAACCCATCCCAAAACCCTCACTCCACCTTGAAAACTCCCCTCCGAGACAAACCACCACAACCACCATCACCTTGGAACAAACCAAGCAACTGCATGCCCATCTCATCAGAACCCGATTTGAATATTTCAATTCCCTCCCTGGCTTCCCACTTCCACTCCATTCCAGTCCTCCAGCTCAACTCAATTTCCTCATCACCTCTTACATAAAGAACAGCAGGCAGGCCGTGGCACTGAGGCTCTACGCTTGCATGCGGAAAACCGGCACCGGGCTCGATAATTTCACCGTGCCGTCGGTCCTCAAGGCTTGCGCGCAGCTCTCGAGCATCCGGCAGGGGATGGAGATCCATGGCTTCGCACTGAAGGCTGGGTTGGATTGGGATGTCTTTGTACATAATTCTTTGATACAAATGTACTCGGAATGTGAACGTATGGGCTCTGCAATCAGAGTGTTCAATGAAATGCCCGAGAGAGATGTAGTCTCGTGGAGTACTATGATTAAAACCTTTGCGCGGAGTAAATTTTTCAATGAAGCCATTGATATTGTCAGAGAAATGTTCCTGCTGAACATGAAACCCAGTGACATAACAATGATAAGCATGCTTAATCTATTTGCCGATATTGCAGATTTAAAGAAGGGAAGACCATTACATGCTTACCTGATAAAAAATGGTGATGCTGGATCTTCAAATGTGAATGCTATTGCTGCATTGATCGACATGTACGTCAAGTGTGGAAGTGTGAGTGTGGCAAGAAGGGTCTTTGACAGAATGACTACAAAGAGCATTGCATCATGGAGTGCCATGATCGCCGGATGCATTCGCTGCAGAGAGTCAGAAGCAGCGGTGGAACTTTTTGGAAAGATGCGCCGGGAGAATGTAAGTCCTAATGAGATCACAATGCTGAGTCTGGTTACAGAATGTGGGCAGACAGGGGCCTTGGAACTAGGCAAATGGCTCCATGCCTACATGCTTCGAAATGGATTCAAAATGTCGGTAGTTTTGGCCACGGCATTGGTTGATATGTACTGCAAGTGTGGTGATACGAGGAATGCAAGAGCGTTGTTTGATAGCATGAATGAAAAGGATATAATGACATGGACCGCCATGATTTCAGGATATGCATGGGTCAGTCATATCGAAGAGGCTTTTGATCTCTTTGGACAGGTGAAGGATGCAGGTATAAAGCCGAATGAAGTGACAATGGTTAACCTCCTGTCTTTATGTGCCGAGGCCGGAGCTCTTGACCGTGGAAGATGGGTTCATGCCTACATAGACAAGCAAGGGATAGAATCGGATGTCGTGCTTGCCACTGCCTTAGTAGATATGTATGCAAAATGTGGGGACATGGATGCAGCTTATATGCTGTTTTCTGGAGCTAGCGATAAAGATGTGTGCATGTGGAATGCAATGCTGAATGGGCTAGCAATGAATGGTCATGGAGATGAAGCAATCAAACTATTTTCCCAAATGGAAAAGGAGAGGATCAAACCCAATGATGTCACCTTCATTGGAATATTGCGTGCATGTAGTCATGCAGGACTAGTGGCTGAGGGTAAACAGTTCTTTAATCGAATGGACCATGATTATGGACTGGGTCCAAAGATTGAACATTATGGATGCATGGTGGACATCCTTGGCCGAGCTGGAAAAATTGATGAGGCATATGAATTGATAAATGGAATGCCCATCAAGCCAAATGTGGTAATATGGGGGGCACTTCTTGCTGCATGCAAGGTTCATAAAAACCCCACTTTAGGGGAAGTAGCAGCCAATAATCTTCTCAAGCTAGAGCCTCATAACAGTGGGTACAGAATACTTCTTTCAAATATTTATGCAATGAATCATAGATGGGATGAGGTTGCAGAAGTGAGGAAAGCTATGAAGGACACGGGAATTAAGAAGACACCTGGGATCAGCTCAATTGAGGTGAATGGGTCAGTTCACGAGTTTGTGATGGGGGATGAATCACACCCAGAAAATGAGAAGATTCAGCTGATGGTGGCTGAGATGCAAGGGGAGCTGAAACTGGCAGGGCATGTTGCTGACACCTCAGGCATCTTTCTTAACATAGATGAGGAGGAGAAGGAAACTGTTCTTGCCTATCACAGTGAGAAACTTGCTATGGCTTTTGGTCTCATTAGCTTAGCTCCACATACACCTATTCGGATCATGAAGAACCTCCGGGTTTGTGATGACTGTCATGCTGCTACAAAGCTTCTCTCCAAGATATACCACAGAGTGATAATTGTACGGGATCGGAACCGCTTTCATCGCTTCAGTGAAGGCTCCTGTTCTTGCAAAGATTATTGGTAAAAAAAAAAAAAAAAATGTTCTTTGTTTTTTTGGTAGAAAAAGACCGATCTTCTGAATGAAACATAGAAAGATTGCAAATATTTCAAAAGGAATTGCAATTCATATAAAACTGAGAATATTGGGTTTTGGTCTAACATAAACTGCAAGAACCAACAAAACTAAGCCAATCCTTTGCCTGTTGTGATGTTCACCTCCACCTTCAACACATGCAAATTGACCATTTTCTTGGATGCATATCTTTTCCCGAAGCCATTCAAAATATTGATCTCAAGTTCTCAAGTGAATGGATTTCCTTATTTCTGATCTGAGTGTCCAAATGCACTGAGAAATAAGAGAGTTCACTGCATCTGTTCACATAAGAGGAAAATATTCTGTTCCTCAATTTTAGCTACATTACATTGTTTTGAACTTTATTCTCTAGAACCTTTCAAATATTTCCAGTTTGTAACCATCCATTCTCCATTGACCAAGTGATATTATGTCATTCAGTTCAAGTCTCCTTTCCATATGCGGTTTCTACTCTCGATACATTTAAAATATCATGTTTTTCCTATACTTCGGCACGGTTATGTTTGTGCACACTTCTTTTTCCTAAACATTCTATGAACATTCAGGATCGCAATTATCCTATCTTGCACTATCTTTTTGGTAGAATGAGTTTGGCTTGAAAGTATTATTTAAATACCAGGGAGTATTTGCCTTGCTTGTCCAAAGGCATGCAATGACGCTAGAGCTACATGTCTCAAACTTACCATTTTCTCCTACTCTTGAGCATCTTATCATGCCAAAGCCTTTATTAATAAAGTATCAATTGCAGAAGTAATACACTTATTATTATTGTCATATATTACTGAAATGTAGTTTCAGTACTTACCAAAAGCTGGCAGGCACTTCTTGAAATAGTTTATTACCAATCAGGACATCTCAAATATCTAATGCTGGAGTACGATGTTTTTGGCCTACTTGCAGATATCAATAACCAAATTACAGACAAGCAGTCAGATCAAACTTCCATTGTAACATGGTAACCGAACTGCAGTATTTTGAAATAGCTGGAAGCACCTTTACTTTTTCATCATTCAACCCACATCATCACAATTTATCCATTCTTTTTACTTCAATAAATCACAATATGAATTCTTTTGTTTTCTATATCATGGCATTTATTTCTGATCTTAGAATCCAGTTTCTAACTAATCCTGACCCTTCCTGAACTATCAAAAAAAATCCTCTTCACCATCTAAAATCCATGTCTGCACTCAACCAAAACACAAGCGACACATCTGGAATCCACGAGAGATACTAATGGAGTTACAAATTCAAGGAACACATGCTCTAAAGTTGGGGTTAGTGGTGGAATAGATATGAAAGTACAAGCTTATAAAATCTCCGAAGAACACAGTCATCACCATAACTACCTCTTTCCTTCGTTCTCTATTGGACGGTTGTGGGGCCTTGATTGGTGCCCGCTCATAAAGGAGTAGAAGGGCTTTAGACACCATTTTGCAGGCGGGCCGACCATTTTTGCAGGCTGGCCGATGCGGATCGCGAAACCGATGGCATCTCGGCCCACATGCGAGTTTTCAAGTCTACCATTGCCATAGTGGGTTTGGCCCAATCTGCCCTACTTGCATTGTTATTCTAGTGATCGTCTTTATCTCTCTACTATGAGTCAGCTGAGCGAGAAAAAAAAATCGTAAATTATGTTATAAATGATAATTTTACACAATCACAGCAAAAAAAAAAAAAAAAAAAAAAAATGCAGTCATGCATTTCTCTCACTAAAATAGCAACAGTAGCAGGGGTCGTAGATGGGTTTGTGCAAGAACAAAGCCCAAGCTCTTCGGCCGCAGCTTCTGATGGTCGATTGCTTGCTCTGGATACATCATGTAGCACACTTCTGTTGCAACCTACTTGATTTTGGTAGCAGATAATGACTTCATGCCTGCTGTGCCATGTTCAAACAAGGGTCTCGCTCCAAGCGATCGAGGTAGGGGATGTCTTGTGAATCAGTATTCTCGATGGCACCGTACTCTGTAAATACTACTTTAATAATACTCAAATTTACAGTACTTGAATGATATTTTTATAATCAAAGAAAGTCCTTGTTTCCATATATTGCTTGGTAAATCTTTTTATCGCCCCCTATTGGAAGCAATTTATCATCATTGCTTAAGAACAACTCCAAACCGGTCCATCCTTAGGGTGGTATGTACAGGACAATTATTCAACCCAAAAAAAAAAAAAAAAGGATCATGCAAAACAACCTATTCCCCCATCAAGGAAACAATATGATGTAGTTACTTCGATGTCGGTTCTGGTGCGAAGGATAAGTGCCACCATGGTGCAGTTTCCCGCCATTTTTAAATAAAATTTCCGCTGTCTTTATTCTAAAATCCTTGCATAAAATTAACATTTCGACGTTAGTTGCTTCTGCATGGATTTATCCAACGATCGGTTAAGCAACAGTGTAATCACTGGAATATTGCTTTTGATTGCGATTTATCTTCCGTACTCATGATAAACACTGCACCGTTAAATTAAGTTTACGAGCAGAAAAGATCGGCACCTTTTCTAGCTCGTGAGCAATTACAACATCATCGCTCGAAAATGGACGGGTTCTTTTTTTCACCGGTACCAACCTGGATGCAAATTTTAATCAAGGTTCGATCCAAGATTGTTGGTGCACCCCACCTCTTAAAGGAGGTCAAGGTTCGTACTCCAAAGAATTCCAAATTTGTGGTGGTACGACTTCAAATACGTGCACTTGGTGGCCATGATATGTACCAATCAAGAAATCGATCATAACATATTGGAAGCGTGGTTTGGTCAACTCACGATTATGAATGCCTGAATAGAGAAAGCCAAAATGCATGATCATCTCAGACAAAGGGATACTTATTTTTCAATATTTAGCACATAATCTTAGAAAGAAAATAAGAGGAATGTTTGCGTAGTAAGAATGGATGGGAGATGCTTTTCATCCGGTGAATTAGAAAATGCAAAGGTTGCTTGATCGGACTACCGCAAACTAGACTCATGGAATGCACATGACATATGCTGCATGGATGATCGCGATCTTCAATTAATTTAAGAGATCATTTTTTAAGTTGACAGATAAACTCCTTGCTTTCGGCTAACGAGAACTATATCAAGCTTTATCATCAGGTAAGAATTGGAGTGCAGTTATAAAGGTGGGAATTAAGAGTGGGAGAGGGATGCGATAGACAGCTAGCATAGTCTTGCATGGTAGACAGAAGGCTATTTTGAACTATATATCCACATTCTCCTTACCAATTTAGAGCAGACTTAAGTCTATCTGCACGAGCAACATAAGAGCTATCTTTACCATCATCATGTGCAAACGTTAGTTCTTGTCACATATACCCAATGCCAAATGGGCTAGAGTCAGCCACAGCCCTGGCTACCTGACACCAGGAACATGCCTAACATTTGCAAGTTAAATCAGAGCACGATACTCTGGTGACATCATTGCCTATCCCCTGGACAGAAAACAGTGCACTATCTGTGTGCATGACACTATGTAATAGCGACTGCTGTAGTAGTGCGATCAGATTGGATTAGAATAGCTTTTGATTAGATCAGACTAAACTATATATATATATATATATATATATATATATATATATATATATATATATATATATATATATATATATATATATGGATTAGAATAGCTTTTGATTAGATCAGACTAAACTATATATATATATATATATATATATATATCGAAAGGGGTCATCGTGCGATCCAACAACGGTTGTTGTTGCTGTTGAAGGTGGAAATCGAATGAATTTTTTTATATGCAAAAGATATAACCCGTACCCTAAGCGAAAGAATAGAGCAGAAAATTAGCAACAATTCCCAAGGTCTGCCTTCTGCTGCGGTTCCCTTTGATTCAATTCCAATAGCTGCTGAAGAGGTCAAAGAGAGCCAAGCCAGGAGGAAAGCAACTCCCACTCCATGACGGGAAGAACGGGTGAAGGGAACGGCCCGACCCATCTCTATAGGCTTGGAAATGAGCGATACATTGGAAAGCAAAATGTGGGGACCGCACGTTATGCCACGAGACTCCAAACGCTTGGAAGGGGCAAAGAGGTCTGTCAGTTGGAGTAGGTTCCGACCTCTTGACTGTTGTCCGCCAAGGAAGGCTACAAAGGAATAGGAGTCGATGCGAGGGGAGCCGGTAGGATAAGCCAACCTAAACCACTCTACCCTTCTGACTTCATGGCTTCTCCACCATCTCTCTCTCTCTCTCTCTCTCTCTCGTAAGTAAAGGGATTGGGACCATCATGGTGCACCATGGTTTCAAAAAACGTGCTTGCCGACTTTTTTTTTTTTTTGTAGAGCCTGCCATTGCCAATGTTAACCGGTCTTAGCAGGGGTCTCCGTCTATCGGATGGTTGATTTCATGAGTTGGACAACATTACGGGATGCGAAGTGGATTGATGTTCCAGAGGACACGACTCTCTTTGGATTATATCTTCGGCTTCTGACTTCAAAAGAGTGGTTAAAAAGGTCGTCCGCACCTCAAAATTTTGTGATTTGTCCAGGAATCTTGAATGCGTGTTTCTAAGAAAAAGGTAACCTCCCTATGTAGCTACTCTTGACGTATGAATTGATGCCAAATTTGACCGATGGAATAGCCGTAGCAGGTTGATTGATGATTGCCACGTATCAGGGACCGACATGCTTGTAAATGTATATGGATGCTTCGAAGATCGTATGGAGAGAAAGATGGATTTGACTTCTTTTAAATAGATTTGGATACAAAACCGGCCAAGTTTCTCATTTATACGAATTTTTATATAACAAACTAAAATATTAACCATCATTTTTTCACCTATTTTGATTTATTTTTATTGTAGAGTATTTCTGTTTATTACAGAGCACTTCTGTCTGTTGATTTTAGAATATTTTTTTTATTCTATGCACGATTTTTCATATATAAATGTTAGAATTATTAAAGAGAAACAATAATATTTTTGAATAAACAAAATATTTTAGAATAAATATAAACATTTCATATTTAACATAAATCTAAACATACATAAAAGTGATCGTTAATTTTTTATTTTATTGGATGAAAATTCATACAAATCAAATGGTGAGAAACTTGATCAGATTTAACTCCAAATCCATTCAAAAAAAGACAAGTCCATATATATATATAATTGCTTGTATGCAGAGGATTTGAAGTTCATGTAGTTGGCCACACTAATTGATGGGGGGACTAACTAGATGCGGAATGAAGAATGATGCAAGTGATTTTTTAGGATTTTGTGGATTTTAGATTTTTGTAGTTTTTTTTGGATTCCCGAAATCAAGTAAGAGATGGTCTAGGATTCCATAACAATAAGAAATAACGAGCAAGCAAGTAGTCCCTAAACAATGATAAAGAGAGGACCCCGGGATTGAGAAATCCCGTAGGACTTAGCTCTCCGATCAATATCTACTTAGGAGTCGGGGGGCAAACCTCAAAGATCCGAAGCACCCGATGCAGAGATCGCTCACCTTGGTGGATGCAGACTGGATGATCGAGCCGTCAACCCTGCGGAGGCGCTGGCTGGCTGTCCGAAGATCTCGATGGCAAAGGCAACCGTCGCCGTACTTGTGTCACCTGGAGGACCTGCGAGCATTCAAAGAAGATAAAATGTTAAGTTTCAATCAGAAGGAAAGCAGTGGAAGAATGAAAGAAGAGTTGTTGAAGTGATGGTGGAGTTCTGCTGGATTCGGAGTCGGATGACGGAGTTGCGGCAGTGACGGTAGTTTGAGGCCTCACACCTCTCGACGCCCGAAGGCGAAGGCGCTCCCTCTCGGAGATCGACGTTCCTAGTGAACGAAGGCAACTAGCAAGATATTGGACTCAAGAAGATAATTTTTTCATTCATCAAGATTAAAATTTACAAAGGAGGGTTTAGGTCCTTTAAATAGGCACCTTAGGTTCCTTTTGAATTTCGAATGAAAGATTACAAATTTTCTTGAATGGGCGCCCAAAACCCTTGACTTTTTTCTCTCCTTGGCCGACCAAAAGCTAATTGGATTGGGCGTGGCATGATGCATGGCTTGAAGGGGGGATCTTGGCGCCTTGAACTTGGAAAGACGCTTCTTGGTTTTGGAATAAAGCATGAAGAGAGGCTTGGAGCAAGGCATGTGTTCTTCCTCCTTCCTTGGTTGGCATCCTTTCTTTGGTACAAGGCATGACATGGGGAGTGTTAGGTAGAGGCGCCCATGGATCCTGTCTCTCCCTTCCAAAGAGATTCAAGTAATTTGGGAAGAAGACTTGATTGGAGGGCTTGAAGCAAGGGATTTGAATTCCCCGCTTCAACTCCCATTGACTTTCACTTTGGCCGACCACCCTTACTTGGAAAGGAGCTAGATACGGGGAGGGAAAAAGGACTAGAGCCAAGTGATATGATCCTCCTCTTTGGGCATCCAAGGATGACAAGTGTGCTTCCCACATGGCACTACATAGGATGGAAAGGTGGGCCCCGAGCTGACTTGGATTCCTTCCAGACTTGGTTCCAAGGAGACTAAATTTTAAGACCAACTTTTGCAATGGACCCATACTTCCAAAAGACTCGTACTGGACTCGATTTGTGACTAGACTCGGTATAGGACTCAATTTGACCTGATTGGTCAAAGTACAGACTCAATTCAAAGCAAAAGAAAATTACAAGGTTGAGGCTTGAAGCCTTATTAGAAGACCCGAAAATTGAAATCCTGACTAGAGATCCACATAGAGTTGAGGAGTCTCTGTTGGATCATGGTGCCCACACCATTGATTACTAGGTTTTCCAATTCCAAGACCCAATTAAATTTAAAAGATTATTTAGCAATCAGCAGTAGTAAAATTATTTGAAGATGGAATTATTATCTTAATATGAATCAAGTGCTTTTTTAAAAGTGAATCAAGAATCTAGCTAAAACTCATAAATATTAAAATAAAATGCTAGATAAAGATGACAACAACCGATGTATATCATATGGAATATGTGACTTGAATGGACTTAGCAGATCTTAGAAACGGGTGTCATTAAAATTTTACATGCAAAATCCTCTAACATGGGCATGGTCATATATATTTTCTAGATTTTTCTAGGTTGGTAAATGGTAAAACTTTTTTTCATGTTCGAACGTTTAGTTCCAACCAGGGCATACACTCCATATTGGATTTTTTTATTTTAATCCCTGGAGTGCACGAACAAGCAAAAACTTTTTGATTATATTATTTTTATTTTGCATGTCAATCATTTCAAACAAGTCTAATCCTAGCAACCGAACTAGTTAAGATGAACATGTTAAATCGGGTGGTGTCCTACTAGCCCTTTTAGTTTGTAAAATTCTCTATAACAAATTAAAATGATTAATAGAATAATATCGTATGCGAAGGAAATTTGTGGAGGGTAAGACAACAAAACTCGAAAGAATTAGATTACGAGTACCACCAATTAAATTATGATATAAATAAAATCGAGAATGCTGATTGGATCATGATCGAAGAGTATAAGATATTCCATCGATATCATTATTGCTTTTTGGGTCTATCATCCCGGAGCATAGAAGGAGATATGTCTAGAAAATTTGGAGTGCGGAGAGAATAAATCAGGACTCCTATTCGGTATCGCAGAATCATGATATAACTTTGCAACTTGAAAGAAGATTTCAAAGTTTTAGTTAGAAATAAGGATCGCAAATCCAAAAGATAAGCAAAATATAGATTAGAATATGAATATGATGCAAAAAAAAAAAAAAAAAAAAAAAAAAGAAAAAAAAAAGAAAAAAAGAAAAGAAAAAGAGAAAGACCCAAATCTCATGTCCCAACTTTAAATTAATCATGAATCGTATAAATAGCGTGGCAAAAGAACTAAATCGAACACCTAAGACTGGTTGACAATGGAACCACGTAATATTAAAAATCATGTGAGCGTACATTCGACCCTCTAATTAAACTCGATCTCTCTCGCTGGACTTCCATTTAATATGAATTTGCCAATGTAGTAGTTGTGCCATATATCATCCACCATCCATCCTCTTGGCTTTTGTCTTCTTGTCACAGGGATTTGTTTTTGATGTTTAAATCCTTCAAGTCAGTTAAACATGATATCTAGAGAAAATATTGTCTTTATTTATACTATAATATTCAATACATGCGATGCACGTGTCCAACCATCCATCTTTTTTAATCCAGGACGATCAGGACGGCTAATTTAAAGCAAGGTCACTGAATTATATAATGCATTTTTAGCATTCCCGAATGGCCATTATCCATTTTGATTTGCCTAGCAAAATCTCTTTACATGTAATGCCAAGTTGCTCTGGTGCACAAAAATAAATGCATCCAGGAGGTTAACTCCACCTTTCTCTCGTGTCATGCGTGTTTATATTTTTTTTATATATAAAAAGAAAAGATTCTTCGATAACGAGAATTTTTCGCCGAGAGAGGCCCCCTTCTACGGGGGAACCATGCGTACCACCAAAATAATAGCATGGATCGTTGGTGCTCGTGCCCATGTCTTTTTGATCACGTGTTCGAAAAATTAAATCCAGAAATTTTATCTACGATACGTGACCGAAAACGACGTATTTATTTTCGGATGAAGAGAATATTGTAAAAAAAAATAGCTATCCGAATCGAATAAGACTTGGAAGGACGTGGACGGAATTTTTCTCTCCTCATCTTTTTTTTTCATCAAGAAAAAAAAAGGAAACCATGCATGAAATAAAATATTAGAGTTTATGCCACGGTTTGAAATATACAAGAGAAAAAAGTGCACTCGATAGATTTTTAATATAGAGTTGTCAAGCCGAGTCAAGATCAAATACCCATGGATATTTATCTAACATGTCCGGATCTAATATTAGCAACGATACATTTATCCAGATTTAGATCCAAATCCGTTTAATTATAATATAAATGAATAGGATCTAGATATTTAATATTTAAACCTGATAGATCCACAACATGAATAATATATATAATAATTATATATATATATTAAAAATATTTTGAGTCATTAGATCTTTAATCCAACGATTCAAAATTTCTAGAGAAGAAGAAGAAGAAGAAGAAGAAGAAGAAGAAGAAGAAGAAGAAGAAGAAGAAGAAGAAGCCATTAGATCTTTGAATGTATTTTCGGATCCTGTATCTAGGTTCAGATACTTAAGATTAATCAGGATCCGGATCTGATACTTCAAGATTAGATTCGTCAAGTATTCAGATATAAATCCAGTAACCAAGATTGGATTCGGGTCTAGATATCCAAGTTTTGACCCAAATCCAACCGGTTTACAGCCCTACTCCAATATTGAGCGAAAATAATGGAACAAATAGAGATCACATTGTACTAGCAGAGATGATGACAAAATTTTTTGAGCCTTGGAGTTTTGGATACATCTCTAAAGGTCCGACGCAGGAATGCCTCATTTTGACTACGACCAGCCTTTCAAAGAAGCAAGCATTATTAGAGGTGTTGGCGAGTAAAGCCTGAGCCAACTAATTTGGTTTCGAGCATAATTGGAGCAACTCAAGTGCATATTTTTCAAGTAATTTTCTACTAAATATTGGTCGACATGCATTTTTCAATATTTTAATAACTAGATCATAAACATAATTTTATGTATATATACTAACCGATCGAATATTGAATGACATGTAAGGTAGACTACGTTCAAGTTGATCAAATTAAAACTAGATTTGATCAAGCAAAATATGAAGAGAAGATTAAAAAGTCAAGATCCAACATATTAAATATCATCAATTACATTTCCAAGTTATCTATAAATTTAATGATCTAGAAGCATGTCGTTGCTGGATATATGATCGCGACGAGCCTGCTACCACAACATCCTTGTCAAAGGACACTTTCGGTTGCTAGGATTGTGGCGTAGAACATGCTTTGTCACCAGAACCCATGGTCATCAAACTCCATTGGTCATCAAACTTGGAAGGAGGTGCAAAGGAATTAGAATAATAACAATAATGTATTTAACAATTCTAAATTTTATTAAAAAAACTAGTCAACAGGCATTATTCTGATTTTCTAATATTATATTAATACATAAAATCTACTTGGTGTATAATCGATACGAAATCCTTCTATACATCCTTTCAAGCTAAAAGTTGAAATTCAATCACGGACATCATGACCGGCATATAATCCTTTAATCCATGTAGAATATGGGGCATGCCAATTATAATTATCATCTATAAAAACTCAAGATGTTGTCAAAAAAAAAAAAAAAAAAAAAAAAATCAACATTGTTTAACAAAACTACTATTCTATATTATAATTATTGCCGCTCTTCCTCCTGGACCGGGCTCGATGGATGCGCTGGAGAGCTCCTCGACCGATCAACCTGCAAGAAGTCCCTAGGCGTCGGAGGGGTTTGGCAAGGGACACTCCGATGCTTAAGTTAGAGGAGGGTTGGAGCAACAGAATGGAAAGAGCTCGGGGAAAGAGTTCACAATGGGGAAGAAGAGCGTTACCTTCTTTACGGAGGTCCCCCGGGTGCCTTTTATAGACATGGAGTGCTGCCAAATTCTGTTAGGGAACATGTTAGGAAAACTCAAACATGCCCCCAGGAGAATAGACGTGGCGGCGAGGTCATGGATTGGCGGCGTGGCAAGAGCGTTAGAGTGGTGGCCTGGCAGCAAGAATCGTGGCCATGCACTGGAGTCCGTTACAACAGAATGTCAGAACTTGTCAGGGAGAAAGGCTCCTGGAAACTTCGAGCGACCCTTTCAGCGACGGGTCGGCCTGGCCTCCCAAAAGCCAACCGTGGTACTCAGCAGGGCCTCATAGAAGCCGACCGTGGCAGTCAAAGAGACCGACGCACAGACGGCGAGGGCACCCGCCGGCTTCAAAGCCCCCGGGTCAGCCCTTCGAGAAAGGGGGCCGCAGGGTCCTCTCCAAGAACCGGGGAGTCGGATCTCGCGCGGGGATCAACCGACCGGGTGCCGGGGGCCGGTCATACCCGGGGCCAGCCGGATGGGTGCAACAGATGCCCCCTGCTCCTGGGCCTTGAGGGGCCACGTGGCTCGAAAGGGCAGGAGCATGATTGCATGCACCTGCGGCGGATTCCGGATCGAGGCGTCGGGTCGCTTCGAATCCCCATCGAACGGCTCCTTGGACAGCTGTCAGCCGCTCGTTGGGGGCGCAGGTGAGGCAGTTAATGCGAGTCAGGCACCATGATGAAGTCCAGGCTATGACGCGTTGATCCGGGGTGGAGTGGTGCGTCCCGCCACGCGACGGCATCTGGTCGGTCGATGCTGCCCCCATGTGAGGCTCGCACTGCTGATCCGGCGTGCACGTGGATCACCATCCGTGCAAGGAGACGCTTCGGATGCCTTGAACCCTGAAATACAGGCGATTGCGACCGTTGATGGGATGGCTGGGATGCGCCCGAGGCGGGCGGTTACCTCCCTCCCTCGCTCCCCCCAAGGTGCCTATAAAAAGGGGAGGAAACAGAGCGAGGGGCTTTTCCCGCTGTGCCTACGCTTCGCGAGATAGCCTTCTCTTCCTTCTTCCGCAAAACTCGGCTTCTAGGAGTCCAACCCCAGGTTAGTCTTGGTCATCCTTTCTCCTCTTTTAACTTCCAATGGCATCTAGCAGTAGGGGTTCGTCCCATAGGCCTAGGGACCCAGGGCCGAGCGAAATACACTCAACCATGACCCGGGATCGAGTCGAAAACCTTAGGACGATGTACGGCATCCCCTCGACCCTACACCTTACACTTCCAGGCTGAGAGGGGAGAGCAAACAACCCGCTAGGGCCAGGGACCCTCCCAATGTACGAGTCTCACCTTAAGGCCGGCCTCAGGTTTCCTTTGCACCCTCTGTTCATAGAAATCTTCAACTTCTATAGGGTAACCCCGGTGCAGCTGACCCCGAATAGCATTCGGGCGATATGTTGCTTCATAGTGTTATGCCATAGACCCGGGTCCAACCCCAGTCTTTCCCTCTTCGGTAACTTCTTCTACCTGAAGAGGGACTTTAGGAGCTGGGAGTGGGCCCTGTTTATCCCCCGCCAAGGCCGAAAGATCCTGAAGTGCCTCCCATCGACCGTCCACGGGTGGAGGCCAGGTTCTTTATCGTCAGCAGTCTCGAACCTTGGGGGTTCGAGCCGTTGTGGAGAGAGCCGCGGGCGAGAGTCCGCGATGGGAGGTTGGTATCGGCAGCTGACCTGGGCACGTTTAATGAGATTAGTAGAGCCGGCCCGGTGGCGGCATTTGAGCTGTTGGGGGAGGGAACCCTTCACCAGGCGGGGATCAGCCCCCAAGGCTTCTTAGGCAAGGGCCGACCCCTTCTCTCATAGACTTTTTAGCCTTTTCTCCTCCTTTCTCACTAACCCCAAATTTGCTGTGACAGGAGGAAGGATGCAGAGGATTGACAAATCCAAAGTCATCCAACGGGCGGTGCGGAAGCGGGCCATCCCAGAGCTGGCCCCTGTGCCGATTGCCAAGCAACAAAAGAAGAGACGGGAGGAGGAGCGACCCGTCCCCGTCGTCGAGGTCGACTCGGATGGAGACGGCATCCCCCTCACCGAGCACATGGCAATGAGGGCGGCGAGAGCATCGGCTCCATCAGGAGGGCCGGTCATCCGACCGGAGCAGGGGCAGCCGGGGGCATCCGGCACAGCCGCAGCGCCAACCCCTACGCCCGTCGGCGTTGAAGAGGTAGCTCCTTCGACCGACAAGGGCAAGGGGCTGGCCGTGGAGGAGGCAGCCGACAGCGAACCCGAGCGGTCGGACGAGGAGATCCGCCAGGAGGAGTTCCAGCACTGGTGTGCACTCGACCACCCCAGGAGGGCACGGAGCCTGTTGAGGGGCGCAATGATCGATGTTGACTGGGAGGTTTCGATCCAGAGAAATCTGATCGATGTGACTGTGGAGACTTACCGGGACTTCATGAGGGTAAGGACTTTACCTCACTTCTTTACTCCATTATTTCTGCTCCTCCAAGTATAATACTAACTTGGTCGGACGTTTGCAGCTTCTCCACGACATCTCCCTCATGCACGACGGCATCTGCCGGGTAGTACACGCCGCCAAGACCTCTGCGAAGAGGGTCTAGGAGTTGGAGGCGGCCCAGGAAGCTGCAACGGCGTCCCTAAAGTCGTCCGAAGAAAAGCTGGTGGCAGCCCAAGCGGAGGCTGAGTCGGCGAAGGTGGCTCTGAAGGAGGCCGAGGGCCGGCTGGCCGACCACGAGGCCATGTTGAAGAAAAGGAAGGCGAAAGCCGACTCCCTCGCCCGTCGATTGGGCGAGGAATAGAAGCGGTCGGTGGAGGCCGACTAGAGGGCCAGGGCTGAGCGGGCGACGGTGGCATAGTTGGAGACTCAACTCAAGGAGTCCAAAGAACTGGCCGCGAAGCAAGTCCAGGGAGCCGTGGCGGCATACAAAGCCTCCAGCAGCTTTACTGAAGATGTAAAGGAGGCGGCGGCCGACTTTTATAGGGAGGGCTACGACGACGCCCTGAAGAAGGTGGGTCTGCTCTTCCCAGGGCTGGACCTGTCGGGCGCCGAGCTGCGGGACCCATCCGAGGGAGAGGAGATTGAAGCGGAGCCCCCTGCGAAAGGTGAAGCAGGAGAGTCTAGGGTCGAAGCTCCAGCGCCAGCCGACACGGAAGTGGTGGTCCTTCCGGAGGATCCTCCAGCCGCTGCAGTTCCAGTTGGCCCTTCAATTATAGCCGATGGGGCCGAGGTTGTGGCCCCTGACGCATCTCCCGTGGGTCAGACCTAAGGGGTTTGTAAAGGTCCGACCCACCTTTTGTAAATGCTTTCCTTCAAAATGAATGAAAAAGTCTTTTAATCACTTTCAATGTGTGCATGGGCGTAAAACAAACCTTTTCTTTCTGAAATTCTTCTAAGTACCCCCGGTCGGCTCTGCGGTACCGTAGGGTCACGAGCTCCGTCGAGGCGGTCGACGAGCGTGGACCCAATATTTTTCTTCCAAAATTTCTCTAAGTACCCACGGTTGGCCCACCTGGGCCAGAAGCCGGTAGGGTAGTTGAGAATGATAACTTAATTTGGGGCGGATACCTGGGCACTTGCTCCTGATCCCCGTCCGCGAGGTGGCTCCCGCCGTGGCCCATCTTTCTTGCGGTCTGGCGGGGGTTGTCTCGGAATGGTACCGACCGGGGTCGGACTTTCGGAGTGGGCTACCCTAGAGCCTCTACCGACCGGGGTCTGACTTTCAGAGTGGACTGCCTTAGAGCCTCCGTCGATCGGGGTCGGACTTTCAGAGTGGGCTGCCCTAGAGCCTCTGCCGACCGGGGTCGGACTTTCAAAGTGGGCTGCCATAGAGCCTTTGCCGATCGGGGTCGGACTTTCGGAGTGGGCTGCCCTAGAGCCTCTGCCGACCGGGGTCGGACTTTCGGAGTGGGATGGAAGAGGTTGAAGAAGCTTGTAGACTTTATTGATAATACTTGCGAAGATTGTCTACATTCCATGGGTGCACTATTCACCGCCCGTCCAAGTGCGCGAGCCGGTAGGTTCCAGCCTGAATTACTTTAGTAACCCGATAGGGGCCTTCCCAATTGGGGGAGAGCTTTCCCGGTTTGGTTGGCCCCGAGACCTCCATCTTCCGCAGGACCAGATCTCCAACTTGGAAGGTGTGCGTCCTAACCCGCGAATTATAATATCTGGCCATCTTTTGACGGTAGGTCGCCATCTTCATGCTCGCCCGGAGTCTGGTTTCGTCCAGCAGATCTAGGTCAGCCCTTCGTTGCTCCGAGTTGGATGGCTCGGCGAACCGGTCAATCCGCAGGGATAGTAGAGAGACCTCCACTGGGATGACCGCCTCACTCCCATAGGTTAGGTTGAACGGGGTTTCCCCTGTTGCCGACCGGGCAATCGTCCGATATGCCCAGAGCAATGAATGAAGTTCCTCTGCCCAAAGCCCCTTGGCTTCATTCAGCTGGGTTTTCAACCTATGCAGGATCGTCCTATTGGTGACCTCAGCCTCTCCATTGGACTGAGGGTGAGCGACCGACGTGAGCCGATGGGCGATGTGGTACTGTTGATAGAAATCCCGGAACTAAGAGTTGTTGAATTGCCTTCCATTGTCGGTGATGATCATCTTCGGGATGCCAAATCGGAAGATAATGCAGTTTCGGACAAAGTTTTCCACTTTGGCCTCAGTTATCTGTGCCAATGCCTCTGCCTCCACCCACATAGTGAAGTAATCAATGGCCACGAGAAGGAACTTTCGTTGACCGGAGGCCGGGGAAAAAGGTCCCAGGATATCCATCCCTCATTGTGCAAATGGCCAAGGCACCGTGAGCGGGGTCAGCTGGCTGGCTGGCCTCGTTCGGACACCGGAGAACCTCTGGCATAAATCGCACTTCCGTACGAAGTCCAAGGCGTCATTCTGGATTGTAGGCCAGTAATACCCCTGCTGAATGATTTTGTAGCCAGGGACCTCCCACCAAGATGATCGCGACAGATGCCCTCATGTACCTCCTGGAGCGCGTAGTCTGCATCGGTCGATCCCAAGCATTTCAGCAATGGTTGGAAAAACAAGCGCTTGTAGAGGGCCCCATCAAGGATGACGTATTTAGAGGCCGTTGAGTGGATACGCTTGGCCTCCGTCGGGTCATCTGGAATGACCCCCCATGCCAGGAATGCAGGATTGGATCCATCCACGAGGCCTCTTGCTCAACCTGGTGGATCTCCATCGGCTCCTCGGTAATGCTCGGGTGCTGCAGATGTTCCACGAAGGTCCGGTCGGAGGTACCGACCGCGGCGGTGGCTAGCCATGACAAAGCATCCACCCGGGAGTTTTGTTGCCGAGGTATATGAAGGATCTTAAAAAATTTATGTTGTGATACCAGGTCTCATACCTTGTCCAAGTATTTGACTAAGGAAGGATCCCTTGCTTCAAACTCACCCTTCACCTGATTGACTACCAGCTGAGAGTTGGAGAAGGTGCGGACCCTACCAATGCCCAATTCATTCACTATCTTCAACCCCGCAAGCAGAGCTTCATACTCCGCCTGATTATTCAATACCTAGAACGTAAAATGTAGAGCATACTCCAAACATTGCCCATCGGGGTCAGCTAGGATTAAGCTTGCACCGCACCCCGAGAGGTTGGAAGCACCATCTACGTGCAGGGTCCAGGCGGGCTCGGCTCCTCCCGTCGGGTCAGCCTCTCCCGCGGGCTCAGCTCCTCCCACGGGGTCTGCTACGGGCGTCTTGATCGTTGTCAGGGTCGGCTCCGTCCTCCAGGTGCATTCTGCAAAGAAATCAGCTATTACCTGGGCTTTTAAGGACGACCGTGGCTGGAAGGAGATGTAAAACTCACCCAGCCTGACGGCCCATTTGGCGAGCCGTTCGGAGGTATCGGGGCTTCGGAGGATCGCCCTAAGGGGTTGGTCCGTCAGCACGACGACAGGATGCGCTTGGAAGTAGGGTCGGAGGTGCTTTGCCGCTATAACCAGCGAGTACACCAGATTTTGCACCTTAGGATACCTAACCTCGGCATCATGGAGGACCTTGTTGTTGTAGTAGATGGGTTTCTGCTAGCCGCCTTCCCCCACCCGCATAAGGATAGCGCTGACGGCCTCGCTAGAGGTCGACAAGTACAAATATAGCACTTCTTGGCTTGGCCAAGAGTGGGGGATTTCTCAAGTAGTCTTTCAAGGCTTCGAAGGCCGACCGGCATTCATCAGTCCACTAGAAATGGTCCGACCGGCACAAGGTCTTGAAGAACGGGAGGGATCTCTCGGCCGACCGGGAGATGAAGCGGTTGAGAGAGGCGATGCGACCCATAAGCTCTTGCACTTGCTTTTTAGTGGTCGGATGAGTAATGTCGATGATGGCTTTGATCTTTTTAGGGTTGACCTCGATGCCTCTTTGAGTAACTAGGAAGCCGAGAAACTTCCCAGAGGTCACCCCAAAAATGCACTTGGCGGGGTTCAGCTTCATCCTATGGCGCCTTAACGCATCAAAGGACTCCTGCATGTCCCTGATGTGGTCGGCCCTATGGAGGCTTTTGACGATCATATCATCGACGTACGCCTCCATGTTCCTTCCAAGCTGATCTTTAAAGACTCGGTTGATCAGTCTTTGGAAGGTGGCGCCTGCATTATTTAGGCCAAACGGCATCATCTTATAGCAATACAGGCTCCTGTCCGTGACAAAGGCTGTCTTCTCCTCATCTTCGGGATGCATCCTGATCTGGTTATACCCAGAGAAAGCATTCATGAAGCTCAAGAGTTGGTGGCCGGCTGTTGCATCTACCAGTTGGTCAATTCTCGGTAAGGGGAAGCTGTTTTGGAGGCATGCCTTGTTGAGGTCTGTGTAATCTACACAGATCCTCCACTTTCCACTAGCCTTCTTCACCATGACGACATTGGCCAGCCACTCCAGGTAGTGAGACTCACTGATGAAGCCAGCATTGAAGAGCTTCTTCACTTCCTCCTCAATGGCTCTCTGCCTTTCAGCAACGAAGCTCCTCTTCTTTTGCCGGACAGGCCTATAAGTAGGATCCACCCTGAGCTGATGGGTGATGACATCCGCCGGGATGCCTGGCATGTCGGACGCCGACCAGGCGAAAACATCCACATTGCTCCTTAAGAAGCCGACCAGCTCCCGCCTTGCACCCTCGTCCAGGGCGCTCCCTATTTGGAGGACTCTCGTGGGATCATCCTCCTTAAGGGGTACAAATACGATCTTCTCGATGGGCTGACCGTGGCTGTCGGCTTCGTCTCTGGGGTCAAGCTGCTCGAACGTGGGACGCCCGTCCAACTGCTTGTCGTGAATAGCTAGGCATTGCCGGGCTACTCTATGATTTCCCCTCAGCTCCCCAACTCCGTCACGGGTCGAAAACTTGGCCAGCAGGTGATAAGTAGATACAATGATCTGGAACTTATTGAGGGTCGGCCATCCCAAAATTGCGTTGTACGCCAAGGTCGTACGAACGACCACGAAGTTATTGGAGAAGGTTCCCTGGTAAGGTTCCGTCCCGAGGGTAACGGGTAAGGCAATCTCCCCCTCAACCCCGATGGAATTCCCTCCGAAGCCAATGAGCGGTGCCACGGACTCCTGCAGTCTGGTCCTGGACAAGTTCATCCGGACGAAAGCATCATACAGTAAAACCTCCGCGCAGCTTCCATTATCGATAAAGATGCATTTTACATCATAATTGGTGATGATAGCTGACACAACCAAAGGGTCATCGCCTGGGAGAGAAGGCTCCAAGAGGTCCTCATCAGAAAAACTAATTATATTGGATCTCCTGGGCCTTTTTACAATGTCTTGGTCATCTTTCCACCCCCAGTCGGATCTTCGGTGCAGCATGCCAACGCCTCCATCCATTGGGCACTAATTGGGCAGCTCGACCTCCCCTGGGGGGTCTCTAACAGTTGAAGTCCCGGCCCGATCCCGGCGGGGTCGGACGTACTTGTTCAGATATCCCCTTCGGATGAGGTCCTCAATGGCATCTTTCAGCTATAGGCACTCTTCCGTGTCGTGTCTATGGTCCCTATGGAACCGGCAGTACTTGTTTTTATTTCTGGAGGCGGGAGGACATCTCATCGGTCGAGGTTTTTGGAAGAAGGCATCGTTCTTAATCTCCATCAGGATCTTCTCCCGCGGCAGGGAGAGGGGCGCATAGTTGTTGAACCGCTTGAGGTAGTCCTTCGGCTGGGGCTTTGGCGCTGGGTGGATCGGCCATCGTTGCCGGAAGGTCGGACGATGGGGGCTTTGTCGCCCCGCTTCTTCGGGGCTGACCTCTCCTCAGCCTGGCGTCGGTTCGTCGACTGTTCTTCCTCCAGGGCGTACTTGTGCGCCTTGGCCAGCAGATCGGTGTAGCTTGCAGGAAGCTTCTTGTCCAGGGAAAATGTAAGCCTAGATGAGCGAAGCCCCCTCTTAAAGGCTGACATGGCTACCGTTTCATTTAAGTCAGGGATCTCCATAGCGGTCGAGTTGAAGTGGGCCATGTAGTCTCTGTTGGGGTTTCAGGTGCACCGCAGCGGAAGTGTAATTTCAAAATGATGAAATTTGCACCGAAATCCCTTAGCCAAGATCTCCTTGTTACTAATTAAAACATACATACTAACATTCAAACATAGATTGTTAGAATTAGAGTACCAACCTGTAATCGCTAATTCCAACAAAGTTGATGTTGAAGGGGCTGATTGAATTCACCAGGCGTCCAAGTGTCCGCCCTCCGATGGTGATCCACACAGAGCAGTGATCAAGACAACTCTATCTTCTTTTCAAAGGTTCCTTCTATTGAGTTCTTCTTCCTAGAACTCAATTGCTTGGACTATGGCTTGAATTCCTCCACACAAAGGCTTGCTTTCCTTTCCTTGACTCCTTCTCCTCCTTCCACCAAGACCTTGGCCCTTTAGATACCCTTGTCTTGAAGAAAAAGACCTTGTCCTAAGAGGACATAGGCTTGTCTTAAGTTGGAGGAGAAATTAAGACAATGATGTCTTAATGTATGAAAGAAAGGAAGAAATCAGAACTTCTTTCTTTTCTTTACCGTCGGAGACTTTTACTTTTATCTTGTTCAGTAGCAGAGTTTCGACAGAGGTTTACTCTGTAGAGGAAACAATGCAAGAGCAAGAAAAAATAAAAGAGTCTTCAGGAGAGGAAGAAAGAAAAAGATTACATTCTGTTCTGATTTTTTCCGACCCTTTAAATAGAAATCAGATAGGCGCCTACACACCTCTCCGTAATTTCTTTCTCACGCCCTTTCCAATTTCTCACGCCCCATCCTCCCATCTCATGGCCTTCCAGATTAAATCCCACGGCTCTTCTTAAAGGAAAAACCGCGGTGTTTTAAAAAGAAGGAAGTCGCGACTTTTCATCTCCGAAGAGATGTTACTTCGCGCGCCCGGGAGGAGTTAGCGCTTTCTTTCTTTCTCAAAATCCCATCAGCCGTTGGATTCTCATCCAAGGGGGGAGAGAAGGTGCGCTAATCACTTAAGAAGGAGGCCGCCCAAATAAAAACATCGGAGAATTTTATTTGGGGCGCGCCAAGAGTCCATGCGCCATGGACTCTTCCTTAAGGCGCGCCAAGAGTCCATATGCGCATGGACTCTTGGTGTTTGGCGTGAAAAACAAAAGGGGGCGGGTGGGGAGGCTAGCCAAGCTACATGGCTAGCCAATAGGGTTAGCCACATTCCCATTTTTCTTAATCAAGGTCTAATTAGGTCCAATTAGAACCCAATTTGAACCAATCCGGAACCCTAATTCGAATCCGATCCGAATAGAAGCTAGGGCTTGCAACACCTGCTAGAGTGTTATCTTGCAAAGACAATTTAATTCCAAATTAAATTCTTGATCAATCCTCTTAAGTGTGTGACCCATTGGGTTCCACATCTAGCCAGCAGTGGGTTCGAATACAAGTTGACCTAATTTGATTAGAACTCTTTCTAATCGATTTAGGTCAAACCGGGCTTACCCGAATCGATCAATTAGGATTCTTCCTAACATGTGATCTTTGAACTTGATCAACCCACAAGACAAGATTGACGTCTAGCAACGTGTCATGTCTACCCGGAAGATATGGAAATTCTGGTGAAATACCAAAATTACCCTTTAGTAGAGAGTTACCGTACAATTAAATCTTTCGATCAGCCTGCACCCAAAATATAACTATGGATATGGATATATGTCAAATCCAATATTATATTTGTTTCTAGCTCAATCTTATAATGATGATTCGATTATCTTGATATTAGAAACCATCTCTAATATCTTTACTTTGATCAAAGATTCCCTGAATCATCATGCGATTGTTGACTAGCTGGATGCAATCTCCTCTTACTAAGAGTGATCGATTCCTTGTTGACCTACTCATTACCTTCATATTCAATTCACCATTCCCAGTATCAATCCTGTGCATGTCTCAGTGTCATGATTAGGATTGAACCAAAGGATGGGTTCATGTACATAAGGTACTTATGGCAGTCTCAGGTCAAAAGATTACTTGTACCACTCCCACTATGAGAACCTTCTATTGACATGTAGCTAAGACTCCATTAGATGTTCTCAAGTTGGATCATATCAGTGAACTCATTCTCCAATGAGCACCCACATCCCAGTATTAGTGTCATACACAAGTGACTGTGAGAGCAGTCACCCTTTCCAGTATACCCGGGGTGTGCTAGTCTTATCGGAAAACCCTGATCCCCTACTCAGGGTTCCTTTGACTAGGAATACTTTAGATTAAGGTTTTAAGATTTTAGGTCTCACTGGTATGATCTCATCATAACCCTAAAATCATAGCCCTAATCTATGGGGTTCATCATATAATAAACACAGCGTATGATAAAAAATAATGCCTTTATTTAGAAAATTATCAATTACAATGGTTTGGGAGATACAACAGAGATTGGTTTGTAGGGCATATCCCTTTCAATCTCCCACTTGCACTAAAGCCAATCGCCTTTGAATCTTAATCCCATACATTCTAGGTGGCGATCAAAATCTCGCTGTGGTAGAGCCTTAGTGAACGGGTCTGCTACATTGTTCTTTGTATCAACTCTATCTATGTAGACATCTTGTCTCTCTACTATTTCTCGGACAAGATGGAAGCGTCTCAGAATGTGCTTGGACTTATGATGAGCTCTTGGTTCCTTAGCTTGAGCAACGGCCCCAGTGTTGTCACTGTAAAGTGGCACTGGGTTTTCAATTTGAGGAACAACACCCAACTCTGTGATGAACTTCTTCATCCAGACTGCTTCCTTGGCGGCTTCACTAACAGCTATGTATTCTGCCTCTGTGGTTGAGTCAGCTACAGTCTGCTGCTTGGTACTCTTCCAACTCACTGCTCCACCATTTAGGGTAAAAACATATCCCGAAATGGATTTGCTATCATCAGGGTCTGATTGAAAACTAGAATCAGAATAAGCTTCTAGTTTAAGATCAGAACCACCATAAACCAAAAAAATATCCTTAGTCCTTCTTAGGTACTTAAGAATATTTTTAACTGCTTTCCAATGATCCTCTCCTGGATCAGCCTGAAACCTACTGACAATGCCTAAAGCATATGCCACATCAGGCCTGGTACATAACATGGCATACATTATGGATCCTATTGCCGAAGCATAGGGTATAGAATTCATCTATCTCTTTCTTCAGGTGTCTTAGGAGACATCCTTTTAGAAAGATGTATGCCTTGACTCATAGGAAGATAACCTCTTTTACTTCCTTCCATGCTGAATCTTTTCAGCACTAAGTCAATGTACCTAGATTGGGATAAACCTAGCATCCTCTTAGATCTATCGCTATAGATCTTAATACCTAGTATATAGGATGCTTCTCCCAAATCTTTCATGGAAAACTGGTTTGATAGCCAAACCTTGACTGATTGCAACATTAGGATATCATTCCCAATGAGGAGTATGTCATCTACATACAGAACCAAGAAGACTATGGCACTCCCACTAGTCTTCTTATAAACACAGGGTTCATCCACATTTTTGATAAAACCAAATCTTTTAATAGTTTCATCAAAGCGGATGTTCCAACTCCTGGAAGCTTGCTTTAATTCATAAATGGATTTCTTCAGCTTGCATACTTGATTAGGTTTATTCTTTGAAATAAAACCTTCTGGCTGTGACATGTAGACTTCTTCCTCAAGGAAACCATTGAGGAATGCAGTTTTCACATCCATCTGCCATATCTCATAATCGTGGTATGCTGCTATAGCAAGTAAAATCCGAATTGATTTTAGCATGGCAACAGGTGAAAAAGTTTCATCATAATCAATTCCCTGTTTTTGTCTAAAACCTTTAGCCACTAATCTGGCTTTATAGGTTTCAACTTGGCCATCAGCCCCAATCTTTTTCTTATAGACCCATTTACACCCAATAGGATTAACACCCTCTGGTGCATCAACCAAAGACCATACTTGGTTTACATACATAGAGTCTACTTCGGATTCCATGGCTTCTTGCCATTTATCTGAGTCAGTACTCAAGATAGCTTCCGTATAGGTCAGAGGTTCATCATTTTGAATGACTTGAGCTTCATTATTTTCAATAATAAACCCATACCTCTCAGGTGCCCGTGGCACTCTGTCAGACCTACGAGGAGGAGTTTTGTGTTCTGGTTCTGTCCTAACTATATGTTCTAATGGTTGAGAATTGTCTATCTGTATTTCTTGCATTTCTCCAAGTTCAATTGTTCTACCATTGCCCTTTTCCAAAATGAACTCTTTTTCTAGAAAAGTGGCATGCCTGCTAACAAAAATCTTTTGTTCAGTAGGATGGTAGAATAGATATCCTCTACCTTCTTTAGGATATCCTACAAATAGACATTTATCCGCTCTAGGTTCTAACTTATGTCCAAAATTTCTTTTAACATAAGCTGGACATCCCCATACCTTAAAATATTTAAGATATGGTTTCTTTCCACTCCAAATTTCATATGGAGTACTAACAACGGATTTAGAAGGTACCTTGTTCAGAATATAAACAGCAGTTTCTAGGGCATGACCCCAGAAAGAAATGGGCAAATTTGTGAAGCACATCATGGATCGTACCATATCTAATAAGGTACGATTCCTCCTTTCAGCTATACCATTTAGCTGTGGTGTATAAGGAGGGGTCCATTCAGAAAGGATTCCATTAACTTTAAGATAGTCTAAAAACTCCGTGGATAAGTATTCTCCTCCTCGATCAGAACGAAGAACTTTAATACTTTTCCCGGTTTGTTTTTCGACCATACTTTGATACTCCTTAAATTTATCAAAGGCTTCAGATTTGTGTTTCATAAGATACACATATCCGAACCTAGATAAATCATCTGTAAAAGTGATAAAATATGAGTATCCTCCTCTGGCCTGAGTTGTCATTGGGCCACATACATCAGTATGTATAAGTCCTAATAACTCAGTTGACCTTTCCCCATGTCCAGTGAATGGAGTTTTTGTCATCTTACCCATGAGACATGATTCGCAAGTTCCTAATGATTCATACTCATAAGGATCAAGGAATTTTTCCTTGTATAACTTGCTAATCCTAGACTCATTAACATGACCAAGTCTATGATGCCAAAGTAAAGTATCATTAAAGTCTTTTCTTTTCCTTTTAGTATTGACATGAAAAATACTATCATTGGAAGAAAGAGTTAAGAGCCCATTGCTAAATATGCCAGAACAAATAATTTTATTAGATAACATTATTGAGCAACCAGTGCTCGTTACATCCATTACATATCCTTGTTTTAATAACAAAGGAATAGATATAATGTTCCTAATAATCTTTGGCATATAGTAACAATTCTCTAGCTCCAAGATCTTCCCTGAAGGCAACTTCAGAATATAGGTCCCTACAGCTTCTGCTTGGATGATATCACCACCAGCACCGTAGAGATTGAAGTCGCCTTCCTTCAATACTTTAAGCTTGTGGAGGTCCTGCAAAGATTTGCATATATGGTAACCACAAGCGGTATCCAATACCCAAGTATTTGATATAGACGAATTTAATGTCAATATAGTATGTATCTCATACATACCTTTTGGTGCGTCTGCCGCACCAGGCTTCACAGTTGCAAGGTAAGCCTTGCAATTCCTTTTCCAATGTCCCGCTTTGCCGCAAAAGAAACAGGTTGACTATTTTGAGACCTTCTTTCCTTTCTTGTTCTTATTGATGCCACCCTTAGGGTTTAGTCTCCTGCTAAAACCCTTTTTGCCTGATTTCTTCTTATTGGTCTTATCAACAAGAAGAAGTGGAGCCTTTTCTTTCTTAACATGGCTCTCTGCTGTTTTTAACATATTTAACAGCTCAGGCAAGGAAGTGTTCAGTTTGTTCATGTGATAATTCAAGACAAACTGAGAAAATGACTCTGGGAGTGATTGCAGGATTAAATCCTGATTCAGCTCCCCATCCATAATAAACCCTAATTGACCTAATCTGGTGATTAAGTCAATTACCTTCAGGACATGATCCTGAATGGATGTACCCTCTGTCATCCTAGCACGGAATAACTGCTTAGATATTTCGTATCTAGCAGTTCTGCTTTGTTCTCCATAAAGCTCCTTTAAATTGAGCATTATGGATTGAGTATCCATGCTTTCATGCTGCCTCTGTAACTCATTGGTCATAGAGGCCAGTATGATACACTTGACAGTGAGGGAGTCATTCTGCCACATTTTGTATGTGGCCATATCTTCCTGTGTGGCATCATCCCCTAGTGGATTAAGATTAGGGGTATCAAGAATATAAGAAAGTTTTTCTGAACTCAGTACAATCTTTAAGTTTCTCAACCAGTCCACATAGTTTGGACCAGTCAGTTTGTTGGTATCTAAGATGCTTCTCAGTGATAATGAAGATGCCATTTATCTACATTTAATTAAGAACAATACATAAGCAAACAACCATGAAATGACTTACATAATTAAATTAGGTCTTCAATTTAATTATGTCTCCCACTATTTTGTCAAAAATCATAGCCCTCACTATGATAATCGAGAAGAACCCTGATCGGTTTTCTTAGTGAGATCGAGATCCTTATAATTTATAAAAGATCTTGCAGACAACACAACAAATCTTTTATAAGTTCTAAGGTAGGAAACTCTTCCAATTATATCTCATATAATTCTCAAAAATAACTTGGCCTCTAGAACATTATAAGTCTTGCAGAATACACAACAAACCATAATGTTCTAGTTAAGTCAAGACCCTTTCATTTCTATACAGTCAATATTCAAATATAATGCCCTTGTAGATAACACAACAAGGCATTATACTGAATATACTGTAAGCATATTTTGCACTAGACCAATATTATGTCAATCACCCTATTAGGTCTTGCAGACAACACAACAAACCTAATGTGGTTCATAACACAGTAATGATCTAGCATGAAGGAAGGCCAACATATAGCATTTTTTTTTAACACTAAGCATATAAGTCAAGATTTAAATATAATCAAATCGGCCAGGCAAGTGGAAGAGATGTGGGAGTCCCCCCGTTGCTTTCCTAGACACCAATAAAAATTGGCCAGGTCAGTCAACGGAACCAATTAAAAACCACGATTCTCTTTACCTTCCCAGAACCACCTTTCTAGACACCGAATGATCAATTGTTCATCATGACTAGTGATGCTTATTAGTTAAATATGCTATGACTTAATATGATTTTAAGAAGAGGGCTTTATAAAATTGCCAGCACATTCTTACATAAAAACATATCATAATGATATCACTCTGATAAACATATATGTGCTAAGTGTGTCATCATACTAGGACAACCATTTACCACATAATGGATCCACCATTATGCCAGGGCAACCTTATTTCAGTATGATGACTTCAAAACTAATCATATCTCTATAATAATTAGGGTTTGAGTGAAAAACCCTAATTAGTGGCATACATCAAAACATTAATTATCATATATGCATTCCTTAAATTATGCTAAGTGTATCAGCATTCAAGGGTTTGAAACCCTAATTTCGATACTACAACAAAAATGCATATAATATGTTTTAACTGTAATAAGGATGGCTCTGATACCACTGTTGGGGTTTCAGGTGCATCGCAGCGGAAGTGTAATTTCAAAATGATGAAATTTGCACCGAAATCCCTTAGCCAAGATCTCCTTGTTACTAATTAAAACATACATACTAACATTCAAACATAGATTGTTAGAATTAGAGTACCAACCTGTAATCGCTAATTCCAACAAAGTTGATGTTGAAGGGGCTGATTGAATTCACCAGGCGTCCAAGTGTCCGCCCTCCGATGGTGATCCACACAGAGCAGTGATCAAGACAACTCTATCTTCTTTTCAAAGGTTCCTTCTATTGAGTTCTTCTTCTTAGAACTCAATTGCTTGGACTATGGCTTGAATTCCTCCACACAAAGGCTTGCTTTCCTTTCCTTGACTCCTTCTCCTCCTTCCACCAAGACCTTGGCCCTTTAGATACCCTTGTCTTGAAGAAAAAGACCTTGTCCTAAGAGGACATAGGCTTGTCTTAAGTTGGAGGAGAAATTAAGACAATGATGTCTTAATGTATGAAAGAAAGGAAGAAATCAGAACTTCTTTCTTTTCTTTACCGTCGGAGACTTTTACTTTTATCTTGTTCAGTAGCAGAGTTTCGACAGAGGTTTACTCTGTAGAGGAAACAATGCAAGAGCAAGAAAAAATAAAAGAGTCTTCAGGAGAGGAAGAAAGAAAAAGATTACATTCTGTTCTGATTTTTTCCGACCCTTTAAATAGAAATCAGATAGGCGCCTACACACCTCTCCGTAATTTCTTTCTCACGCCCTTTCCAATTTCTCACGCCCCATCCTCCCATCTCATGGCCTTCCAGATTAAATCCCACGGCTTTTCTTAAAGGAAAAATCGCGGTGTTTTAAAAAGAAGGAAGTCGCGACTTTTCATCTCCGAAGAGATGTTACTTCGCGCGCCCGGGAGGAGTTAGCGCTTTCTTTCTTTCTCAAAATCCCATCAGCCGTTGGATTCTCATCCAAGGGGGGAGAGAAGGTGCGCTAATCACTTAAGAAGGAGGCCGCCCAAATAAAAACATCGGAGAATTTTATTTGGGGCGCGCCAAGAGTCCATGCGCCATGGACTCTTCCTTAAGGCGCGCCAAGAGTCCATATGCGCATGGACTCTTGGTGTTTGGCGTGAAAAACAAAAGGGGGCGGGTGGGGAGGCTAGCCAAGCTACATGGCTAGCCAATAGGGTTAGCCACATTCCCATTTTTCTTAATCAAGGTCTAATTAGGTCCAATTAGAACCCAATTTGAACCAATCCGGAACCCTAATTCGAATCCGATCCGAATAGATACTAGGGCTTGCAACACCTGCTAGAGTGTTATCTTGCAAAGACAATTTAATTCCAAATTAAATTCTTGATCAATCCTCTTAAGTGTGTGACCCATTGGGTTCCACATCTAGCCAGCAGTGGGTTCGAATACAAGTTGACCTAATTTGATTAGAACTCTTTCTAATCGATTTAGGTCAAACCGGGCTTACCCGAATCGATCAATTAGGATTCTTCCTAACATGTGATCTTTGAACTTGATCAACCCACAAGACAAGATTGACGTCTAGCAACGTGTCATGTCTACCCGGAAGATATGGAAATTCTGGTGAAATACCAAAATTACCCTTTAGTAGAGAGTTACCGTACAATTAAATCTTTCGATCAGCCTGCACCCAAAATATAACTATGGATATGGATATATGTCAAATCCAATATTATATTTGTTTCTAGCTCAATCTTATAATGATGATTCGATTATCTTGATATTAGAAACCATCTCTAATATCTTTACTTTGATCAAAGATTCCCTGAATCATCATGCGATTGTTGACTAGCTGGATGCAATCTCCTCTTACTAAGAGTGATCGATTTCTTGTTGACCTACTCATTACCTTCATATTCAATTCACCATTCCCAGTATCAATCCTGTGCATGTCTCAGTGTCATGATTAGGATTGAACCAAAGGATGGGTTCATGTACATAAGGTACTTATGGCAGTCTCAGGTCAAAAGATTACTTGTACCACTCCCACTATGAGAACCTTCTATTGACATGTAGCTAAGACTCCATTAGATGTTCTCAAGTTGGATCATATCAGTGAACTCATTCTCAATGAGCACCCACATCCCAGTATTAGTGTCATACACAAGTGACTGTGAGAGCAGTCACCCTTTCCAGTATACCCGGGGTGTGCTAGTCTTATCGGAAAACCCTGATCCCCTACTCAGGGTTCCTTTGACTAGGAATACTTTAGATTAAGGTTTTAAGATTTTAGGTCTCACTGGTATGATCTCATTATAACCCTAAAATCATAGCCCTAATCTATGGGGTTCATCATATAATAAACACAGCGTATGATAAAAAATAATGCCTTTATTTAGAAAATTATCAATTACAATGGTTTGGGAGATACAACAGAGATTGGTTTGTAGGGCATATCCCTTTCAATAGTCTCGGAGGGTCTCTCCCTCCATTTGTTGGATGAGAAAAAGGCAGTCAGTGTTCTTCGGAGTGAAAGGATTATGCCCTATAAGCCAATATCTGTATCTCCCAGACCATTGTAAATTGACAAATTAATAAAGGCAATAATTTTTTTTTTATCATTCGCTGTGTCATTATATGACGAACCCCATAGATTAGGGCTATGGTTGTAGGGCTATGATGAGATCATACCAGTGAGATCTAAGGCCTTAAAACCCTAATCTAGAATATTCCTAGTCATAGGAACCCTGAGTTGGGGATCAGGGTTTCCGGTAAGACTGGCACATCCTATGTATGCTGAAAAGGGTGACTGCTCTCACAGTCATTTGTGTAGGACACTAATACAAGGATGTGGGTGCTCATTAGTGAATGAGTCCACTGAATAGATCCAGTTTGAGAACATCTAATGGAGCCTTAGCTGCATGTCAATAGATGTTTCACATAGTGGGAGTTGTACAAGTAGTCCTATGACCTGAGACTGCCATAATACCTTATGTACATGAACCCATGCTTTGGTTCAATCTCAATCATGACACTGGGTCATGCACGAGGTTGATGCTGGGTATGGTGAATTGTATATGAAGGTAATGAGTAGGTCAACAAGGAATTGATCACTCCTAGTAGGAGGAGATTGCATCCAGCCAAATTAGGTCAGATGATGATTCAGGAAATCTTTGATCAAAGTACAGATATTAGAAATGATTTCTAATATCGAATTAATTGAATCATTAGTGTATGACTGAGCTGGGAATGAGTATAAACTGGATTTGACATGATTCCATATCCATAGTTATATTCGGGATGCAAGATGATTGAAGGATCGAATTGTACGGGAACTTTCCACTGAAGGGTAGTTTTGGAATTACACCAGAATTTCCATATCTTCCGGGTAGACATGACACGTTGCTAGACGTCAATCTTGTCTTGTGGGTTGATCAAATTAAATGGTTTAATTGGATCACTAATTAGGAGGAGTCCTAATTGACTGACTCGAGTTAGCTCGATTTGACCTAAATCGATTAGAATGAGTTCTGATCAGATTAGGTCAACTTGCACTCGGACCCACTGCTGGCTAAGTATGGAACCCAATGGGTCACACACTTAGGACAGATAATCAAGGATTTAATTTGGAATTAAATCTCGTTTGCAGATGAACACACTAGCATGTGTTGCAAACCATGACTTCTACTTGAATCGGATTCGAGTTAGGGTTCCGATTTGGTCTTTTTTAGATCCAAATTCATTCCGGTTTGAATCTAATTGAAGATTTAAAACGTTGGGCTAACAATAGGCTAGCAATTGGGCTAACCTAAGAGGCTAAACCCCTTTCCCACGTCGCCTAAAACCCCTCCCCCTCTCTTCCCACGCGCGCGCGCAAGGAGAAGAGTCCACACGCGCGTGGACTCTTCCAAGACGCGTCTTTGCGTGAAAAGAAAGAATAAAACACCGGTGAATTTTGAAAAGGCGTGGAAGAGAGTCCACCTAGGCGTGGACTCTCCAAAAAGAAAGAAAAATACCGTGGAAAAGAGGAGAAAAACACCGAAGGGGCGCGACTCTTCTTTCTGCGCGCGCCCTTCTGTGTTTTTCACGATCTTTCTTCGCGTCTTCCCATCTCAAAGGCCGTGAGATTAATCCCAAGGGCCGTGAGATTTAAGAGAGAAGACATGAGAAGGGAGAGAGGGACGTGAGAGGATTTTTCAGAAGGAGAAGGCGCCTCTCTGTCGCCTATTTAAGAAGAAGGCTTCACCGTAAAAATACATTCCAGATTTTTCTACGGCGAAGCCTTGCTTCTCTTTCCTTCTCCCTCTCCAGAAGACTGTTTCCCCCTCCTCTCTTTCTTCTTTGATTCCTTTACAGAGCCTAGGCTCTGTCGAATCTCAGAACAGAAGGAGAGTCAGAGAGAGAAACTCTCCGACGGTAAAGGAAGAAGGCGCCTCTTTTCTTCTTTCTTACATTAAGACAACTTTGTCTTAATTTTCTTCTCCCTCCAAGACAAGCCTTGTCTCATTTTAGGACAAGGGCTTATTCTTAAGACAAGAGTGTCTTAAGGGGCCAGAATTGCCAAAAACTAGGAGAAGGGTAAGAGAGAAAGTTTTAGTCCCTGTTTGGCTAGAGGTGTCCTAGCCAATAGCCCATATATCAAGTTCTTGGGGTAGAACTTGATTGGAAGGAACCAAATTGAGGAGTCACTGTCTTGATCATCTGCCCGTGTGGATCACCATCGGAGGGCGGACAAGTGGACACCTGGTGTGTTCAAAAGGTTACTCCATTTGGAGTTTATTTCTACATCAGATTGGATATAGCGATCTGAGGTTAGTATCTAAACTATGTTTAAATTTGGACATGCATGTAGTCATAAGTTTTAATTTCTAATAAGGAGATTTTGGGATTAGGGTTCGGACCTGATTTCATAAAGTTTTTGAAATCCACACTTCCGCACTGGTCACCGAACCCAACACGGAGTTGGCTGCAAGTCCTGAAATGAGAAAGAAAAATGATTTCGAGTTGAGAAAAAGAATGGATTGTACCTGGATGGATGGCGGAGAACCACATCCGCGCGGCCTTCTTCAGAGTTGCCGGGAAGGCGATGCAGTGGAGGGCGTCGGACGCGCCCTGCACCATCATATGGGCATCGTAGGTGCCCAGGTGATCCAAGGGATCGATGGTACCGTTGAAGGGGTCCACCTGCGGGATCTTGAAATGTCGGGGGATAGACTCCCCCAGAATCTTTGCAGAGAAAGGCGGGCGAGTATCGTGCACCGGCCTTCTCTCAGCATTCTGCCGCTCAACGATCTCGGCGATGCGCTCCTCCATGCGCATGATTTTGTTGCCGTAGTCGTGCGGATCTGTAGCAGGACGCCGGCTGCCGAGAGGGGCGGAGTCGGCGAAAGAGGGGGAAGCCGACCTCGCCCTCTTTCCTTCAGTACGGGCCCTCAAGGACCTCTGGGGTTCTAGAACTGCGAGGGACGGGGGCGGAGGCGCCTCCGGCCATTGGCTGACATCGGCAATTGGCTAATGGTTGACGTAGGAAGCCGCCGGCGGCTGCTGCTAATGGTCCCCCATTTCCTGGAAGCGCTGGACCGCTGAGGTTAGCATCTCAATGCGGTTTACCAGCGTCTAGAATTGCTGCAACCCAAGGGTGATGGTGGGCTCGACGGTGGCGACGACATTGCTTTCCGCGCGGGGTGCGTTGGGCCCCTGGTGGGAGCGCCCTCCCCTCGCGGAAACACTCCGGGTTCTTCCTCTTGCCATGGCTGGATCTTTCCCATCAATCTTTCCTTTTAGAGCAGGGAGTGCAATGAAGGTTCAGGCCGCTCTTCCTCTAGCGCCAATATGTTGCCGCTCTTCCTCCTGGACCGGGCTCGGTGGATGCGCTGGAGAGCTCCTCGACCGATCAACCTGCAAGAAGTCCCTAGGCGCCGGAGGGGCTCCGGCGGGGGACACTCCGATGCTTAAGTTAGAGGAGGGTTGGAGCAACAGAATGGAAAGAGCCCAGGAAAAGAGTTCACAATGGGGAAAAAGAGCGTTACCCTCTTTACGGAGGTCCCCCGGGTGCCTTTTATAGGCATGGAGTGTTGCCAAATTCTGTTAGGGAGCAGGTTGGGAAAACTCGAACATGCCCCAAGGAGAATAGGCGTGGTGGCGAGGTCGTGGGTTGGCGGCGTGGCAGGAGCGTCAGAGTGGTGGCCTGGCAGCAAGAATCGTGGCCATGCACTGGAGTCCGTTATAACAGAATGTCAGAACTTGTCACGGAGAAAGGCTCATGGAAACTTCGAGCGACCCCTTCAACGGTGGATCGGCCTGGCCTCCCAAAAACCAACCGTGGCGCTCAGCAGGGCTTCCTAGAAGCCGACCGTGGCAATCAAAGAGGCCGACGCACGGACGGCGGGGGCGCCTGCCGGCTTTGAAGCCCCCGGGTCAGCCCTTCGGGAAAGGGGACCGCGGCGTCGTCTCCTAGAACCGGGGAGTCGGACCCCGTATGGGGATCAGCCGACCGGTCGCCGGGGGCCGGTCCGACCCGGGGCCAGCCGGATGGGTGCAACAATAATATTATATATCTTAGATCGGCAACCGTGTTTTATTTTTAATGCTTTATTTACAAAAACCACAGTTCAAAGTTCCGGTTTTGCCCGCCATTCCTGTTACTGGCAGCGGCTCTTAACCTGCTCCAGGGACCACCAAGCCTAAAAGTGTACCAGTCTATGGCGAGGGTTGGCCCGTTGCCCTTTGGGATGCTCTTCTCGAAGGAGTTTGTGTTTGGAAGGAGGCGGTGAGGCCATAACAGTTGGAAGTCTGTGTTGGATAATTCGCATGCAAGCAAATTAATATTATCAAGGCCTGGCACCGGGACCGAGAGGTCACCGGCATCAAGGGGAATTATGACTTGGTGGGGGGGATTGAACTGGCGAGTAGCAGCTACCTTCAAAAAAACGCTAGCGAGTAGCTAATACTAATTAACATAAACTATTATCATATTAATTTATAATAATTAATATGATTTTTTTTTTTTGACAAATGAGATTTCAGGATTTCTCGAATGATGATTATACGAGGGTTTCTATCTTATCTTATCTGATAAATCCGGTTGCTCGTTTTTATCTAAATTTAGTGAAGCTTTTTCAGACTGCAGCTGGTCCAAAAGAAGAAGAAAATTTTGAAGTTGTGTATGGGCTCCACGTTCCTTTGGGGTAGTAGTTTCAGCTCAGGCGAATGTTGTCGGGTGCCCCATGGGGTAGGGCCATTACTCAAGCCAGTGTCTCTGTCCCTAAATTTAATAGATGTTGCTCACTGTGCTAATGTGGACATTTTTATGATCACGCAACGTTTTATCGTTGCTTGGTACGTGTAAGTGTGTTAGTGTGTGTCAAATTGTCATAATTTCGGACACAAAATTATGTCTTTTTCTGAAAACACTTAAGCTCGAAATAGTAGTACATTCCATAATTTTGCTGGAAGATAAATAGGTAAAGGGAGAGAAGACCACCTCCCGATACTTGAGCTTGCACCATTAAGGATCAAATGAAAATTTTTAGAGAGAGGAGACATGGAGATCTATGATCGTCGAGTCATCGCTTACTTAGCGATGAATTCAGTTTAGACCTGTTGCAAAGGTTTTATATATATATATATATATATATAAATGTAAAGTAGAAACTTGGTGTGTGGTTCAGAAATAAATTTTGACTGAGCAGATAAGTTTGGAGGGATGGGATTTATTCTATAAAATAGAATTTGCATTACATAAGTTCGTGGATTTATTGTGCATTAGAAGATACGGGTTTTGTTTTATCAAAAGGATAAAATTATCTTCAATTAATCATATATTTTGAGACTGAATAAGGATATAAGTAATTAGGAAAAGTAAATTTGGGTTTGGATCCTCTTCTGTTGGCATCTGTTGTACCCATCCGGCTTATCCATCTCCTTCGACAGTCGACCCACCGAGCAGAGGTCCGACGGCCATCCCTGCCGAGTTCCGACTAGTTCACTTCGAGGCCCCAGAGCGTTCTAAAAAGCCCTTTTGTCACAACAGAATTCTGCCACCGCTGCAGCGCCACTCCACTACTCCTACAACTATGCCCCCTTAGGGCACCACATGGCCAATTCTAGATCTTGGTAGGGGCATATCAATCTTTCTCGACCTGCTTCCTAACAACTTTTGGACTGTTCCTCGCCTATATAAGGTATCGGGGGAACCCTGCTTGGAAGTAAGTTCACTCTTCCCTCTCCAAATGCTGCCTATTTTTGATTCCTCCATTCTGTTGCTCCCACTCTTGAGCTGACTTAGATATCGGAGTGTCCCCGCCGGAACACCGCCGGCACATAGGGGACTTTATTGCAGGTGGACCGGAAGAGGCTCGCTCCAGCAACGCAGACCGACCCGGCCCAGGAGAAGATACATCAACAGATTGGCGCTAGAAGGAGGGCCACGCATCATCCCCTCTCACTAAAAGGAGGAGTCTATTTATCTACGGGGTGATGGCTAAGGGAAGAGCGCAGAACCCCTCCACCAGAGGCTTTTCCCCATCCAGGTCCGAAGAACCCCCGAGGGAAAGCGCCACCGCCGTGTGCCCCTGTTTCTGTCGTTGCTGCGAAGCCCACCATCACTCTGGGACTACAGCAGTTCCAGATGTTGGTAAGCCAAATTGAAACGCTCATGGCAGCGATCCAGCATTTCCAAGAGACGGCCGCAAACCAGCAACAACCACCCGCAGTATCCTGTATCGATCATCAACCAGCTGCCGACGGGAGCCGGCAACCAGAAGTCCATTATTCTCACCCCGTCGCGGAGCCCCGGAGGTCCTAAGGGGCGCGAGCCGAGAGCAAAAAAGCAAGATCGGCCTCACCGTCCTACACCGAATCTGTCCTAGTCGGTGGTCGGCCTCCAGCCGAACCTTCGAGAGGCTACGCCGATAAGATTCTGCGCATTGAGGAGCGCATAGATGAAATTGCCCTTCGGCAGAAAGCCGAAGGGGGGCAGGTATACGACTCCCGTCCTCCATTTTCCAGTGAGATTCTGGCGGAGCTGATTCCTCGCCACTTCAAAGTTCCTCAGGTGGAGCCCTACGATGGCACCACCGACCCGCTGGACCATCTGGGCACCTACAAGGCCCACATGATGGTACAAGGCACCTTTGACGCCCTTCACTGCATTGCCTTCCCGGCAACCCTAAAGAAGGCTGCCCGGATGTGGTTCACCACCCTCCGGCCAGGTATGATCCACTCCTTCCCCCAACTTGAAAATCTTTTTCTTTTCCATTTCAGGACCTGCAGCCGGACTCCAAGAAATATCGATTGCCTCTTCCTCGTGTCGCAAAGAGAAGGAGAGACGCTCCAGGACTACATGGCCCGCTTCAACTCAGCGGCCATGGAAGTCTCGGACCTGAATGAGACGATGGCTATGTCGGCCTTCAAAAGGGGGCTCCGATCGTCCAGGCTTACTTTCTCCTTGGACAAGTGATTTTCGACGAGCTACCCTGAGCTACTGACCCGGGCGCAGAAGTACGCCATCATCGAGGAGCAGGCGGCAAGCTGACGGTAGGCAGAGGGGAGGCCGAATCCCAAAAAGCGAAGTGACAAAGCTCCTGAGGTCCGAACTCCCAGCAACAGCAGGTCAGCACGATGTCAGAGTCTGAAGCCGAAGGACTACCCTAGGAGGTTCGAAAGCTACGCGCCCCTCTCCCTCCCGAGGGAGAAGATCCTCCTATAGATCGAAAATGAGGCCTTCCTGCAAAGGCCTCACCCGATGAGGGTCCCACCTGCTGCCAGGGAAAAGAACAGGTACTGCAAGTTCCACCGGGACCATGGGCACAATACTGAAGAGTGCCTGCAACTGAAGGACGCCATTGAAGATCTCATTCGAAGAGGGTACTTGTGAAAATACATCCGACCCCGTTGATATCAGGCTGACGCCCCCATCGCCAGAGACCCTCCAGAGGAGGCGGAGCTTCCCCACCAGAGGCCGACTGATGGGGGAGTCAACATGTTGCATCGAAGGATCGAGTGCGGCTACGAGGATGGTTTGGACACCGTCGAGAGATCAAGGGGTTCCAACACCATCACCTTCTCCGACGAGGACCTTCAGGAGTCCCATGTTTTTGAAAACGAACCTGTAGTCGTTTCGGCGGTTATCACCAACTATGATGTAAAGAGAATACTTATAAATAATGGAAGCTCCACATAGGTATTATTGTATGATGCTTCTTAAGAATGAACTTAACCCGGCCGATGCTGCACAAATCTCCCATACCGCTGGCAGGCTTCAGAGGAAACTCGGTCGAAGTTGAAGGAGAAATCACCTTACTCGTAACGATCGGGACGGAGCCTTTCCAAAAAACTTTCCCCATCAACTTTGTAGTCGTCCGGACGGCCTCGGCGTACAACGCCATTCTAGGTCGACCGGCCCTCAACAAGTTTCGAGCCATCATGTCTACTTATCATATGATGGCCAAGTTTCCAACTAGGAGCGGGGTTGGAGTGATAAGGGGAGACCGACAGATGGCCAGACAATGTTTAACCATCCTTAACCAGTAGTCGGAAGGCTGTCCTACACTGGAGCAGCTGGATCCAAGAATTGAGGCCGATGGACATGATCGGCCAGATGAGAAAATTCTGTTTGTTCCTCTTTATGAGGATGATCCCACCAAATTCCTCCAAATGCGAAGCTCCCTCGACGAAGACACTAAGTCAAAGCTAATCGACTTTCTAAGAAGCAACGCTGACATCTTTGCATGGTCGGTGTCGGACATGCCAGGAATCCTGTCGGACGTCATCACCTACCAGTTGAGGGTGGATCCGAGTTACAGGCCCGTCTGGTAGAAGAAGAGGAGCTTCGCTGCCGAAAGACAGAAGGCTATTGATGAAGAAGTGAGAAAGCTTTTGGATGCCAGTTTTATTAGAGAGGTTCACTACCCTGAGTGGTTGGCGAATGTCGTCATGGTAAAAAAGGCCAACGGAAAGTGGAGGATCTGTGTAGACTACACCGACCTCAACAAGGCTTGTCTGAAGGACAGCTTTCGTGTGCCAAAAATTGATCAGCTGGTGGATGCCACGGCCGGCCATCAGCTTCTGAGTTTCATGGATGCCTTCTCTGGGTATAACCAGGTCAGGATGCACCCGGAGGATGAGGAGAAGACTGCCTTCGTCACCGATAAAGGTTTTTACTGTTACAGGATGATGCCCTTCGGCTTGAAAAATGCCGGCACCACCTTTCAAAGATTGATCAACCGTGTCTTCGAAGGGCAGTTAGGCAGAAATATGGAGGCCTATGTGGATGATATGATAGTGAAGAGCCTCCAAAGAGCCGACCACATCAAAGACTTGCAGGAGACCTTTGACTCCTTGAGACGCCATCGGATGAAGCTCAATCCTGCGAAGTGTATATTCGGCATAACTTCAGGCAAGTTCCTTGGATTCCTGGTCACTCAAAGGGGGATTGAAGTCAATCCCGGCAAGATCAGAGCTGTCTTCGAGATGGGAAATCCGACCAACAAGAAGCATGTACAAGAGCTTACTGGCCGAATCGCCGCACTTAGCCGTTTCATATCTCGTTCGGGTGAGAAGTCTCTCCATTTCTTCAAAACCCTGCGCCAGTCTGATCATTTCACCTAGACTGAAGAATGTCGTTCAGCCTTTGAAGCCTTAAAAGAATATCTGAGGAAACCTCCGTTGCTCACCAAACCGAAGGAGGGGGAGACATTGTATATATACCTTTCAGTGTCGGACGAGACGGTCAGCTCCATGCTCGTTCGAATGGGAGAAGGTGGCCATTAGAAACCAGTTTACTACATCAGCAAAGTCCTCCATGACACCGAAACAAGGTATCTAAAGTTGCAGAAGCTGGTCTACTCTTTGGTCGTAGTGGCTAAAAGGCTTCGACCCTACTTCTAAGCTCATCCGATCGTAGTGCTCACCGACCAACCGCTCAAAGCAATCCTGCGAAGCCCGGACACCTTCGGTCGGCTTGCTAAATGGGCCGTCAAACTTGGCGAGTTCGATGTCTCCTTCTAGTCTGGTCGGCTTTGAAGGCATCGGTAATATCTGATTTCATCGCCGAGTGTACTTGGAAACAGTGTTCATCTTTTGTAACAGCTGAGGTACCTGAGGCCGAAGCCACCATCGGGGCCGAGCCCGCTTGGACGTTGCATGTGGACAGGGCGTCCAACCTTGCAGGTTACGGGGCCGGCCTGATCTTAGCCGACCCCGATGGAGAAAGCTTGGAGTATGCTCTCCACTTTTTCTTTCAGGTGTCGAACGATCAGGCGGAGTACGAAGCCCTGCTCGTGGGACTGTGAATCGCCAATGAATTAGGCATCAGCCGGATAAGAGTCTTCTCCGACTCCCAGTTGGTGGTCAACCAGGTGAAGGACGAGTTTGAGACCAGGGACTCGACTCTAGCTAGGTACTTGAATAAGGTACATAACCTCATCTTTTGGCTCAAATTCTTCGAAATCCTCCACATACCTCGTCTGCAAAATTTCCGGGTGGATGCTCTGTCACGATTGGCCACGACAAGGACTAATACCTCCGACCGGACATTCGTGGAGTACCTGCAGCGCCCAAGCATTCATGAAGAGCTGAATGAGGGCCAGCAGGTTGATCAAGAGACTTCTTGGATGGATCCGATCCTCGCTTTTCTTAATCAAGGGACTCTCCCAGACAATCCAGCCGAAGCCAAGGGCATATGCTGGTCGGCATCCAAGTACGTCATCCTTGACGACGTCCTCTACAAGCGCTCATTCTCTTAGCCCCTATTGAAGTGCCTAGGGCCGACCGATGCTGACTACGCCCTCAGGGAAGTTCATGAGGGCATCTGCGGTGACCACCTTGGGGGACGGTCCCTGGCCTACAAAATCATCCGATAAGGATACTATTGGCCTGCAATCCAGAAGGATATTTCGGACTTCGTCCAAAGATGCGATGCTTATCAAAGGTACGCCAATATCCAAAGGAGGTCCACCAGCCAACTGACTCCGATCACCGTCCCATGGCCTTTTGCCCAGTGGGGAATGGACATCCTTGGACCCTTTCCTCCGGCATCTGGTCAGCGAAAGTTTCTCATTATGGAGATCGATTACTTCACCAAATGGGTGGAGGCTGAGTCGCTCGTGCAAATCATGGAAGCCAAGGTAGAAACCTTTGTTCGGAACTGCATTATTTATCAATTCGGCATCCCGCAAACGATAATCACCGACAATGAAAGGCAGTTCGACAATCCAAAATTCTGGGACTTCTGTGGACGGTACCACATATATCATCGGCTCACCTCAGTCGGCCACGCGCAGTCTAATGGAGAAGCCAAAGTTACCAATCGGACAATCCTGCACGGATTGAAGACCAGGCTGAGCGATGCAAAAGGACTCTGGGCCAAAGAGCTTTACTCTGTACTTTGGGCATATCGGACGACCGCCCGGTCGGCGACGGGAGAGATGCCTTTCAATCTGACTTATGGAAGTGAAGCCGTTATTCCTGTTGAGGTCTCTCTCCAATCCCTAAGGATTGACCAATGTGCCGAATCGATTAACTCCGTGCAGCGAAGGACTGACCTGGACCTACTTGAAGAGACTAGACTTTGAACGAGCTCGAAGATGGCGACCTTCCATCAGAAGATGACAAAGTATTACAACTTGCGGGTGAAGACGCGAGTTTTTTGGGTCGGAGATCTAGTGTTACGGAGGATGGAGATTTCGAGACCGACCGAGCAAGAAAAATTTTTCCCGAATTGGGAAGGACCTTATCGAGTCGTCAAAGTAATTCGGGCCGGACATGCTGAATTAAGCATTTGGACGGATGGCAGATAGCACACCCGTGGAATGTAGACAACCTCCGCAAATATTATCAAAGAATTCAATTCTTTTCATTGCCCAATTCTGAAAGTCTGACTCCAGTCGGCAAAGGCTCTAGGGTAGCCAAATTCCGAAAGTTCGACTTCGATCGGCAAAGACTTTAGGGCAGCCCAATTTCGAAAAGTCTGACTCCGATCGGCAAAGATTTTAGGGCAGCCTAATTTTGAAAGTTCGACTCCGATCGGCAAAGGCTCTAGGGCAGCCCAATTCTGAAAGTCCGACTCTGATCGGTAAAGGCTCTAGGGTATCCCAATTCCGAAAGTCCGACTTTGGTCGGCAAAGGCTCTAGGGCAGCCCAATTCCGAAAGTCCGACTCCGGTCGGCAAAGGCTCTAGGGCAGCCCAATTCCGAAAGTCCGACTCTGGTCGACAAAGGCTTTTGGTTCGGATGAACCAACGAACCGATACTTAGGAAGAAATTTTCTAAGTAAATGATCCGTCAGTGCCTCAACGCCCTCTACTCGGATGTCACGATGGACCCGTACTTAGGAAAAATCCTGGGTGTCAATTCCGGCCCAAGCTGGTTGCTCTGGCTCGCCCCGATCTTCAAGCCAAACAGGCCGATAAAAGTGCACACGAAATTAGTTTCCCTCTATTCTGGATCGTTGGTCATATTGCGACTTCGGGAGATCCGACCCGGACTTGACAAAATATGGACTCACGCTGACGTCCTCAAGATATCAATTTTTGCCTAACTACTATGGGGCGTCATTTGGCTGCCTGAGTTCCTAACTTGCCGAAAGAAAACACTTGAAGCGATTTCAGAGGGAAAGGGATTCGCTCAAACCAAAAGAACGCATACAATCATAGAAAAAATAATTTCATCACCCAAGTGTTTACAAAAGGCCAGACCTTTACAGAAAACTTAGGTTTGACCTATCGGAGTTACATTGGCTTCCGAAACCCCCGGGACTTCGACTCCTACTCTGATCGCCTCTTGTACACCGGGGATGCTAGTCTGGACTTCGGCAACTGCTTCGGCTTCGGCCACGGCCTTCGGCTCATCCCCCTTCGCCTCGGCTTCGGTAGGTGTCTCACCCCGTTGCTCGGATGAGCCTTCCTCTTCAGCATCCTCTGCCGGCTTGGGTAATTGCAAAAAGGAAAGGTCAAGTTCTGGGAAGGCCCGTTGGACCTTCTCCAGACAATCTTCATAGTCGAAGTCAAAGGAGTAGGAACCAGCCTCGTTCATTTCTGCTCTGAATTCCTGTGAGGCCTTGTACTCCCTTACGGTCGTTACGGAGGCCGACTTTATCAATTCTTGGGATGACTTGAACAGCCCCCTGTACTTCTCGGCTTCGGCCTTGTGCTTCTCGGTGTTGGCATGGTGCTTCCTTGATCACTTCTCCGACTCCGACAAGCGAGACCTTTCTTCGGCTAGTTTGCGGGCAAGAAGCTTCGCCTTGCGCTTCTTGTCCCTCAGCTGGGTGCTCAGTTCGTCCCGCTGAGTTTGCAAGGCCTCGATCTAACTTTTTTGAGCCTCTGCCTTGGTCTGTAAGGCAGAATGCTCTTCTTCGACCGCATGTAAAATAGACAATTCCGACCTAGCAGCTGCCAGCGGCACTTCAGCAGTATCTCTTGCCTCCTCCGCTTTTGCGATTTCCCGGCTTGAGTGATCCTTTAGATCTAGTAGTTCACCCAAGCCGTTATCCAGTAATAATGCACCCTGGAGAGCCTGTCCATAACAAAAGATAGTTAGCACTGGAAGGATGAAGGAGCTCAGAATCTGACGACTAACCCCCATCATGTGGTGGAAGATGCTCCTCGCAGCTTCATTGACTGTCCGCCGGCTCTTATTCCAGTCGTTCTAGCGATGGTCTTCTCCAGTAGGGTCCTGACCTGCCTTGCCTCTTCGATCGCGCGCTCCAGCCGGTGCGCATCGTCGCTGACATCGATGACTTCCTTCCCGACCTTCTTCCTCCTGACGGCCTTTGGCTCCTAGACCGCAGGGAGAATCTCCGCTGTTTCGGCGGGTAGTGGTGTGGGGGCCGTCTCCTCATAGTATGTTATCCACTCCCCTTCTTCTCTGAAGGTTGAGTGCACGGACGACGATGGGTGTCCCATCGCCTTGGCAGGCCGGAGGCTGGGCGACGACGCGTTGCCGGTTCCGGATTCCACCGAAATGACAACGGCAGGCTGCTCTCTTGCCCGCTGTTTCTGTGGCCTCTCCGGCATCGGTTCCTTTGCCGGTTTTCTTTTCTGCTTCTGGGCGGCCGACTCCGAAGTCCGACCAGTCCTCCTTTGTGCCGCCAGCACCGCGATGATTGACCGATCTGGCCTCATTTTCCCACCTGTCAGCGAACGAATTAGTTAGAAGAAATCCGAATGAAAGGAGATTTTATCCATCGTAGGTATCTATCCTACCTAGATGTCGGTGCTGGCTGATCCCAGCATGGTGCAGACTGTCTTCAAAAAGTAGGAAACCAACAAACTTTGGGTCTTCGTCAATCAGCTTGTGAAAATCGATCTCATCAGCCCTCAGGACCCTCTTCCTGTCGGCTGCCCTCGACAAGGGATCCCCCCATGCCGGCTCAAATCCCCACGGCTCTAAGCTATCTACATAAAAGAATCGTGACTTCCACCCATGGATAGCCGACGGGAGTCCCCCTAAGATCTTCCGATTGGGTCGTGGACTAAATACCCACCACTCTCGGCTTTGAAAGTCTTGCTTTAAGAGAAAGAAATTACCGAACAGGGACAACCTAGGCTCGATGCCGGCTTCCTGGCACACGACAACAAAGCCGCAGATCACCCAAATGCTATTCGGGGTCAGCTGAGATGGCGTGATCCTATAGTGGTTAAAAATTCGAATGAAGAAATCTTGAAGGGGAAATTAGAAGCCGGCCTTACCCATCTGGCTCACCACTGAATCGCGCCGGTTCCTTTTGGCGGTCCGACAGGACCGGCCCCTTTGAGAATGCCGACGGACATGCAAAGCTGGCCCGTTGGGGCAAAGATCCGACGGCCACTCCTTCTGGGGTCCGGCTCATCTATCTCCTTCGGTAGCCGACCCACTGGGGCAGAGGTCCGACGGCCACTCCTCTGGGTCCGGCTCATCTATCTCCTTCGGCAGCTGACCCACTGGGGCAGAGGTCCGACGGCCACTCCTCTGGGTCCGGTTCATCCATCTCCTTCGACAGCCGACCCACTGGGGCAGAGATCCGACGGCCACTCCTCTGGGTCCGGCTCATCCATCTCCTTCGGCACCCGACCCACTGGGCAGAGGTCCGACGGCCACCCCTGTCGAGTTCCGACTAGTTCGCTTCGAGGCCCCAGAGTGTTCTGGAAAGTCCTTTTGTTATAACAGAATTATGCCATCACTGCAGCGCCGCTCCACTACTCCTACGACTGTGCCCCCTCAGGGCACCACGTGGCCACTCTCCAGATCTTGGTAGGGGCATATTGATCTTTCTCGGTCTGCCTCCTAACAATTTTTGGACTGTTTCGTACCTATATAAGGTATCGGGAGAACCCTGCTCGGAAGTAAGTTCACTCTTCCTTCTCCAAACGCTGCCCATTTTTGATTCATCCATTATGTTGCTCCCACTCTTGAGCTGACTTAGGCATCGGAGTGTCCCCCGCCGGAACACCGCCGGCGCATAGGAATTTTGTTGCAGGTGAACCGGAAGAGGCTCGCTCCAGCAATGCAGACCGATCCGGTCCAGGAGAAGATACAGCAACAGCATCTGAATTGTAGTTCTTCAATAATGATATATGATTAATGTGATGGCCATGATTGGATGAACTCTATACATATATTACCCCATTCCTGAGGAGAAATTATTACTTACATTACATGTACCATATTGATGGTGCAGCTTTGATATATCATTGGGTTGAGAGCAGGTGGACTTTTTCTAAATTTTTTTTATTGGGAGAGCAAGTAAGGCTTTTTTTTTTTTTTTTATAATTAATTTATTTTATTTTATTGATTGGATCATTTAAAAAATAATGCTAGAATACGTAGAATCAAGAAAGTTAGACAATAAGATATCCTGGAAGGCGTGTATCATTGATAAGGTGTATGTGGGGTAGGGTGTAATTTCTTGTACACAGCACGGAGCCAATCTAATTATGACCATTGTACTAACCATGGACAATCACGATCGGGGAGGCACTACCTCTAATTTAGGTGCGAAAATAAAGAAGAACCTAATTCTATAGCTTTCCTCTTCGCATGATGCAAATTTTCTACTAAGTTGGTGGAAAGGAATTAATACCTTCTCTGTTATTTATTCTTTATTTAGATATAACTTTAATGAGATTTAGTGACCAACATCTATGATGCATGCATCTTATATATTGTACTTAGTCATGCAGAAACATGTATTGTGTTCATGTACTTTACTATCAATATCATGGAATGTATATAAGATTGTAAATGGGTTGAGTTAATCCATGGCCTTGTCCAACTTGATTCATTTAGATCTGATCCAATTTATTTTTAAGAATCTATAAACTCGGGTTGGATCTTAAATTAGACTCGATCTATATTTCGAGTCAGGTCTAGATTTATTGAATTTTAATTTGATCTAGTCTAACTTGAACCGAGTCAGACCTACTAAAACTATTAAGATATAAATTTATATGGACTTCTAAGTTATAATTTAAAACTTACATGAGACATATTTTTAATATAAAGATACATTTATAATTATTTTTAAAATAATATTATTTATTGCCTATTCATTTCATTTCCATCTCTAAGTTCTTAGGCCACTATTTAGAATGTAAGCTACTTTATCTATATTAGTTGTTTGGCTACTAAACTATAGCCATGTACAACTCATTAGCCTTATGCTAATTTAGCAAGTTTTGCAATCAAAATAGAAACCAGTGATCTAACTTAAATTTGCGGTCTGCATCCGCAGGTGGCATTTTATTACTAAACCTTCAACCAATCCATAAATGGCATATTTTAATCAAGTATAGATTTTGTGTAAATAAATTTGCAATATATATATATATATATATATATATAGTTCAACCCGCCTGGACCCCTTAATTAAAGGGACTGGATTTAGATTTAGACCTTTAGCCGATTTAATAATTAAATCATATCATAATCTAATCCATTTGACTCCTTTAATATATATTTTATTTATTTAAAAATTTATTTAACAATTTTTATTATATTTAATTTGATCTGATTACTCTATCTAATCTATTTTAATTGTTAAAAATATATTTAACTTATTTAATTTTTTTAACTTCATCTATTTAATTAATGAATTATGTAGTCGGGATCCGATCACGTATTTAATAAATAAATTCAATTTAAATCTAAAATCTAAAATTATTTAATAAATAAATTAGAATCTATTTATAAATTTGTGATCCGATCAATATTCAATCCGATCCCTATATCAGATTCATCCAACATGATTGATTGCCACCTCAACGTTCATATCCTCCGGTACATAGGATTAGCAGCAAAAAAGTCAAACAAACTGATAAATGTGAGTGCTTATGACTTCCCGAGTCTGGGATTCAAAAGGGAGTACCTTTTGGTGTGGTTTTAGTGTGCTTGAAAGGTTGCAGCTGTCTCCGCCGGCCTCCAGCCCACGGACGATGGTTACACTTTTTTTTTTTTCTTTGGCGAACTGAGAGAATGGTTATATAGAGAGTTCTCAGCTCCTCCCGTATTTTGTCCGCCCCGCTCTCCCTCTTCCATTTATTACTCGAAGACGGCGTAGATTCGTCCATTCCTCCTTTCTCCGGGTCGCATCTGACCTCCGGTAGCTTTGTGGAGGCTCGAATCAGTGGTACCGGAGAAGAGGAGAAGAAAAAGTTTGGATTTTTCTCTATTTTTTGAGGTAGAAATCGCCTGTTTTGGAGTTGGAATCCTCCATAGGTGTTTCTTTTATTGGAATTCTTGGTAAAAATTGGTTCTTTTTCTTTTTTTCGATTGGAAAGGCGTCTGGTTGTTTTGCTATAAGAGACAAAAACTCTAATTTGAATTCGAAAAAGGGGTCACCAATACACCAACATCTCGAGATCCCTCTGGGAGACTCTAGGAGATAGGAGGAGGAAAAGCGTCGACTTGGTTCCGATCTATTTAGAGGTTTCGGCCATGGTGGCGGAGCCTTGGATCCACAAGATGCGGACCGCCTTATCCCTCCAGAACTCCTCCTCCTCCTCCACCTTCGCCGGCCCCAGGAAGAAGAAGGAGGGCTCGAAGCCATCGCAGGATGGCGAAGACACCGTTGGGATCCTCTGCTTCGAGGTCGCCAACGCCATGTCCCGGGCCGTCAACCTCTACCGCTCCCTCTCCGACTCCGAGATTGCGCGACTCCGCTCCTCGACCCTTGCCTCCCCAGCCGTCCGTCTCCTTGTCTCCACCAACGAGCCGTACCTCCTCGCGCTGGCCCTCGCCGAGAAGCTCGACGACCTCAACCGCGTCGCCGCCGTCGCCTCCCGCCTCGGCCGCCGCTGCTCCCACCCCGCCCTCCGCGGCTTCGAGCACGTCTACTCCGACGTCCTCGCCGGCAGGATCGACCCCGCCGGCCTCGGCTCCCTCTCCAAGGACATGGACGGCACCGTCCGCAAGATGGAGCGCTTCGTCTCCTCCACCGCCACCCTCTACATCGAGCTCGAGGTCCTCACCCAGCTGGAGCAGTCGGCCAGGAAATGCCCCCCGACGCCGGTCCACGACGAGACCCGCCGGGCCGTCGAGCAGAAGATCCAGTGGCAGCGGCACGACGTGCGGCACCTCAGGGACGTCTCCCTCTGGAACCAGACCTATGACAAGGTCGTCCTCCTCCTCACCCGGGCAGTCTGCACCATCTATTCCCGTATCCGCCATGTGTTCGGGGAGCTTGCTCTTGACTTGGATTACCTGGTTTCCGATCAAAGTCGGCGGTTTTCCGGCCAGATTATCTCCTCCGGTCACCACACAATCCATTCGGGGCTGCTTCTGTCTGCAAGCGAGGGCAAGTCCGGGCAGATTTCACGACAAATTGCAGCCGAAGCGGATTCCAGCATAAATTTTCACAGGGAGGGTCTCCGGTTCCGCTGCCGCGCGAGCACCAGCAGGCTCTTCATGGAGTGCCTCAATTTGGGCAGCTCTGCTTCGGGGAAGGACAGCGACGAGCATTTCGAGAACGAGAGTTGCCTGAGCCGGGCTGTGACGGGTGCTTCCGTTCCCTTCAGTGGGGAACAGGGGATGAACAAGAGTGGCAAGATCGGGTGGTCGAGGCTTGGGCCGAAGAGTAGATTAACAATGCTTGCTCCACCGTCCACCGTCGGGGGTTCGGCTCTTGCACTGCATTATGCAAATATTATAATTATCATCGAGAAGTTTCTTTGTTATCCGCATTTAGTTGGGGAGGAGGCGAGGGATGATCTCTACCAGATGCTGCCCTCAAGCTTGAGGCTGGCTCTGAAGAGGAGTCTTAAGTCTTGCGTCAAGAATTTAGCTATCTATGATGCACCTCTTGCGCATGATTGGAAGGAGGCACTTGAGAGAATATTGAGCTGGCTGTCGCCGATGGCTCATAACATGATCAGGTGGCAGACTGAGCGCAACTTTGAGCAGCAGCAGATTGTTTTGAGGACAAATGTCCTGCTGCTGCAAACATTGTATTTTGCTGACAAGGAGAAGACGGAATCAGCTATGTGTGAGCTTCTGGTTGGGTTGAACTATATTTGCCGATATGAGCAGCAGCAGAATGCTTTGTTGGATTGTAGGAGTAGCATGGACTCTGATGACTGTATGGAGTGGCATATGCAATACTAAAAAGCTTAGCTTCACTGATTCTTCTGAAACTTTGGAAAGAGTGAAAGAATTGTGTTGAGTTTTTGCAATCACTTCCTCATGGATGAGGTATAGAGTTCGAAATTGTTGTTGTTGTTGTTGTTTTTTTTTTTTTTTTTTCCCTAAAGGTATGGAAATTTTTCTTGACTTATAATGTACATGATTCCTTCTGTTCAGAAATCCATGATACTTAACAATGCAGAAATTTCAGGGCTTCCATCCAATTGATTTTTATGACAATATTACCTATTTTCTGTGTGTTATTATGAACGCTTATATCAAAATTTCTATGACATCCGTGAGAGGTATGCAAATAACTGAAGTATAGCCATTTGGAGATCATTTGTATAAGCTCTAGATAAAAACGCTCCTTGACGATTCATCAAATTCTTTTGTGCAGTGAAATTTCTTGAAAGAAGTTTAATAGAACATGTGGTACACCATGTTTCAATCTGTTCTGCTGAAGTAAGAATTCTCGTGCTTTGACCTCCAATACAATATTGCATCCCATAAAAACAATTTCTTATTGGATTGTTCTATATGTTTGCATCGGAATTTATTCCTGTGTGTATATATTTTTACTTTTTTCATATTATTGATCTGGCCATTTCCAAACCTCATGGAGAGCATCTGTACATTATAATTCATCACATGGTATGAAGTATGGAAGAAGTACATTTTATGGTAACTTGATACTTGTTTGCTTTGTACATGTAGTTCAATTTGCCGTCTCCATTAACTCTCTTCGGTCATTTGAGTTTTTGCTTGGTACATTTTCGTTCCATTCGAGTTTTTGCTTAAGCCACTCTAATTTTGGTAGCTGCATTGCTTTGAATCTAGTAGTCATCCCATCCTTCATGCTTATGCGGTTTCTACCAGCTTGATAAGAGGGGTATAGATTTCAGAATCGGTTGTCTGGCTTTCAGTGCGGCTTCCCAAATGATGTCCAATATAATGCATTGAAGGACTATGAGAGGTTCAAACAAAATCTGGCCCTTGTTTACTTATTCCAGCTGCGCTAGTGCTAGTCCACTGCTCTCTTTATTGCTATTAAATTGCTAGAATGCCTATATCAAGGTGGGACGTAAAGAACATGTTTGGAAGACCCAGTTTCAGAGACAGATGGTAGCATCATCATCATGTTGCAAGTACTTCATCACCGAACTTTAGTCCTGAAGGTCCCTCCTCTTGCCCTCCAAGCAAGAGGCCTGGAGTTCGATTTGGGGTGGCAAAACCCCTGTTTCCACCTCTGATTACTAAAATCTAAATATCTAGTTCACAGAACGATGGCTCGGTCTGTTTGGAAAAAAATATCAGGTAGACCAGATCCACCACGGAGCTAGCATATAAATTTATCCTAAAATCTACAATAGCTTTTCCACATTAATCTTGTTCCAGAGCTTCCGTGCTATTTATTGTTATACTCTCTTGGTAGACCGCATTATATATTTTTTTAAACTTCCATGCTCTTGTACTTGTACTTTATCCTTCGTGTGGTCCATCTAGTTCCAGGGTACTCAAGTCCATCATGGTGCGCATCTCTTGGGGGTACATTTTATCCGTGGCCTCATTCTATATCCACTAGATTTTTGTGCCATATATCTAGTTTTCCTTCAACCGATATGAAGATCTTTATCTCTGAAAGCTTTCTCTAAACTTTGTTTAGCATTTAACCATTGCCCTCTTTTGGACTAGGACTATAATATCTTTTTTTTTTAAATTTTTTTTTTTTTTTAAAAAAAAAACATTTATGTCTAAATATTATAATTAATTTATCAGAGAACCTGTTTAAAGAACATAGCGCATGCAGTTAATGTATCGTCAGAGATTACACCACCTGGTATTTACTTTACATACCGTCAGAAGTTTTGCATTATTCTTATGCATACAACAAAGAAGTTTCAGTAACATGAGCCAACATCGTGGTTCTGGGACTCTGGTGTCATGCTGATGTTTCTTTGCATGGTAGATAGGCTTGGACGAATCTCTGACCTAGAAAGTTCTGGCCTTCCAGCAATATTCTATGTGAAAATTAGATTTCAAACCAAGCAACACAATTAGGAGTCTGGATCCTTTGCGGTGCATGTTTTTCACTAGAATAGACTGTATATGAGCGGATAGCCGTATGTTCCCCTTCTCAGGAGATGGACCACTGCACTTTATCTTGGGAGTAGCAACCGTTGCATCGAGGTGCCGGACATGATAGCTTGTTGAGATAAGAGCATCGGCAGTTCGTCTTCTAATATGGGTGACGTGGCAGCTATTGAGTCATATACAGCACTCTATGGTGAAAACTAGGCAGCATGGAGGATCCCTAATCTCTAGCTGCATGGTTTTGCCACCTCAAATCAAGAAAGACCGTGCATCTATGCGATAACGATCGAGTATTTACTTGCTTGTTTGACTTGTGGGTCGGTTGATGGTGACAGTCCGAGCATTTACTTGCTTGTTGGAATTATGGATTCAGAGGTACTCTGATTGGGACCTCTCGGAAACAGTCCAAGCATTCATATGCAACTATCCTTTTTCTTTTTGAACCTTTGTCACGAGTCATTGGCCATGCATTATACCGAGGTTTTGTGGGCAGGAATTCAACTTTATCTCTCAGTGGAAGCTGGAAATTGTGGTTGAAACCTTTAAGAGGTGCATCAATGTTGGATATATATGGTTTTTATGAGGAGGTGGGTGAGGGTAAGGTGGCCTTCTCATGTGATAGCTTTTGAAGCTGGAGTAAATGGCATATTGAAATCTCTTCTGTCACACCGTGTCCAGTTGGTGACATGCAAGATTGCAGGGTATTGCTGCATCCTTCGGCCGACGTCCCCACTTATCATGGGACCTCATCATTTATATTTTGCCGACGGCCGTATATGGTAGATCACAAATTAAAGAAACTGCACCTTGTTAAGGTATTAATGGACCTTTTTGTCTCGGAGATTAACCTATTAACGCAGACATTGGAAGTACCCTGCCGTTTCCTTGCGGAGAAACTGCCTTCAATATATGATGGACGTCGCACCGATACCAGCGCTGGTTTTCTTCTCGGCCAAAAGTTTGGTTTGTGTTACACTCATCACCATCAATGCCTATCATAACGGATCTCAAGCTTTTTTGCTGAGGCCAGCTTGTTTCTTATGCTCTTTAATCAGTTAATGGATATTGAGATACGAGTTCCACGTTGATTGCGAGTCGGAGAAAGATTCTAACCTGAATCATTTTTTCATGTAAGATATCTTTTCTAGATTGGAATCCAAGAAAATAAAATCAAGGAGTTCACGGACCAGAATGAATAATATCTTGTTTGTCGAGCTAATCCAGCCCGCTAAACTGAGAGAATCCACCATTAATGTGTAAATTAATGCATAATTTCCCCACATATTTTGGATGATAGATAAGCTAAGTTGCATATGAATGGAAAGCAGGAAGCAGCAGGTTGAATCTTTGAGTTTCTGAAACCATTGCATGTTTGGTTGACGAGTGTGATGTACGGGCATTCTTTGCATGGTGCTTGAGAACTGGTGACTTTTTGTGCTCCCCCTCTTTTTGCTCACGCATGCCTCTGTCATCGAATATGTCGGTCAAGCTTGTAGCAGTGATTGATGTTTAGAAATTATGACGTTTCCCTTTGGAAGGATTTCATGATCCCACCTCACCCTCGCTTTTTCACATCCACAAAGAGTATGTTAGGAGTCTCTGGTCAGCGGTGACAGCTTTTACATGCAAAGTATCGGGATCAAAACGGTCATCTTGCACTTGTAAGTAAAAAAAAAAAAGGCAGTTTACTTTTGGCTCTGGACTGGAGAGCCTCTCGCTCCCTCTCTTTATGCGTGCGTGCGTGCGTGTGTGTCATCGATCGCACAAGCGTCTTCTTGTAATGGTGATGTCTTCAAGTAAAGTACCCGTCCAGAACCGTTATTTAGCATACCAGAGAAGAAATAATTGTCTTAATTTGTTTTTCCTATTCATGTCTTCGAGTTAAGCATTCCTCTTTTCCTATTTTAAAAGCTATAGCTTCATTTTTCTATAATAGCTGGATTATTTTAATAACATCAAATGTGTAGTCTCAAAGAGTGAAAGGATTTTTTTCAGCAAAAAATGATAAACAAAATCAAAATGGATTACTACTTGAATTCAAAAATGTTATTTTTTAGTATTATAAAGAGAAAATAATAAATCTATAGGTAGTGTTCGGTTATCATATTCCTGGCTGGAATAAGATTTTATTCCTTCCTACTCCCCCAAATTAGCCGAAATTTGGTGGTGGGCCTCCCAGAAATCGGTATTCCAGTTAACCCATCAAATTCTAGAATACCGATTTCATGGTTTCCCATAGAATTGGCTATTCCAGCTTTTCATATTTCATTGGCATGGGCTGGAAATAAAAATAAAGTTTTTTTTCCTTTGATTCATCGGCCACTCCGTTTTACTTGACCCTTCGTGCGGCTTCTTCCCTAAGGCTAGGGTTTCTTACCAAATACTTCCCTTCATCTCAATCTCAGAGGAATCCGCTTTGCATCATCTCCGATCGCACCTCTCGTGTGAGTTCATCCGAATCCCCTTGTTCTTCCCTATTTTGTGATATTTTTTTTCATCGATCCATGATGTCTTTGTGATGTTATTGTTCTTCGATCCGTGATGTCTTCGTCGATCCATGATGTCTTTGTCGAGTCCCCCGGTTCTCTCTGCTATTTTGTGATGCTTTTTTTGTGATATTTTTGCCGATCCATGATGTCTTTATTGAATTCCCTGGTTCTCCCGTATTTTGTAATATTTTTTCGTGATGTTTTTGTCGATCCGTGATGTCTTTGTCGGAATTTAGAGTTTTCGGTATAGATTTTTTGTTTTCATACATATCGATGCTCTGGAAGATGATCGATGCTCAGGTTCATATTTCATCGTTCATTTTTCTTCTTGTCTCCCTGTTTTATTGATGTCATAGTAGTTGTTGTTCGTTTCTTGATTTGTGAAGATATTAATGTTCTGGAAAAGGGTTTTTTTTGTATGAAATTTGATCCCGATGCTCTGGTTTCTATCCGAGTTAAAAAAATTAAGTATGGATTAGTTGGAAATGGCTTCCTAGATCGCAAAGTTATCTGAATTTTGGTTATTGGGATCATGGGTCTAAATATTTTGTAGAATCAATTTTAGTTATGAAGATCGAATGGAAGCATGGCTGCAACATTCTTATTTGAGAGAAAGAATATAGACTAGTCCAGTTTGCCCTAGTGTTGGATAATGCTTTCCATAATTTTCTATTAAGTGTGTGGGTAGGTATCCATAGTCAGACCATCTTCATAGGAGTTGGATTTATAAACTGGTTTGCCCTATCTTTCTAAAAAATTGCAACAAAATTTTCAGGTCTTATCGATCTTTGCACATGATATCATTTGCATTGGTTGCTGCTTGCCATTTCATTGCCTACTAATAGAAAATTTTAAATAATTACTGTATGTATAACTTGCCAATGATGACAGGCAGCGTTATGAATGAGCATGGCTTAGAGATAAGGGTTTAAAAATATTAGTACTTATCCTATCTTGTAGCCACGATGTTCCAATTAATTTAAACTTTCATGTCCCGAGGTACAAGTTTTTTTTTTAATAAATATATTTCTACAACTAGCCTCCAATTATATATGTTATTGGATGAATAAATATTTGGCAGCCTTTTATAACATTCTGGAGGCATTGTTGAAGTTAATGGTTTTAATAATTTGTTGAGTTGCAACATTTTTTTTATAATTTTCATACTTCCTATCTATAATATGTTCAATAATGTATCTTTTATAGTATATTTTTCCAATAATGATAGGTTGCCTTAAGAATGGGCATGGCTAGGAGATAAGGGTTTAACTACAATTACATGATAGGTTATCTCAATAAGTAGTTATTCTATCTTGTAGCCGCGATGCTCCAGTGTCTTTAATGTTACTTGTCCTGAGGCATATATATTTTTCATTTCTTCAAATTTGGATATTTTAACTATAATTACATGTCATGCCAGATACATATTCTGTTGGCAGCCTTGTTATTGTTTTGGATAAAATGTTGAAATACATGTTAAACTCGAAGATGCATTATTTAATTTAATGACTTTAATAACTTCTTCATAGTCAATTTTAGTATCACGTTGCTATTTTGTTTTGAACTTATGTTTGTAAATGTATGTGTCATAATATGTTTCAACATTGCTGATACGTGTGATGCTCGACTGACTTTGACTTTATTTTTCTCAAGCCATTAATCTTTTTGATTAATTTAAAATAATTATAAATATTTTCTTGTTCCATAATATATCTTTGTTTTTTGTTTGATGATTACAAAGCCAATTATTTTAATCAATATTACTGTATTCTAAATTGTATAACGTTTGCGGTCCTATAGCTAATATGCCTAAATCCAAAAAGAATAATCAACCTGAACATGCAAGGGAACGATCATGTCATAATAGAGCACCAAATTGGATAGATGCTCTTGATATGATAATGCTTGCCTTGATGAGGCAAGAGAATGATGAAGGTAGTTTCATAACGATACTTTCTCACAAGAAACTTGGAAGAAGATGACAAATACTTTCAACGCATGAACAAATAAGTCCTTCACTTATGGAAACCTCAAGAATCGATAGAAGATAATGAAGAAGACTTTTAACTTGTATTATAACTTAGCAAATCGATTTGGCTAGGAATGAGATCCTGTACTAAAAGTGCCCATATATAGTGATGAACATATGTGGGAGGTCATCTCGGTGAGTAGTGGATTGCTGTTGATATCATACGTAGCATGCTTTTCATAACATTACAATAATTATTTTTAAATATTCATAACAGGTTAACAAGGAGTATGCTCGGATTAAGGATAAGCCATTTCTAGCATATGATGACATAAACATCCTTTTCTCAAAGAACACGGCTACTGGTAGACAGTGGGATACATCTGCTATTCCAAAGAAAGTTTCAAACAATGATACCTCAAAAGATGAGGTGGATTAGATCAACTTAGACAACATCAATGTTAGCCAACCATCACATCTTGAGTAATCCAGCATGGAGCCTCAATGATGGGGACATCATTAATAAGAATATATACTTTGATTAACTAACTTTGTTTTTGCAGCTATAGTTAATAAAATCTTGAGCCATGAAACAAGTCCCAAATTTTCTTGAAGCATACTCATGAGTCAACATATGAAAGAAGACAATTTTTCATGAGTCGACTCAAGCTCAAAGCATGATGGAAAGCCACATCTTTAAAGTCCAATTCAAGCCATTCAAGCCCAATTCAAGCCAAGACTTGAAGCCAAAACTTTCACATAGGAGATACCTCATCAAGAAACCTTGGGAGAGAAGAAATTATACTACACCAAGACTTTTATGGGAAACATAAAGATACCTTTCAACAAGTGACATGTGGGGCGCCACCTCTAATGACACCTAAGCCTCCACATCAGCATTGGACAACCACATGCAAACCTTCTAGAATGCCACATGTCAAGTGGTTGTAACATTCTACCAATAATTTATTTTTAGTTAAAACTACTTACCTAAAAATTATTGGAGCCAACTAAGCCATCCTTATCCCCTCCTCTCCACCCTTGGACGAAATTCCTAGCATTGGAGCTTATAAATAGGGCCCATAGGCTCTCATTATATTCATTCTATGCTATGATTTGAATTAATGAAAGGATTGTTTCCTTGTGTTCTAGTTTTCTTGAGTTCTTGTTTGGAGTGAGAGTTTTCTAGCTAGTTTGAGTGTATAGATCCTTATCCAAGGAGAGAATGAGAGTTTTCTAATTTTGAGTTTGAGAGTGAAGAGTGCTTTTGCAAGGAATAAAGGATGGAATGCCCATTGATGGATCTATAATCAAGCTCCAAGTCCCAAGCCATCGGCCACTTTCTTCTTCTTCCTTTTTTTCTTTGTTTCCATTCCAACTCCAATTCTTCTTCAATGTTTAATCACAAATTTCTTTGCAGGTTCTCTCAGGTTCCTAGGTCTAGGATGAAGGTCTCCACATCATGGATCAAAGCCAAGGTGAGTCTCAAAGTAGAGAGTGCCAATCTTGACTTCTAGGTCTCAATCCTTGAGTGATGAGAGCTCCTTCTTCCACCAAATAATTAGCCATCATTGTTGGTAGGAAAACTCTTCCTAAGCTTCATTAGATCTGATTATTTGAAGGTTAACTTGTCATAGTAGTGATGGTTTCCTTACCATGAAGATTCTAATCCTTATTTTGAACTAGATCTACATTTGCGGGTCTTAAAAATTAGATCAACTAGTCTCCTTATGAAAATTCTTTTCTTGGATTAATTTACTCCATTTATTTGATAATCAATTGCTCAAGTTTGTTTTCTGGTTAGTTTGCTAAAACTCTTCATTCATCATTTTATTTTCGTCTCCCATCAATTTTTTGGTATCTAGGTCAAGTGTTTGATTGCTGAAATTTCTGTTCTAGTATTCACCCAAATTTTTTATGAATTTTAGTATTTTTTACATTGATCAAAAAATCCAAAAAAACACTTTTCCAGTACCTTATAGTGTTAGAATTTGAAATATAAAATTCAAAAAAATATTTTACTTGATTTTTGGATTTAAAAATATGAGTTCTTAGGTCATATTTGAAGTTTTGTCCAGAAATCTGTTTCTGCTTTCCATTTCATTTAATTTTTTAAAAAATACAAAAATATTTTTTATAAATTTCAAATTTTAGATCTGAGGTCCAGATTTGATTTTTATCATTTCTCACTAGAATTTTGAATTTTAGAAGGATTTAGAATTCATAATTCAAAATTTGAATTTAGGTTGTTAAGAATTAGCTAAATTGCTGGAACCTTCTAGCAACTGTTTTCACACTACCTTCTCAATCAAAATTTGAGTTAATCTGAAGTCAAAACTTTAGAATCTAAGAATTAGATCTAACTAAATCAGTTTTATTTTAAATTTCTAGATTTTTAAAAACATTAAATTTTAAAATTTTAAAATTAACAAGTTGAAAGTTGTTCCCTGCTGAAGTTTTCTTTTACAACAAGCTTTCAAAATGAATTTCTGAATCACATTTCAGGAATTAAATTTTAAAATTTGAAATATGGAATCTTCACTGAGAGATTTAACAATTCAAATTTAAATTTTATTTTTTTAAAAATTTTAAAATCTTAATTTTAAAATTTTAAAACTAGTTGACTAGAAGTTGTTAGGGCTGAAACTATCTTGCAACAACTCTAACTTCTATAACAAACTTTTAATCCTAATTCAAGATTTAAATTTTAAATTTTGATTTCTAAATTCTGGACTTTAAAATCTAAACTTTCTAATTAAATTTTTGAATTAAAAAAAAAATAATTCGGGTTTGAATCACATATTTGAGCTAGTCTAAATATCTTGTTAGCAAGTTGATTGTTTGTGCATTCATTTCTAAATCCAATTAAGGGCATTCAATCATAACATAAGAGAAGGAGGTCATTACCTTTTCTTGGTCCAAAACAATCACCCACATTTGCATTGATCTAAACCATAATTGAAATCGAGTAGGAACCTAAAACTAGGGACACCCACAAGTCTGGTTCAAGTGCAAGATGAGACCAAATATTAGTTAAGTTTATACTTACTTCTTGAAATTGGTGTCTAAGGCAAGAGGTCCAATGGCAAACGCCTTAAGTGGACTTGTGATTTTTAATTAGGACCTCGTGAAAGTGAGGGGAGCCTTCCGCAACCCCACCTCTTATCTGACCAGTGAAAAAGGTAATTACAACTTTAACTAGTACTTAGTCAATTCCTGTATTTTGAACTTTTAGGTGTAGGAGCCCTAGAAGTTAGGTTTGTACTACTTGCCCATTGGATCTGAAGCCCTATACCAACAGTCCTACATGTATCTATGGATCCCAATCTTGAATTCTTTATGAGGACCCTGACTCAAAAATGTGATACCCTAACTAAACAATTAGAACAAGTGAAAAAAGAGTTAGGGCAAGTAAATAATAAAATCGGGAACCTCAAAAAAGATCGCTGTATTCATATTGGGAACATGTTGAGCATAATAGTTATTATAGTGGGGATAAAATAATTACTTGAGAGATATGAAGAGTAAGTTAAAGAAAAAGTATCTAGGCAAATCTTATAAGTAAAATCTTCCAACCCAATGGTACAAATTGAGACAAGATGATGAAACTGCGTTTAAATATATTGCTAAATTCAATAAGTATGAGGGAGATGAGGAAGAGACTGAATCCATTGAGAATTTAGAGGAAAGATCTTCTGAACCAATTGAAGAATTAAAAGATGAAATAAAATCAAAATCTTGTCACAGTTGCACCCCAGCTCTCGGGCAAAGATGATAAGAGGATCAAAGCACGGACTTCATCCTCAAAACTGATGTCGACAAAACTTAACTGACTGGTAATCAAATTGGACTCATTGATGTGATCCGTGGCAGACGCACCTTCTCTCATCTTTAGATTGAACAGACGACGCATAAGATAAACTTTGTTGGAGGCTAAAGGCTTCTTATACATGTCGCACAGAGCCTTCATCAAACCTGCTGTCATCTTCTCCTCCAGGACGTTGAACGCGACATTCTTAGCCAACGTTAGCCGAATAACTTCCAAAGCCTAGCAGTCTAGCAAATCCCAAATATTTTGCCATATATCGGTAGGTTTTGTACCTAATAGTGATAGACGAAGCTTCTTCTAATACAAATAATTATCTATCTGCATCTTCCAGAAGCCGAAGTCCTTCCCATCAAACCTGTCGATCTTAACTTTTCCTTCATCTCCTGCCATTACTCCCACTGAAACCTAAAGCTCTGATACCAATTGTTGCGAAACGGATCGCAGTGGAATTTGAAATTCATAAGAAAAGAAATGAAAAAACCTGGCAAAATAAATCACTGCACAAGCACAACACAAGGAATTACATGGTTCGGAGACTCCTGCTCCTACGTCTACGGTCGCACAAAAACAAATCTCCACTATAGAAAAGATTCACAAGAAATTTTACAGGATGCTCATCCCAGCCCTCGAACAGGAGGAAGAAAAGAAGAAAATAAAAATACTCCAAAATTATCTCTCACTTGGAAATAACTTTTGATGGAAGATCTCTTGCCACCCTACAGTTTTCTCTCTTTCTCTCTCTCTTTCTCTGCCTTTTTCTCTCTTAGAAAAGGTCTTTAGGGCTTCTGTCACACTCTCTGTGTCTTTACAGGAGCTCTACAGTGGCTCTCTGCTGTCCTTTGATATAAAGAGCTCGAAAAACAAACAAAATCTCGTCTCAAAAGTTCCTAAACTCTCAGGAAACATCTTAAGCCATCATATCCAAGATCAAGAATCCAGATCGTGCCAAAAATAGTACCAGATCAAGTCCAAAATAGGTCAGATCCATCTCAGCTGTCCGATTAGGCGATCGGATGGTCCGGATCAATGAGAAACCTCGTGGACCACGAGAAATCACTGGGAAATGCCCAGAGCCGCTGCCGCTTCAAGCTTGGTTGAGCCCACGCGCCCGCGTGCGCCTGCACATGGGCTTGGGCCGCACTTCGCACCCCCATGCGCTGGGCCGGGCCGCGCGCCAGGCCGGGCCTCGCACCCGCGAGCCCACGCACCGGGCCGCACTTTGGTCCGGGCGGGCCGAACTTTTGGGCCTGCCTGCTGCTTCTTTTTTTTGCTAATTTTTTTTGTTTTTTTCTCCCTGGGCTACTGGGCTTGATTTTCTTGGGCTGCTAGGCTTGCTGGATAAGGCTCCACGCCCAACACTCCTAACGCTAAGCCTGTTCCTTCCTAAGCTCTTGTTGTGTCCTCCTTGTAGCTTGCTTATCACACCAGAGTCTATAGATGTTTATCCATACTAATGACAATTCTATTTTGAAATGTGCGTGGTCTAGGCAGAGATAGAGCTGTCAACGGGTCGGTTCGGGTCAGAACCTAGATATCCAAACCCGAACCCGATTTTAGCTACCAGACCCAGACTCGGACCCGAACACCCGACGGGTCCAATTTTAAAGTACCAGATCCGGACCCGAATGGATCTCGGATATCTAGACCCGAACCCGGACCTGAATGAAAGGTACCACCATGGCCCATGGGCATGTAAGAGTGGAGGATTCTATTTTTTTTTCCATTCTCTAATAGCAGGAATGATAATGATAAATTTAAAACATAGATAAAATATAAGAAGGATTCCACTACTTGTTTTGATATTTTTTTTAAACTTTTAGCATGACAAAATCATAGTCTAACTATATAAGATGTTCCAATAATAATCAATTTATAAAGATGTGACAAATCAAATGAGGATACAAAACTAACAACATCCAACCCCATCTAACCATCATACAATTATTTCAAGAGAATGGCAATCATAATAGGATTACATTATTCTAAGAACCTGCTAACAAGATTATTGAACTAACATAGGATTATAAGAAAGCTAATAAAAGATTACATAACTATATCATCATGACTTACCAATAAAGTAGCAGAAATTAAAATAGCAGGAAACAGCTCTTACCAAAATTGAAACTCAATCGCTAAACCTCTAATGCACAGGCCAACAAAAAAATATAAAACTTGTTGAAACTCATTCAAGAAATATAAAAATAGCTAAAGCATAAAAGTATCCAATTGAAACACAATCAAAAACAGAAAATCATATACAATAACCAACAACAGTTTCAGCTAGTACATAAGACAAACATTTTTAATTAGTACATAAGACAAAATAACACCACACTTATAAAGATAAAGAAATACACAGTTTGTTCCATCCCATTGTTCTATTCCAATTTGTTCCATCTTCCATCATTTCTTATAACTCCAAATCGACTTCTTCCATGCTATGGGATAATAATGAAAGCCTAATCAAAAGAAAATATAAATCATTACTTATTAAATATTAAAACAAGAATTACACAAATAAATGTGCTTGTTAATAAAATATTATAATTAAAAAAACTTACTTGTTAAAGCTCCATCAAGAAATTCAACCATCTCAAAGCTCAATAGATGTTCCGGCAACATCTAAAAAAAATTCATATCCAATAAATACTATGAAAACCAAAAAAATTTAAAACTAAATAAAAAGTAATTAAAATTTACCATTCTTTGTGGATTCAAGCCAATCACTTGTAGTTAACAAAGCTTCAACAATCTCTAGAGCTAAGCATGATCGCCTCTCATCAATCACCCTGCCACCAATACTGAATGCAGATTCAGAAGCAACAGTAGTAGCTGGAATAGCTAAAATATCCCGTGCCATTTTTGCTAATGTAGGGTACCGAGCATTATTCATCTTCCACCAATTCAAAATGTCAAAATTATTTTTTCTTGGAAACATAGCTTCCTCTAAATATTTTTCCAACTCAAATTTATTAGAATCTATAATAGTGGAAGAACGAGATTGACAATACCACTCGTCAAAGTCATGCTCATCATCCAAAGATACATTCACATGACTTTCACTTGAATTTGCATTTGTTGAACCACTAGACACAAAATAACCTAAATTTCCAGCCAACAACTCCTCATCCCCATATTCATTATACAAATCAAACATAACTGTACGAATTTTATCAATATAATCAAAAGAACTAGAACCATACCGCTGATCGTAATAATACTCCATGACATCAATTTTGAATCTTGGATCAAGAACAGTTGCAATTGCTAATGACAAAAAACATTCTTCCCAATATTTTTCAAAACTTTTCTCTCATAGGTCCTGCCATTAATCTAAGACATTCATGCTAACTGTTCTCCCACTCTCTCATCTTAAGCTTATTTTATAAATATCTCGAAAAAATAGATTAGAAGTAGGAAACTTCGAACTAGAAAAATGATTAGTTGCATCATAGAATAATTTCAAACAATCTCTCACAATGCATGCCACTGTCCATTCAACTTTTGAAGGATTACATTTATAACCTCTTTCCAATTGAGACAAACGATAATACTCCTCCTTCAAAGAAATAGAAGCATCAAGCATCAAATAAGTTGAATTCCACCTATTAAGTACATTTTTTCCTACCTTACCTTTTTTGCATTTGTCAACTTTAACTGAGTTATTGCTTTTCCAAATTTTTGATATAAAGCAGGTGACTTATTCAACAAACTCACTGTTTCTCGAATCTTTTACAAGAAGTCTCCAGCTTTTGCTAATCCATCTTGAACAATCAAATTAAGAATATGTGCACTACGTTGCACATAAAATAATGTACCAGACAAAGAAAGCAATGAATTCTCACAAAGCCACCTTTTCAATTGTCTAACCATTACATCATTTGCACTTGCATTATCAACAACCATTGAAGAAATCTTCTTATTCAAATTCCACTCCAATAACAAATCAAAAATAAAATTAAACAATGTTTCACCATCATGTGGATATGGAATCTTTCTGAATGCAATGATTTTTTTCTTCAATTCCCAAACATCTGATATATAATGTGCAGTCAAGAATGCATATGCAACATTTGAATGATCAGAAATCCATATATCGGTAGTAAAGGAAATCTTACTAGAAAGTGCATCAAAGTAATCATATAACTTTGTCTTTTCCTCCATGTAAACATTCAATATATCACTCATGATTGTATTACGACTCACAAGCTTAAAATTTGGATTCAATCCAATACAAAATTATTCAAAATATTCATGTTGAACCATGTTAAAAGAGTAGTTATGCTTGATAATCATTTTTGCCAAATCTTATCTACTCTTTTCTTGGTCAAACTTGTAAGGTTAAGCTACCTTATCACAAAAACCTTTTGTAATTGATTGTTGTACTGCTCTTCCATCATTCTTTTTTCTAAAAATGCATATACTAAGATGCTTTCTCAAGTGACTAGTTCCTTTATTACTATCACAACAAAGTTCCTTCTTATACCAATTACATCTAGCAATATCATCACCATTTTTATTTTAAACTTAGTGAAATCATTCCATACCGGTGATATTAACTTTCTTTTATGACTAGCTGTACCAGCAACATAATTTTGCATTGATCCAGTTGTTTCATCTTCAATTACCTCCTCTCCAGGAATTATCATATTTTGTTCAACTTCAACATCAATATTTTCAGGGGTTGACATTTTCTGAAATTTAAAATAAATTATATAAAAAATATTCTACGGTATCATGGTACTGATGATCATGATTATTAATAAAAAATAGGAATAAGGTAACGGGTAACAACATCTAACCAAGGTACTATAGCAGGGCTCGGATTAGGGGCAGTTGCAGTCGGCGGGACAAGGGCAGCGCAGCCGGCGGGGGAGTGGGGATGATCGACGATGTTGGTGGCCGACAGTACTCGGATCCAAGAATGATGTCAAGCAGCGAGGCAGCAAGCGGCGACCGTCGAGGGTCCGTGGTCCACCGTCTGGGGGAGTAGCAACGTAGAGGGCTCAGCCATTGGGGGAGGCGTCGGTCGTCGAGGGCTCGGCTGTCGAGGGAGGCGTCAGTCGTGGGCATGGAGGTGGAGCGTCGATGTCGAGGGCCTCGAGGCTCGGTCCACTCATAGGCAGCGTAGAGGGCTTGAATAGTCGACCGTTGGGGTGGGAGGCGGTGTTGGCCGTCGGGGGAGGTGTTAGCCATGGGCATGGAGGCGGAGCGCCGATGTGCTCGATTGCTCGAACAATCGGCTGTCGGGGGGGGGGGGAGGGCCGGAGGTGGCGTTGGCCGTCAGTGGGAGGCGTTGGCCGTGGTTGTGGAGGTGGAGCGTTGGAGGGGAATGGAGATAAGGGGATTCGCCGGCAGCTGGGCGGTTGGAAGGGAGAACGGCCAAAAGGGAAAGGGCTTGAGCACGATTTGAAGGAGGTTTTTATAATTAAAGTTTGATTAATTTTTAATCGTTGGAACATAATCCGGCATCTCACATTTATATAAATATATAAATATATTTAATATTATTTTATTTAATCGGGTCTCGGGTCTGTTGGGATCCGGATCCATTTAACTATGACTAATCGAGTCGGGATCCGGATAAACGGATCCATATTGAGATCCAGGCCCGGATTCATTGAATCCAGATGTGCAGGTCTCGGTCCGGACCCGATCCGTTGACAGCTCCCGGCAGAGACCATAAATGCCACATCGCCAAGGAAGTTGTTCGTTCTTCCAAATGTGTTGTCACCTGTTTCCGAGAATCCAAGCTCTCCTCCATGGATGCAGCCATTGTCCGCTCGACGTGTGGCCTCAATTTTGATAAGTGGGCATCCATTGGCTCTACAAACTCTACAGGAGGTATCCTAATAGCTTGGAAAACTGTTAATGTCCTCGTCAACTTATTTCTCAAAGGAACCTACTCCTTTAGCACACCACTTCCCTAATAATTTCCAGTGGCTTTTCACAAATGTTTATGGACCTGTTGATCATTCACATAGTGCATGCTTCCTCTCAGAACTCAAAAGCCTCAGAGACCTCTGGAAAGGTCCCTGGATTTTGATGGGGGACTTCAATCTAACCAGATTATTTGGAAAAGAAAAGGTTCCAAAAACTGCGGAGGAACCTCAAAGGAGTTTAACAACTTCATCACTTCACTGCAACTGGTGGATGTTAGGCTCAACCATAAATTATTTACTTGGTCAAACAACCAATAGAACCTGATCCTAGTGAGACTAGATAGATGCTTGGTGTCTCTGGAATGGATGAACACCTTCCCTCTCTCAATGTTATTGCCACTTCCCAGGGTTACATCTGACCACTGTCCACTTATCCTCCGGCACTCCCTGCCAACACCAAAATGCAAATTTTTCATATTTGAAAACTTTTTTGGTACACCGCCGAAAATTTTGATGATCTCATCGAATCATGGTAGAATGGAACCCCAACACTACCAGATCCTGCTGCTAACTTCGTTCATAAGCTTAGAAACATCAGAAGGAATCTCAAGAGATGGAATAATAACATCAACGGCAACATCATCAAGAGAAAAAATATCATGAAAAGAATACAGTAGCTAGACACTCAAGAGGAGGTATACTCTCTCTTAGACAGGGACAGAACAGAGCGAACCAACCTAAAAGAAATCCTTGGCTCGATTCTTTTGCAGAAGGAAATCCTATGGCACCAGCGATCGAGAATTCAGTGGATCCAACATGGAGATAAAAATACAAAATTCTTCCACTCCCATGCTTGTGCTAGGAAATGCAAGAATTCAATCACAAAGGTCTGGGTAAACGAAACTGAAGTTGTTGATAAAGAGGAAATCAAGAAGTTATTCGCTAGCTTCCATAGAGGCCTGTTTAGCTAAAAACTACCATCAGATGCTGAATTGAACTGGGACCGCTTGTTCCCAGCCGAGAACCAGAGCCTGGCTGCTCTTGAGAACCCCTTCATAGAAGAAGAAATCAAAGACACAGTCTTCAACTTCGCAAAAGATAAAGCACCGGGGTCGGATGGTTTCCCGATGTCCTTCTACCAACGCTATTGGAGGATCATCAAGGCAGATGTCTGCAAACTCTTCGAGGACTTTCACTTGGAGAAGACGGATCTTACAAGACTAAACTACACTTTCATGGTCCTTGTCCCCAAGAAGTCAAACAATCCATCAATCGAAGACTGCTGCCCTATTAGTCTGGTTCATGGCATTATGAAGATCATATCAAAAGTGCTCAGTTCTAGACTATCTAGCTTAATGGAATAGCTTATCCCACTGCATCGATCAGCATTTATAAAAGATAGATTCATCAACAATGGAGTTCTTGTGGTAGCGAAAAGTATAATTCACTGCCAGAAATCAAAGCAGGAAGAATTCATCCTAAACTAGACATTTATAAGGTCTTTGATAGTGTTGACTAGAACCTCCTTTTAGATCTTCTCAGACAAAGAGGGTTCGGCGCCAAATAGTTTTTCCTGGATCTCTGGTATACTCTTCTCATCAAAATTTGCACTACTAATCAATGGAGAACCCACTCTATGGATCAAAGCCCATAAAGGGATCAAGCAGGGAGACCCTCTCTCCCCTTACCTATTCATTATGATAATGGATATTCTCAACCGTATGCTTCAAACTGCACAAACTAACAATTTGGTTGCAAGTTTAGGCCCACCCTTTCAACAATATTCTGTGTCCTCGATACACGGATAACATGGTGACCTTCTAGAGGGCCTCCAAACAAGAAGTTAAGCACCTTAAATTCATTATTTACTCCTTTGAAGTGGCAAGTGGACTAGTAATTAACTTCTGAAAAAGTTCTCTCATTGGCATCGGGCTGAACTAAAACAAATATTCTCTCCTCTACGCTATCATGGGTTACTCTAAATCAGAACTACCACTTACTTACCTGGGATTCCCCCTGCATTTCAACAAACCAAAGAATCTGGATTGGGCCTTGAGCAAAAGGTGGAGAAGAAGCTTGATGCTTGGAAAGGTAGCCTACTGTCCCTGGCTGAGAGACTAGCCCTTGTTAATGCTATTTTTGGTGCCCTACTGATCTACTAGATGTTATTCTTTGAGATCCCACAAGCAACGTCTCAGCGTATTAATCAGATCAAAATTAGATTTCTTTGGTAAGGTCATAAATCATACCATGGAAGCCATTATTTAGCAAGCTGGGAGAAGGTTTTTCGGCCAATGCGTTTAGGTGGATTGGGAGTCACTAACACGCAACTATTAATCGATGCCTCTTAGCTAAGTGGTGGTGGTAATATTAAACCGAGCCCCACAGATCGTGGAGAATCCTCTTAGCTACTAAATACTTTGCAACGACTCCACCTAGCCAATGTCTGGAAGAAAAAGTGAGGAAAGCCTCCCCCCTACATAGCATTCTCAAGCTTAGCCCCTGGTTCTTCCAAAGCACTACCTTCTCTCACCAAAGAGGAGATCAACTTGCATTCTGGCATGACACTTGGATGCTGAACGAAGGACCGCTTCCCATTCCTCTTCAAACTGTTCAATGAATCAAGAGCCTCCATATCCACCTTCATGGATCTCCTCTCAACCAATCAATCAAGCGCCCACTGCTTAACAACTCAAGGAAAAGAAGAAATGAAGCTTCTGAAACAACTTGGTGTGTAACTCTCTCTATGTCTGTGGACATTCCTATCTGGAAATGATGGGTTCCTAACAACAAATTCTCTGTTAAGAACTTCTACCACTTTCTGAGCCATGGAGGGATTGAATCTTGGTTTGCCCACATCATCTGGAAGCTCCCCATCCTAGAAAAGATTAAGATCTTTTCTTGGTTAAGCTACCATGACAAAATCCTCACAGTAAAAAACCTAAGGAAGAGAAACAGGCCGGTGCTTGCAAAATGTCTGAATTATCGGGAAGAAGAAGAATCCACGGATCATCTCCTACTATCTTGCCCCTTTGCATCCCTTACTTGCCAACTTCTTCAGGGCCCTCTACTAAACAAGTCTCTTGTATTTGTTAGTTCTCTATCACATCTTGACTAATCTAAAAGGAAAGAAACCACATTGAGTCTTTGAATTCCATGCAACATCCCCAAGCTCCATATTTCTCAAAGCTGCTGTGTTGCTCAAAGAGTACCCTCTCTTCTACGAAGGAAATGTTAAGCTTCCAATCTTACAGACTGTCAAATACTTTCAGGAAAACCTACCCATAAGAAGAGTTTGAAGTCAGGGCTTATACTGGTATTTGGCTTGTTCATCCTTATAAAACATGTCTTACCTGTATAGTGCCAGTGCCACACAAACCATCGATTCCCTTTCTACCTCACCCTAATCCCCTCACTTCACCCGCTACTAGTCTCTGCCGTATGAAAACAAATTGGTTTCCCTCTGGTTTATGTTATCTTGTTAGTTGCCACGCTTGGCAACCATTCCATTGTATACCCTACTTTAAAAAATATACTTTCCGGTGGGTCCCCCTCCCGTTCTTATTAAAAAAAAGGGTAAAGCTTCTAGATAGCCAAGATGCATCTGAATCCCCCAATAAGCTTGGAAAGCTTTTGTGTGCTCTATTAAAATTCTAAATTTGATCTGAAGCATAGCTAGACATATATGGTAGAAGATCAACCATTTTGAATTTGCTCCTACGAGTTAGCTTGAATTGTCTCCATATATGAAATGAGCCTACATAAAGAGACAAAGGACAAAAGGTTAAGGAAAGAACCAATAGCTTAGTAAGCCGCATGAAATATACATCCAAGATGAAGTGTTCAAAATCCCTAACAGTTGTATTTCCCCACTAATTAAAAAGCCTCACATGTCAAGAAATGTGAGCTCTTGTATTGAGAAGTGTACGAAGTAGCTGATAGTGGAAAGCACAACACTATTTGGGTATCCAGGCATAACATGACATAAATTTCCTTTTTTGCCATGATAATAAAATCAACCTGCTACTTTGCCATAATGAAGCAGTACTGATCCAGCATAATATCACTGTTATACACAATCGATCTCCCTCCAATCAAATCAGGTTCGACCAATCCACCAGAGGTCCGATCGATCCACCAGCTAGGTCCGACTAACCCAGTTCAGCCAGGCCCATATCGGTCCAAAACGGGCTGCTCCAAGGATGGTCCAGAGGTCCCTTCCAGCTGGTACCAGAATTCATTACAATAGATTCCCTGACATCTCGACACCATTACTCTGTAGATCTCACGGCGCCATTCCCTCCTGGTACCGCCTGGCTACTACCGATATTCTTCTAAGGGCAAATCGGTCATTTCCAGCCTAGCCCCTAACAGATTCAGGTAAAGTTCCGTACCTATATAGGGTAAAGGGGGGGACCCCAAGGTAAGCAGGCTCTTCCTTCCCCACGAGCTATCTCCTTTGTAATTCCTCCATTCTGTTGCTCCAAGTCTCCAACTGATTTAGCCATCGGAGTGTCCCCCGCCGGAATACCACCTACTTGTGGGACCTTTTTTGCAGGAACCGGGAGACGCGCATTCCAGCAAGCCCGGTCGAGGAAGCCTGAATACCTCCAACAGGAGAGGTCGCTCCCAGGCGAGCTCAGGAGAACCTCTCAGGGAGAATGATGTCGCCCAGCCTACCATCATCCCGGGATAGCAGCAGTTCCAGACCCTTCTGAATCGACATTCTTGCCGCCGCAGTTTAGAATCTTCAAGACGCGGCCAATGACAGACAGTAGCCGCTCGCGTTATCCAGAACCAATCATCCACCTAATGCCAAAGGAAGTCGACAGCAAGAAGTTCCTCGACACCACTCCCACGTGCCCTGGAGCCCTGAAGGTTGCAAAGGACTCATGCCGAGGGAAAAGATTGAGGTCCACTCACACTCTTCCATGGATCGATCTTGACGACGATTAACGATGCCATGAAGACTCGAGGGACTACACCAGCAGCTCCAACGCATGGAGGAGCAAATTGCCGAACTGGTTGACCGGCAAAAAGGAGGAAGTGATGGCTGTACGACTCCCGCCTACCATTCTCCGCCAGAATTATGGGGAGAAACTATCCCCGTCATTTCAAGATCCCCCGGTGGATGCCCCGGACCTGAACGATCGCGTGGCTATGTCGGCCTTCAAGAAGGGGCTGCGACCGTCCAGGCTCACTTTCTCACTGGACAAAAAGTTCCTGACAAGCTTCTCCGAACTACTGGCCCGGCCCAAAATATGCCTTGGCAGAAGAATAAGCGGCAAGCCGATGCCAGGCTGAAGGGAGGTCGGCTCCCAGAGGAGGAGTGATAGGGCTCCTGAAGTTCAACCTCCCAGCAATGGCACCAACTCGTCGACACGCAGCCCTAAGTCGAAGGACTTTTCCAGGAGGTTCGAGGCTTACACACCTCTCTCCCCCGAGAAAGAAAATCCTTATGGAGATAGAGAAGGAAACCTTCCTGCAAAAGCCTTGCCTGATGAGGAGTCCTTCCACATCGAGGAGCAGGGACAAGTACTGCTGGTTCCATCGTGACCACTAGCACAGCACAGAAGATTGCCTCCAGTTGAAGGACACGATCGAAGATTTGATCAGGCGAGGGTACCTGCACAAATACGTCTGACCCCAGAGGAGCTGGGCTGAAAACTTCCATTGCTAAAACCCTCCAAAGGGAACAGAGCTGCCCAACCAACGCCCCATTAATGGAAATGTTGGCATGCTCCATCACCGGTCCAACTGAGGGACGAGGGAGGTCGGGACATCTCAAAGAGGCCTCGGAGTTATAATGCAATTAGTTTCTTTCGACGAAGACCTCCTAGAGACCTAGATCTCTGGGAACGATCCCGTTATTGTGTCGGTAGTAATTGTCAATTATGATGTAAGAAGGATCCTCATTGATAATGGAAGCTTCACCGAAGTTTTGCTATATGATGCCTTTGTTAGAATGAACCTGCCTAGAACTAGGCTGCAAGAATCCCCAACACTGTTGACTGGGTTCGGAGGGAACTCTGTTGATATAGAGGGAGAAATAACTCTGCCCGTAACCATCAGGTCAAAGCCTTATCAAAAAACCCTCCCCATCAATTTTGTGGTCGTCCGCACGACATTAGCCTACAATGCCATTTTAGGGTGACCAGTCCTGAACAAGTTTCGAGCCATTATGTCTACTTGTCACTTGGCAAAGTTCCCGACTTGGAACTGGATCGGAGTGATGAGAGGGATCATAGGATGGCTAGATAATGTTTGACCATTCAGGACAGACAATCGGGAGACCGTTCCATCTTGGAACAACTTGATCCCAGGTCCAAAATGATTGCTACGGAGAACCGGTCGAGAGGATCCTATTCGTACCTCTTAGGAAGGATGATCCTATTAGGGTCCTGCAGATCGGGAGCACGCTCAGTGAGGAGGCCAAATCAGAGCTGGTCAGCTTCCTATGGGACAATGCCGATGTCTTCACCTTGTCGGCATCCGATATGCCAGGCTCCCGTCGGAAGTCATAACCCATCAGCTTAGGTGGACCCTACCTACAAGCTTGTCCGACAGAAGAAAGACTTCGTCCTTGAGAGACAGAGGGCGGTTAATGAGGAGGTCAAGAAGCTCCTCGAAGCTGGATTCATCAGAGAAGCCCACTACCCTGACTGGCTGGCAAATATCGTGATGGTGAGGAAGGCCAATGGAAAGTGAAGGATAGGTGTGGACTATACTGACCTTAATAAGGCCTGCTCGAAGGACAGCTTTTTCCTTACCAAAGATCGACCAACTGGTGGATGCTACCCGCCTGTCATCAACTTCTGAGCTTCATGGACGCCTTCTCCGGGTATAACTAGATCGGCATGGACCTGGAAGATGAGGAGAAGATAGCCTTCATCACTGACAAAGGGTTGTACTGCTATAAAATTATGCCCTTCGGCCTAAAGAATGCCGGAGCCACATTCCAGAGGCTGATCAACAGGGTCTTCAAGGGACAACTTGGAAGAAACATGGAGGCATATGTTGACGACATGATAGTCAAGAGCCTCTAGAGAGTCGACCACATCATGGATCTCAAAGAGTCCTTCGACATCCCGAGACACCACCAAATGAACCTGAACCCTGCCAAGTATACTTTCGGGATGACCTTGAAAAATTTCTCGACTTTCTGGTCACCCAGCGAGGAATTAAGATAAATCCGGATAAAATCAAGCGCGTCATCAACATGGGGCATCCAACATGATGCATGCATATGAAGGACATAAGAAGAATAAGAAAATCATTTAAAATAAACAATGATTTCAGATCATGTTATTGATTTATTCCCAAAAAAAGACTAGATCAGGTTCGGGTTTCATGCAACAGTTAGAATTCCTATCCACATGCTAGAACTATCAACAAAATAAAATAAGTAAAGGATCCTAGGTCAAAGAAGGCCTATTAGGAGCATGTTCATATTCAAAAAATCAGACAAAAAGAGATGGAATTAGGTTTGGCATACCAGGCAATGATTTCTAGTTGATGTGGAAGAGATCGCTCTGCTCAGATTGGTGCCTGGATGATCCAGTCCTTTTTCCGCAATCTGCCGGCTTTTTATGAGCTTCGTTCAAGATCAAAGAAGAATTCATCCAGAAGGCATGGCACCGGAGGGATCCTGCAAATGTCAAGGGTTAGTGATGTAGAATATGAGAAAAATATTAAACAGGATGGAAAGAAGAAGGTTGGGTGGAAGAGAGGTTGCAGGGCTGGCGGCTTTTGATGAAGCTTTGGGCGTCTGGATCTTGGAGAGGGTTGATGGTGGGCATCTTAGGGCTCTTGCTTGGATGGACAATGGCTAGGGTTTAGTAAGAAGAAAAAGGAACAAGTCTCACACACACTTCCAAAGAACACAAATTATCACAAGAAAATTCACCAGAGTTTTAATTCATGAAAAGAGATTGATTACAAGAGGGGGAGGGGTGGGTATTTAAAATTCATTCAACCCTTTCCTTGTCAAACTAAAGTACACAGTTGAATAGGATTAGGAGAATAAAGTTGAGTAGAATAAGGAGTACATAATTTGAATAGAATTGGTAGACTGAAATCCTTGTAGAACTTGGGCATCAACTCCTTCTTGGACTTGGAAGCTTTGACTTTTTTCCATGGGCTTGGACTGGTAAGAAATTCTTGCTGGGCTTGGACTGGGTCAAAGCCTTGGGCATCTTGGACTGGGTCAAAATATGGGGCGCCAACTTCATGATGGGCTGGGGGGCGTTAATTGTTATGGGCCTTGGACTGGGGCACCAAGGATAAGGATATGGGGTGGCACTTCTTCATAAAATCTTGTGGGCTTGAGGCGCCTAAGGCCTGGTATACTGGGGCACCATCTCTTGGAGGGCTTGGACAGCATGAAGAAATCCAAATGATGGGTTGGTGACTTAAATAGGGTCCAAAGGTCCTCCTCTTGAATAAAAATTATATGGACTCAAAAAGGCCTAACTGACAAGACTCAAAATAGGCCTTAATAAATAATGAACTCACTAAAGATAAACAGACTCAATGGACTAAACAAGAAACTTCCACCAACTTAGTGAATCCAACTGGCTCACTTTATTATAGGACTCACAAAATTTGGATTTCATTACAAGACTTAAAAAAATTGACCAACACATGACTTAGAGACAAATTGAAGCTTGAAGTCTATGTCTGATTTGATGTCCCCATCAAAAATTTAATATTTTCAAGTTTTGTTGTACATGACATTGAGTTTATTTGATTGCATGATATGATATACTAGTATGTTCTTGTTATTTTCAGAATTATATTATTACTGGTATGATCGTATGGAAACCTTACTGGGCTGTAAAAGCTCACTCATTGATTATTTCCAGAGACTCAAGATGCATAGCAAGGATTGGACTGGGCGTGAGACTGAACATCGACATTTAGTTTTATTTAGTTAATTCGGTTGCTGATTTCTTAGTATGGATCAGTGGACCATTTTGTATTTTTGATTTGAATAAAAGAATTATTTAATTATATTTATATTTTTAAATATGTTGGTATAATTGCTATGATTTTAAATGAAGTGACCTTGTATACCTAGGCCTGGCATTATCTCTAGGATAAAACCTAGGTCGTGCAGCCGGTCACGTAGCCGATTCCAGTATAGGATTCCGGGTGTGACAGCTTGGAGGGTAAAAAAGCTTTCTAACCAATTTTGAAATTGGTTTAAGGTTTGTATATGGAGGCTATGATGATTTTGGGATGTATGTTTTCTGATTCAACTATTTCTAATGACAGCAATCTTGGATGACCTTCTTTTATAGGTAACCGATTATAGTTGTTTTGATTTAGTTACAGATTAAATAGTAGATTTGAACCTCCTCTTTCTCTTTCTTTATTTATTGTTCTAACTTTTTGATGATTAAATATTAGATTTGATCTTTTGATATAATTTAAATTATATGATATAGATGGATAAATATATTGTCGTTAATGTGGATTTGGGAAGTGATGATGATATGGCCAATGAATCAGTACCCATGGATTCTAATACAGCTGTAGTAGGTGATTCTATATATGGTAAACATAAACAGGTTAAACGAGTTGGATCGGGTTGGATTGTATTTACTAGATTATTTATTTATTAAACGGGTTAAACAAGTCAGGTTGAGTCGGGTTAGCAGGTTACCTGTTTAATAAATGAGTTAAATGGATTGGATCGAGTTACCTGTTTATTAAATGGATCAGGTTCATATTTTAAATTATAATCGATTTAATAAATAGATCGGATTCAGGTTGAGACTTTTCTGATCCGACCCGAATATGACTCGATCCTTGTATACCCAATCTGACCTGATTGCCAAACCTAATCAAAAGCCCAGGGATGGCAACAAAACCCAAATTCATGGGTACTCGACCCGCTCGACTCGATTGGGTCGGGTAGTCAATGCTTTGACAGGGTTTGGGCCGGGTTTGGATAAAATCCGAATGCTTAACTTTGAATTAGGCCCAGACTGGATAAATATACACCCGACCTGAACCCGACCTGAATTATTTTAATATTTAAATATATAATTAATATATATTATATTAAATATATTATATTAATTATTAATTATTAGTTATTAAATTTTAAAATATTAAAAACCTTTATCCTAATCATTATTTTTCATAAATAAGGGAATTATAAATTATAATTTGTAATTGTAAACCCCGATTAATCTCCAGCTCCCCTCTTCCTCTTCGATGGCTCTTTCTCCTTTCGGATCGTGTTGAACTAAAAATGTAGTTAAATTTTATTTATTTGATGTATGTATAATTTATAAAATGACAAATGATTTTAAAGTTAATAAAATAAAATTATATTTAATATGACTCAATTGGATTCGGGCCGGTAAATCTGAATTATCTGATACCCGATTGAGATGAGTTTGGATAAAAAAATTCAGTCCCGATAGTGTTTGGGCCCGGTTTGGATAGTTTTATTGAGTATTTGGGTTTGGATTTGAATAGTTATGCACTCGGCCTGAACTCAGCCCATTGCCTCCCTACAAAAGCCTTCTCTATATCAATGTTCAATAACATTAGGTGATGGCTAGGGAAGCATAATGTAGGGAATGTATTAACTCTTGATCCTTTAAGTATTATCAATAATATTCTCCCTGGAACAAAGGACACTTGAGAATAAGAAACTAATATAGGAATACATTTAGCTATCGTTGTAGCCAAGATCTTAGCAACATTTTTATAGATTGTATTAGTAAGGTTTATAGGACAGAAATGAGAGGCACAAAGGAATAGAAACTTTAAATGATATGGCTACATCGCTGACGTGGAGCGCGTGTCAGGTCCAGCTGACGCGGTCAGTACCACGTGGATTTTTTCTTTCAAAAGATCTCCCGTTCGGGAAGAAGTGCTCCTGCTCCTTCGCCAGGTGGCACCCCAAGATGGGTCCACCTCGACGAAGTCGAGCCTCTCTCTGCCACTCCGCCGGGTGTCCACCCAAGGTCCACCTCGGTCGAAGCTGGCGACCCCCTCACTCCCTCGCCAGGTGGCACCCAAAGATGGGTCCATCTCTGCCGAGGTCGAGCCGGGCCCTCCTGCTCCTTCGCCAGGTGGCACCCCAAGATGGGTCCACCTTGATCGAAGTCGAGCATCTCTTTGCCACTCCACCGGGTGTCCACCCAGGAGGGGTCCACCTCGGCCGAAGCTGACGGCCCCTCGCTCCCTCGCCAGGTGGCACCCCCAGACGGGTCCACCTCTGCCGAGGTCGAGCCGGGCCCTCCTGCTCCTTCGCTAGGTAGCACCCCAAGACGGTCCACCTCGCCGAAGTCGAGCATCTCCCTGCCACTTCGCCGGTGTCCACCCAGGAGGGGTCCACCTCGGTCGAAGCTGGCGGCCCCTCGATCCCTCGTCAGGTGGAATCCTAAGACGGGTCCACCTCTGTCGAGGTCGAGCCGGGCCCTCTTGCTCCTTCGCCAGGTGGCACCTGACGGGTCCACCTCGACCGAAGTCGAGTCTCTCCACTGCCACTCCGCCGGGTGTCCACCCAGGAGGGGTCCACCTCGGTCGAAGCTGGCGGCCCCTCGCTCCCTCGCCAGGTGGCACCCCAAGATGGGCCCACCCCTGCCGAGGTTGAGCCAGGCCCTCCTGCTCTTTCGCTATGTAGCACTCCAAGACGGGTTCACCTCGATCGAAGTCGAGCATCTCCTTGCCACTCCACCGGGTGTCCACCCAGGAGGGGTCCACCTCGTCGAAGCTGGCGGCCCCTCGATCCCTCGCCAGGTGGCACCCAAGACGGTCCACCTTTGCCGAGGTCGAGCCGGGCGCTCCTGCTCCTTCGCCATGTGGCACCCCAAGACGGGTCCACCTCGGTCGAGCATCTCTTGCCATCTGCCACTCCGCCGGGTATCCATCCAGGAGGGGTCCACCTCGCTGAAGCTGGCGGCCCCTCGCTCCCTCGCCAGGTGGCATCCTAAGACGGGTCCACCTCTATCGAGGTCGAGCCAGGCCCTCCTGCTCCTTCACCAGGTGGCACCCCAAGACGGGTCCACCTCGGCCGAAGTCGAGCATCTCTCTGCTACTTCGCCGGTTGTCCACCTCAGGAGGGGTACACCTCGGCCGAAGTGGCAGCCCCTCGCTCCCTCTCCAGGTGGCACTCCAAGACGGGTCCACCTCTGCCGAGGTCGAGCCAGGCCCTCCTCTCTGCTTTCGCCAGGTGGCACCCCAAGATGGGTCCATATCGGTCGAAGTCGAGCATCTCTCTACCACTCCGCCGGGTGTCCACCCAGGAGGGGTCCACTCGACCGAAGCTGGCGGCCCCTTGCTCCCTCGCCCAGTGGCACCCCAAGATGGGTCCACCTCTGCCGAGGTCGAGCTGGGCCCTCCTGCTCCTTCGCCAGGTGGCACCCCAGACGGGTCCCCCTCGGTCGAAGTCGAGCATCCCTTTGCCAGTCCGCCGGGTGTCCCACCCAGGAGGGGTCCACCTCGGCCGAAGCTGGCAGCCTCTCGCTCCCCGCCAGGTGGAACCCCAAGACGGGTCCACCTCTGTCGAGGTCAAGCCAGGCCCTCCTGCTCCTTCACCAGGTGGCACCCCAAGACGGGTCTACCTCAGCCGAAGTGGAGCATCTCTCTGCCACTCCGCCGGATGTCCACCCAGGAGGGTCCACCTCAGCCAAAGCTGGCAGCCCCTCGTTCCCTCACCAGGTGGCACCCCAAGATGGGTCCACCTCTGCCGAGGTCGAGCCAGGCCCTCCTGCTCTTTTGCCAGGTGGCACCCCAGGACGGGTCCACCTCTGCCGAGGTCGAGCCAGGCCCTCCTGCTCCTTCGCCAGGTGGCACCCCAGGACGGGTCCACCTCGATCAAAGCCGAGCATCTCTCTGCCACTTCGTCCGAGGTGGACCCCTCCTGCACTTCGCCGGGTGTCCACCCAGGAGGGGTCCACCTCGGACGAAGTTGGCGGCTCCTCTCTCCCTCGCCAGGTGGCATCCCAAGACGGTCCACCTCTGCCGTGGTCGAGTCGGGCCCTCCTGCTGCTTACCAGGTGGCACCCCAGATGAGTCCACCTCGACCGAAGTCAAGCATCTCTCTGCGCCACTCCGCCGGGTGTCCACCCAAGAGGGTCCACCTCGACCGAAGCTGGCGGCCCCCTCGCCAGGTGGCACCCCCAGACGGGTCCACCTCTGCCAAGGTCGAGCCAGGCCCTCCTGCTCCTTCGCCAGGTGGCACCCCAGACGGTCCACCTCGGTCGAAGCCGAGCATCTCTCTGCCACTCCGTCCGTCGGTGTCCACCTAGGAGGGGTCCACCTCGGACGAAGCTGTAGCCCCTCTCTCCCTCGCCAGGTGGCACCCCAAGATGGGTCCACCTCTACCGAGGTCGAGCCGGGCCCTCCTGCTCCTTCGTCAAGTGGCACCCCAAGATGGGTCCACCTTGGCCGAAGTCGAGCCTTTCTCTGCCACTCCGCCAGGTGTCCACCCAGGAGGGGTCCACCTTGGCCGAAGCTGGCAGCCCCTGCTCTACTGCCAGGTGGCGCCCCCTGACGGGTCCACCTCGATCGAGGTCAGCCATACTCTGCAAAGCCTCGGGTAGGCAAAGACACGGGTCGCGAGGTCGCCACTAGAGCTAGCGTGCGCCGCGCTCCATACAAGGCGCCAGTATGGCCTGCAGTGACATGCGAAATTTCGTTTACACCAGTTAGTCAGGGCCCCGCAACCAAGGAATGAAATCCTAGCGGGCAGGAGCTTGAAACGGCTGGAAGCCCACCGTCAACGTCCCGAAAGAAGAGCTCCCGCGCTCGGCCCAAGGCCTCACCAGTCTTTCCCCTTTCATGACACACTGCGAACGAGGCGGGCCAGCCACTTAACTCCCGGACTCGAAGAAGAAGGGGAAGGAGAAGGTCCAGAGGTCTCAAGGAGCCCCCTGGAGGGACGTGGGTTGAAGGCAGTTTGGTGGTATAAAAGGGACGGTAAAAATGGACGAAAAGGTAGGCCAAAAAGGGGGAGAACATCGAGAGAACGATCCGGGGGATCCCAGGAAGTCCTCAGGCGTGAGCTCGGTGAACCCCGCGCAGGAAGCCGGGGTTCAACTCCTCTCTTCCTACACTTCTTTCATTTACATCTCCTCTAAGCACGGGAATCTTCCGGAACCCGTCTTGGAGGTCCTGTTCCATCTTGCCGCTCTCTTACTTGACCGTCGAGTGCCCCCCCCGCCGGAATCCCCGGCCCGGTCTCTGACTTTATTTTGCAGGTCCGGAAGCTTGGAGATTTCGAGGTGAGAGAATCCGAGAACCGGCGCCAGCTCACGAGCTGTAGGCCACCGCGGTGAGATCGGCAACATTAAAAATAAGAGCAATGCATGTCTGCTTCCAAATATGTGGCATAATTGAAGTCCGGAAAAATATTTTACTACTGCAATAACATCTACCTTGATAAGGTCCAAGAAAATTTGAAAGAAGAAAGGCTGAAAATCATCAGGATTAGGAGATTTGTCCGGATGAAAATAAAAAATGGCTTCTTAAATTTAGTTTGAGTAATATCAGAAATTTATTCTTTATTATGAGTAGTAGTAAGAGTACGAAGCATTTGAGAAAAAAGTCCTCTATCGGATACAAATTAATATTCCACTTGGCACTAAAGCATTGATTAAGAATATCTCGGATACCATCTTCTGATCAACTATTTTTCTGAATCAATTTTTAAATGAGTTATTTGATTATGCCGATGCTTTAAAATAATATATCTATAATATTAATAGGTGTTAGCATCACCTTTCTTAAGCCAAAGAATCCAAGACTTTTGTTTTCAAAAAAATTCTTGCATACAAAGATTTTTATAGTATGCTCTCACAGAAGAAAGTAGAAAGGAATGTTGATCATTTCAGAGACTCCCCTGAGTAGCTTCAAGCTCTTTTAGGGAAAGGATACGAGATATTAGAAATTAAAGGTTTGAAATTAGTTGCCTGGATTTTTTCTATTCCAATGACCGACCCATCTTCTGACATTGTCAAGAAGAATAGAGATCTTATCAGTAGGAGAGCCTTGATAATGAGTAGCCCAAGTAGATTTATAACTTCCTTAATATCCTGCCAATTATCTAGAACTCTCTCTTTCAAATCTAAATAGAGGACGATGCCTTTTCCTTTCATGGGTCACTGAATGAAGAAGTGGACAATAATCCGAAGCAAATCTAGCCAAATGGACCATTAAGGATTTAGGATAAAGATCAAACTAGCTTTTAGGGACAAAAACATGACCTAACATTTCCCAAATCCTGGCCAAGTCAAGCCTATTGTTACACCAAGTGTATTTAGGTCCATGAAAACCAAGGTCAATCAGACTATTATCATGAATAAAGATCTAAATTCTCTTATATCTCTATCAACTTTCAACTGTTTTCCTCCCTTCTTGTCTTCACCAAAAAGGATAACATTGAAGTCACCAATTAAAAGCAAATCTAGCCAAATGAGCCATTAGAGATTTAGGATAAAGATCAAACTAGATTTTAGATGTCACGCCCCAAATTCGGCACCTAATTCAGTATGCAACCGATCGCACGAACTCTAGAATATATTCTAGAAATTATGCAAGGCCTAAAATTTATTATAACTTCAACTTTCAAGAATATCATTAATCACAATTCATAAGAATACATAACGTAAAAAATAATGTAACTTATATGTTTACAATTGCAGTCATCCTTTAATCATCTGCTTGGTAGTAATGATCCTCTAACTATTCATCATTTTATCACGAACCCAATCCATCGCCAGCTCGGATATCTGCATAACTCTAAGAAGGTAGGAAAGTAGGGGAGTGAACTTTACAATCCAGTAAGGACTCTGTACAATCACACCATAATAATATTGTTTGAAATTAACATGGAAATAGAATAATCATGTCATGCAACTAAACAACTCAAATGTCATATATAATAAAGCCTTTGAAAAATCATGCTTTCTTTTTATATTTCAATTTAGTCATCTTTCTTCTTTAGGGTCTAGACTAACCATGATCATGCTCCAGCCCATGACTGGCAATCTCGATGTCATACTTCAGCCTGTGACTAGCAAACTCATTGTCACACTGTAGCCTGTGATGGACAATCTCATTGTCACACTTCAGCCTGTGACTGGCAATCTTGGTGTTATACTCCAGCCTATACTGGCAATCTCAGTATTACACTCCAACATGTGATTGGCAATCTTATTGTCACACTTTAGCCTATGACTAGCAAATCTCATTATCACACTTCAGCCTATGATTGGCAATTTCAGTAACCACAATCATGCCCGTAGCGTGGTTAGTCCAAATACCTCATTTTCTTCATTACCACTTTATCAATTCACTTCATGTTGTCAAACATCATGTTGTTAAGTCATGTCATTTCAAGACTTCCAATAGCCGCATCACAATCCAAATCATGCAAAATACTCTTGTTTGTTTGAATATAACATACAGAAAATATAAATAATAATACCAACAATCACAAATATCCATCGTGAAAAATTGAAATATACAATGCATAAAAATCATTCATGTCAATGCTCATATCCAAGGATCAAAATTATACTATGTAAAATATATTTATAAACTGGTGATCGTGTTCAGAAATTCTTATTTTTACTGGTACAGACTTAATACATCCGATACCAATATGTACTCGAATCCCGATCTAGGTGCTAGTAATTTGCTCAATGTCCTCTATCCTGAAAGTTATCCTACAATAATATTCTTAATATCAATAAAACTTTATAATAATTATAAATTCAAAACCTGCTATCCGAATTTCTTCTACAATCCATTTGCTAATACCCTAACTTCATAATTTCCTTAGAGAAAAATATTTAAATCTTTCATTTTAATTATTTATTTATTTAACTTGCTCTTTCTTTTCTCTCTTTTCTTTTCTCCATCTTTTCTCTCTCCTCTTTCTCTTCTTTCTCTTTCCTCTTTCCTCTTTCTCTCTTCTTTCTCTTTCCTTTTTCTCTCTCTTCTTCCCTCTCCTCTTTCTCTTTCTCTTCCTCTCTTCTTTCTCTTCTTTCTCTCTCTTCTTTCTCCTTTTTCTCTCTCTTCTTCCTCTCCTCTTTCTCTTCTCTCTTCTTTCTCTTCTTCTTCTTTCTCTTCTTTCTCTCTCTTCTCCTCTTCTCTCTTTCTCCTCTCTCTTTCTCTTTTTCTCTCTCCTCTCTCTCTCTCTTCTCTCTCTTCTCTCTCTTCTCTCTCTTCTTCTTTTTTTTTCTTTTCTTTCTTTCTTTTCTTTTTTTTTTTCTCTTTCATTTTTTTCTTTTTTTTTACTTTTTCTTTCCTTTTTTTCTCTCTCTCTCTTCTCCTTTTCTTCTCTCCTCTTCTTCTCCTCTTTTTCTCCCCCTCTCATCTTCTTCTCTGCCGAACAAGGGTCCTTCCCCTCTTTTTTTTTGTTTTCTCTTCTCTTTTTCTTCTCTTCTTCTCCTCTCTTCTTCCTCTCTTTCTTCCCCTCCCTTCTTCTTTTTCTCTACCCAAACAGGGGAGTTTTCACACTCATCATTCTAGGACCCATGGCGGCAGTCATCGTCGCGGTGCCGCTCGTCCCAAGACCCGTGGTGCTTCCCCTCCCACCTTGGCTCAAGCTCAGAGAGGGAGTCATCCTGGGAGTGGTGGCGACAGTGTCATTGCAGTGGCATTCGTCCGTACTTGGGGACGAGGCGGTTGGGTACGGAGCCACAAGAGGAGAGGGCGGCGTAATCATCCTTGTCGAAGGAGAGGAGGAAGACGGTGGAGGAGGCAACACAGCGAGTGGCGAAGGCACCGAGCTCCACAGTAAGGGTTTTCCTCCCTCTCTTTTTCTTTCTCTTCTCTCCTTCTCCTCTCTTCTTTTTCTCTTTCGTCCTCCATTATTGTTCCTCTCCTTATAGCTGGACAAGTCCAAGTCTGGTTTGATTTTGGACTTGATGAAGGGGCGGGATTCTAATATGATGCAGGATGATATGCAAGGGATGAACATGAATAAAATCATATTAAAGCAAGCAAATATTTTTAGATTTGTTTATGGTTTAATTTTTGAAACTAGACAAGACTAGGTTAGGGTTATCCTGTATCAATTAGCATCCTACACACATGCTAGATCAATCAAAAGGAAGAAAATCAGGATCCTAGGTATAAGAAGGCCTATTAGAAGCATGTTCAACTTCAAGAAATCAGACAAAGTGAGTTGGTAATTGGACTAAACTTATCAGGCAATGATGTCTTGATACCGTAGATGAGATTGCTCTGCTCAGATCGATTCCTGGATGATCCGGCCACTTTTCACGGATCCGCCAACTTTTTATCAGCTTCGTTCGGAGGCAAAGAAGACTTCAACCGATGATGGTTTCACCAGAGGGATCTTGCAAACGTCAGGGGTTAGGGTCATAGATGATGAGAAAAAATAATAAACTAGAAGAGATAAGAGTGGAGGGTGGAGGAAGCTTCAGGTGGCTGGCAGCCAGTTAAAGAAGGGGATGCCTAGCTTGGATGAAGGTGGGCATCCTTGGGCTTCAGCTGGAAGGTGGAACGGCTAGGGTTGATGGAAGAGGAAAGGAAGGTCGGCGGCTAGGGTTTGCTCACAGGAAAAATAAAACAAGTCTCACACCACATAATTTAACTGAGTAACTTTAGATTGTATTCATGAAAAAGAGATTGATTACAAGAGGGGGAGGGGTGGGGTATTTATAGACCAACCAGCCCTTTCCCTGTCAAACTAGAAGTACACAATATGAATAGGATTAGAAGAACAAAGTTGAGTAGAATGAGGAGTACATAGTTTGAATAGAATTGGTAGACTGAAATCCTTATAGAACTTGGACATCAACTCCTTCTTGAACTTGGAAGCTTTGACTTTTCTCCATGGACTTGGACTGGTATGAAATTATTGCTGGGCTTGAACTGGTTGACTCATTGCTGGGCTAGGATGGCATCTTCTTTGACTGGTCAAAGCCTTGGGCACTAATGCAGATGGACTAGGTCAAGGCCTTGGGGAGGGGCGCCAAGATGAATGGGCTTTGGACCTGGGGTGCCAATTGAGGTGGACTAGGATGGGTGCCTACTCCAGTGGGCTCTAGGATGTGCGCCAACCTGGTGGACCTTGGGCTGGGGTGCCAATGCTTGGGACCTTTGGGCATCATGAAAGGGGCCTAGGTCAAGGACTAGGTTGCTGGAGTAGGGGTCTGATGGATCTCTTGATCTGATGGATCTCTTGATCTGATGACTCTCCCTCTTGGTTCTTGTCTTGAAGGAAAATAAAGGACTCATATTGGACTAAAACAAAGAGACTTCAACTGACTTAATTAACTGAATCAGCTCACCTTATTACAGGACTCAAAGTTTAGACTTCATTACATGACTCAACAGAAATGACCAATACATGATTTAGAAATTGGAACCTTGAAATCCTGATCTGCTCCTGATGTTCCTACATTGGGACTCCTATCGAAGAAGGAAAATGATCGTAGGTCATCTTCTCAATTTTTTTTGGTGCCGGGTATTACATTAGAGAAAAAAATGATCTAATATTTTTTAAATCTGGTCTAATCAAGCCTATTATTATCCCAAGAGTATTTAGATCCATGAAAACTAAGATCAATCAGGCTATTGTCATGAATAAAAGATCTAAATTCTCTTTTATCACTGTCAACTTTCAACTGCTTTCCTTTTTTCTTGTCTTCACCAAAAAGGATAGCATTGAAGTCACCAATTAAAAGCAAGGGCAATTGAGGTGTTGTATCCTTGAGGGCCCATTTTTTATAAGTAAATATCATGAAAAACTTAGTCAGCATTTTTATTGACCAACTTGTCTATTTTTTTACTTTTCAAGAGAGATAACTTACTTTGATAGCATTTATCAAAATCTTATCCACTGAAAAGTGGTTAAATCATTTCCCCACCTAAAATAAATATTCAATTTTTTTTCTAAAATACCATCTTCCTCATTTCTAAGGCTCTGTGATTCAATGCCCAATAACTTAGTTATCTACTATCTCAAACCCTACTCCTCATAAAAGAAATTATGAAAAATATGAATAAATTTTAGAAACTTATCCAGAAAAGTAATAATATAAAACAACATGGATAATAAATTTTGAAACTACCTTTCCATGCATAAAAAAATATAGATAATCTTTTTTCTATCTAAATATTATTTTAAAAATAATTTTCCAAAAATATATAGATTCCTAGCTAAATCTTTTACCAGCAAAAGAATGGATCCTTAAGTATCATGGATAGTTTTGAAGCCGATCCATATTAAAGAGTTTTAAATATTTTTTATTTTTTATTTCTTAAAGTACCCTGTTTCAAATTTATTTTCCAAAATACACCGTTTTGGCCAGGTGGGAACTCACAGGTTCCACCTACAAGTTCTTCTAAAAATACTTTAATTAAAAAATAAAAATAAAAAAATAAGAAATTAATAAAAAAATTAAATAAACTAAATATTAAAATACATTGTATATATTTATAATAACATGATATTTTATAATAATATGAAATGTTATAATAATATATTATAATATATTGAACATGTGATTTTATTATCCATGAAATCATATTTTTAAAAATTATATAATAATATATTATTTATGTATTATAATATATAATATACTATATTATTATTTTAATATAAATAATCTATTATAAGCTAATATATTATAATATAATAATATTATATATTATAATATAGTGTATTTGTTAATGTGTGTGCACCTGTCATGATGGTCGCGGTGTCATGCCGAGTGCCATCGATATCGTACGACGAGATGGGGCATCATCAAGTAATGGGGTTGGAGAAGATGGGGTACAACCGCGATGTCATTGATGCGAGCCCAAGGTCGACGGGCTCCGGCTACCCGTGCCCCCTGAGATCCAATCATGTCGCATGACTGGTCCGATTGCCGGGACGGCACGTGGCTCCACTACATGAGCATCCATTGTACGGTAAGATTGATGGAGGCCACTCGGATGGCAGCTACCACCTAGAGAGCTATCCGACTTATGCACGAGTAGCTGCTTGGTCGCACTGTGGAGACATTCCCATCGATCATGCCGTGCGATGGGTCAAGCCACCATAGTGGTGCATGGCTCCATCGCACGTGGCGCCTTCGAGGCAGGACCAGTATGAACATCCCGTGTTAAAATAATGTATTATAATATAAATAATAATAATAATATATATTATGCTTATATGGTATAATATATAATATACTATATTATTATTTTAATAATAAAATATACTATATTATAATAATAATATTATTATTTGCTGCCATTCTGGTGTCCTCCGTTAATCTTGCCACACAAATGGACGTCATGTGTGGTGGAGCTGTGCGCTGCCTTGTCGGCCAGACTCATCGCACGACGTGATGGGTCATGGGGGCATGGGTGGGTTGGTGCTCTCGATCTTGGGCTTGGCACCGTCGTGCTCACATCCCGTCACTTGATGACATACCATCCTGTCATGCCGCACGATGGCACTTGGTGCGATATTACCATCACCATGATTGATGCACGCACCAACAAAAATACTATATTATAATATATAATATTATTATATTATTATATATTAGCTTATAATAGATTACTTATGTTAAAATAATAATATTATAATATATATTATAATATATAAGTAATATATTATTATATAATATTTTTAAAATATGATTTCATGAATAATAAAATCAAATGTTTAATATATTAGAATATAATATTATAATATTTATGATAATGTATTACAATATAATTTTCTAATATATTACATTATAATATAAAATATATTATAATATAAAATATTTATTATAATATTTCATGTTATTATAAAATATCATGTTACTATAAATATATTTTTAATTTTTTTGGTTTGTTTATTTTTAATTTTTTTTTATTTTTTGTTTTGCATTTTAATTAATATATTTTTTTTGGTAAAAAAAGGATAGGAGGATAAATCCCGGTATAGCTATCCGTGCAGGCCCCCATCCTGCCAAGTAATGTTCGATGCGAGATGCCGAACATGGACAAAAAGGGAGACCTTGACTCTAATGGTGCGAGACGCTCATATTCATGTTGAGAGATGCAAGATGCCAGCTAGTAGAACATGGACAAAGAGAAGACCCTGACTCTAATGATAAAAAATTTAGATTTAATCGAGTTGTGATTAATTAGTAGTGAGATAAGGTCTCTACCAATCCGGCTACCGTCTTAGCCGTTAAACAAGATATTTTAAGCCAAAATAGTGTAGTTTGGAAAGTAAATTTGAAATTGGTTGCTTTGGAAAATAAAAAATAAATGGTCATCCTAATCCAAGTTCGTAAGGTCGGTTGGCAGCGCAAATTGCGCGTGGATATTTAAAAAAACAAATGCTCGTCATTTCGTCCCCATTGTTTTTATCTTACGTGGCTGCCGGTGAGTGGCCCAGTCGTCACGTATTTACGTGTTTCTACCAATATTGTGCTGCCACGTTGAAAGAACGGCAGGTCAATCAACACTTGGAAGAAAACCTGTGGGCGTTAGTGCCACGTCATCATTCTCGGTAAAAATTGTCCGCATAAAGCAGCGAGTGGGAAGAGCGGAGTTCCTCCGGTTCCGCTGCCCGTACTCCCTCCACTCTGCGGTTTTCCTCCTCGCCGACACCGAGATCAGGCCTCTTGGACCAAATCCTAACCCTGAATCTCTCTCCATCGTGCCCCCCTCTCCTCGGTCGAGATTGAAGCATTCCAATCCACAGGTCAGTTCGTGTCTTCTGTCGTGATAGATGGTAGATCGAAGGGTTTTCGCTTTGGAATCGCGGAATTAGGTTTTGATTTCGCCAGTGATGTTTTCATTCATAGAGGTACACCGTCGTTCTTTTGATCTCTTTTTTTATAGGTTTTGGCTTGTCGTCCTTTTATTTCTTTCCGAACTTGGATTTCGAGTAGATTGATTGAGAATTATGCCTTTGAATCGCGGAATAGATTTTGCTCTGATTTCTTGATGATAAATGAGCCATTCTGCATAGGATTGATTTCGATTTCTTGAGGAAAGTTTCATAAAACTTGGAGATGAATTAGATAGTCTTTGAGTGCTTTTTCATTTGAATTACCCTTGGGATGTAGGGTTTCTGAAATTTGGTGTGGGTTTTGCTTGATATCTGTTGTATTGTGATCTGATAGTTCTTATTGAATATAAACCCGAATGATATTGTATGTTTTTTCCTGGTTCAAAGTAAATTTTGTTTGTTTGTTTGTTTGTTTTTTAACCAGAAATTCTATAGCAATTGAGACTTTCTGTGGATTTTGGGTTCTCTGTTTGTGTTATGATATAAAAAACTGGATTTTCAAAACTTAAATTATTTTTATTTCTTTGTATTTGGGGAGTGTTGTGTTATGTTGTAGAAGAATGAGAGAAGGCTTGAAGGTAACAACGTTTTTTTAAATCATTTTTGATTGCACAATATTAAATAAATAATTGTTAGCTAGACTTACATCCTTAACATGCAGTTTTATGCTTGTGAGCATTTAATAAATAACAATGCATATCCTTCCAGCTTTTGAACTGGCCGAAGGAGGAACGAGGCATCTGTGCTTTTTTGCAGGGATGACAAAAATGTAGGGAAATTTTATAGGAGAAAAGGAGGAAAAAGTGGACACAGTTTTTGTTCTTTGAATCCGGTGGAGTCATGAATTCAAGAAGGTTCATCTCCAATCTCTGATTGTTTGCCTGTCTGTCTGTCTGTCTGATGCAGCATTACTTTTATGGTCATTTGGTGCTGATTGACTTTGTTGATATTTCTGGTTCACATGTCAAGAATTCTATGTCTTTTCTAGTTTTAAATATTTACAAAATGATTTGATTTATGGCTTGGAATATCTTAAATATCTAATCTGAAATTCTTTTCTGTAGTGCTAGATTCCTAAGTTCTCGGCTCAGCGAAATTCTTTTAAACATTTATTCTTCTTTTCTTCCTCTTATTAACCTATTAAAATAAATTTTGTAATTCGAAATGCAAATGGATTCTTACAGTCTTTAAGAACAAACTTGATTAACCTGATTTTGGTAGCAGAGCTGGATGTTGCATGGTGAATTAGAAAAAAAAAAAAATAATGCTGGAAACTTAGTATTGGTATGGAAACTTAGTATTGGTACGGTATAATGGTTGCTGTCTTTATATCGGAGCAAGAATATCATACACACTTCTGTCAAGTTTGAAGTTTTGCTTGGACCTCAATGAAATCAAAATGTTTTGGTTTGTCTAGATTCCTAAGTAAATCTATATCATGGCTGCTTTGGGAGTTTTGGACCAGACTAACTTAAGTGGTGGCATTCTTATACACATGACTTGTCCATGCCAATTTTCTCATTTCTTCATTTTTTCAATTTCATAAGCCTTTCCACTGTGAAGTAAACTGAGATGTTTTCGGGATTTAGGAAAATATGGATTTTAGCATGATCAGGGGGAGGTAAAGTTTTTTTACATTGCCTTGCCCCATATGCATTTAGATTTGGGAAACATTATGATATAAATATATGTTTTAAAACATTTTTTATTGGATAATTTTTTGCACTGTCTCACTGCAAAAACAACAAAAGGGGACATCCAAAAGTCAAACAATTCTATATGATGAGTTCTTTTTATTTTTTAAACCTTTTTAGTTTTTTCCTGATTTAATTGATATTTAAAATAAGTCTTGAGCAAAATTGCTAAACATGGAGCCCAAACCACAAATTCTCAGCCTACAAAAACTGTAACCCCTTTTTTTGAGCCTTGAGATGCCTTTTTCCCCCCTCAGTGGTCATTTCTGTATTATTGTGGCTGAAGTAGGAAATGTGAGCAAAAGGGAGGTCACAAAGTAATCTCTACATCTGTTTACATCTGACTAAGTATGTGTGTGTGTGTGTGTATGTAGATATTAATTAAACACAAGGTCAATTAATTCCTTGGATTTTTTATTATTTATTTTACATACAAGGTTATAAAATTGATTTAATTTCTTTAATTTTGCTTTCTACCAACTAAAACATATGGGCAAATTAATATATATAATCATTAAGGTTCAGATAGAATATATGTGATCAATTTAGTTCATCTGAATTCCTTAAAAATCATAAATGCATTTTTATCTGTATTTAGATGAACTTGAATTTTCGATCCAAGTATTTGTCATATATATGTTTCTAAACTCTCTCCAGACATGATCTGCACTTCTTCTCAGCTAAAATATCTTATTTCCTGAGTTCAGCTCTGCTTTAACATAAATAATTTCTTGTTCTTATTGGTGATTTGATTGTTTGCAGAGATTTTCGAAGCAATAGAGCTGCTCTTTCGATGGCATTGAGGAAGGTGGCATCCGAGCGTATTCATCTCATGAAATTGATGAGCTTGACAATGATAGAGCTATTGATGGGCTGCAAGATAGAGTTAATATTCTTAAGAGAGTAAGTTATATCAGGAATGAGACTATAATTGGTATGATATGATTGCAACAACCCAGTCTTCCATCCTTATTTTCCTAATACATTTACCTAGGAGATATGTTCCACTCATTTAAAGCTTGTTTGGATGTTTGGGTTCAATATCCCATGAGATTCATGGGTTGGGCAAAGACAATGAGCTAAGACTGGATTAGGATAAGAACCCAGAAGACCATCGGAGTGGGCCATCCCAAATCCTGTAGGAAGAAAAAAAGATCTTAAGGCTTGTTAGGATGCATGGGCCCAAAATCCCATGGGATCTATTGGTTGGGCTGGTGCGAATAGGAAAATGCAGCCTGGGCTAGGCTTATATTCCCATATACCCAGGAGCCTTAGGAGTGGGCCGGCTGGAATCCTATAGGGAGAAAAAAAAAGATCTCAGCAGATCTTTTTATTTCTCCCTATAGGATTCGGTCATCCAAACAGTCCCTTAGTATAAATTATTTCCTATTATAGGTTTTTGGAGTATTAGTTACAATGATAACCTTCAAAATTTGGGCTTTTCTGGTGTTTCAGACACTTGGGACACTACATGTCACCCCTTGATACCTCATATCATTTATTATAATAGGAATATTGTTAGCTGTCTTACTTTTGGCACTGGCATTTCATTTATCAGATTAATGTAACAATGAGCAAAGGTTTTATCATTTTAATGTTGTGAACTAATTTGTGTAGCTAATTGTTTATTTTATGCACTCATGCATGATTATACATATATCTTTAAGATATATATGTATCCTGTGCTGGATTTCTTATAGGGTTCCTTGAATTTTTTTTTTGGAGATGTACGCACTTGACTCTTGTTTTATGTGTTTGAGTAACATCGATTAGTTAGCTTTGGCTTAAGAATACCTTGGTTCTTAAATAGGATGTGCCTATATTTTAGATTTATGAACAAGTCATTGGTGCTTTTATTTTATTGATATATTTTGCATAATGTTTTAACAAATTTTGTGTATTTTTATGCTATAATTTTTGCTATTTCTTATTTGGTTGGCAGTTTGAATCCTAGCCATTGGTTAGTGAGGGGCATCAGGGGGAAATTTAGCAACAAGTTGCATTTTTTATAATTTTTTCTCTCCATTGCATAGCTTCATGCTCCAAGTTGCTGACCACTAATATCTCTCCATCACTGCCCTCTCCTTATCTGCTATTTTATCCTCTCTCTTGATGGCACCTCCCCACTTTTCCTTAGAGCCTTCACTTGTGCTACCTCCCCTGCCACCACTGAATTATGCATGATGCAATGAGGTGATGTTGATGACCTTAAGTAAGAGGCAGAAGAGGGAGACTATGGGATCATCATGATGGCCACTAGTGTTTGCGTTATGGGTTTAGAGTGTGGTGAAATCTTAAGAGAGCAAGAGATTGGGAGAAAGAGATGAGGAGGGGGAATTGACTTGAGGTAGGGGTTGATCAAGACTGAGCCCTGAGGGGAGAGTGATCCTAATGTTGGTAGCATTGCAACCAGCCAAAGTGCCAGATTTGTGGGTGTGGAATTGAGACAGTCGAGAACAATGTTGAGGGGGGTATCTAGGTGAAAAGAGTGCAACACTGCAACTGTTGTGAATTTGGGGGCACAAAGGGTAGATTACAGGGCAGAGAAGGAGAGTGAATGGGCATAGAATACACTTCTACTTTAGTTTAATTATGGTACTTGCCATATGTACCTTGGCTTAACTGGCTGCATTTGGTTATCAATTGAGCAATCTTGACCATCGACTCCTTTAGAAACAGCTTGATTTTATAAAATGAAAGGGGTTGTATAGAATTCTGAAAGCATCATAGCAAAGCTTTTGAAACAGGTGAGGCACTTCTTGTTTGGTTTAGTTTTGACAATTATTTTGTTTATGCCATATTTATGTGATTGCTTTCTTCAGAGCTTTTTGGATTTTTCTAAGAAGTGGATGATTAATTTAACTCTATCAAGTTGAATTCTATAGATCATTACTGGATAGTATGTGATTGGTAGAGTTACCATGTATGTGTGTTTAGGCTTCCTTTGGATCATTGGCTTCTTGTTTCCTCAAGTTTTTTAAAAATGATTAGAATAATCAATAATGTATGCTAAGTGAGTGGAAAAGGAAACTCATTCTTGTAATGCTATTGTATGAATGCATTACTAGGATGGAGCCATTGCAAACAGTGCTTCTTGCAGCACAACACTCCTGTTACCATCATGGGGTGACATTTCAATTATTGGTGGAAGGAAGCAATGTAAGAAATTAGTGAGGTGTGGATAGAACATCTTCTTAATGATACTTAAACTTTCCATAGATAAATTTTACATATACTTGGTAATGATGGAGTGGATGAGGAGAAAAAGTTTTCTTAAACTTTCCATAGATAAATTTTACATATACTTGGTAATGATGGAGTGGATGAGGAGAAAAAGTTTCTTGAGGATTTCCTTTATTTTGGTTATTTAACACATTCCAAAGTTGAAGCATCCCAAGTCACTGTGATCAGGTGATGTGAATCAATGTTGATGGGGAATTTCATGTCTTACATGAGAAATTAGGATGCTTTTGCATAAATCTGCAGGTTAGTAGACAAAAGATCTTCAATTGATTTGAAAAAAATGTGGATCAGGTCATTATCCATAGGGTTGAATTCTTTGGTAAAGGGTAGTGTTGAATATTTCAAAAATCATTTCTTCGACTGATTAGGTCATTATCTAACGGTATCCATTTTCATATCTAGTTCAGATCAGGTTCAGATAAGAATATTCGAATCTGGTTGGATTCGGATTCGGATTCAGATATGCATTCATGAATTTTGCCATATTTGGATCAGGATCTGATTTTTGAAGAGTTTTTTGGATTCGGAACTTTTATCCGGTAAAAAAAATATCTAAAATAACACTCTATCAGGGATCAAAGAGGTGCCGTTGGAGTAAGTAACCAACAGTTGAGTCACTGAGACAACAATCATTCTTGTTCTGTCTTAATACTTCACATAACATTAAACAAAATAAGAGTTGAAAACATGGCACATAACAAACCAAATTTTCAACTATAATACAAACATAACCGTATAAAAATATTATTGTTTAAGAAGTCAAAAGCCACTTAAACTAAGAAAAGCAATCAACTCAAAAATGAACAACTAACATCATAAGTTGTGACCTTTTACATGTTCAATCTTTTTTATGAGTGGAGCGACTAGGGCAAAGGGGGGCGAGGGGATTTGTGAAGAGGTATATATTTGGGTCAGGTTTGGGATAGGGATCGCAATGGGCTGAAAAATTTGCCCTACTGATACCCGAACCTGTTTAAAATCTTACTACATGAACCTGTCCCATGCCCAATTACAAAATTAACCAAAAATCCCAAGCCCATCCTATTTAAAATTGGTAGACCCGCTGGGTACCCGAACCCACATGATTCACCCTATTTCATATTCATATTATCATGAGAATAGAACTCCATAAATTGAAAATTTTGTTGCCAAAGAAGAATCCTTTGATCAAAAATCCCCAAACGCTACAAAAAGTCATGCTTCTACCAAGATTAAGCTTCAAAACCTCAAGGGACCAACTCACGCCGCCACAACTTGAATAAAATCCCATATACTTGAGAAGAAAACCCAGCTGGAACCTAAGAAACCCCTCTCCCTTAGCTGCTCTCCTTCCCCACATATATCTGAATAAGATCATAAATGAAAAGAAAATGAAGTGAAAAGAAAAAAAAATGATCAATGTAACTAGGAAAAGCTCTTACCTTTCAAGTTACCCATCTTTCCTTTGTTTTTGTTGATTTTTCCTACATATTACCTGTCTTTCCTCTATTTTTTTCTGTCCTTAGGAGTCTCGAGCGGGTGGGAGACTTGGAGTGGCGGCAATAAGGGAGCTTATATGATGGCTAGGGTTTTGTGTTGATATGTATATCTAATCGGGGGTTCGGTAAGCAGGTACTCGAGAGACAAATGCTAAACCCGTTCAGATTTTTAATTTTAAATCCCAAACCCATCCCAATCCTATAGGGTGTTGTTAAAAAGGTTCTATTAGGATTTGGGACTGGTTGGGTACCGGAATTACCCAGTCGACTACCATTCCTAGTTTGGGACAAGTTTGACCATTACTTGCGCTTGCCCTGGATCCATTTTGGGTTGGGTAAAACCCATCCTATAGGGTTGGTTTGGATTGGGTATCTAATGGGGTGTGGCGTAAATTGCCACCCCTACATAGGTTGTAGCCTGCAGATATTGTGACTAGCTAGTCCATTCCAAGCTTCTTCGAAGTTAGTAGATTTGTTGCCAAAGGCTTCAACAAGCAATTATTTTCTATTAGGAGCAGTCCAGAATTTAGCCAGGTTCTGATGTTTGTAGTAGAATAATTCTCGAATTTTTCCTTATTATTGAGTTCTATTTTGGGTATGATTATGAATTGGGTTTAATGCCCCTATAAGGGTTAGGGATTATGTCCTATATATGCATTCAAACATTGCATATGCATCTAAACATTGCATGGGTAGCCTTTTTAACATATTAATAGAATTTCTTTGAGAGGCTTTCCTTCACTAAAGAAAGGTTGTTCAATATAGTTTGCTTCAATTTGTGCTAATCTTTGAAGTGTAATCCCGATGATCAAATCGCCTTCTTCCTTCCCTGCTACACAGAGAGAGAGAGAGAGAGAGAGAGAGAGAGAGAGAGAGAGAGAGAGAGAGAGAGAGAGAGCTTACCTCATCGTTGGTGATTGCTGGAAGCCCCAAACAGTGTCGATTAGCATTGGTCGGTATTGAAAAGGGGGAAGAGAGAGTGAGCGAGGGCGGTCAAGCAAGTGATAGAACCTGTCAGGTGGTTTTTATAAGCCAAACTGACTCGAACAGCTGAATTATTTAGATTTGGTGTCAGTTTAGTTAGGTACATGTCGAACTACTTGGTTTAGTTCAGTTTGTCAAACATTGCTCCTACCGAGACAAATCTTAGAGTTTTAATGAAAAACTGGCCTCCATGGTGAAAATGGCAAGCATGAGCTGAACCTACTGAGCTATGATCAAAATCTTTGCAGGCCTTCGTGATTAGGTCTTCAGAAATTGATTAGTGGACCATTGCTCTTGCCATGCACACCTTCATATAAAAATGGATGAGTTAAGATGATCCTAGAAGGATTCCCATTTTCTGCAATTTTATGATGATGGAAATGTTGCTTGAAGCAGTCTACATAGTGAGTCAAGTAAACTTGTGTTTGAGTTTGACAGAGCATCATGTTCATACTACCTGGAGTCATTAAGCAATATCATGGAACTTGGCAAAAGATGTGAGCATTAGTACACCACAAATTTTACTCATCAAATGAGAGGGTAGATAAGCAAGTATTTAAAGGCCCACTAACCTTGTTTCTTCCATAAATTAAAAAAAAACTTGAAGCATATTAATAGGTTATTGATATGATGTGAGCAATTGGATTAAAGAAAGTAGACTTTGTTTAATGCAAACTTAAGTGGTTAATGATATGGTAGAGTTGACTAAAACCTCCAACTTGTACCTTATAAGAGAGAGTAGGATAGTGGTAAGTGATTTTTTTTAGCAAGGTTTTGTGTCCTGACGGGACAGGGTGCATCCCGGTCATCCCATCCCATTCATATGAGAAAATGGGAGCAGAATGGGTTTGAGACTTTGAAACCCATTCATGTAAGGAGAGAAGAAAGAGGAAAGAAAGGAAAGAGAAAATGAATAAGTGAAAAGAAAGAAGAAAGATGAAAAAAAGAAGGGAAGGGAGAAGAAAAGAAAGAAAAAGGAAAGAAAAGAAATGAAGGCAGAATAAAAGAAAGAAAAGAAGGAAAGAAAGATTAAAAAAGAAAGGAAAGGAAGGGAAAGGAGAGAGACGGAGGATATCTATTGGGATGCATGACCGAGACTGTTGCTGGGACAAGACGAGATAACAGGGCATTCCATTCTATGGAGAATCCAAGACACCTTCGTCCCATGGGATTTAAAACCTTAATTTGTAGGGCAATCTGGTGGGTGAAATCTTTTAATTTTGATTTTCATTATTGATATCTTTTAAGAGCTATGTTAATTATTTTTCATGAAGGCAAAAGAGTCCTTTTTCTGTATATTCTTTACTTTAGGGAAGGGTTTGGTAGGCCTATTACTCAAACATCTTACATTGCACAAAAGTAAATATTTGATGTGTTGATTAAAGAATTGACAATCATTCCTAAATGCAAGGTGAATTTCTAGCTATGGCAGTCTTCCTCAAGGAGCTTCAAGAATGCCTTATTCTATTTATTATCCTAGGCAGACAAGATGGAACATAAGTTATATTTTCTCTGCCCATTGGTAGTTTATTCTCATTTCTGTCATGATTCACCTACTTGTGATGATTTTTGGTTGGGAAAACACCATTTTATTACTTGAACAGTGTGTAAAGAACAGAAATCCTATTTAAAAAATGGATTGTTGTTTTTGCAAACAAGAAGAGGTAGCAGACTAATTATTGGTAATGGGAAGTTAGAAGCAAGTATACCATGCTTCCATCCTAGCAACTCTGCTGGTCTACTTGTAAGAGGCACCAGGGTTTGGCACCCGAGCCAAGGATTTAAGGAACTTGAGCTTTGATGCAAAGGAGGAGGAAATTAACATCATTGCAGACTTTTGGACGTGGTGCTCTGTCGAGGAATGAGAAATGCTTCAAGTTACTTGAAAGATTTGTTGGATGCACCTGTTGTTATGTAGTAAGTAGTCATAAGGATTGATGATGAAACTTTTTAGATTTGCAATTTATGGATGATATAAGAGAAGGTTTTAATGTTGGATGAATTAAATCGCTACAGGGTGACTTCAAAGCTAATGAGTTTGAAGGGCTGGAAGATCTTTGTTAATCCATCATGAGATTCTTCAGGTAAAATAGGCATATGAGGATTGAGGGGTATGAACCATGTTTCATCTATAAAATCTGTGCTGAAGTTTACAAATGTGGTTGTAGCCATCTCCAAATCCATTCTTTCTACTCAAAAAAAGTAGGATTTGATATTGGGTTAACATGTTCATTAAGAAGACTACTTCATGAGGAATATTGAAAGAAAAAATTAAATAAAACTTTTAACAATCAACCATGTAATGTGTGCAAAAATGATTGAGAAGTACTCAACTAAGCTTTAATCCCAAACTAGTTTGGGAAAAATGATCAAGAAGTCTAAACAATTTTATTTTCTAATGAGGTAGAACAGAAGATTTCATCTTTATATTAGTTATTCAAAATTTTGTATGCCTCAAACACATTGAGTCCATTAGCAATTTGAAGAGTTTACTATGTAGGATTGTCTAGGAATGACTGGACTCATTAGAATCCCATTGGATTCCTAACCTTAGGGACCCCAAGAATCCTATAGTGAATGGAATTGTTTGTTGGTTTTTAAAACGTGAGGATTGACAAATGGTAGGAATTATACAATCTTGCATGGCAAAGAAAAATTCCTTTGAAGGACTTCTTTTGCAATGATCAGGCAACTCACAATTCACTTGTCTCTCCTATCTCCATGGCCCCAAGAATCTTAGAGTGAATGGAATTGTTTGTTTGGTTTTTAAAACGTGAGGATTGACAAATGGTAGGAATTATACAATCTTGCATGGCAAAGAAAAATTCCTTCGAAGGACTTCTTTTGCAATGATCAGGCAACTCTCAATTCACTTGTCTCTCCTATCTCCATGGCCCCAAGAATCCTATAGTGAATGGAATTGTTTGTTTGGTTTTTAAAATGCGAGGATTGACAAATGGTAGGAATTATACAATCTTGCATGGCAAAGCAAAATTCCTTTGAAGGACTTCTTTTGCAATGATCAGGCAACTCTCAATTCACTTGTCTTTCCTATCTCCATGGCATTCCATCTCACTTCTTTGCCTCATCTTTATGGCAATTACAATGTTTCCTTCACCAAGTTTGGTAGGCTATGACACCCTCATCTCTCCTCTCCCATACCTTTTATTCCACCATGACTATCCCGGGCAATCATTACCCAAGGTTTATAGAAAAGCTAAGATGTCAATCATCTTAGTAGGTTCTCAAGACTGACATAAATTGAAGTCATGGGTTATCTAACCAAGTTGGAAGGTGGGAATATTGGGAATAATCTGAGAATTTTTAGGATCTCAACTAATATTTTAGGGTTGAGACACTAAAATCTTGATGGAATGAGGAATTAGCAAAAAAATGTTAAAGCATTAGTTTTGTGATTTATTAATTAAAACCCCCATTTAATTAAGTGAAAGGGTAACTGAAAAATATTGATTGATAGATTGATTTTGTACTGGCCTATATGTTAGAACTTATTAATTTATGTCGTTTAAGATTAGCAGGGCTAAGAATTACCTGTGTATTGTATTGTTGGGCCGGATACTGTTGCAGATTGAGATACTGATGGAGATGAAAACCTTGCCATTACCTCCCTGTCACTTCACCTTTCTCCCTCCTATATTTGCTATAGGCTTACCACTACCACCATTAAACCCAACTCAGTCTCTTTCCCCTTTCCCACTATGGTGATTGGCCAACATTCACCACCACCATCTACCTCTCTCTCTTTCTATGCCCCCCCTTCTTTTCTTTTGAGATTTATGTTGAAATTGCTAAGATATTTCTGGTTTAAACTTTTTCCTATCGCATGCTACTTCTTTAAATTGCATTTCTCTACATGCAACTATTATTTATGATACTGCATCCCATTACAAGTCTGTATTGAAAACCTATCAAGTTTTTCTTAAGGCATTTTAGGTTCATCTCATAAGATGAAAGACTGAAATATATAACCTTTTAATATTATAAAATTCTAACTGTCCAAATAGACCCTTTGTGGTATTTTGTAGGGTCATTTGGTATGAGTGAGAGTGAAATAAGATATCTTTAGAGATGACACACTATCCATGGGGAGGTGAGCGAGACATCAAAGAAGATAATAAGATACATTGTTCTTTAGGTGCATATTTTTTGAAGAAACAGGAATCAAATTTCATTAATAGCAAATATGACCTCCTAGGTTTTGAGGGAGTAGCCCTCAGCCTAGGTGAATGCAAATATTTGGGAGTTAAATCTGATGGCTGTTTTTAGGTAAGATAGACTATGCTGACATTGTTGGGTGGATGGTATGCTTTACTGATCGATACTGGTGCGTACTGACCATACATACTAGACTGGTATGTGCAATACGAGGGCATACCAAGTGTCAGCAAGCTAAACCGACCCCTATTTTAAGCATACCGACATTGTTCTAAGATGGTAGCAGTGCGGGATCTAGTATTGAGAAGGCGAACAATGGGTGGGCATCTTTCAAGAGGGTGCTTATGGAAGTCGTTGAACGGATTCTCAGAATTGCATGTGTCTGTTTTGGATGTGTATTAGATAGCAGTACTTGTTGGGTATTTCTAGTACACTTGTTGGATACTTATTTCTAGGTACCCTATTTTTGAAATTAAAAAGACATTGGATATTTCCTAGATACACTTGAGATGCTTTCTCATCTTAAAGATATGAGGGCTTTGTTCTCTCTTTTGCCCTCCCTTAGTGAATTTTTATTTTTTACTGATGAATGGTTAGCTTCAGAGCTTGTAGTGTTGAACTGTTGATATTATCATATCAAGTTTGACTCTGGTCTATAGATCTGAACAATAAGCGCTGGAGTTTATAGATGTTAATGCTATTGTGCAAACTATGAACTATGTTATTTTTGATGACTTATTGTGCTTTATTTTTTTTAATACATGTGTAAAAGATGTAAATACATTTATTCTCATAACAGCCATATTATACCCTACTTTTTTCAGGAGTTTGCCTTCTTGATGTACTTGTACCATGCTATGTCAGTATGTGTACCCATGTCCATGTTTCATATGAAAATGAAGTGAAAGCAATTAAGAAGTGTCCACTGAAAACCAATAATATTTACTTGTATCATGATGCAATGGAAGGGAAATACCCTTATATGCTCAAGCTAAACAACTGTAACTGAGAAATGCTTTTTATTTTTTTCTGATTTTAAACAAAGCAAGATGGTTTCACTTGTGCTCGATTTCAGCGAAACAAATGTGAGAATTTCTTTTAATGGAGTAGCTGATCAGCCGTTCAACAATGTACATAGTTGAAAATAATAGGTCATGTGACTTTCTGTAATCTAGGTGTACCATCATTCACAACCTTGCAATGTTTTATCTAAGGAAGTAGAGAATGTTTTTTTGGTCATGGGCCCTTGTTAAATTTTTTATTAATATCATGATTCTGCATTTTCATGAAGCAAAATTTTCTGAAATGAGGTATTTATATTTTTAGTACGACTGGACATAGATTATCTAAGTTACTGGTTTGATGATTGGATCATCGGAATCTGATTCTTTGTTTAAACCAGAGTGCTATTTTTAATAAATCTTGAAGTCATCTTACACGGGTTTTCATGCTCTCCACGTTTTAGCTTACTACCATTTTAATTATTTCCCTTTTGTTTCTTTTAAAATGCAATAAATCCTACAATATTTTCTGCCCATGCTAAGATATATTGAATGACCCTGTAATCTGACATTTGATAAGCCTCATTTACATTGATATTTGGAATTGGCATTCTGTTTCTTTATGTTCTTTCTACGCTTCATTTCATGTGCAACTAAGTAATTACCAAATGCAATGTCTGAGTTATTGCCTAAATTTTCATTGAAATGCTTGGTGTGTGACAGTTGACCGGTGATATACATGAAGAAGTTGAGACGCATAATCACCAACTGGACAGAATGGTATTGCAGTGGAGCTTCCACCTCCCTCCCCCCCCCCCCCCCCCTCCCTCCCTCCCCCCCTCTAATATATGTTCGTATGCAATGATAATCAACTAATATTTTTTGGCCGCTTTTAGGGCCATGATATGGATGCTTCGAGAGGTGTTCTTTCAGGAACGGTTGATCGTTTCAAGATGGTAAATTAATTTGGCATTATCCTATGCTTTGGCTCTTCTTTTATCAGGTTGCTGATGACATCAGTTTCTATGAATCAGGTTTTTGAGAAAAAATCGAGTCGCAGAATGGCTACACTTGTTGCATCCTTTTTGGCAGTCTTCTTGCTTATATACTACTTGACCAAGTAGGGTTCTGCATGATCTGTTAGGCTACTACTGTTAGCTTTACAATGACTGGAGAAAACTGTTGGTCCTACTAATGAGGTTTTGCAACAATAGCTTGTGTATATAATATTTTCCTTGCAAACTATATGTAAAACATATGAGATCTTAAAGGTTCAATGTCTTTCTGGTTGAAGATTGAGATGTCCGGGCTGATCCATCATTCATTGTTTGTGGAACTGTAGCTAGTGTTGTTAGAAATTAATCAAGTGTTAACAAGGAAGTGTAGCTTTATGTATGGCTCGTGCGCTGAAAATTATTGAATTGAATCAGGCAGCATTCAATCAGCGGACCTAGTGAATCTATTGCCTCTGCTGTTAACTATTCGGCAATAACTTTAGAGTTCAGTCGTCCATTGTTGATGCAATCATTGTAGTCTAGTGGTTTAACCACCAGGAAAACAGTATTCCTTGTCTAGAAAGCTGTCAAAGTTCTATGATGCAGACCGTGGAAAAAATGAAAAAGATCCACCCCAGATGCTTCTCTTTTTATTCATTACTTGTTTATTTATTCTCTTCAAAATGTTTGAATAAATTATTGTTCTATTATATTGATTTCGAATGTGTAAATGGTTCTGGAATGCATGAGCCCTGCTTTCCTCTCGTACTTGATTATTGTATGTTAATCCGCTCTAGATTCTGAATATATATCGTTTCTTCTTCTACCACTATCTGTAGACTGTTTTTTTTTTTCCCAAAAAACTATCTACACTGGATGACAGAAATGAGATGCTTGTGGCAGGGTGTCACTTATTTGTTCTAACTATTTTCAATCCTTCAGTCTTGGAATGTTTTAATCATTTGGCCAATGAGAGTACAGGGGGAGATGTGCGGATTGGCTGTGTTCCGTTTCCCCCACTCTGAGCCATACCAACAAGCCAAAGCACACCTTCTAATCCACTTCGCCACAAACCTGATTGGTAGTGACGGTTTTTCTGGTCGCTGCTGTTCAGGTTCGGCATTTGCCAATTGCCATTTCAAAGGAATTTCTGATAACAGGCAATATTTTAACTTGGCATTCTAATTTTTTAACCTAGTTCCTGCCTGTCCTGTTAGCACCATACTTTAGATGTCTGTTGGGTTCTCTTAGAAGCTTATTTCTGCTTACATTTTGCAGAAATAAGCCTGTTGGATTCATTCTTGCGGTTTTTATATATTTATTTTTATTTTCCAAGAATGAGGCAGGGTGCAAATGGGAATTGAATATAGAGCATGAGGAAGTCTCTGTAATTGGAAAGCCGTTGTACTTGCCAGTAGCCATCAACCACCAATATTATGTATTTCTCCTGGTCCCCATATATGCCTACCATTATATTATTTTATGTCTCATTAAACAATTTGGCGTTTCATATGGTTCTTCCGTGATGATTCCCCTAATCCATGAAGACATGACCTGTCACCTGCAGGCCTCCGGGAACTCTGAATGGGCAAAAGGTGGGTCCCTGCAACGGGCTACCTTTCAATCATGGTATGGCGATGCATATCTCAAGCTTTTTTTTCATTATAATTATTATTATTTTGGATTTGTAGACGTTCCCGGGTCTTTTAGTCGCAAGAAGCAGTGGGTCACAGCAGGAAGGGGACACATATAATACGTGAGGTTAACAAGGAAAGCCATATATTGGGCCCATCCTAACAACCCATGCCAAATCAAGTTTTTTCTTTTCTTCTCAATCTTTGTACGAGCACGATATCGCCAGTCCTCTCCGTTCAACAATAATTTGCTTGGTGATTACCATAAACATGTCAGCAGATGCATATTTTAGCTAGATAGCAGTTGCAGCTACTTATGGTCCTGCTGCTGCTATCAGCTTTAGATTTAGTCCATCGTGATGGAGTACGTCCACCTCCGAGCACTATTGGTGTGGTTGTAAATGGTACAAAGTTGACGATCGAAGACCGCGAGTCCTATGAAATTTAAGCCATGAGAAGGAAATAAAATTTTGATAAAAAAATTGAAAGTTATTTATGTTATTTTTTAGCCCTCTTTATACATGCATGTATATATATATATATATATATATATAGTTTGGCATGCAATGGCTTCTCCTGGGAATCGGCAAATGTTTTCGAAAATCGGCTACCTAGAGATTGGGGTCCCACACGAGCCAGCAGAGATGTCCGTGACACATTCGGCGATGCTGTTCTTCCCCCACTCATTTATTTATTTACTCATGCATGCATTGCGTTTATTTATTTAGCTAATTGCTAGCTTGTGTCCGTTGTAATTATGCGCACTTACATCCTCCTGTAGATCTGACATCACTCACTTGTCATTATGTGCTTGGGGTACTCAACATTGAGAAGTAGGTATTTGGTATTACTATATATAGGTCATCTCTACGAACCACTTTCTTCGAGAAGTTGTGAATTTTAAAGTTGCTAAGCTTGAAGGTATGTCATAAGCTCATTTAGTCTTATACCTGCCATTAACTCAAGAACAAGTGTTAAGGATTTCAAATGTGAAAAAGTGTAATTGATATGGATCATTTGTTTTTTTCTAGGATAGGATCTAATTGAATTTGAATATAATTTACCTCCCTTATCTAACTGATCAGGCAGAGCTTGAATGCAAAACCCTCTCTCCTGATGAAATAATTCCTGAGGGAGATAAAACGGTCTCCACAACTTAAGAAGAGCAATGCCTTGGAAGCACGATGTGATTGCAAGGACATTGTCGGTTGCATGACATAAAATATTATGTAATTTGTTCAACTAAAAATTCGTTTATATCTTGCTTTATGGCATGCATTAATTTGTTTCTTAATTTATTTTCTTTACTTCCTTCCTTCCTTTTCTTTTTCTTTTTTTTATTTTTTGATAAAAGAATTGAGTGAAGCCCAACCATTTTTAAGCTAACAAGGACAGCAAAGACCAAGATGTAAGAAGAACGAATACATGGTTTAAGGGCAAGGAGAAAACCAAGTCAACACTCTAAAAGGCTTCAATATAGGAAAGATTGTTTTGTGATGATTGGTCAACGAAACTTCAATCCAATCAGCTACTAGAAATATGATGCATGCTAGAAATCACTCGCAAAACATGAAATCATGCAGTTATGAGTATGTTACATATTTGTCCATGAAGTAGGGAGTAACCTTTAATATTAAATTGACCGAACTACTACTCTAAGGCTAACCCGTAGGTACGTAAGAGTGGCCAACTCTCATGTTTGAGGTACTGTTCATATATAACTAGGTCTGTGAGGTCAGGCATCATATATTCAAATTTATAAATTAAGTTGCCAAAGTGGACCGTTCTCAGGATACTAAATTTGCTATTTATATCTACCATCAAATTATGGACTGCTCATATTTACATATGTAGGATTTTTCACATATAGAACGGTAAATCTTGAGAGTAACCTCATGCACCAATTTTATGGCTTGTCCAATACAAATTTGCCACCAGCATAAATTCATGTGAAGAAAGAAAAGTAATCAAACACAAAATCCCGATACAACGTAATTGGCGAGCATTATGCGACAAAGTTTGATATTCTAGGGCATAACCAACTATAGTGGGGACATCCAATTACAAATTGCCCATGTACACCTTTTACTTTTTTTTCCCTTTTGGATAATGATGATCTATAATATTCCAAGTATTTTTAAAGCAGCGTATGCATGTTTTATTTAAATTTGTTACCTATGCATCAAGTACTAACTAAATAAACAATTCTTCAGTGTCAAACAAAAGATTCGTCCTACCATATATGTAGAAGTATATCCAAAGCACTTGGAATCTCATTTTTATGCATTTAAATCTTTGACAATGAAGTGGGTGATGCAAAATTAATTATTCATATTCAAATTAATGAATTTAGATTGCCGATTCAAAAAAAAAAAAAAAAAAAATCATATGCATGATGCAAAATGCCTTTAATGAACATGTCTTCGGGGTATCTAATTTGAGGCATCAAATGACTAGAAAATGGATGGCCATATAATTCTATGTACTATGTTCTATAACATAGCATATGCCCTTCAAGAAAACAAAGAAAAGAAAAATCATAAAATACACATCTTAAAACCTGTATTAATATACCTTAGAAAAATATTATATTTTAAAACAACCATAAGATAATTTTTTTCACTTGATTTATAGGAAGGAAACATTAAATACATCTGATTTTCTGATTTAAAGTATTTCTAAGTAATATTCCGAATCATGATCATATATAGTTTTAAACATTTTAATTAATTAATATTGTAGATTATGATTAATAGTGTGAATCTTCAATTCGAGTGGATCATTATTGATTTGACTTTCAATGCATAGTGCCTTGCATGTATTATGTTCGCATCAAATTTGTTTGAGCAATCTGTGCATGCACACAGTTGAGAGAATATAACTTTTTTTTGTGTGTATGTGTGTGCACATCTAAATTATATTTGATCCAATAACAACATATAGAGCTGCACTATTGGTCATTTGTCAGCGAGAGCTTTATATATGAATTCGGCCAATTCTAAATTGGCTTCATAGCAGTCATTTTGACAAATGTTTCAAAGTTATGCTTGTATTAATGAACACTGAGTATTTTATGAGCTAGTTTTTACTAATCATGACTTAATCTAGCTTGTTCATTAATTCTACCACCAGAAAGGCTAATCTATATTTCATTCATATTTTCCTCCATCATAGGCAACCTTGATATATTTGAACCGTAAATTTAATAGTCAGGACATTAATATGCATCTTTTATATTTTTATGAGCATAGAAATTATTTTTTATTTTTTGAGAAAGTACATATTCTGTTCTTAATATTGATGTTTTATAGATGCATTTCATTTTTGCCTTTTTTTTTTTTTAATAGAGAGTGGCGGATGTAAAGTGATTCTTGCAATAAATTGAGAAGAGACATGCATATATAACATTTCCATGAGCACATAATATATTATAAGCATGCATGCATATTTCCATCAAACAACTTACTGGGTTTATCAGCTGATATGGTGTCATGTCCAAAGCCGACTCAATTATTGTGATCAGGATATAAACTTCATTTTTATCCCCTGCCAGCTTCGTGGGCTGTAGGCCTCCACTCCCAATTAAATATCAATAGCAAAGTCTATATATATATATATATATATATATATATATGAAGGACAACGCTAGACCAAACCAAGCTAATGCTGTTGATATGGTGATGCCTTATAAATGGTCCCAACCTCATGTATTAACGGAGCTAGCCAATCCCCTCCAGAGGCATAGCATTGTGAACATCTGAAAGATTGTTCCAGAATGGTTGTGGTTGTGCTTGAGGAGTCGGTCCGCGTACAGGAAATGGTAGATGAAAAGGTGGAAGGATGTGAACTGATAGAATCCATCATCCAAACTATCCTTCGATGAATAGGGTAAGGGAGGGAAAATGAAAAGAAAAGTTAAAAATAGAAAGGGCCCACATACCATCTCTATGTTTCCGTGGTTCGGATGATGTCGGGGCCTGTGAAAGGGACGTGCTCCCCACCTCCCACGCGCACGCGGCCCTACAAAGAACCCTAATTTCCAAACACCCTTCTTCCCTTCCACCGTTCTCATTTCTACTACCCACCAAAGTGCAAAGCACCCATCATCTCCACGGTAACGACAACCAACTACAATGACTAAATAAACTATTATATTTCAATCAAATGTAAACCCACCCAACGAATCCTCTCTCTCTCTCTCTCTCTCTCTCTCCAAGTTGGTCTTCGCAACCATTCTCGTGTGCAATTGGCTTATTCTCCTGGGTAGAAGAGTAGCAGCCAGGGAATACCTATCTGCTACGTACAGTACTTTCCTCTGTTCTCTCTTGTATATCTCCCGTATATAGATGCTGATAGAATAAAAGACTTGAGAGAGAGATGGAGAGAGATCGTTCCTATCATATATAGTAGAGAGTTGTTTCCTTCTGGTCCATGAAATAGAGTAATTCTTTCTACTTTTGATTCCTTGTTTTGAACTCCCCTACTACTCCTGTCAAGAAAGAAGAGCAAAGCACCCATCTTCCTGCCACATGGCAAATATGGAGATCTGTATATATGAGTGAATTTATAGGTAGAGACTAATTAGAAAAGCCCCTCTTTTACTTTTAGAGCTTCCTACTATTTTCTTGCTCTCTTCTTCGATCTCCTAAAGTTCATCTTCTCTTAAAATCTCAGACATCTTTTCTCTATGCGTGAATAGAAGAAGGTCCATCCGATGGAAGTAGAAGAAACATAGCAATTAGAAAGGTATAAGCAGAAAGAAAGGAGTGGGAAGAGGAGAATTGAGAAGAGTCTCCATCGAAAAACTGGCGAATCGTTGGTGGACCGGGCACTTGGGGTTTCCCGGAGTCGAACCGGCATCCCCCGGTTCCTCCGGCCCCAAGAAGCTCAACCAGGTGATGCCCCCAAAGGAAACCGATCCCGGCACCCGAGCAGATGAAGAAGAGGAGAGAGACAACAGCGACGAGCCCAAGGAGGGCGCCATCGAGGTCGCGACCCGCCGGCCCCGTGGCCGCCCTCCAGGCTCCAGGAACAAGCCCAAGCCCCCCATCTTCATCACCCGCGACAGCCCCAACGCCCTCCGGAGCCATGTCATGGAGGTGTCCGGTGGGGCCGACATAGCTGAGTGCATAGCGCAGTTCGCACGCCGCCGGCAGCGCGGCGTCTGCGTACTCAGCGGCAACGGTGCAGTAGCCAACGTCGCACTCCGGCAGCCAGCTACGCCGGCAGCGGTCGTCGCACTGCACGGCCGCTTCGAGATTCTTTCACTCACCGGCAACTTCTTGCCCGGCCCGGCCCCGCCGGGGTCCAGCGGCCTGACGGTGTACCTTGCCGGCGGGCAGGGCCAGGTGGTGGGGGGGAGTGTCGTCGGTTCGCTCGTCGCGGCGGGACCTGTCATGGTGGTCGCCGCGACGTTCGCCAACGCCACCTACGAGCGGCTGCCGCTCGAGGAGGAGGAGGAGGAGGACGAGGAGGAAGTTGCAGGCAGCAGCGGCGGACATCTGCCCTGCAGGTCGCCGGCGGCGATGGGGGCTGGATTGCCGGACCCATCTTCTCTCTCCATCTACAATTTGCCTCCAAATCTGCTCCCTAATGGCACCCAGCTGGTCCACGACGCGTTCGCATGGGCTCATGCTCGGCCCCCATACTAATACCGAGGGGAATCAAACGAAAAGGGAAAGGAGAAGCAGGCAACCTCATGTCCAAGCCCCAGCTAGCTGTGTACATGAACCATATATATATATATATATAGTCATGATGGAATACTCTCATGGTGAGCTTTTATTTCTGTTTCCTTCGATAGCGTGATGTGCAGGAGTGGTCATGTTAATAATCGTTTTATTGCCCTTTGTAGCTAACATAAAATTTCTCGATGTTAAAGGTGTATCAGAATTGTTGGAGATTTGAGTCTGGGAAGGGTGGGAAACAGCAATGAAAGCTGCTTCAAGGCCCGTCTCAGCTCTTTCCTTTCATATGTATTAATTAGTGAGCCTTAAATTCTATCTCTTCTCTTTTTTGGAGGATATATAATTCTATCCCTTCTAGATTACAATTAAGCTGGGCGCACAACTAGAGACAAGCTCCACTGGAGATGCATGCTAATAATCATGCATTTATCTGGAAGTGTATCATAGCTTTAAAAAAAAAAAAAAAAAAAAATGGAGGGGAGAAGGTGGATTGAATTATCCTTTTAAAACCCTGAACAAAGGCCTTCAACAGACTATAGTTGGCCTGCTGAATTCTAGCATTTTATGCTTGTTCAAATTCAACTATTTTATCACCATGACCTGGATAGAATCATTTGAATCAGTGTTATAAATATTTTATCACTTCCTGATTAATTTGATTCACTATGTGCGGTAACATGTACTATTGGAACTTTTTTATGCATTCATCAATGCTACTTGTGACAATAGTGCTAATGTACTGTTTTGCACATCACTGTACATTCATGCCGCACCAAAGTCACACTATTCGTACTTGTACCAGAAACCTGGTGGTATCTAGATGTGATGCAAGTCTTAGCCTAAGTCTACTGATTAGTGTTATTTGTCGTAGCTATAATAAACTTTAATTAGTATATATTTTCTTGCCTATCGAAAAATGTAAACATTGATTTTTTTTTTTCCTTTTTTTTTTAATAAAAAGTTGAAACATATATAATTCATGTTGTGCAAACATATATAGGGGTGATGGATGGGAAACAATTTTCAAAGAATATGAATGGGCTAAAGCTTAAATATTTTAATGAGATGTTGATCTATGGTAGGACACAAGGGCTAGATAGGACAACATAATACCCTAATATTGCAAAGTAAGTAGAAGATACAGAACATGATCTCATATATGCATTTATTTGCAATCATGATCCCTGGAAAACTTTCCTTAATTAGGATAAGATGCATGCATACCCAGGATCATGAAATATATAGTTCGAGAGGGGGTTCAACCATACCAATTTCCACGCGATGTTAATAAGGAATCTATTAGAGATGATAGATTCATTACTCTTATTTTCACTAATATATGCTTTCTAGCTAAAATTAACTAAGAAATTGTTAATTGATTGACCCAAAGTCTTCTTCTTTCTTTAATTTTTTATTCCATTATCTTAATGTTGAACTCGGACAACATAACAGCTCTTAAATTTTTGTTCCACAACTGACACACGTTTGATTATAAAAATATTGACAGATGTTTGTGTTGCGCTACAATACCATGACAATAAAAAAAAGCATTAACTCCTGTAAAGAGTATCTGTTACTCCTGTGTGATTGATTTTCTATATAGATGCTATTAAGCATATTTCAGATACCTATTTAGTTTGCCTTGTCCGTCCATCTTGGTATCACGATAACCTCAGGCTGATACTCCTGATCAACATCCGTATCTGTCTTCTTTCTTGTAGTAATTTAATGTTCATCGAAGGATGAATGTATAAATACAATGGCCTGTGTATCTTCCGTTCGATAAGATTACGGATATATATATATATATATATATATATATATCTCGGACTTTCCTGGCTTATGTTGTACATTGTAGCATTTTATCATCATCATCATTGTCAATTGCTTTATTGCAGCTTCCTTCTGATGATTGTATATGGTAACCTCATGGTCCCATGATTAGAAGGTTTTTTTTACCCCTTTTCTTCTATTATACTTTCAACAATCTTGTAAAAGTGATTTACTTCATTCTCAGGTCTGTTGAAGGTTCTAAAGTATGGCACTGGGCTTCCATTGCATGTCATTTATAAAGGGATAACATTCTCAATTTTGATCGCATAACAATTTCGTTTCCTTGTGATTTTTTAATGTAGAAATTAAAAGGGCAGAATCACTTTATTCAACAAGAAAATTCTTCTTAAAGTATTCGTTAACTCTGTTATTTGCACCAGACTACGGTCTTCACTTTCCTGAAGATCCATCGTGCTATGGTTTGCACTCTTTTGGTAGCCATAAAAAAAAAAAAAAAAAAAAAAAAAAAAAAAAAAAAAAAAAAAAAATCAGCTTATGATGTTTGGTACAAAGCCAGCTTACTTTGACGAGTTTGTTGATCAATGGCTAGTAGGAAAGGCACAAACCGTTGATGAGGCTACCATCAAAATCAAATCTACTTTGACAAGCTTGTCGATCATGATCTATTTTGCTAAATAATTCTTAAGGTTTTTTTTCTGAGAATAGTTCTCTAAAAATTCAACAGGATTTACTTTCTGAGTCTGTTGAAACAGTTCTAAGATTGTAATCAAATTGAGAGAGAGAAGGATGGAAACAGAAACATAAAAAGCTTGGGGTCATCTCACATCAAAAAAAAAATTGATGGCCTGCTGAAAATGCACTAGTTCTAGTCATGCTGCAAGTACAAAGAACCTGATCTGAACTCTTAATTAACCTAATTGAAGCTTGCATTTTTTATTAGATGACTTCTGAACTGTAAAGGCTGACAATTGATCGAGAGTTATGTTATCATATCAGCTTTCATAAAAAAAAAAAGAACAAAAATAAAGAACAAAAAAAGAAAAGAAAAAAAAGAAGCACACATCGTTTCAGCCATTTGCTGAGATTGGCATGGACAAAGAATTCAAAATAAATACCTTTCGACTAGTCTTTTTGGATAGGATTTTTAGTCATTACTGATCGATGAGATTTTTTATTACAATTTCAGATGTCTTCTGATGACGTTTTAGCTTTGATAGTAGAAGCTCTTAATTATATTATTGTTGGAGTTCCACGTGATCAAGATCCCAAGTTACCCCTAATTTCCTTGGCGAACTTTCCCTAAAATCATCAGTTTCATATTTGAAGGAAATCCTGAAATTAATTTCATTTTTCTTGTTTCAAACCTAAAACATTTCTTTAGATAAAAAGGATTTTTAAGGCCAAGCATGCATGAATATTTAGCTTTGACTTGGGCTATTTTTTAATTTGACCATTGCGGCATGACTTGATGGTGCTGGTAACTGATTCCATGCTTTGACGACAAATTACGGTTTTGACACCACCAGGAAATGCCTAGATGCCTGAATGGATGGAGATCGAAGGCCAACAGAACGAGCTTAAGTTCTACGCCATGATTCGCTAATCGGCAACTTTATTGGAATGTGGGGCCAATAATGTTCTGGGAATCGTCTACTTGAATAAATTATTTGATCGTAGGGCTTTTAGACATTAATTTGTAGGGATCCAGATGTCCATTGCACCATAGGTTAAGCTAACTAAATTTCTTTACCCATGAAAGAAAGTCCCATCCATAGAAGATGACTTGAAATGTCTCTTTGTCCTCGTATGGAACTTGCAGGGGCTGGTTTCTTTCTTGGTTGAATTCAACCTTGGGGACTTTGAGCCATGGGAAGGTAACACTAGACAATTTTAAACCCAAGCTTACATCACCACTGGGTTATAGAAAGTTCCCTCTTAAAAATAATAATGAAAAGCTGTAAACAATCTTTAAGAAAACTACTGTATGCATTAATATAATAAATCTGGGATCTACCAAATGAGTTTAAGGGTGCATCATCTAGATTTATATTGGTTTCTTTTTGCAAGTCTTAACGATGGCCAGGTGTGTAAGCCACAGATGATAAGAAACACAAAACTATTGCTTTGCTTTATAAGAAAATAATTCTAATCCTTTAGATCAATTGCAATTATTAGAAAGAACTGGTTTAATCATTAATATCTTTTCTATTAAAAAAACTACAGTTCATAATCCCTCCCAAAGACAAGCACTGGCTTGCAGGGCGAATGTTAATTAGAAGATAATGGAGTCCACACTGCAAGAACTTGTACATCGGTATAGGGTCCCCATCTTCACATGGATTTAAAAGAAGTACTTTGTTTATCCTAACTTATAACTCATTAAGCTGCGGCAACTTGGATCTAATAACACTCCATGCACCTTACTAGAGAAATTATTGCATCCACTAATATTCAAATCTCTTTTATCCACTAGAATGATGATCTCCCTTTTCACATCACCTGCCTTTCCAAGCTCAACCTCATCAGCACTTGATACTTCAAGCCAAAGGAACCAATCAAACTAGAGCCTAAAAAGGTGTCCTCTATATTAATAAAATGTGTACCGCATTAAGTAATAAACTAATAGGTAAGGTTCCATGCCTAATCCCAGCCGGTCTTTCAAGAAAGAAAGAAAGAAAAAAGTAAAGTGGACCATCTTAACTGTTCTTAGCATACATAAAATATTAAGACCCGATAGTGGAGAGGTGTGCACCACTAGAAGTCGTCTAGGAGGACATACTCATTAATGGTTTCCATGGTCCATCGTTGAGGATGTGCACCAGCTGCACCTAATTAGCTAACAACCCAGTTCACCTTGCGTATGGATATCCAAACATCTAACTCCTTGAGTTTGGAAGTTATCTTGATGGATCGGTGCAGGTCTGATTCAAGTTAGATTTAGTCCATCCTACATATCTGTTTAAATGCTTTCCAACAATTAAGGCCCACTTCATGGACAACTCGTGTGATGATTGGAACTGAGAGCTGTCATAACTGTTTCTTTAAGTACCATGAGAAAGTTCGGGTGTAATTCAATTCATTATCATACTTTTTGAAACCACAATGCCTAGCTAACGTCTACAGCATTCTTTTTAGTGGCATCATTTAGGATTTAATTAACTCTTGTTCTATTTAGAAGAGCTCGGTAAGGATGAATGCAGTCTGATATGTCATTAATTGACTAAATGAAGAGAGCCTTGAAGACAGAACCCTAAGTTCTATTTTAAATATGATCTCCAATTTAAGTTCACGTAAATCAGTTCTATTTTATTTTATTTTATTTTATTTTTGAAGGAACAAAATGAAGTTATTTCTATGAGTTAGCTTTATACCATCCACCCACCCCGGCCCCACCCCCACCCACGCCCACACCCACACGCACACACACAAAAAAAAAGAAAAGAAAAAAAGAAGAAAAAGAAGTAAGGGAAAAAGAAAACATGATAGATAATATGGAGATATTGATGCAGAAAATTTGATCTTTATTGGTTGAGATTTCAGTTAAGAAATGTGGACAGAGCTTTTACCCATATCTTAAAGTCAATAATTCTTGTTGGCTTCCAAAAATTTCATTTGCCATTTTGAAGTGTGAAAAGGGTTAAGAATTAATGCTATCATAAGCACATCATTTTCAGTGGTCACTGCTGCTCAAAGAACATTATAGCAGCCATGATTTATAATATAGTTGCCTGAATGCGCATAGTAAGAAAATGAATATAAATGTGTTGGGATCAAGAAATTACTATAATACTATTATGTTAAAATATAGATGCTCACAAGAATTACTTGGAGTGAAGGGATAAGATATATAACATATTTATATTATAATATGATAATTTACTCCATACTACATGACTCAATACATAAACCTCTATTGATAGAGAACAAAGATAACTCTTAGACTATCCCTCATGAATACAAAGTGATCCTTTGATCTCTATATGACTCTTAGTTTTTTTAAGATTATTCTTTGATTTCTACAATGTATTAAATATTAGAGTTACATAACTATTGAACTTGCTATTATTAATGATAACATTAATACAAATTAACTTATAACACCCTTCCTTGATTTGTAATTTTTTCTCTCTAGCTTTAATCATGGATTTGGACTGCAACTAAGAGAAAAATCACGAATAGCACAAGCCTTTATTCTTGTTCTACGAGAATATGTCCCAACATCACAATAGCCAGATTCTTTCACCACTCTTTTTTTCATCTTTAACTTTATCTCATTTACCTCCTTAATTACTTATTCATTACTTATCTTCAAACCTTCATAAATTTCATACAAATCTTGCATGGCAGTGTTGAATTCATCCATCTCTTAATAATTGATATCTTTAATGGTAACATCATGAATACATTTCAAATATTTGATTGCTTGTAATGTAGCATCATTTTATACTTCTTTTTTGTAAAACTTGCATGACCATCGATCATTTGTCTACCACTTATATCTTTGAAATCAACTATTGCAATAAAAAATTGTGAATGATCTTATCCAGATTTTTCATATGTATACGTCATTGGTGGCAAATTCAATTTTTTAAGTAACTCCTTGAGCATTAACTTGAATGGCACAAAAATAGTTATAGATATTCATCCTCTATTTTATATACTTGTTGTTGACAAAGAAGTTTCTTTGCTTTAACCTCATAATTTCATTGAAAACTTTACCCGTTTTCTTTTTTACTTTGCAAAGTCTACTTTTAGACTTGCATACTTTTCCACGGGTTCCTTATCATCTGGAAACTTAATACTTTGATGGAGGATACACTTTATGAGTGACTTTTACATGCTGCACTTCTTTTCTTTTTTATTTTGTTTCACTTTTTTAGGAACTTCTTAAGCTCTCAAGCTTTGAAGCTGCTTTAGGCTATGATATCACTTATGTTGGGATCAAGAAATTACTATGATACTACTATGTTGAAATATAAATTCTCACAAGAATTACTTGAAGTGGAAGGATAAGATAAATAACACATTTATATTATAATATGGTAATTCACTCCACACTATATGACTCAACACATAAACCCCTATTTATAGAGAATAAAGATGACTCTTAGGCCATCCTTCATGAGTACAAAGTGGTCTTTTGATCTCCATATGACTCTTAGTTTTTAAAGATGACTCTTCAATTTCTACAATATATTAAATACTAGAGTTACTTAACTCTTGAATTTGCTACTATTAATGACAACATTAATTACAAATTAACTTCTAACAAAATGATAATTAACCTAGGAATTGCTATTCATGATATGTTGGTTCATCATGGTGAGAAAAACTATAGTCCTTAGTGTGACAAGGCTTTTGAAATCTATCCTTAACATAATGATCCAAAGGGAAAAAGGAAAACTTATGCTTTGCATGTATCTTTGTATAAATCATGGTTGATCAATTTTCTAGCAAAGGCATTGATGTATAAGAAACATAGTTTCTTGATGAAAATTCTGGCACATAATAATATATCTAACTAAAAACATCCTCCATATGTAGTGTTGCAACCATGTCAGGATGATTTGTGAATTCGAAAACCCATGGTGTGTTAACATATTTTTAGACTGCAAGTCTTATAGTGGCAGGATCAAGCTTATAGTTATCTACTCATGATGAAAGCTGTTGGCGTCGAACCCTTTCTTCTGATCGGGCAGAGCTACTGGATCGCGTAACCGCTCCCTGGTTCACTTGCAAAACAGATCCCTTGCTGGAGATGCTTCGGTGGGGGACACTCCGATGCCTAAGTCAGAGATGGGCTCTAGCCACAGAATGGGGAAGACGGAGAAGGGAAAAGCTCTGATATTTTCAAGGGTGTCAAGCGCCTTACCTCCAGTATTCCCTCTTACCATTATTTATAAGGAGCTGCCCTGACTACGGTTTCGCCCTCCTCCCAACAGTTACGACGGGGAAGTTAATATTTTCCCCACAATCAGGGATCATGGGTGGTTATTGGGCGGTTCCGGTGGCCAGGCCGGGGGCGCTGTTGCTGGAATCACGCACCATGATCATGTCGGGGATAGTCGAGGGTAACCGTTGCTTGTCGTGTTTCGTAGATATTTGAGATAGATCGGATGTCTGCCTTCAGACTTCCCGTTCAAGGGGATTCCCGTAAATGAATCGGGTGGTGTTTTCGTCCTCGGGCCTCTTCGAGACAGATCGGAGATCGTGTCTTTGGCGCGGGCCAAGGACTTGATCTTTGTCGTAGGCCGAAGACTGTCTTCGGCGTACTCCGAAGATCGCATCTTCGACGTACTCCGATGATTGTGTCTTCGGAGGTCGTACTCTGATCCAGGCTGAGGACTTGATCTTCTGAAGCCGTGGACCTGTCAAGAGCTGTTGCCTGCCCGTGGTTATTTGGCTTTCTCCGAATATCTGGGCCTGGTGCTCATGGTTCGGAAGGAATGTCTTTGACCGGTTGAATCAGAGATCGGCCCGTGCTTGGGCTGACATATCCCAACAAAAGCGATCTTGTATATTTTATGAGTACATATAATGAACCTATGAGGACCTATGTGAGCGTATCTTCAGTCCCATATTGATCATATGTTGAGTAGATATTGGACACGTATATAGGGTTAAGAAAACTAAATAATATCTTTTGCAAAAGATCCTAGCATTTTGTTTAGATTAAATCCCTAATTTAATTTTTGGATTAGGAGGTAGATAGGACCCTACTAATTAATTAAGGCTCAGTGTGCCTGGATCTTTGGTGTAGAGCCACCTATTTTTAGCTTTGGGCCTACCACCCCTAACCTGAGAGGATCTTAGGATGTTATGTGAGTACATGCATGCATGTGTATTGAGTCTTATACTAGATATATGTTGCGAAGATCTTGAATACTTATGTAAAGCCAAGAAATCTAAGTACTATATTTGGGCTAATGTTTTGGGTGAAGTCCTGGAGTTACATAGCCTTGATCAATTTGGATGATTTATGAGTTCAAATATGAGTGCACAATCTACAATTGGTTTAAATTAATGATCCTTGTAATGTTATCAAAAAAAAAAAAAATGATCCTTGTAATTGCTTTGAATTTTTCTTAGTGCTTGATGGGATTTTATTTTTATGGGATCCAGAGTCTAGATCAAGAGTTATAAGCCGTCTTGTATATTTACATAAACAGCCAAGAGACTACTAATAAATGACTTCTGCTGCTTTTTTGTGATAAGAACTTTTTCTACTTCATTGAAGTAGGCAACCTACTGAGTTGAAAGCCTATAGTGCTAGTCTCACTTTATTTGATGCTCCTTTTATTCTTCAATCATACTGACTTTTCTTTGTATTACCTTCACATGTTCAGGTAGTAAATGAATTAATATACTAATGACATTCTTTGGATAATCTTTATACTTTCTTAAATAGAATTTTTTTCCTTTTTTGGGAGTTAGCAGTTATTGGCATTCCACATGTTTACTGTGTGTAAGGCCAGATGTATTAGCTTCTATGATACACCCACCATATATAAATGCTTTAGATTAAACTCACAAACATATTTATTCATAGCATGAAATTTATAATACTTGTAAATTTACACTTTTCTTTTATAATTGGGCAGACGAGACTGCATGGACTTTGGGCTATATATATTTTGTTTTCTTGTTTAGAAATATCGTTGGATACGCATGCATGATCCAAGCCTATTGCCGCATTCTAATCCACCAAGTAGTCTCTAATGAGCACTTCCGTAATTGGGTTATAGCTTACAAGATGACTATGATCTCTTTCATATAGCATAACTCAGCATATTCATATTTGCTTCATGATCAGAGCATTGAATTTCTTTGCTCTTTCTTTTTTTTAAATGAGCTCTATCATGAGCCACCTCCTTGCCTTTCTCGGGATTTCCTTTCTTTTTTCTGGTACGGAAGATGAAGGCACACCTACTTGTATTATAATTGCACAAATCTAGATTTTTAGGAATGCACCATCCAAGATTTAGACCAAAACCTTTGGATTGCATTTGGTATGCGATAATCTATCCAGATTACTTGTAATTTTAAACTGAGTCCACCAAATTATCATATTTGGTATTTTTATAAAATTATAATCTATCTTATAGTGGTAATCAGGATTACAACTCATGTGGCAATCTAGATTACCTCAGGAAGAAGTGGTTATCCAGATTACCGGAAAAGTGGTAATCTGATTTTTTTTACAAAAATATCACTATCCTATTCTTTCTTCGGTGAGAAGTAAAGCATACCCTCTTCACCTTCGTCATCTCGCACTCTCCCCACCCCGCCTCGCCCCACCTCCATCTCTCACCAGTGAGATGCCATCGCATCACCTCCGAGAAGATCACCACCGTTCAAGCCATCGTCGATGATCGGTACGATTTTTTTCTGTAAAACATCCTACTCCATTACCGGTGATCGGAAAAAAGGCAGACCCTACATCGGTCCGCTCACCGCCCCGCCTCCGAGCCACCAAACAACCCCTCCTCCTCCTCCTCCTCCTCCTCATCTCGAGAAGATCACCAGGGAATCCATCATCGCACTGCTCGCCGTCCCACCTCCGATCCCCCCAATGACCCCTCCTCCTCCTTTTCCTCCTCATCTCGGAAAGATTGCCGACCCTGCATTAGGTCGATCGCTGCCCCGCCTCCACCTCACCATCCTCCTCCTGTTCGTCTGCTAGCCCTATAGCGGGCCGCTCGCCGCCCCACCTCTGAGCCCCCTAATGGCCCCTCCTCCTCCTCCTCCTCATCTTGGAAAGACCACCAGGGAATCCATCATCGCGTTGCTTGCCATCCCGCTTTATTCATTATTCTTCCTTCTCTCGATGGAAATAATAGGGGGGAGCAGTTCCAAGAGGCGATCCACATCGTTGGGTCTCGTCGTGTCTCCCAAGTCAGTGCTTGATGTAATGCGAGATTTTGAAAGGCCTACTGATACTTGATCAATATATATGTAGCCATCCAACAACAGGCCGCCCTATAAATGTTATTATTTATTCTGATAAAAGTAAAGAACACTATTTTTCTAGTCCAATTCTTAGCTTTGGAGTAGAATAGATAAAGCTAAATAAATAAAGCCTAAATATATAAAGCTTTTAAGCATAAAAATATAAAATAAATAAATAAATAAATTTGCTGTGATTGCTATGATAATGAGGCCAGTTAATTACGTAGATGCGGGTTTCGAAGAATCTCAATAATTGTATCATGGATAGCATCCTGGAAACTCTAAGATCGCTGAGGATGAAGACAGGTCACGATGTCCTCGACATGTGCATCATCTTATGTTTGGATCGTTGGGACCTGAGATGAGGACACTGAAGAGTAGCAAGTTGGTGGAGGGTCAAAGCTATGCCCGAATCCTATGATCTGACTCCTGCTCACCCCTCTGATGGCCCTAGGCCATCCCTCGTGGTCAAGGAGGGGCTAAAATGATGGGTCCTCACCATACCACGATATGACATACTCTGCATAATCCTTATATACAATTTACAAATTAATTAACCCAATTATACATATCATTATATATATAAATTAATAAATAATATTTTAAGTTATCATTGTGATATGTTGAAATCTTGGATCTAGGTAATCACCAGTCCTCCTAAAAGGTATGTAGCCTCCTACTACCACACTTACCTTGATGTATGACCCAGCTACTATATCTATAATAAATAAATAATTAAAATTAATCATTTAGATTATATATCATTAATTTAATATAAAATTAATATAAGGATAGAATTCTTATCAAACTATCGACCATCATATGAATATCAACAAAGCCATCAGTATACTTGATTGAATCTTATTGGACAGTATGATCTGTCGTGCTCTCTACCACCTACTAGAGTACTTCTCAATGCTCCACTAGTCATAGAGGGACTCCCATGCATCGCTTGCATCCAGTGATCTTTGAAAGACTTACAATTCGATGGTGACTCGAAACTAGAGTACTCTTTGGCGGATTGCTTGAGACGTACAGCCCATCCCAGAGCCTACATATGGCCATGTCCTTGAAGGTCGAACGGCTAGTCTTCTCATACTAAGAAGTCTCAAATCGATAGTATTCCTTTAAATAGAAGCAAGATTGTATTAAATAAATAAAATATAAATATTTTATAAATTTAAAAAGTAAACATATTTGACTTACCAGAAACATCTTCCAAGTTGTATCATAAGCCCCCGATGACTAGCTAAAGAACTCGTTCATCTATCCTGGCATCAATCGATGAATAATCTTGGTAACCATCCAAGAAACTCTAAGCTCTTTGAATATCCTACAAAACTAAAATTTAATAATAAGCATTAACTCTAAAATGATTAAATTTTAAATATTAATATAAAGATAGAGTAATTACAAGTAGCTCTAAATATGGATGAGCTCTTTATCCTTCGGCCAAGTTGGAGGTACTACAAGTCAGGTGGTCCTCGACCACGATGCTGAGTCTGAGAGCCGGTCGCTATTGCATATGTGGTGCGGGCACCAGAATCAGAAGAAGACTTCAGGGTTCCATCTGGATCTCTGAATGACCTTGCCCGAAGATTAGGATTTGTAATAAGGGTTGACTTGGTCAACTCAATTTTAATCTTAAGTCTGTATTTCCCTGCAATTTAAATTTTGTTGAGTCATGTTGACTCAGTACAAGTCCTAGTAGTGGTCTAGGTCTTCTCCAGGTTGGTGCCATTTTTTTCCAGCCAAGTCAAGGCCCAAGCAAGTGGGCGCCACACTTCCAGCCACACGCCAGAGCGCATGAGGCTCCACGTCCCTTGCCCAGTGTGCCTTGGTCCCCACACCACAAGAAAGCAGGTCCTTTCTTTCATGCGCCACTTAAGGAGAGATCAATCTAAGATCCTCAATCCAAGGGGGGGCCCAAAATAATTTCCATAAGAGCCAAGCTATGAAAAGAAAGGAGCAACACTTGGGGAGCAAGACTAGGAGGCGCCCAAATACTTCCAAATAAAACCAAGCATGGAAGGAAAATGCTTGTCTTGAAGAGCAAGGCTAGGAGGCGCCATCTTCTTTCCATTTGGAGCCACCAATCAACATTTAAGGAAGCTTTTGGCCGGCAATTATGAGGAGGATTTGATTCTACATGCCTAATTTGAGAGTCCATCCCATTAGTCCCACATGGGAAGATGTAAAAGCTTGAGTTCTTGTAAAGGTCTATAAAATAAACCCCTCTTGTAAGTTTTCATGATGAAAATAATGGTGGAATGAAATCAATTTCTTTGTGAGCAACTTTGTGTTTCTCTCTTCCGCACTTGTATTCAAGTGTTGAGCTCCGTGAGGGAGTGATTCCGGGTTCCACAGGAACCTTGAGGAGGTGTGAGATCTCCAAACCTTACCAAAACCCTAAGTTAGCCACTTCAATTCTCAAACCCTAGCCGCCCATCATCTTTTCTCCAATCACCATCCAAACCCTAATTTTCCATCTATATCCCATGGCCCCTCTCTTCCACATAGAGGCCGGCCACCAGCATCCAGGTTCAGATCAACTGTTTCAACTACAGAGCAAGTTCAAAGAAAAGTCAGATTAGTATCAAGATCTCCGGAACTTCTACATCCAACAATCTTCATTAAGTCCTCAGGTCAGTGTCTTTCTTTGAATTTATGGTTTTTCTTTTGCTCTTCTTCTTCCAGATCTTGAGTTCGAGAAGAAGGCCAACCTTGCCATAGGACTACAATCCGAGGATCCATTGCGAAGATATCCCGTCTCCAAGGATCCTACAATCTGCTCGAGAGTGTCCTTCAATTGAAGCAACGAGAGATATCACAGTCGGTATAAAGCCTTCTCTTCTCTCTTCGTCTGTTTCTTGAAAGAGGAGTAAACCCTAGGTCTGGGGGTTTCTCAATCCCCAGCGATCCTATTTCTGAGTTACTCTGATAATCCACTCTTTTTAATTGTACTTTCTGTCATTTCTTAGTTTCTTTCAACATTAGTTTATCTTTCCTTTGAGTCAAAGCCGACTTCTGAAAATATATATATATATATATATATATATATATATATATATATATATATATATATATATATATAAAGAATTAGTCTTAATTTATTTCTGCATCGCATCATCTTATTTGTTTTGCATCATTTTTGGTATCAGAGCTTTCATTCTGCATCATTTTTGGTATCAGAGCCCTGTCTAGGGTTCTTGCTTGTTTGATTATTTTTTCGTTCCTTTTTACTTTTGCTGCCTAGAGTAGACTCCCCTGGCCGTTCGGTCCTAGGAACAAGTGAGATGCAAGCCTCCTCCTCCCATTCCATGGGGATTTCCAGGGCGTGTAGGGGTGCCACTGGGTTATAACTTCTAGGCAGGGATTGTAAACGGGACACACGTTCTGTTTTCTGCCAGTAACTATCCTGTTATTCGAATTGTTTCTTCCTGTAGAGAATTTCAAATTAAGTAATTCTTGTTTTGTTGGAACCGGTATAATTGAAAGTAATTTACATAATATTTTCATGATTTATTAATTTCTGTAGATTTTTTGTGATCAATTTTACTTCTGTTCTGCTTTTTTATTTTTTGCAAGCTGTTTTTTTTTATTTGAGTGTGCATAAATTGAATCTATCTTAAGGGCACCAAAGTTGCAACATAAGGGGAGGATTGAGACCCTCTCCTTAGTCCAAAACCACCTCCCGTGCATTCGAACCTAAATCTTTAATCTTAAAATTAATTAGACCTAATTTGTCCTAGTGGGCTAGGGACACCAACTGGTCGGGTCTAGGCTAGTGTTGAGTCAGTTTGTCTAGTTACTCTGTGTGTGCTTTGTACTCAGTGTCTAGAACGGTGGTTCAGGGACTACGTCCCGAAAGGCTTGTGTGCTGGTCCGCCTACCTGGCCAATCACTGATTGGTGTCTAGGATTTGGCAATTAGGGACATAACACTCTCCTTACACCTGCCTGGCTGAGTCCCGAGTTACTACAGGCTAGCTTGCCACTCTGATTGGGCATCTAGTTTGGGTTCTAGGTCTTGTTAGCCCGTAGTCGTTTCAGTCGAGTTTTATTTGGTGTGCTTGCTTGCATCATCATGTCCACCCGGAACGGAGTACCCTACCAACCTGGTCAAATCCAACCTGATTTAGAGGCCATGATTAGAACTCTTATCGAAAGAATGACCAAATTGAGTCAGGATATGACTGCTACTGTTGCCCAGTTTAGGGATCAAGTCCGTGAGGATCTTACCCAGCTTAGGGATCGAGTCCAAGTACTTGAGGAACCTAGACATCAGAATTGGACTCCTGACCCAGATTTTAATGTGCCTCAACCTCACCCATACCAGGAGCCTAGAAGACCTTTATACAGAGATCCTGAACCTAATCATAGGAGGCCTGACCCAGAGCCTGAAGATAAAGATGATAGGTTCATTCGGAATATCAAATTAGATGCACCCACTTTTGATGGTAGCTTAAACCCTAAGGTGTATTCTGATTGGGAGGGTGAGATGGACCAGTACTTTGAGTGGTATACCATGTCTGAGGAAAGGAAGTTCATGTTTGCCAAGATGAAGTTAGTGCATCAAGCTAGGTTATACTGGGGGAACATTGAGCTACCACTAGGAGACGAAATGTTGAGCCCATAACTACTTGGCAGGGTATGAAAGAGAAGCTTAGAGATAAGTACCTACCCATTTCATACCAGCAGAATTTGTTAGACCAATGGCAAACCTTGAAACAAGGGAACCGATCTGTTTTAGACTACATAGCCACCTTTGATGAGTACCTGATGAGATGTGATATGAGTGAAGCCCATGAGGTCACTTTGTCTAGGTTTAGAGCTGGACTTAGGGAAGACATTAAGAGGGAGTTGTTTCTGAGAGAGGTTACTGACCTAGACCAAGCCTATCAGATTGCACTAAACACTAAGAAATTTCAGAGAGGACCTATACCTTCTAGGGTTAGTGCCCCAATCCCAAGAAATGGACCTAGCCAAGTTACCTCTAGCAAACCTATTCAGGGTATTCCCACCCCTAGGCCCATGGACAAAGGTAAGGCACCTGACACCCAGAGAATCCCTAGTTCTAGTGTCACTTGTTTTAAGTGTCAGAAACCAGGTCATATCTCCAGCTAGTGTACAGCCATAGCCTGTTTTAAGTGCCATAGGGTAGGTCATGTTTCTAGCCAGTGCCCACGTAGATCCCTTTACATAGAAGACGGAGAGGAAGAGAATTCCAGGACCAATGAAGAATTTGAAGAAGAAGTTTATGAGGCCGGAATGAACTTGGTTGATGAGTATGAAGGAGAGGAGGAACCCACAGAGTCTGACCAGTTAGGGATTGTGAGATGCATCCTGTCCCAGAGTAGAGTTCAGGAGGATTGGCGTAGGACTAACATCCTACAGACTTTCCTTAAATTAGGGGATAAGGTATGTAGGATCATCTAGATAGTGAGAGCTGTGTGAATGCCATTTCTGCTAGCACTGTCAAAATGTTAGGCTTAACCCCAGTCCCCCACCCCAACCCCTATAAGGTTTCTTGGGTATACTCTACCTCTATACCTATCCAGTCTAGATGTCAGGTCCAAATCCAGATGCAATCCTATCAAGAAAAGATTTGGTGTGATGTCTTACCCATGGGGGTGAGCAGTATAATTCTTGAGAGACCTTGGTTATATGATCATGATGCCACTCTCTTAGGAAAATCCAATACCTATGTCTTTAGTTTTAATGGGAAAAAGATCACAATTCATTCAGTCCCTCCTAAGGACAAGGTAGCTAAAGGACCTAATAAGGTCAAAGAGATGAAGACTGGAGTGAACCTAATTAGTGCTAAGGATCTAGAACAAGAAATTCATAGTGGTTCACCCATTTGGATGTTGACTGCTAAGGAACTTAGGACTCCTACACCCTCAGAGCATCCTCAGGAAGTTAGACCTTTGTTAGAAAAATTTGAGGATATTTTTCCCGAGGATCTGCCAGACCACCTTCCACCTCTTAGGGATATCCAGCATTCCATATATTTAATCCCAGGTGCTACTTTACCTAACTTGCCCCATTATAGGATGAATCCATCTGAGCATAAGGAACTGCAAAAGCAGGTTAGAGAATTGTTGAGGAAGGGGTTCATTAGAGAGAGTCTTAGCCCTTGTGCAGTCCCTGCACTACTGACCCCAAAGAAAGACGGCACGTGGAGGATGTGTGTTGATAGTCATGCCATCAACAAAATCATAATTAAGTATAGGTTCCCCATCCCTAGACTAGATGACATGCTAGATATGATGGCCGGTGTAATGGTTTTTTCCAAAATTGATCTCAAGAGCGGCTATCATCAGGTTAGAATTAGACCAGGGGATGAGTGGAAAACCGCTTTCAAAACTAAGGATGGTCTCTACGAATGGGTTGTTATGCCTTTTGGGTTGTCCAATGCCCCTAGTACTTTCATGAGGATTATGATCCAGGTGCTTAGAGCTTTCATAGAGAAGTTTGTAGTGGTCTATTTCGATGACATCCTGATATATAGTAAGACCCCTGCAGACCACCTAGGCCACCTTAGACAAGTCTGTCAAGTTTTGAGGAATGATAGTCTCTACGGTAATCTCAAGAAGTGTGAATTCATGACCAGTTAAGTTATCTTCCTTGGTTTTGTAGTAACCCCTGACGGCGTGGCTGCCGATCCAGAGAAGATTAGGTCCATAGCAGAATGGCTAGAGCCGACCAGTGTGCATGAAGTTAGGAGTTTCCATGGCTTGGCTACCTTCTATAGATGATTCATCAAGGGGTTTAGTACTGTAGTTGCTCCTATCACAGACTGTATTAGGAAGGGAGAATTTCAGTGAACTAAAGCAGCCCATAAAGCCTTCCTAGATCTTAAGGATAGGATGACCCAGGCACCCATTTTGAGGTTACCCGACTTTTCTAAAGTATTTGAGGTTGCCTGTGATGCTTCAGGTGTAGGTATAGGTGGAGTCCTAAGTCAAGAGAATCATCCCATAGCATTCTTTAGTGAAAAACTTAATGATGCCAAGCTTAGGTATGCTACCTATGATAAAGAATTTTATGCGGTAGTGCAAGCTTTGCGTTACTGGAGACATTATTTGCTACCGCAGGAATTTGTGCTGTTTTCGGATCATGAGGCTCTTAGATTCTTGAATTCCCAGAAGAAGCTTAACCCTAGGCATGCTAAGTGGGTAGAGTATATCCAGTCCTATACTTTTGTTTTGAAACATAAGGCTAGGACTGAAAATAAGGTAGCTGATGCCCTTAGTCGTCGATCTTTGTTATTGAATTCTGTTAGGGCTGAAGTCGTAGGGTTTGAGCAGATCAAAGAGGAATATGAGTCGTGTCCGGATTTTAAGACCGTGTATCAGGATCTAGCTCAAGGACCATCTATTGATCATAAGGATTATACCCTTTTAGATGGCTTTCTGTTCTTTAAGAATAGGCTTTGCATCCCTAGAACTTCTCTTAGAAAATTTTTGATTTGGGAAATTCATGCTGGGGGTCTAGCAGGCCATTTTGGAAAAGACAAGACCACCATGGCTGTTGAAGACCACTTTTTCTGGCCTAGCTTAAAAAGAGATGTAGCACACTTTGTGGCTAGGTGTCGGACCTGCGCTGTTGCCAAACAGCGAAAACAGAACACTGGCCTTTATACCCCACTCCCTATCCCAGATCGTCCTTGGCAAGATGTGAGTATGGACTTTGTGTTAGGTTTGCCTAAGACCCAGAGGAGGCATGACTCTATCTGTGTCGTAGTCGACCGATTTTCTAAGATGGCCCACTTCTTGCCTTGTTCCCAGACTTTTGATGCGTCTAAGGTAGCCACCCTGTTCTTTAATGAGATAGTTCGACTCCATGGCCTACCTAAGATAATTGTTTCAGATAGGGATGTCCGGTTCACCAGCTATTTTTAGAAAACCCTTTGGCATAAGTTAGGGACAGAACTTAAGTTTTCAACTGCCTATCATCCCCAAACTGATGGCCAAACCGAGGTAGTGAACCGTAGCTTAGGCAATCTGCTAAGATGTCTTGTTAGTGAAAACACTAGGAATTGGGATTTGTACTTACCTAGGACTGAATTTGCATACAATGACTCGATCAATAGGTCTACAGGTAAGAGTCCATTTAAAATTGTGCATGGGTACAAACCTCATACACCTCTTGACCTAGCTCCTTTACCAGTCCACACACGAGTCTCCGAGTTTGCTGAAGTTTTTGCACAGCATATAAAAGACTTGCATAAAGAAATTCATGCCAAAATAAATTTAAGTAATGAAACTTATAAGAAGTTGGCTGATTCTCAAAGGCAAGTCAAAACTTTTGTTGAGGGAGACTATGTAATGATTAGGTTAAGGCCTGAACGGTTTCCTCCTGGAACCATTAGAAAGTTACATGCTAGAGGAGCTGGACCATTTAGAGTGGTGAAGAGAGTATGATCCAATGCCTATGTGCTCGAGTTGTCTTTAGAACTAGGCATTAGCCCCACTTTCAACATTACAGACCTAGTAGAGTATAGAGAGCTAGCTGTGATTCCCAGTGAGCTTTTTGAGCCTAATCCTGTTCTTGAGAGTGAACCCAACCCTGTGTGTCTACCAACAAACTGGCCAGTGAGGAAAAAATAGATTGAAAAGATCCTGGACGATCAGGTTATCTCTACTCGTAATCGAGGATACCAAAGATATCTGATCCGCTGGCAAGGAAGGCCAGATTCTGATGACTCTTGGATCTCCCGAGATGAATTACAAGAGCTGGATCCAGATCTCTTAGAGAGATACCAGAGCCAACTTAAGCCTTACTCGACAAGATCGAGTTCCTCCCATCCCGGAAGAATTGGTGCGGGCACCAGAATCAGAAGAAGACTTTAGGGTTCCATCTGGATCTCTGAATGACCTTGCCCGAAGATTAGGGTTTGTAATAAGGGTTGACTTGGTCAACTCAATTTTAATCTTAAGTCTGTATTTCCCTGCAATTTAAATTTTGTTGAGTCATGTTGACTCAGTACAAGTCCTAGTAGTGGTCTAGGTCTTCTCCAGGTTGGTGCCATTTTTTTCCAGCCAAGTCAAGGCCCAAGCAAGTGGGCGCCACACTCCCAACCACACGCCAGAGCCCATGAGGCACCACATCCCTTGCCCAGTGTACCTTGGTCCCCACACCACAAGAAAGCAGGTCCCTTCTTTCATGCGCCACTTAAGGAGAGATCAATCTAGGATCCTCAATCCAAGGGGGCGCCCAAAATAATTTCCATAAGAGCCAAGCTATGAAAAGAAAGGAGCAACACTTGGGGAGCAAGACTAGGAGGCGCCCAAATACTTCCAAATAAAACCAAGCATGGAAGGAAAATGCTTGTCTTGAAGAGCAAGGCTAGGAGGCGCCATCTTCTTGCCATTTGGAGCCACCAATCAACATTTAAGGAAGCTTTTGGCCGGCCATTATGAGGAGGATTTGATTCTACACGCCTAATTTGAGAGTCCATCCCATTAGTCCCACATGGGAAGATGTAAAAGCTTGAGTTCTTGTAAAGGTCTATAAAATAGACCCCTATTGTAAGTTTTCATAATGAAAATAATGGTGGAATAAAATCAATTTCTTTGTGAGCAACTTTGTGTTTCTCTCTTCCGTACTTGTATTCAAGTGTTGAGCTCCGTGAGGGAGTGATTCCGGGTTCCACAGGAATCTTGAGGAGGTGTAAGATCTCCAAACCTTACCAAAATCCTAAGTTAGCCACTTCAATTCCCAAACACTAGCCGCCCATCATCTTTCCTCCAATCACCATCCAAACCCTAATTTTTCATCTATATCCCACGGCCCCTCTCTTCCACATAGAGGCCGGCCATCAGCATCCAGGTTCAGATCAACTGTTTCAACTACAGAGCAAGTTCAAAGAAAAGTCAGATCAGTATCAAGATCTCTGGAACTTCTACATCCAACAATCTTCATTAAGTCCTCAGGTCAGTGTCTTTCTTTGAGTTTCTGGTTCTTCTTTTGCTCTTCTTCTTCCAGATCCTGAGTTCGAGAAGAAGGCCAACCTTGCCATAGGACTACAATCCGAGGATCCATTGCGAAGATACCCCGTCTCCAAGGATCCTACAATCTGCTCGAGAGTGTCCTTCAATTGAAGCAATGAGAGATATCACAGTCAGGTATAAAGCCTTCTCTTCTCTCTTCGTCTGTTTCTTGAAAGAGGAGTAAACCTTAGGTCTGGGGGTTTCTCAATCCCCAACGATCCTACTTCTGAGTTACTTTGATAATCCACTCCTTTTAATTGTGCTTTCTGTCATTTCTTAGTTTCTTTCAACATTAGTTTATCTTTCCTTTGAGTCAAAGCCGACTTCTGAAAATATATATATATATATATATATATATAAAAGAATTAGTCTTAATTTACTTCCGCATCGCATCATCTTATTTGTTCTGCATCAATATGACTGTGGGGTCACCGGTAATCCCACATCCTTCAAACCTGAACATAAAATATCTAATATAAAAAATATTATAATAGATAATAAAGTATTAAATAATATAAAAAGAATATCTAAAATTTTAAAATTTATCACATGGTGTACGTGACATAAAACTAATGCTAGCTAGCAGCATGATCGCTCTCTCCTCGAGAGCTCTATCCTTTAGAGTTCTCCCCTTGATTAGCATAGCTTCGGTCTACGGAAGATATAATATATAATCTCTAAAATTAAAAAAAATAAATTCATCGAATTAATTATTTAATTATGGATGGCAATGTAAGATTTAAAATTATTGGGGATAATTTTGCTTGTGCCAAGGATATGAAGCCCCAATCAACAAGAAAAGCACAACAGTGTATTTTCCAATCATTCATCGGATGGGGGCCTTGGTCGACAAGAGGCAGCTTCTCGATCCGGCATTGCCAAGTAATGTATAGGTCAAGCCACCTCGGAAAGCATGGTCAGAGGACCCAATCACGTGCCCGTCGAAACTCCCCGGATCAGGTTGTTGGTCAGAAAGGTTCTAGCCTAAATCGTCAGTAGACGGTCACCCTCCTCTCTAAGTTAAGACAATGCCGCAACAAAGATCTCCCTTGGGGTTATGAGTCCTTAGATTAGGCTCTTCACTCTCGAAATGCCTGCATATGAAGGATTTGCTCAAGTAGAACATGTCAAAGGTCCGATGCTCGTGTTTCATCCCTGGAAACCAGGACCAACAGCCCCTCGAGCAGAATAGAGCTATCATCAAACTCTTTCAGCCCAATAGTGGTTGACTTTCGATTTTAGCAAGGAACCGCCCCCTTTAGCAATTTCTAGCATTACCATCCCTTGGCAACCATCGGCCTCACTGACCCTCGATCTTGGGTCAACCCTTGGCCATTAGGGGAAAACATCCTGGTCCATGAAGACCAATGGAAGGCAACTCTCAACATAGCCCCCAAGGGAGATAGAAGTGTCCAAACCCTTTGACCTCTTCCACCCTCAGCTAGCCAACCTTTGGCCCCGGCAAATTTTCATTCTATCCTCGATAGTTAAGCTCTAGCAGCTAGCTTCTGAGTACACCAACATATCATTCTGAGATTCTCAGTCCTCCAAACCCTTCAGTCCCTTGGACCCTCGACTTCCATTCCATCCCGTGGAGCCTCGACCTCGATGCGGGCACTTAGGCTAAATGTCACCCACCAACCATCTTTGCCCAACCCGACCTTGGCAACAACCAACCTCCAGTCAGAATAAAGGCATACGCATCTCATCTCCAATTAAGGCCATACAATCAAGTATCCACTAGCCAACTATTCCTCAGACTCAATAGGAATGCTTGGATCAAGTCCGGCTCCATAAGCCTGATGATAAATAGGTCCTTGATGACATGCCCAATCGACCCTTTGAAGGCCACCACTGCCAATGCTCATCTTAGGCAACAAAAAGCCAAAAAGGTCATATCATGTCTAATAATCGTCAATCTCCATCATATCTTTATATTTAAGAGGTGCACATCTGAGCTTAAGTAACAGTCCATGCTACCATTAGAAAAATGTGGCAGAACTTCATAAAATGACAAGATACCAATTAAAATGAAATGGACATTCCTACATGCCAAAAATCTTCTGATAGCTTATTGATAAGCCTCATCACTTCTACCAATTTTTTTGATTCTTCCTCTTCTTCATTGTTATTGCATATAGTATGTGTACTTGTAAGAATTGTTGCTTATTTAAGATATTATTTAAAAAAATATTATTATTGCATATAGTAGGTAAATGGTAAAAAAAGTAAGAAAAAGACTAATTATAGTGCACAACATTAAGATGGTATCTCATCTATACCTTTACTTTATTTGTTAGATGAACCATAGTGAGAAGCTAGCGAATCTAATCACAATGGCTAATCAAAAGTTCCACCACAATCTGAGCCTCTAGCTTATGCAAGTAGTCAGGATAATATTTATTTTAAAATTTTATTTTATTTGCTGAATAATGAGTAGTTGTCTAGTTTAAGTTATTTGTCTTGGTCATAGGTTCTATGATTAAAAAGAAAAGAGGTCGAAAAAAGATAAAGGAGTTAAACCAAGCCATGGCACAAAGTTAAAATTTTTTGATAAGATAATTATTTCAAATTTATTTTATATGGTTAGTAAAATCTTACAACTTTAATATTCAATTTTATTATTTGATATGAATCTACTATTTTTTTTACCTGAAATCATGAGATCAATAGTCTTTTTACTAAAATATTCTCTTAAACTCTATTTGATCGATGACAGTAGCAGTCACATAGCTGTCTCACTGGTCATTCTTGATACCTCTCATTTCAAGATAAGTGTCCATCATCATGCCTCGACACCAAAGCAGCTTAGGGTCCTAGCTTGTACTCTGCATGCCAAGATCCGAATCTCATGCATACAAAACATACATCCATGCACACCTAATTAATTACTTGATTAATTAAATTAATATCTAATTAATTAATTAATTTATAAATTTATTAAATAATTGAATAAGCTATTAATTTTGTTCAGTTCATATGTATTAAAAATAAATTAATCCATGATCAGATATTGTACTTGGTATATTAGTCCAGTCCATGATCATGCAAACGATGTAACTAAAGATAAAGAAAGAGTTAAAATCTTCATAGTAAATGAAGTCAATAGTAAGATAATTTTTTCGATCCTTGCACGAGGGCTAGTTGTCCTATGTGTTTGCTGGGATTCGAGACTTGAGTGCATAGGGCACATACATCATCACGCCTTGACACCAAAATAGCTTAAGCTCCCGGCTTGTGCTCTATATGCCAAGATCCAAATCTTGTACATACAGGACATGCATTTAAATTATATATTTAATTAAATTAACATCAAATTAATTAATTAATTAATTAACCAAGTAAATAAATAAATATTTAATTAATTAAATCAATAAAAAAATATCTAAATAAATAAATATTTAATTAAATTTAATTAATATAAAAAATAACTTTTAATAATAGTTCTAGTGTCATCGCCATCACTATCACTAATATTTACAATGCAAAGTAAACCCCATGGATGGTGGGCCCTATGGATGGGGATAGCAGATCTGGCATGCAGGAAGGGATTGAGGTGCTAGAATGAATGGATGGGGGATAGCAAATCTGGCATGCAGGAAAGGATTGAGGTGCTGAAATGGGTAATGGCATAGGAGGGTAGGGACACGGGTTCCAGAGGCTGAATAAGGAAGCACATTGATGGCCGATGGGAGGAGAAAAATGGGAGGTAATGGCACGGGGAGGGTGATCGGGTGCGATGCAGGGAGGGGGAGCCAGCGAGGGAGGGGGAACCGGTGGGAGAGGGGGAGCTAATGGCACCACCAGCAGGGGAGGGAGAGCCAGCGAGGGAGGGGGAATTAGCGAGGTAGGGAAGGCGAGGAAAGGATGAATCAAACTTTTTTCTTTGTTAGATCGAAAGAGGATCGAGGAGCTGGTGGGGTTGGGGTGGTGCAGGATGCCGACATGGAAGGAGGCACCGGCAGGGGAGAGGTAGCGATGGGGGAGCATGGGAACTGGGAAAGGGGAGATCGGGGTGAGGAAAATTTTTTTAGGATAATTTTTTTTCCTAAATTGTTGGATTAGGGGAGGTGGGGACAGCGAGGTAGGGGCATCACAGGATGCCTGTGGAGGAGAGGGCACCAGCAACGGGGGACCCAGGGAAGGGGAGACCGAGGGAGGGAGAATTTTTTCAAGATAAACTTTTTTTTAGCTCGGGCTTCGATGGGGTTCAAAAAGGATCACTATTAGCGATGGCATGCATTGCCATCACTAATAGTAGTCGCTAAATTATTTTTTTAAGTGTCATCATTAATGATGGTAAAATGTCATTACTAATTCCATTGGCAATATAAGAAATGTTTTAGCGACGAACTTTGTCATCGCTAATAAATCAATTTTATTACTAATAAAAAAAATTATAAAATTTAGAAAATATATAATTTTAAAATTTTTAGCGATATATTTGTCATTGCTGATAATCAATTTTTCATTGATAATATTATTAGTGACAAAAAAAACTTGGATTGATTTTATGGTTGTTAAAAATCAGTATTAGCGATGGCTAATTAGCCATCACTAATACTTAAATTTCTTATAGTGTATAGAATACTTGATGTGGGCCAAAAATGCCCCTACCTTAACAATCATGCTAATAAGATCAAAGGAGCACTAGAAAGTCTAAATTGAAGGTAGAGTATAACAATCATATCCCAAATAAGAGATATAACACAACCGTGTTATGGAAAGGTACAACTTATGATAACACGATGCAATCATTCATAATCTTAGACAAAAATAAAAGATCAAACTATTATTCATTGAAGACTTAAATGTTGCCAATGCAGAGTGACTAAATTCGAAATAAAAAATCAAATTGCATAATCTTAAATATTTAAAAGTTACCAACTATAAATTTATAATGAATTTGAAAGCTAAACTTTGCTACAAAATTTTCTTGCTAATATGATCTCTAAAGCTTGAATTATTTTTTATTTATAATGATTCTATTCTTTTGAAAAAAATAAAAAAAATGGAGGTATGAGCTAAGCAAAATCTATACCTTTATATGAAATCAAATATAATTTTTTTCATGAATAATGTATTGTTATAAAACTAATTGATATTACAAAGTAAAGCATTTTATAGCATAATATAATAAAAACTAGTCATAAAGATAATCAAGTATACATAATTATTAAACACTTCATAAATGTGATTACAATAAAATTCAAAATATTTCTTATCATATATTCATATCATGTTTTAAAATAATGCTTACAAATATTCATACTATGATCATTTTGTACCCATAACATGGTCATATTTCTTAATCAACAGAATTCTTGTTTTATATGCCAACTTTATACCTATTGACGGGGCTATGTTTTTTTATGAGTGCTAACTCCGAGTGTCAACCTTCTCAATTGTAAGAATCCATTCAAAGCTATCTAGAGCCTTTAAAATTCTTATATTTTTTTAAATATATATATAAGTATGTAGAAAATATCTAAATGGCATGATCAAATTCATAATTTATAAATATGCCATCTTCATTAAAACATTCATGAAATTACTTTTTTCATATAAGCATGATCAAGCTTTCACCTCCAAAAAGGCTGTTGCCACCCTTTCCTCTTTTCCTCCTTTGTGCCACCCATACCGCTCCTTTTCTTAAAAGGTTGCAAACTTGAAACCAAGAGGAGCTTGAGCTAAGAAGATCGTCGTCAAAGTCAAAGATGATTTCAACATACATGGATGGCTAAACTCCATTTCGGAAAGGAGATAAAATCCTGTAAAAATATATTCGCATTTTGATCTTGTATTCTCTCTCGTATTCCTTTTTTATGCAAAGCAAAATATATCGCTTTCTTTTCATTAACTTGCTGCATATCTTAAATTATGAATATTTATTTTACATTGATCTAAATTTGCATAACCCATACTCTGGAGATGCGTCGTATTCCAAGGATTTAGTGCATGCTTAAGAGAGAGATTATTACAGGCTTAGCCATTTTCTATCTTGTGAGATCTTTTTGGATAATCTATTCTTCGAAGGGATGAGTCATGACCCGAGAGTACGATTCGTGCTCGATAGATATAAGCTATACCAAATCCTAATCTTAAGCTTTAGTTTTACACCATAAAAAGAATACACAAATTAGGTTTTACAAGGCAAATTCGAGATTCCCGAGATATTTTCCTGCTTGATCGCTTCCACAAATTAGTTAGACTTTAATTTATTTTTTTTTGCATAATCTTCCATAGTTTTTATACCAATTTCAACTTTCTTTCTTTATTTTAAACATAATTTAGCCCAAGATCCCTATGAAATCGACCTGACTCATCCTATTCATAAAAAAGTTAATAGTTAATAACTTATTTTTTGACCACCTTGTGACAAAGTCAGATTACTTCTTAGTAAGACAAAGTGGATAAGGAGAAAGAAAATATGATAGAGAGGAAGAGAGAGTCATCATCATCTCTTTTAAAGGAAGAAACCTATATCAGGTTTAGCAGGAATCGTGTCAGAGGAGAAAAAATCTATATTGGATTTAGCAAGAATCATGTTAGAGGGCCTGGTCGAAAGTCAACGACCGTGGATAGTCGGCAACAATGATGGACCAATAAAAATATTAGAAAATTTTGGAAATAAGGAATTCGACATGCTGCATGGATATCAAAATGATTTCAAGTTTCTTTACTAAAAGATTTTTTTGGATCATGGTAGGGGAGCATGATGCCCTCTACTAGGATCCATGCATGATTAGCTATAGAGAGTTGGCCTTCTCTCTCTTCTTTTCTTTTTTTTTTTTTTTTTTTCTTTCTTTTCTTCTTCTTTCTTTCTTTCTTTGGCCAAATAAGGAAGGGGGATTTCATCCCGTTTTTGGGTCATTGGCCATTCATCGACAGCCATAGACTCTCATAGAGGGTTGCAGGAAGGTCGGGCAACCTGACCAGGGGTCCATCATCAAGTGGCAACAGTGCCATTGGCCAAAAAAAGGAAAAAAGAAAGATGGAAAAAGGGGAAGCGAGCATGGGGCTTTTTTCAATCAATTTTTGGCTAATTCTTTGATCAGAGAGGGTAATTTGGGGCCATTGAAGGAAGAGGAATCAAAGAGAAGGAAGACTGAGGCCTTCCTTGGCTCCGATGAGCTCCCCAACCTTAATATGTAAGAGGCTTCAGAACAGGAAGCCGTGAATTCAAAAAGGAAAAATAGAGAGAGAAATCATTGGCAATTGCTTGAGATGAGGGCCGATGCTTGGAGGAAGAGGGGAAGGCTTTGTAAACAATGGAGGCTTGGGTTTCCTAGCCTCCAATGAAATCAAAAGGAAGTCAGAGTCGAACTCCTTGTTTGACTCAAACAGGGGAACTCCATTCCCTTCTTCTTTTTTTTTTCTCAGTCTTTCTTGTTTTAGTATTTTCATTTGTAGGGTTAGGCTGGCTGTTGGGCCAGGCCCAATATTAACCAAGTCATGTCACTTAACCCGTACGTACTCAAAGATCCTAAACTTTTGCAAATATGAATGGTAGGAACCGATAGTTTCAAAAATTCCATAAAAATAGAATAGGTGGAATTTCGGGATGAAGCTATTTTTAAGGCCAAAATGTTAAACTTGTGTTAATATGGTCCAAGTCTATATCAAAAACTTACCATTAGAAGGCATATGGTAGTGGTAAGAGCATTGTTAGAATAGTTTTGATTGTAGGCATCCTACCTTCAGTTTGTCTTCTAGTTCGAGAAAATTTAGGAGTCATTGAACATCAATTTATGCCATTCGATCAGATCTAATGGTATTTAAGTCACCATCAAATTTTTTTTCGTTCAAAACACCTATAATGTATAAGGAATTGTTTTTACATACTGGCAAAGAAATTTGAGTCCTGGTTGAATTCTAGAGGCACCATGAGTTCTGGTGATTATAAGGAGCCCAAACACACTATAATAATTCCTATAACTCTCTTTTGACATAGAATGAATTGAATTGAATTTTGAAGCTCTATTAATTTAACTGTTTCTTTGGTGGTGTGACTCCAATGGTTGTGCTGCAATTCCACAGCAGCCTTCATGCGACTCAAAGGATCCCTTTTATCTGATGTGACTCTAGAAGGCCCTACTTTGGTGCAATGTTGGTGGACACATAGGAAGCCTAAATGAAAATCATGTAATTCTAGTTAGATCAAAAGGTTCAAATAAGTGAGATCTTGGCTAGTTATCCTTTACACTGGCTTTTTTCCTTGTTATATATTATTTATTTTATCTTGCTTCTACAAATATTGTAACAATTTAAAAAAGAATGCATGTTTTTATTATTATTATTATTATTAGAAGATTCTAAATCCTATCTATAGGTAAGAGACGCCTTACCGGTCTTGCTAGGTTTATTGTAATAGTGTAGAGTACCATAGTTTCTCTCTTACTCATAGGCATCCTTAATTAACAAATTGCTTCCATATTTCCACTTAGGCTAACCCCTTTCCTTCCATGCGTTCCATATGTGATCTTGCATGGCCGAATCCATTGTTCTATAACTTCCAGGCAACATTACTAGTTAACTCCACACTTGAGTGTATTGGTTTCTCAGTATCATGTAAAATATGTTGTCTTAAGTAATCCAACACATTAATAGACAATGCTTCTGATATCTTGAGCCATTATTATGTGGTATATTCATGCAGTGTAAGATGAATTGCACCATTATATTTGGATGAAGGATCTTCACTGTAGTGAATAATTTTTTGAAACCTCCTTTTCTTTTAATGCCTTCATTGACCGCCAAACTTTGATTATGCAACTTTATCTAAAGCCATGTCTAACAAACAGAAATGCCTAATTAGATATCATGTATATGTTGTGCTTGGAATTTCACTTAATGAACTATACTAGCAAAATACCTCCACCATGTGGAGGAACAAATGTAAATATAAATATATTAAAAATAAATCAAATTAATAATATCGAGAATACGTAAAAAAATTGAATTGACAAAGTTGGATTTGTTCTAATCTACACCAAATGGACTGGATCTAATTTAATAAGAAGTTTCCTAAGAAGTTGGAGCACTCTCTTAAATTTTGACAAAACCCCATTCTGATGGTAAATCTAGGCTATTTTTTTATCCAAAAAAGAATGAAAGGCCAATGTAATCCCCTTCCATATTTAAAAGTTTAGTGGATGTTGGGTTTTGGTACCTATCTCTTTATGAAACTGAGAGTATGTTTGTGCTTTGCAAAACCAATCGTATAACCCCTAAAAGTATTACAACTGTGAAAGGAGAAATATCATAAAAAAAATTTATATAAGATGATCAAATCAAGAAAGAGAAACAAACATTAAAATCCAACCTTTTTTTTCTCAAAGTTCAATAAAATTGAAAAAAAGAGCTATGCTATGGTAACTCAAAAATATCAGTAAATTATGTTCCACCATTCATGTTGATTCATTTTGTGGCACGAATCACAGTGCAAATACAAAGGGAGCAATAAGAATACAACACACCATTTCAGCGACTTTTTGAATTATATCTTTGGGTTATTGATGCATTTTTCTTTAAGGAAGAAAAAAAGGATGATGTGGCCACTGCATGGAATTACTTTTTGATTCATTTCTATCAGATTTTTATGAATTTTAAATAGAGGATTCTTCCCCCAAAAAAAAGAAGAAAAAAAAAAGAGGATGACTTCTCTCTCCTATTCACTTAATATATAAATAGATATAATTCAATTGGTTTAATAAACAGTATTTATAATGTAAAACATTCAAAATTGTGTCAAAGATCTGTCTCCTGTGGTGGAGGTTCCCAGTTGATTCCCAGTGAGATAATTTAATTTGGAACTTCCAGGCATTGGTTAGCTATGCATATTGCATGATCGTACTCAAAGAAAAGCAATATTGGTGCATGTAACGAAACCTAGTTCGTAGTTTAGCCAAGACACATGCATGCCGGCCGGTGCTTGCTACACTAGCTGCCAGACCATGAGGATGGACCAGTATAAAGATACCTTTTACCAGTCTAATAGGAAAACTTCGTCTAGAATTTGCAAATAAAATAAGAAAAAAATTATTTGTCATCTCGATGTCTTCTTTTATCTTCAGAACAAAGTTGTTTCTTCCTTTTTCTACTTTAATAATTGAAAGAATTCCTTCAAGCCTAGAATTTGCAAAGATGACACATTATTTTTTTCTTCTTGTGTAAAGATCGAACATTTTCTTCTCGATGTCTTGTTTTTTTCTTGAAAGTTGTTTCTTTCTTGTTTTATCTTTACAGGAAACTTCCCCTAGAATTTGCAATCTGTAAATTAAAAGGAAAGAAAATATTTGTCATCTCGATGTCTTGATTTATGTTTGCAACAAAGTTGTTTATTCCTTCTTCTTTTTTTTTGCCTTTAATAATAACTGAAAGAATTCTTTCGAACCTCAGCCCACGCAATCCTGTACTAGAGATTTCACTAGTTTTGAAAATCAGCTGCACAAGTTTGCAAGAACTTGAGTCCAAAATTTAGGCCAAGTTTTTTTTTTTTTTTTTTTTTTGAAAAAAATCTAAATATTTCTTTACGCATATTGTGAATATATGTTGTACAAAATTCTTTAATCATTGAACTGCGAGAATGGATGGGAAATCCGGCACGGAAAAGGAAGGGCATATCCGCTCGATGATGGAACAAAAAATTTAGTTTTGAAAAATGAAAAGCATCAAAATTTAAAATAGGGAACCTTATTTTTGAGAAAAACAGAATTCCAAATCTTTCTTTCAGCCAAATGGAAGGCAAGAAAGAGTCTCATGGCTGTGCAGTTGTTTAGCCTTAAAAAAGGCCTCCTTCCTCTAGTGGTTAATTTGTTGACTGAAAGTGGTGCCAAATTTGGTAAAGACTTCAGCGTCTTTTACATGTGTCATAAAAAGGGGTGTTAAAGTCTATTTGAACTAGAAGAGCCTTCTTCTTCTTAAAGCTAAAAGAAAAAGGTAGAGAGAGAGAGAGAGAGAGAGAGGATGGAAGGCGGAAAAGATGTGAAAGATGAGCGTGGGCTCCGAAGATTTCCCTGTGGGCAAGTAACAGAGCACGGGAGCTGGAGAACGCGGGAAAAGCCACTATTCGTCCACGTTTCGAAGGTGGATCCTTTCCGTGCTGTCGCCCGGAAAATATGGGGGACAGCTACTGTCCTATCCACACGTCCTGCATCCAGAGACCGGAACGCTGGCCCTTCCCCATGATTTAAAAAAACAAACACAAAAAAAGAATACTGAGATGGAAACCAATATTTTAAACAAAACAAAAATCGAAGCGACCTCGTTAAAGCACCAGCCGGGAATCGAAACCGGGTGGTCTGTACCGTGACAAGGTACTATTCTACCACTAGACCACTGGTGCACCGTAAGACTTCTCTCGATAAATTCATATATCAAAATTCGATTCCGATTTCTCGCCTCCACCATCCTCCACCTGGCCCAGGGTTATGGCTTGCAGGATCGGGTGGGTGTGGGCCTTCGGAGAAAGCCCTTACTGGTCTTCCCCATTTTTTCCTGAAAATCTGGACGAGGAAGCGGCTAGTTTATGATGGACGTGGATCATATATTAATATAACACAAACGTTAAGGCAAACTTCTGTAGAAAATTGATCATCGATGTGGGCTCCTGGAATTACTTACTACCATTTTGGTGTCTACCAGATGCTAGCTGCAGTTGGAATTATCACCAATATATGAATGAATAATCGCCATCAATGGCATAGCGCCCCAACCATCCCAGATATTCGCTGTACAAAGATTATGAATCCAGCACCCATCCATCAGTCGCAGCCAATGACATGACCATGGTGGTAGCATACAGAAGCTAATCACCGATTAACCCACCATGCAAAACAACTTCCAAAGGAAAAAACAACGCACTCATATAAAATTATATTTTAGATCTCAAGAACTGATGACAAACACAGCTGCGGGCCTCCAACTCGTTAACAATAGCATAACCTCTCTAAATTTTGGGAATACTAGCCGAGGTTAATCTCAGACATCCTCTGGATCCGACGGATGCTATAGAAATATTATATGCTTGGGACACAAAAATTTTCAACCGTGCGGAGAAACAGAAAAATTAATTTGAAGCAGTCCCGACATAGAACCAAAGCTCACCGGCATGGGTGAAAAAGATAACATAAGCTGTTCATTATCAAGTAGCTTCTTATCTTGCCGTGGCTGGTTCAAGTACGTCTTGTTTATTTGCAGATCTGATCGACCAACCAAGTTCCTGATACTTTGTCCTTGGTTATTGGGTTAAACATGTTGTGTTATAGAGCAATTCCTACAGAACAGAAAAGATGGACTTATTTAAGCATGACTAACAATATGATTAGCCCCCATATCTATTTAAATTAGGCAGAAAGGGCACCCTTCATTGCTCCACTAGTCAATAATCAGTACCACACTAGATAGGATTCCCGGCTATTCTTTTGATAAAGGTATGGTTGGAGGGTTGTTTAGTTGTCATGTCTGTTCTCTTGTAGCCGAACAACTTCTCTGCTAAAGAAAATAAAAAGTTATATTCTGTGTGAACAAAGAATAAAGGGTGTGACATGCCTGAAAATGCATAAAGATGTATTTCGGTCTATAATAAATCATCTACGTTACAACTTATGACTTTATTAACATGCTGTAGATAATAACTTGTGGTGCACCAGAAAGATAAATTTATAATCCATTCACAGCTTTATCCATCTATAAAACCTGCAGGCACAAGACCCAATCTGATCTTCTGTTGAATAGGAGGAAAAAGCCCTATGCCAGGGTAGGGACTACAGATTCCTATAAGTTGATTGATATCGGGTATCTGAAAAATGTCATGAGACCTATCCAGCTTCCACAATTACCTAGCAGTTCATGTTTTACTTCTGATAGACTAATAGACAGGAGTCTGACGATTTTATAGCACCGACAAAGCAAAGCTGTAACCATAAAGACCTCGCATACACGTAATGCTAAGTACATCATCAACTACTCCAATACTATCTTTTGGTATGATACAGTAACGATACAATTTTACTTCCATTTGAAAATAAGTCACAGTTGGATTGTCATATTTCCCCCATGTATGCGTACTTGCAGCCATACATGATTGGTATGCAACCATCCTCAACATTAATGATTAAACAATTCGAATTATAGAATGCCCCAGAATTGGGCCCTTCGTATCGATATCTTGTTTGAACCGAAAAACATGGAGGAATGATGATGGAGAAAATTTAATGGCATCTGCACATGCTCGGTATTAATATCTGTTTGAATGGAGAACTGGCAGGAATGATGACAGAAAAAAGTTTGAAGAGAGGTGTCATCAATCACTGACTGCAAAATGTATGCAAAGAACAAGAATTATGCTAGAAAGAATCTAATCACTTAGGGTGAAGCTTGAAGGTATACAGACTGCACTATTGATTAAGAAAAAAAAATGACTTCTTTGACCTCGTCACATTTTGTTAAGGTAAAATAAGGTCTCCATGCTTTTCTATTGCAGAAATCCACTGCCAATTATAAGTTGCTAAAAGTAAACATATAAACTTGTGTTTGTCAAAAATACTCATTTATGAATAAATGATAAGAGTCAACCTAACGGGCAGTTTCCAAACAGCCTGTCATCCAAAAGAGCCTTACCACTTGCATCATTTTGATTTTATCAGGAAAATCACCACGTGTCTCCAATTCTGCTTACCAATACATGGACATCTGGGTACCACCATAATTTCAATGCTTGAACTCTTTCTTTTGATTATCACTCTCAGGAAAACAGAGGAAACAAACATCACCCCTCTGGCACAGCAGAAAAATGGATTGAAACAGTGATTGATCCGACTCATCCACTACTTACAAACACTTATGCTATCACATCACATAACTGTTATCATGGTCACCTCTTGGTACAGGTAAATGTTAGAAATACTCATTCTAACAAAACAAAGCAGTTGATTTGTTTGTACAACCGAACCAGTGAACCATCAAGAAACAATCTCTCTGCAAAAAATAATATGAATTACTAGACACAATACCAATAAATCAATTTCTACAGCCTAACCATTCAGGTGGAAAAGTTATGGACTATAAGTGATGCTTACCTCTTTAATTGGACCATAGCAGAAAAGAACCCTCCACAATTTTCTTCAACTTAACCTACAAACATTTTAATCTCAAGCAATATTATTCTCAGATCCAATCCATTAGGTAGAGAAATAGTGCATAGTTTGTGTACATGATCAAATCAATAATTTTCCAGAGTGTTAGTTAATTGGCAGTGCACAACTTTTAATGTTTTTCTCTGAGTACTGTTGCTAGGATCATGATGCTGGTCAACATGATAGTGCATAAGGAGAAAAGATCTTCTATTGCAAGTCTATCTAGAGTTTAGAAGCTTGAAACGTATCTGGAAAGCTTCTTCCAGTAATGCACCATTTTCTTTAATTCATTTTATTGTGCAGGAACTCCCTACAGTTCCAAAATTTTAAAATATCAATATCATATTATTTTTGCGTGAAATTACTCCATAAAAGTCATTCAGTTGTTCAATGTTCAAGTTGTGGGAATGACATAAAGAATCAGTTTTCAAGAATGATGTTCTATTCCAGTTTTTAAGGAATTGAATGGCATATAACCATCTCACTTCATGTTCCATTCCAGTAGCTAGGAACGATGTTTGGCTACAATAAGTTCCTACTCCAGAGCATATGCCATACCAAAATACAGACCTAGAATCTCTTTATTAATCAAAGTCAAACAAGAATAGTCAATCTATTGGTGCCACATCATTCAGTACACTAACAAAAACTTGAGTGATAAATCCTACTCATGGGAGATTTTCCAACATCCTATATCATGCACCCCCCTGATCTTGTTGCTTAGTAAAAGAAGAATAGAGGGTACGCTAAAAAATTGTAATCCACTGTCCCAATAAATCTTCAAGAGATTGGATCAACAAATGAGTTTTGTCTCATCTTAATTATGCAAGCATTTGTTGATCATACACCAAAATGCTTGGAATCAAGGTTTTAAAAACCAGTACTACAGGTGGTGCCTGTTTTTTGCGGCACCAGCACAAGAACCTGTCCATCCTGCTCCTTTACCAACACATGGATGGGGCAACACCCTAGTCCCTTGCCAGGATGCGTCCAAGTCCCTTTTCCTTGTAAATTATTTTTAAATTGTTACTTCTTTTATATACTTCAAGTAAAATATCTGTCTCTTTTGAATGCATCTCCTCTCTTGCCATAAGGAAGACCATGCAACAGGTGCATGGGTTCCAATCCCTTGTGCAAAATTAATTTTACTCCCCACCCCCAAACAAAATAACAAATGCCTTTTATTTATATCCTCGCTATATATATACTCTGCACAAAAGACAATAATATATTTATATACTTACGGTTTATATATATTTTCCACACAAAAAATTATTATTAAAAGTTGTTATGTATATTGGAATTTTTTGTTCAACAAATTAGAACATTCATGTCACTCACAAAAAATTTTAATGATATACCTTTTCTGAAATATGATATATGCTTTTTTTCTGAAATTAGTACAATTATGAAATTATTATTATAAAAAAAATCTATTGTCACCTTTTCTAAAAAAAACTCATAAAAAAATAATGATGACAAAAACAAATTTAATGATTCATCCAGGTAGTAAAATAATAATTTTATTGACAAAAATAACTCATTCAAATGGGGAAAAAAAATCCACTATAACGATTGATGACATATAGAAAGCTATTGGCAATTTTTTTTTGAGATGGCAAAAAAACAAACATGAACAAATTTTTGAATTCATCCAAAAATAAATATTGCTAATGATGACAAAGATAATTTTAATGATTCATCCAAAGAACTTTGTCATGTAAAATAATTAATCAAGACAATAAAAATATTTATTATAATTTTAATGATGGCATAAACTTCAAAACATGTGTTTTCATAGCAAACATAAATCTCCAAGCACTAGAACAATTTTTTAATATTGTAATGATTTGGTATGTTTTGTACATATTTATATTTTATCAATTTCTACTTTTTTGGGGAAAAAAAGGAACTCTCCTTACTCCTTACTCCCCTATCCTCGTGCCCTAATCTCCTTCACTCCTAGCATCCGCTACCTTGCACTCATCTCGTTTGCTTCTCTCTATCATCTTCAATACTATTGTGATCAAGGTTCATCGTGCCCAAACCAGCACAAAAAGGCAAAGGGAGAATGGAAGAGGAAGAGAGAGGGGGAAGGGAAGGAGAGGGAGAGGGAGAGAGGGCCTTTGGAGGTCGTTGGAGAGTAGTCGAGCATGCTGTGCTGCTACTAAGCTCAGCAAAACCCGGAGGGCGGAGGGAAGGAATGAGAGCAGAGGGAGAGGATGCCGCAGGAGGCCTTTAACGTGCCGACAAAGCTGCCGCACCCACCACCGGAGAAAGGGCTCTGCCCTCCTCCCAATCAAAACAAGGGCCGAAGTCCTTGTTTTGATTTTTTAGAATTTATCAGATTTTTAATTTTCTTTTTAGAATTTTAATTGAAGTTAGCAATCCAGTTGAATTGGAAATTCCAAAAAAATTACAAAACAATTGCCGAATTTACACGATAAACCAAAAAAAAATTCAAACTAGGGGCCGAAGCCTCTATTTCGATAGAGAGGAAGGCAAAGGCCCTCCTTTGGCCTTCACTGACAAGCTGCGAGAACGGTAGCAGGCACGGTAGCCTTGTCAGCACTCCGACGGCCTCTCCCTCTCTCATTCCCTTCCTCCACCCTCCTTCGGGTTCCATCGAGCTCGGTAGCGGCGTAGTGAGCTCGGCTGCCCTTCAATGGCCTCTAACCCCTGCTCCCTCTCCCTCAACTACCCTCTATCCCTCTCTCTCTTCCTCTCTTTCCTCCTCCCTCCCTCGTCAGTTTTTTATTTCAAATGCACCATCCTAATCAGCCGCTGGTATTGTTCAACACCCCCAAATTGGATGGTTCAAGGTGGTTCGGTGAACCATGGTTGCAATTGCCCCCTTGATGCCAACATCATGGATGAGGTCTCTCTAGTAGTCCTCTCTTCGATAACTTCCTTTTATATTAAACCTTGTCAGGATGCCCTTTGAAATTAGTCATAGTGCATGGGTTGGAAACCCAAATGTAGCATCTTTTTTATCCAAAAGCAATTTTTTAGATAAAAAAATTATTAATAAAACATGTTTCATCTTCTCCAAAAGCAGTTTTTCTTCATAGCACCAAATATATAATAATACCAATATAATACCAATCCATCCCTTATTGACATATGGTAGGTGACAACATCCCAATCCTATATTGGGATATCCAAAAATTCCTTTTTTAGTATTACTTCACTCTAATAGTTTAAGAGTACTATCTATTTCTTCTAATCACATCTTTGTTGCAATGGTTAAAGGAAAACCACGTGCACCTATGTGCATAAGTTGAAGTCTCAAATGCAGCATCTTTTTTTCCCAAAAACCAATTTTTCTAGACAGCAAAAAAATTCTCAATAAAGATGATTTATCTTATATTCGAATCCTATTCTCTCATTTTAAACACAAATTCTTTGCATTAAGATGAATATAAGACTAATAATTTTTATACTTAATTATATATTATATTATTCAATTATTTCTGTTAAAAATGAAAATTGAAACTTTTGGGCAGCACTTTTATTTCTTATCTTCTATTTTTAAAATAGAATTAAAGAAACCAAGATAAAAAATATGTTTCATGCAATTATTTTATTTATTCTTTCAAAAGCTATTTTCATTATTTCTAGATAAAACAAAAGAAATCCGTACTTTCAATATTTTGGAAAACAAGAAATTCACGTTTCTTTTTTTACCACCATAGCCAACACTACCTCCACTGCTAATAACACCACCACTACTGACACTATAGATTTTGCTACTATCACACTACCACCGCCATCATCGATATCCATCACATTGTCAACATCTTTGGAATCAACACCACCATGACTGCTATAGTTGCCTCTGCCACATCATTAGTGCCTCTACCACCACCATCATCACACAATTACCATCACCACCATTATTACCACCATTACACAATAATTGCCATTGTCTCCACCTCCATCATACCACTATCAACCCACCACCAACACCATCATCTTTCCCTTGCCTCCTCTGCTGCTACCACCATACCACCTCTGCTACTCTTATCATGTTTATTTTTTAAAAAATAAATGAATATATCAAACATGTCTATATTTTTTAAAAAATACAAACTAGAAACAAATTCTTTATTTCTAAAATAGATAAATGAAAGTGATGCAAACAACCATCACCAACACCACCATCGTTATGGTGCCACCATGACTGTTATAGTTGCCTTTGCACTTCATTGGTGCCTCTACCACCATCATCCCACCATTACCATCACCACCATTATTGCCACCATCACACCAAACTTGTCCCTACCCCCACCAGGCATTATCAACCTGCCACCAACACCATCACCTTTCCCTTGCCTCCTTTGCTACCACCACCACCTCTACCACCCTTGCCATATTAGTTTTCCTAAAAATAATTGAATATATCAAACATGTCTATATTTAAAAAATAATTAACAAATAAAAATATTTTTTAAAAAAATGATAAATGAAAGTGATGCCAGACAACACCTTACTCCGTTGCTCCTCTAACATTACACCCTAGTCTCAACCATGCTCCTCCCATCTATTCCCCTCCTTAAGGACCTCTGTCACTATTCAGAATATCTTCAAGACCGCACAACACCAACACCAAGGTTGCCCTCTCTTCTCGGGTCTTGGTAAGTACCCTTCTCATATTTCCCCCTCTTTTCCCCCTCCCTTGGATTCTCATCCATCATCTCTCTATGATCTCAATCTTAGTACCCTAGAACACTCAATATTGCTTACACCAATGGTTATTAACCTAACCCGGCCGGGACACAAGTTTTGTTTGTTTCAACAAATCGGGGGCATGCTGGTGCTAGAATCCTACTCAGATAGTATGGTATTAATCATACCATCTCATTCTAGCAATATCTAAAACATTGCTTAGAACCATCATTTGGGTAAAATATATTGATAATTAAGAATAGGTTTTACATGCTTTAAATTTTTAGAAGATTAATTGGCCAGCAAATGTATCTCATGATTACACAGTATGATATCTAATTGTCAACATTAGTAGAATCTACACACATGCCCCTAAGAAGCCTTTCCTAATTTTTATATCTAAATGATTTTGCACCCTTTGAGGTTTTCATACAAACAAAATGGCTATCTTTCCATCACTTTTTATTAAAGATCATAGAATTAAAATTGTATTCATATTGTCTAATATGCAGGTCTCCAACTATGAAAAGACTAAAGAAAAGCCCATTTATCTTTTATGTGTCCTTACATTGGCGAAAAAACTATCACATGTTTTGTCATTATGATAATTTTTAAGTTCTCAATTGGCCACTTTTTTCCTAAAAACTGATATTCGAGCATTAAATTAACAAAATGCATTTGAACAATCATGTGATTGATTAGATATCCAAAGATCATCTAGAAAATATCTATACACCTATAATCATAATTCAACTCCAAACTTACTAGCATGGCTACTCAAATAATTTTCACAAATAAGTCCGAAGAAAAGAAAAGAAAACAATCCTGCATTCTTTTCACAATGACTACCTTGAGTAGAAGTTAAAATGGAGTAGGAAGCATTATGTGGGTTTTTGGAACTTTCCATGAACCCAAACCCTTTGCATCTTCTTCCCATTCCGGCGATTCACTGACCTTACACAACAATATTCAAGCTCCAACTGCATGTACATAAACATAGAGTCCCCAGTTATTTGGATGATGAAAACTTTGTATACTTCTCCAACCACATTATCATTGAAACTCTTAGGAAAATAACCATTTTAACTAGATTTTTAAAATGATATGTGCAATAATTGCATGATATCAAAAAAACAAAGTATAAACTAAATTCAGCGGTTATTGTAAGTATTGTTGCCATTTTCAGTCAAAACGACAGAAAAATGCTAAGACACAGAAGGGTGTTTTCAAGGAATGGGAGTGACTAGATAAACTTTATGAAATCACTACAATATCTAGCATGTCATATAACACAAGCATCAATAGCACATTAGGGTGATCTTATTCAAAAAGCACAATGATGCTACAGATGTAATGGTGAAAATGCAGCAATGCTAGAAAAATAATCATAAAATTTAGTTCAAAAGAAGAAAAATTCGGGAAGACTGATGATGTTCACTGAAAGGAGCCAACGACCCAATACATTAAAATAAACCAAACCATCAAGGCTTCTCTAGAGCTGGAAGTTCTCAACTCTTCCCACTTCTTGCTTAATGTTTGGATCAATCTGCTCCATTGAAATTACAAAATATTTGACATTTTCCCTCTCCATTCTCTAGCTTCCCTCAATTGTTTCATTCTCTTTTTATTCTCTCCCTCTATTCCTTTGCACTTTTCACTCTTCTATATACTTTTCCATCTCTCCCTTACATTATTGATTACCTTCCTTCTCTCCTTTCATTTTCTTAATGAAGCAATTAGGCAAGGTTTGACAAGTAGCTGCAATATGCAGCCACCCACACCAATGCAGTGCACTCGACAAGCCACATCTGCATGTCTAGGGGCATATGCGATCGCTCGAACCACATTTAAAATGAGTGATTAGGGATGCCTCATCTTTCCTTCAAAACAAATGAACTGTTTGCTTTTTGACAAACTTATCACATAAAAATCCATTAGTATTTTTGACACACCGTTCATAAGTTTAGGAAGATGATAACCATTTTTTTTCCTTAGAAATTAGAAGAGCAAGATATAATTAAAAAAACACACGGATAACTCAGCTAGTTAAATGTCAGAAATAGAAAAACGAATAAAACCAGCAAGGAAATAATGAAGAAAAAGTATTTTAGTACATTTAAAAAAAATATTACATAATATTTCATTGGTTCACTTTGTCTGTAATCTTTAGTCCAACTGAAGGGAAGTAACATTTCAGATCTATAAAATGCATTTTCTTATGATATTAATGTGCACGAGTCCATCCCAGTGTTCCATTTTAGTTTTAAAAGCCATCTTGGCAACCCAAGATGTTGGGTTTGGTTCTATAGGTTGAGTCTGCTTAGCTATTGGGACTAGTTTAGATCCTAAAGTCAGATCTAAAATCTCATTGGATACAGCTATAAGCACAGGTAATCTAAGCCCAACCATCAGACCACCTAAGAACTGGTCATGAGGACATATTGTCAATTTGTTCTTGTTTATCCAGCTTTCCCTTTTAGATATTTACCTGCTCTTTTGAGCAATTTTTGTCCATAATGTTGGAAAAGACTTGTAAATTATTACACTTTGGTTTATGGTCCAATTGTCAAAAAGTTAGCCCAACTTATCAACATAGTATAGCAGTGCAAATATCCAAGCTCTGAATAACAGCACACACAAACGTATATTCGTCCATGCCATCACACAACTATGCAAGATAAATTGATCTAGCCTTGTACGGCACGGGGAAGGCTTATATCTTGCTTCTCCATTTTAAACAATATCTGACCACAGCAAACAAATTTTACATTTTTATGGTGCCAGTATGGTCTGCATGTACCAACACCTCAGAGTCAACAAATGAAAAGTAACCAGTACAAAATGGCTTGAATCAGCATGGACTATCAGTGGTACAGACTACAGACCATATGTAATCAGTACATGCTAGTCAAATTGATTTGGGCATCTTGAGGGTCAATGCTGGTTTTCTATGGGAACAGTACATTGGCAGTTATACCATCCCATTCTGAAGGTATTTAGTTCTTATCTATAGTTAAGATGGTCAAGACATCTTTCTCAATCTTTTTTTTTTTTTCTGCATAAGAATTTGAATGTCTTCTTTACAGATTCAATATATTGATAAAAAAAAAAAAAAAAAAAACTGGACAAAAGTTAAAATTCATGATATTCCATATTGTGTTAGTTTTCTTTCCAATGGTAATGGTTGGTGTACATACAATACTTAGGGCATTGATATGTAAACATTGAGACACGTCCATTATGAAGTCATCTTCATGATTTTTAATTTTATTTGAGCTCTTACTATGAAACGTACAAATGTACTGTTAAATTGTAAATCTGAAGTTATGCAGTGCATTTGTTATTTTTAGGTAACATAGATTAAATACTTCAAACCACCCAGAAAGAAAAAAACTGAATTACATTTTTTCAAGTTTTACCAAGAGGGAAAAAAAATAATTATTGATATTATCAACCTGCTTGAAGCAACTCATGAATTTAAAGGGTCCCAACATTTAATTTTTAAATATTTAAAAACATATAAATACTATAAGTATAATTTATCTTGAAAATAAATCAATCTTGTAATATGTCTCATTCTTGGAATACTTATGCTAGTCAAAGGATCAAATCCATGCTCCAGCACTTCAAGGTAGAATTTTTATATATTAAGAAAATGATTACTTAATTGAAAAACTGAGTTTCTCAAAACCCCAAGTCATCCATTTTCTTAAGTTCAGGCTAGTTTAACCTGGTTTTCACTGGGTCACAAGCATGTCCATTCCAATTATGAACCCAGACCAGATAGGTAGCCACTTCACTTATTCTCCTATCTGACCAGCTGGTCCAATGCATGTTTGATAAGTATCTTTTTTTTCACTTCAGAAACTATAATTATGAAACATGATCTTGGGTCAAAGGATCCAAAAGACTATGATATTAATAAAACAAAAACATGTAACTAGGAAGGCTTTAAATAGTGATTGAGAAAAAATAAGTAAAATGTGGAACTCTAGTTATATTCATGATATGTCAGTTAACACATGTATGTGCATACCCCTCAGTTTGTTCCATCTTATTCTCATTGTAATTCTATTTCTTCTATCTATTTTTTGACATTTCATATTACTAATATCCTTTCCTATGAGACAATTTGTTTTCTTGTTTCTTGTTGAATCAAGATTTTAATTCATTGAGTTTATCAATGTAAATATTTTGCTCAACGGTTAAACATTTTTTGTGCTTTTTGGCCTCCTAAAAGAAACTAGGAAATTGCTTTTTTTTTTTTTGTCCTAGGTCAATGAAACAAGACAGGCATGATAAAAAGCATATGATTTTGGATGAAAACAATAAAGAATGGGTTGTACATGTAATACCTTGATATTTCACTTACCAATTACAAATACAGAATATGTATCACCAGTTGCACATTTTCCTAATATAATTGCTTTTTAAAGCAAATTCCATTGTTGTTTTCAAAGTACCAACATTTGAAACATTAAGAGGTTCAGCATGTACCACTTTGGTGCTACCCAGCTAGGGTCTCCTCAATACAAGGGAGTCCAATCCACGTGACAACCATGAACTGCTAAAACTGAGGGTAGAACAAGTGGTTTGGGGACCAATCAAGATTGGTTGGCATCGAACTGACCCCCGAGCATGCCTGTACTAAGCATAGCCAGGCGACCACTCGAAAAGTGGGTGAAAAGGTGGTTCTCTCATTTTCCACCTTGGAAGGTGGAACCAAGAGGAAGGAAGAGGGGCAAGTTGCTACAGGTATTTCATATGAATTTTATCTTTATTTATTATATTTTTTTAAATAATTAAAAAATATATATCTAGTAAACATTGTTAAATTACCTAGAAAAGACAAGACAAATCAAGTCGCACTATAGAAATTTTAAAAATTTAAAACTTGATAAAACTATATGGTGAGGTTATTGCCCAATACACAAACCTTAATTATAGTAGTGATATTTTGAATGATTTTACATTGCAAGTGATATTGTTGTTAAATAAAATTATAAACATCTTCTTTATTTCATTACTTGCATTTTAACTAATTGCTCACTTCAATGCATCTTTTAGATATATTTTAGCATTATGTAATGTTGTGATTAACATTGTGACATTTATGCATGTTAAATTACTGATGACTTCAGCACCTATAGAAACCTTGAGTCTGGGCATGGGCATCTAACTTGATACTCCCTTATTATTTTGAGCAAAATCATAGAATTTAGATAAGAAAACAAACAAAAACACAAATCTAGAGATTGGAGGTCAAAAGACCATATAAAGAGTGAATGGGGTGTACTAATGCATACACCTTGATTTTTCTTTGTCGGCATAATCCACAATATAGTGCATGCTACACCCATCCTTGGTTGATAAAGTATCAATCAAGGGCAAACCTTGCTTCTAACCCGTGTACTATATTTGCATTCTGCTAATGGTATTAATATAGGCCTGAAAAGCAATCAGACCACAGAGTATACGGCATCAAACCACATTATGTACCATGCCATACCACCCATTTCAGCAAACCAGTGTATAAATATGGGGAGACGATTTCAACCCCTCCCATGATCATCCTTCGTTGCACCATGGTGAATGAATTCTTTCATTCTGCACCTCATTTTTCATACATCTCACACTTTATGGAAGGTAACCAATCAGTTGCCATTTCACTAATCTGGCTGCCACAATTCATTTGCCTATCATGTGATCTAGCAAATTTCTCCCTCAGCTTTGTTATTGAGCAACACTGTAGTGTAGATGCTCCTGGATGTATCATGTTCCTTCTTATTACACCCCCCCCCCCAACCCCAACTACCAAAAACATAAACATAGGGACATAACACAATATGCATGAAGCATTGAGGACCAAGTTTGTTTCAACGACACCGTATCATACCAGTTCCATGATACCATACCATATTGGTTTGACAATACCATACCATAACATACTGGACAAAGACCTAGTCTTGGGGACCTCGAGTCTGGACCGAGGCAAATAGAGGATCATGACTGATGCATTCCCACACTTGGGATGGCATGGTGTCCAAAGACATCAATTCTTTAATTTATTTTCATTATCCTTATCTATTCTCTTCATACTTGCCTATAATGATTGTGTTGGTCCATCTTGATCTGTCCTGATACCATACTAACCTGGATTCAAAGGAACAAGCCCTAGTATTGGGGTTTAAGCCCTCATATGCACCATATCAATATATGGCTAATATGCCCCCATCCTGTGGCATTTCAAATATTTACACAGAAAAACAACTTATTTTGAGACATGAATTGCATACTTTACCAATGAAGTTAACAATTACTTCCCCATGGATGAGTGTCGATGGTAGTGATTATATGAGCATATAGATTGATATCGAGCATACACCATGTAGGTACCAATCTTGAAGCACATCTATGAGCAAAAAAATGTTGACTTCACCAGAGATTTAAGAAAATTGTCCAATTGTAAATTTATTCTTAACCTTTTTCTTCTTGATTATTTGCTTGTATTGCCCAAAATCACTTACAACAACAAAAAATGTGCTTCAGAACTATAATATATATATATATAAACTTGATTAGGCTACTTGCAATATCAAAAAGCATATTCCATAAAAGATTTAATTTTGACAACTCCTTGAATATAGGCACCATGGAAGATGCAATAACTTTGGGGCAAAAAGACAGCAGGCTTTAGTCTTGCTAAACATCCAAATTTTCACTGTTAATTATGTGGACCTACTCATATTGTGCATATCTGAACCCAAACATAATGAGGGCTTTTCTTTATATTTAGCACATCTATAACTCATATACACTGTAACCACAGTATGTTGGCATTGGTGGTGTATAGAGTACACTGTACCTCAATGAAGCCAGCACCAAGGAAGAGATCCCTCACAATATCCAGTGAGAAAAAATATGAAAGAGTGCACTGTACCTCAATGAAGCCAGCACCAAGGAAGAGATCCCTCACAATATCCAGTGAGAAAAAATATGAAAGAGTGCCATCTGATCTAATGTACTCATTGTACCCCACTCTTTGCTCAGGTAAAAATCGAAGCATTGTCATGTCATAAAGGCCTGACACATGCAGGCCAATCATTAGCTAACATCCAAATATCACCAAGAAATAGTAATCATTTGAAAGAACTAACTATTGTAGTTACCATCCCGCATAAGAAAAATTAACTAAATTTTCTATTCTCTAAAATGATCAATCAGGGTGCATTACCATAATCTCTGAATAAGAGCAAACCCCCAGGTTTTAAAACAGATAAACAATTATCAGCAACAAACGACATTTTTTGAAACGGTACTGCCGACAAGGTAAAAATCTGTAAATTAGCAACAGGATATAGTGTCAAATTCCATGAAAATAAAAAACAACTAAGTTAATATTAAATGACAATATCAAGTCAAATCCCATGAAAAAAAAAACAACTAAGTTAATATTAAATGACAATATCACACTATCTCACTGTTGGACCCTACACCAGTGCCATGCTTGTATGGTAAGTATGCTCAATACAAGGACTGTTCAGCATACTGACACTCAGTATACCCTCTGTACGAAGTTTTTGTTTGGTACTAGTAAGGCATGGTACATCCCATACAAGGCTGTATGTATCGGTACAGCAAAACATGAAGGGCATAAGTTACTTCACTTGAATACATAGTTGTTCCAAAAAGAATCTACTGTTTGTATATAGTTTACAAATCAAAAATAATGAACTGGCTGCCAAAGTCAAGAACCAAACTTTGGAAAAGCAATCTTCTGTTTCCTGTATAATGACAACACAAGATCTATAAAGCCTATTCTTCTAAAAGTGAATTGATATAAAAGCAAGGTTATGTAGAAGATGAGTAAATAAAAATTAAGAATCTCTCTACAAATTCACAAAAGGCTGCAGGAAAAACTCTATTTCAACAGGTCAACATGAGAAATACTTTTGAATGAATTAATGCTTTCAGATAAATTTTATAATTTAAGTTACAGTATAGATGGCTTAAGAAGAAATCCAAGCACCAAAAATCAAATGGATACATATCATACAAAGAAAAGGGGTTGGTAAAGAATAGGACCATAAACACTAAAAGAACAAAGTTAAACATGTAAATACTTTGCACATTTACCTTGAAAAGGCAATTGATAGTTTTTTTTTTAAAAAAAAAAAAAGAACAAAAATTTCAAATCCATTTATCTGTAGTGGATGTAAACTTTTATGTTTTAAAACAAGAAGCAGCTTCAGACAAGTGAAATGAAACAGTATGACTTAGTCCATCTACCATGGGTCAGCTTGAAGGTTGTCACAGGCAGACACCTAGGCATCTAAGCAGTCCCAGCTACGTGCCTGGGCAGCCCAACTACCCTGACACCTGGTGCTGTCCAAGTTGTCACATGGGGAAGCCGCCTGGGCACCTGGGTTGGTGCCTAGGTAGGCACCTAGGTTGGTGCATTGCCTGCAGGCTGCTTTTTCACAAGGTGGCACCTATTTGTGATACATTTATTGCTTTAAATTCCAGATTTTTTTTCTTCATATATTTTATGATGTCTAATAACTACATTAATATTAATTAGCCTAAGCATGTACTTATCAAAGTACATTATTCACTAACCCAAATTCAGCTTTTTCGAACTCCAGGAACCAACCTAGGCATTTCAAGGGGCCACAGCCTTGGACCACCTAAGCATTTTGATTATCTTGGTCAGCTTTATGCATACCACTACACCATAGACCATTGTCGAATTGTCCACACCCATGGCAATTTTTATAACAGAAAGAACAGTGCATTAACAGGAGAAACTTTGCAACTCTGAATTTTAAATATCTGACAGAAGATAGTAATCACCTTCTGCTACATAGCTTTATGTGATAGTTCATTGATGAAAACACAATTTGTAAGATGGACAAAAGCATAACAAGTTTATCATGTGACACATCAAGTATTCTTCAGGAATTCACATGTTTGATGATGAAAAATTGAATAGAATTGAAAAGGCCACGCTTACCAAAGTAATAAAATCAACTCCACCAATACAACATCTATCTTCTCTCAAGAACGATGAATCATTCAATCTTGTTGATTCATTTTCTTTAAAATCTAGGATAAAAGAGCAAAGAAGGACCATAACATCAAGATTGTGCATGGCAAAATAAAAAATAGAAGCATAATAGGATCAGAAGTCAAAAAAAAGCAACCTGATGGGAAGTTTAAAGGGTTTGCCAATGAAGTCTCTTGACAAGAAGTGCAGAACAACCAATTTGGAAAGCCACTTACAGAAAAGTCAAGTAAAAATGGGTGGAACCGATGTTCAAGTGAGACCACTTTAGCAGTGGCTAAAATATCCTTTGCCTTTTCAAGGACCTCCTCGCTACAGTCACAAGCATGTACAAGAATATTCTGTTTTGCACTGCATAAGACATACTCTTGCTATAATCAGCAGTTAAAAATAATATAATATGGCAAAGTAGAAGTTCTTAAGATAAACTATGATATGTGCAGGAGCATGTATCAAATTCCTGTGTTTAAAAACACCAGAAAAACTTAACATGTTAAAGACGATCAGGATCTCTCTTTTCCGTAGGTCAGGAAGAATTTTCTCATAAATACAATGACAAGACTCCAGAAGAAATGTTACATGGTTATTCAGCAGAAAAAGCAAAAACCTATAGTTTTTATGACCACCATTTAGCAAGCATGACTGCAAGCCCACTTGTCATCGCATGTATGCAGTACAAGTAACTTCCCATAAGGAACCAATGGACAGAACTTACCATTCATGATGATAATGTTAAAAAAGAACTAGAATCACCATCCTCAATAAGTGTACTATTGAAAAATGATAAAACAAACCCAAACTTCTAATATATCATGATGATATTTGTACAATTAACTCTGGCAGAATAACTGCTCCCTTGCTTGAGCCAAATATAATTAGCATAAACTAGGTCAGATTTGCAAAGCCAGTAATCGAAAGATTGAAAATGTCTAAAGGTAAATGGCCTGTTTGGCTGCTCATTTTGGGATTACCAGATATAGGCAACCCACCCCCCACACGCCCCCTGCACCCCCCCCCCTCTCCCCCCGAAAGAGAGAGAGAGAGAACAAGATTTTTTTGTCAAGGAATACAAAATCCTTAAAAGTGAGGACAACATAAATCACCCCCTTAACGGGATCTGTAATCCCTAATGTTTTGGGATATTTGATGGACATCTCCAGATAGGTACATTCTTCTTTCTTGGCAGAGTTTCTTCTTCAATGGCTGCTATACTCTCTCAATCTTGGTGCACAAAGGATTTATCCACCAAACAGCTTATACAGGCATCTTAATTGGCCCTGATGACATTTGGAGTGGCAACAACAACATAGGTAGAACTCAGTTAATTCAAAAAATAAAAAAAGACTTAAAAGGATGACTAGTTCCTTGTCTTAATTCTTTAGCTTGTTGTTTTTCTTTTTTCCCCTATGTTGGTCCCGCTTCTTTTCCTCTTTAATCGATTCCTTCTAGACTTTCTTTTTACATGTCCATGTTCTTCTGTTTTGGTCATCATTTAAAAAAGTCAGGCATGAGATTTCAGAGCAGATGTGGCAGAATTGATATAGAAATGGATACCAATACAATAATTACCGTAAGATGGGAAGAACTGTGCTCCCATTTCCACATCCCACCTCCAAAAGATTGATGAAATCATCACAAGAAACTAATTCTGGAAATTCCTTCAACAAGTAGCGCCTTTCCTGCAGTAACAAAAGTATGCATGTTCAAAGAATTTTCTTCTGGGGGAAAGACATGCTAGAAGATCTTAACAGAGTTGTGCTATTGAAATTATCTGTTCTTTTGTCATTGATATACTATATTATCTGTTGTTCGGTTGTTGATATGTTATATAAGCTAAATTTTCTTTTGAGGCGCTTTTTTTTTCAACAGACTGAAAACTTTGCTATCAAATTTAATTCAACAAAGGCAGCCCTCTACCCTTTAATTTGTTTGAAAAACCCAACTCATTTATCTATTGCCATTAACTCCTGAGAATTTATTATTAATCATTAAAAAGATGCTATTTTGTGCTTGTGGAAGCATTGTTTATCAATTTATAATCATAAAAGAAATTTGATAAAGCTTGAGCAATTATCATAGAATGAAACTGAACTAGGCATTTCATGAACTAAGATGGTGGTGTGATAAACATAGTTCCCTCATACAATTGTTTTCCTTTGTGTGATAAATACCACACATGGTTATTAGCAACAGATGAAGGGTACATATCATGTTATCACCCACAACAATGGTTATTGGACCATGCTAACCTGTCGTCTTGGATCTATAAAATGAAAAGAAAGAGATTAGAAGCCTATCAAACTTGACTTCTAGTTAGCAAAACCAACCTAAATTCAATTTTGCTAATTGCAACCAAAATCATCAAGCCTTTTCCAAACCACAGCCCTTATCTTCCAATGATTTCTTCCACAAATCTAAATTAGCTTTGGCCTTGTTCTTTTATCATCAAGCAACACTAATATCAAGATACATTTTCCTGGATAATAGTAGTAAGTTCATCTAAACTTAAAATTTCTTCTTAACCATTCACAAGCCAAAAATGCCTTTACAATTGATAACTCATACCCTGAAAACTGTGAGTTATCATTTTCATTACTTTATGATTTGATTCTCCCCAACAGATCAATTTATGTATTGTATAATGGAAATTTTGTTGGCTGATAAATTACAACCCAAAGTCCTGTCAATCATCCATTCAAACTAAATCAAGACCCTACAATTCTAACCATACATCTCCTTGACTAATCCTAATCCCTTTCTTTTGCACTTCTCTAAATTCCCCAAATGAATTGGATGTCTTTTTAATCCCTCATTTCCCGTTATGAACCCTACCCTAGCTTTACCCGATACCCCAAAGAACTAGAATTAACATATTTATTACTTTATACTTTGATTTTCCTCATCAAATGATTTAATACATATATTGAAGACGACAAACCCTTATATTGGTTTCATGTATCTTCAACCTTTGAATCCATCTTGGGAACACTAGTAATGCATCAAAAAAATATCGGAGCAACCTATTTCATATCATGCACTGATCTCTCCACACAATTAAAGAGCCATGCCTAACGCGTGCAATTATACTGCACTATTTCTCCACGGTTACATAGGGGTGGGCATCTCTGTGATAACATTTACGCCAGCCCTCTTGCCATGCATCTTTTTATATGGATGCGTACTAAATTGAGATTGCACCAGCACAGACCAATACATAGCAGTAGCTCTCGCCTGTTATGCTATCAAGAATTATACAGATCATCAAGTTTCGCCCTCTTTTTGCGCTCTTTTCATCGGAGGAACCAAGACAATTTCAAGCAACATGAAATTTTAAAAAAAAAGTAAAAATCTGCCAAAAGTAAAAGCACATTAAATAGGGGGAAAGGCATAAACAATGATACTAATTGGAAATATGACCTAACAGCCAACCAAAGATTCAGGAAAAGAAAGAGATTTCTTTCGAACGTGTTGGATTTAAACTCCATTAAAAAAGTGCCAAGGACAGAAATCATGAGAGGAGGAGGAGGAAGATCAGAGATTCGAATGAAAAACAAAACCTTGAAAAATCTTCCAGTGGAATGGCGCCGGTGGAAGCGCCTCCAGGCGTCCACGTCGCTCGGATGGGGAGAAGAGGAAGCGTAAGGGGCGAGGTGGTGGCGGAGAGAGGGGTCTCGCTCTACCTCCTCTCGGAGCTCCTCCCATCGGAAATCCTTGGAGTAGTACTGCGCCTCTTTCTCCTCCACCATTCCACCCGCCCTTCTTCTTTCCCGATATTGAACGAGAAGGCAGAGGAGCGGTTATCCAGAGAGAAGCACGGGAGGGTACGGGAAAAGGCGGTGCAAACGGAAGCGGAGAGGAAGAGCGGTGTTCCGACACCGGCGAGAGGCCGGCGGTGGAGGATGGTAGAGGCGGACGAGGGGGAAGTGCGGAGGAGTCGGAGTGGGCCGGGGGTTCACGAACAACAACAACACGACCTGCAGCAAAGTGGGCCTCACCTGAAGCGCTGTTGCGGGCCGCACCTAGCCAGTTGGGCCGCCACCACAGCTGGATCTAACGTAGTTAGGTATATCGATCAGCCTCGATTATTGTGAATTTGTGATCGGTTTCCCGCAACTGCATCCCCGAGTTTAAACCAGGCCTCTCCCAAATAGAAGAGATATGCTAATCGGCCGAGCTGAGGTTCTTTGAACTAAAAAATAAAAGAGACATGCTAATCGGCCGAGCCGAGATTCCTTTGACTAAAAATACTTCTTTTTTTAAAAAAAAAATTATAAAAACCATATTTTGATATCAAAAACTGTTTTGAAACAAAATAATTTTTTTATTTGATTATCGATATTTAAATTATTTTGAAATTAAAGAAATATTTTGTTATATATTTGATCGATAAATTCAAAAACTACTTTAAACGGTAAAATGAATAAAAATGACATATATCAACCCAAAAAAAAAAAGAAAGAAGAGAGAGATTAATTGATTCAGAGAAGATTAATATGAAGAAAAAAATTAAATTAGAAAAATGGATGTGGATAAAGATGAGAGAAAATCAATTTAAAGTAAAAGAGTCAGGATACACATATATATATATATATATATATATATATATATATATATATATATATATATATATATATAATGGATATAAAAAATTTGTGGATGTCGAGATTAATCGGAATGTGATTGAAAAAAAAAAAAAAAAAAAGAAACGTAAACGATGAAATTAATTAGAGTGAAGTTTGAGATCATTCACATGTGTTGGTATACTTGTCCTTATATAAAATTAAAGAGTTGGACAAGCAAAGTTAGATCACGGAAGCGACATCTTTGGTACATATTAGTACGCTAGGTTTGAATGGGAAGGAGGGATGAGAAGCCAAACTATGCTACATCCTCTTAGTTCTCTCTTTCGAATGAACAACCCTCCAAACCATAGCGTCTCCTCTCTTTTTAGCGAGCATATATGCACACACGTACAAAAATGTGCCAGATTAGTGTAATACCTAATTTATTAAATAGAAAATATATGTAGGGGTGTTCGGGCTCGGAACGAGAATGGAAATAGGTAACTCTCATTTCAACCGTTTCATTGAAAAAATTTCTATTCCGATTCGGGGATGGAATAGAAATAGCTTAATTCCTTTTTAAATCCAATCCGGTTTCATTTTCTTGTATTTAAAATTCATTCCATCCCGAATGGCTTTGAAAGAGAAAATATATGCCACGACCAAGTCCTCCATGATCCCCAGCCCAAGGCCATTGGGGGTCGGCATGAGCGAAGCCCATGACAAGGACAAATAAAATGGGCTGGGCTGGATCAACAACAGTGCCATCCTTGATAACAGCTAGAGGGTCGATAGGAAAGCCGTCTATGCAAACTTAACGATGATGGTCCGACTACCAATCCGATCACCGGCTGATAGAGAGCATAGAGGTAGGTGTTGGCGAGGTGGAAGAGCCAGGCACCAAACTCGTTAAAGTTAGAGTAATTGTAGCAGTGGTGGTCATTACAGGTTTGCTCAACCTCTTCCATGCACACTTCGACTAGGCTCTCAAAGGAAGGAGAGCATGGTTTTGACCCTCGGGATTTGATGGGGGACGAGAGGAAAAAGGAAATAAAGATTTAGAATTCTAAAAAAATTAAAAAAATTAAAAGATTAAATAAAAATTAATAAAAATATAAGGTTGAGAAATAAATTAAAAATATTGAAAAAGATAAATAATTAAAAATAATAAAAAAGTGGTAAAATATAATTTTAAAATTTTAAATTTTAAAAGATTAATAATCAATATTAAATTTGGAAAAAAAATAAAATAATTAAAATAATTAATAAAATAAGTTAAAAAATATTAAATATTAAAATATGGTTTTATGGGTTTTGAATTTAGAAGCAGGAAGGTTGCTGGAAAATGAGTTTTCATAAAATAAAATGTATCCAATAAAATATTAAATAAAATTAAAAATATATGAAAATAATTAAATTTTAAAGACTTTTAGTTTAAAGTAAAATTGAAATTCGAGCTTATTCTGATTTTTATTTTTTCAGATAAATAAAAAGAGCGGGGGGAGATTCGAAAGGGCGAGACATAAGAGCACCGCTTTTCATCCATTTTTAATTTAATTTCGACTTTGATTATGAGCTAAATGCTCAAGGTATATAGCCATTTCAATTTCAATTCCAGCCACAAATCAAATGCCCTCCAATCGTCGATGTTAGAATAGATTGGAATGAAAATTGAAATGACCATATTCACCGTAGCATTTGGTTCGTGATTATAATCAAAATAAAATTTTATATTAAAAAAAAAGAAAATTCTGATCGGATTTTAGAAAGATCAGGATATTAATCAAAATTGGAATGGAATTTTTTTTTTTTTTTTTTTTTTTAACGGGAGTCACCGATTTCCAGGCCCCTAACTTTTCCTCATCAAACACCACCCCTGGTGAAAGGTTATGATGAGGTAGGGTTTGACACATATTCTCTCTGGCCCTGTTCCGGCACCATCGAGGAGAAAGGGTTTTCCCGCTCTCTATCCCTCTGCCAATCTCACTAACCGCCATTTTTTCTCTCTTTTTCTCATCCGCTCCCTCTCTCCTTTGATATTTTTCTCTCTTACCTTCATCCCGTCCTCTATCACTGGTTTCTCTCTTACCTTCATCCCTCCTATATCCTGGTTTGTTATTTTTCTCTCTTACCTTCATCCCTCCTCTATCACTGGTTTCTCTCTTACCTTCATCCCCTCCTATATCACTGGTTTGTTATTTTTCTCTCTTACCTTCATCCCCTCCTCTATCACTGGTTTCTCTCTTACCTTCATCCCCTCCTATATCACTGGTTTGTTATTTTTCTCTCTTACCTTCATCCCCTCCTCTATCACTGGTTTCTTAATGCGAAGCACGGAGCCATCCTAGTTTACCCTCGATATAGTTGTATACGTTCCAAACTTGATTTCCGCATTCTGGAAAGAAGGGTTCAAAATTTTTAAATATTACATCACAAATGCAATACTTAATTATATAAATTAGTTTCCTCGTCCTCCCGATGATTTCTCCAACAAGACCAACAGGGAAAATGAATTCTGAGTCATGACGATGTTTCTTTTTCATTTTTTTAACTTTTTCTTCCTCTCTTTCTTTCTTTTTTTTTTTAAATTTTTTTATTATTTTTTATTATTTTTTTGGGATGAGGTTAGTTTTTTGGTTTGGGGTTGGGGTTTAGCTACGATGAAGTCTATAAATATGCCGCATCCTCTATAGTTCGTATGGTACTCCTGCCGAATACCCCATAAGACTCTGCATGGCTACTACAACCATTTTTTTTTTTTTTTATCAACATTTGCTTCTCATACCGACCAAAACAATCGACTTTGAATCGTACTCTAACCCACGTACTCATCTCCAGTTGCAATTTCGTCATCTCCATTTATATTATATTCTGCAAGCGCTCTCTCTCTCTCTCTCTTTAAGTTTGACCCATGACCTAAGACACGGCAAGGGCATCCATTTATGTTATATTAAAATTACCCCGTGTTCTCCGAGCCCCCTCACCCCCCGCCCCCCTTTTCCTTAAGTTTGAACCATGGCGTGAGACAGGGCGAAGGATACGATGCTTTTGGTAGAGAAGGACAGTGAACCAACGATGCCTTAAAAGATGCTGGATAAGAGCCCCTGTAATGGACTTGTATCGGATGTTCGGTGAAAAGCCGAGAAGGATTTGTCAGGTTGATGGATTTGGCCTCTTAAAGTTCATCTCAGGATAGCCCTTTTCTTGTGGAAGGTTGCCTGGCGCCGTCTCCCTACCAAGGCTCTCCTATATGAGCGAGGGATCGACCTTCCTCTCTCCTGCAATCCTCGAGATCATGTAGCATGCATTATTCAACTGTTGGCGGGCTCGGTGTGTATGGATGGCTGTGGGGCTGGACTTCATGTATGATTATTCAGGGGATATGGTGGTTACTTTCTTGGATCTGCTGAGACCTTTCTTTGATTCCTTCGGGTATGGATTTCTGGCTTATGTTGCCTATCACATCTGGCTTTCTAGGAACGCCCTTATTTTCAGCTCGGTGAGATGCTCTACCAGTATTCTAGCAAAGAGAGCTCGGACCCATATGAACGAGTTCCATACTGTGACTTTGCCATCCTCGAAGATCTGGGATTTCCGCATCGCTCCTAGAGCGCCCCGGAGGGTCTTTATTTCGTGGGAACCCCCTCTTTCGAGATATGTCAAAGTCAACTTTGATGGTAGTATGAGAGATTCGGAGGGTGAAACTGCTTTTGTCATTAGGGGTTCTGGCTTAGGCTTCATCGCTACTAAGGGTGGCCATCTATTCGACTATTCTGTCCCCCAAGCAGAGCTCATGACGGCGTGGGCAGGAATTCGTTATACCTGTCAGTCACTCAGATGTGGCCACCTGATTATCGAGGGAGACTCTGCTACTGTCACTGCATGGATTAAAGAAACAGTTGATCATACCGCTGCTCATCCTCGAAGATCTGGGGTTTCCGCATCGCTCCTAGAGCGCCCCGGAGGGTCTTTATTTCGTGGGAACCCCCTCTTTCGAGATATGTCAAAGTCAACTTTGATAGTAGTATGAGAGATTCGGAGGGTGAAACTGCTTTTGTCATTAGGGGTTCTGGCTTAGGCTTCATCACTACTAAGGGTGGCCATCTATTCGACTATTCTGTCCCCCAAGCAGAGCTCATGACGGCGTGGGCAGGAATTCGTTATACCTGTCAGTCACTCAGATTTGGCCACCTGATTATCGAAGGAGACTCTGCTACTGTCGCTGCATGGATTAAAGAAACAGTTGATCATACGGCTGCTCATCCTTTGATCCGTAATATTGCTCTTTGGTTACAAGGTTGTTCCTCTTGACATGTTAGGCATGTTTAATATTGCTCTTTGGTTACAAGGTTGTTCCTCTTGACATGTTAGGCATATTTTTAGAAAGGCCAACTCGACAGCAGATTGAATGACTTCTTTCATCGTCAACAATTCTGGCTAGGTGTTCTAGATCCAGTTACATGACACACCATTTCAATTTAGGATTGTATTTTTGCAGACTTTTTTAGATATATTCATATCATATTTGTTGATTAAATTATCTACTTCATTAATTAAAAAAAAAAAAAAAGAAAAGAAAGGAAAGGAAAGGAAAGAAAGAAGAGAAGGAGGAGGAGAAAGAAAGGAAACTGGCTTACGAGCCAAAAGTCCACCAACCGTCATTGCCCGACTGATCGTCGGCAAGCAAGACAAATATATTTCCCGTCCAACCACTTAAGCCTAGTCGAAACCTCACATCGTCTGTGATTTTTTCATTAGAAATAAATCAAAATATATTTCATCGTCCAACCTGCTGAACCTACCAGAAATCTTGCGTTGTATATGACATTGCTTAGAAGTCAAACCAAAAAAAAAAAAAAAAAAAAGCTTCTAACCGAAGAGTAACGATTGTCTTTCTTCTGGACCTTCTTACGCTATTATCAGACATACAAGTGCATAAAACGATCTACAGCACATCAATTCTTTAACTACAATTGTATATTGCAGTTATCAGAAATTAAGCCTCACCAAATTACTAATGAAAAGCAGCAATAAAGCAACATTACCAAGAAATTTGAAGCTAACTACATTTCATATAATGCTGGTGATTCAAATGTGCTTGCTGCTGACCTTTCCAAAGAAATAAAAAATGGTAGAAATTGATTAGGGTGATTATCTGCATTTGACCTTCAGTTTTAAGTGTATAATGCGTTCACATAATTGCTAAATGAAAAATCACTATCTGAATTGTGTATACGCCTTCTGTATGCAAGCAACCTGTATGATGATGGTATTACTAAAATCCCAGTTAACCCAAAGCTGAATCTCTGCTGCATTAATCCCAGATTGGAGCACTGTCTTTTTTTTTTTTGAGTAAATGGGGAGTGGGAGATAACGATCCTCTCCTCCCCAGAATGGAGAACTATCCTTGAGACTACGTGTTTTGTAGGACTCTGTAGAGCTCTTCTCCCATTGCCTGTAGAGTGACTGGTTTTCGGATCACAGCATTCATCCCAGACTGCAAGCACTTCCCCCTGACATCATCCTCGGTGCTCGCAGTCAGAGCTACGATCGAAGGCCAGCACCTGCTCCTAGACTTTCGAATTCTCATTGCTACATCAAGAACGTCCACTTTGGGCATGTCAAGGTCCATTATTACGACTTGGAAAGGCGTAGCAGCAGTGCCAAAGGAGTTCAGGCATTCGATGCCAGATGCAACAGAGGTGACAAAGCAACCTAGTTTCTCAAGGAGCTTTCGAGTAACAGCTCTGTTGATATCATCGTTATCTGCCAAGAGAACTCGGAGGCCTTTGAAATTAGGTAATGAAGATGTGCGATAGAGACCCGAGGCTTCTCCCACATCAGAGACTGGGGTGAGGGGTTGCAGCTGGAATTGGATGACGAGTGTAATGCTTTCTGCAATGCCTTGGGAAATTGGAACTGCCCAAATATTTCCCCGCATCATCTGCAAATCAAGAGAACAAAATATATTAAGCACAAAGAACTTAAGATTTTGTCAGTTGCTAAACTTCATGTGCTTCCTCCTTGAAGAGTCTCCAAACTATAAAATAGAAGATCTAGCATGAAAAAGTAAAGATGCCAGCATATGGGAACTAGCAGCTGATAATTAGGGGGGTCATACATTGTTAAAGGCCACCATCTTTGTGGAAAATCAAGGATGGCACCAGAAGAAGGAAGATAATGCATCAGGAATAGCTTCCGATTATGGTGCATAGAAACTTGAATTCCTATGAATCTTCCGATTATGGTGCATAGAATCTTGAATTCCTATGAATTGCAATGGCAACAATTCCATTAATTTGAAAGGATAAATTGCAATTGTTGGGTACTAAACAGTTCATAAATTTCCTTCTATGATCAGATCTTAAGTCATTTTGTTGCTTCCTATTTCATCCAGACTTGTTCTAAAAACCCAGGGGAGTATTAAAGGGTCACATCTCAGTTTCATGAGCTTAAGAGAGTGCAAATAGTAAAGTATATTTCCTGCCAATTGCTCTTTAACGTTGCATGGAAATTCCCTCTTTGGTATTGTTAAGTAGAATATTCACACCAATTTACAAAAAGCCAATGTCTAGCTTGATACGAGAAGTTGCCCAATTTTCTCTGACTTCAGCCGTCTTATGAGTCTTATTTGTGTGAATTTCAATGGACATTTTCTAAATAGACAAGTGTAGGATTTTGCATGGTGCTCCCAAGCCTTAGAGAGACTTGAGAGGCCATGGCAGGAATGCTGGATGCAATCCCTGAAGCTTGGGGACGTCCCAAGCGGATTCCTGGAGGTGTTCCAGGGATGCTCTAAATTTGAATGTTTTCTCATGTGACTTGGGGGGAAGTTTTTTTGAAAGATTGTAACATAACCCAATTGGGTTATGGGATTGGATCCATGTTTATCAAATTGGTTAGGAGGTTAGCTTAGTTGGTTAGATGGTTAGTTGGTTGATTGGTTAGCCCAACCACCCAGGATCCTAACCGAATTGATTGGTTGTAACCAAGTGGAAGCCTAACTACCTAGGAAGTTCTAACCAGTTTGTTATTAACCCAAGAATCCAAGACCTGACCACCCATGTGATTGAGTCCTAACAAGATTCAAGAACTTGTTGCAGTCTAACAAGAAATCCAAAATTAGACACCCAACAAATCAAGAAGTGGTTGACGCCCCGTGTGCTATTTAATGTGAGGGGGCGTGCAGTTTGGATGTCTCACGGTGTGGAGTCTATAAGAACTTCTCACAGTCCTGGTCTTGGAAAATGAGGACTTGAGGGCCGCCCCTTGGGGCAGGGATCGTGGGGAGACCTCCTGGGTTTCAAGGAGGCTACGGTGATGGGCTGCAGAGCGTACGTGAGAGAGATATCATGCGAAGGGCTTGGTACCGTGGGATGTTCCACAGGGCTTTGGAGAAAGGATGCACATGAGGTATTGTCCGTGCATGGCATACGTGGATTTTTGGGACGTGGAGCCTGCAAGAGAGAAGACGTGCGGGACGACGAGAAGCTTCTGGATTTTCAGAAGGAGTGCCGGGGTTATGTCTTGATTATATCAAGGGTTCTTCTCCAAAGGTTAAAGGATTAATAAAGCAATCTCTCTTTTTTTCCTACATCTCTTATCTATATCTCCATTGTTGCATGATGTTAAATCCGAGAAACAGGTTGTTGGATTGTTTGCTTCCAGATTGCTACCGCTACGTATAGGTGCTGGTCCGGAACAGTGCCTAGAATTCCCAACAGCTAGTATCAGAGCTTGGTTTGAGCCATTGTTCGAGCGGAAACGGAACGGTTTCAGAGCCGCTGGTTTGAAGGTGGAAGAGGATTCAAGGAGTGCATCGAAACAGGTGGAGCTGTACGTGGATATGGTATCCCGCGTGGATGGAAAAATAAAAAGTCCGGATTTCTCAAGTTCACCGAAGTATATCAGCAGAGACGATGCCCAGGGGTAGCTCAGGGAGACAGGAGAGTCTCAGGAAGCGCCGGGGGTATCGAGCAGTCTGGAATGTCCCGGTACGGCGGCATTGGCTTAGGGACGAAGACTGGAGCTGATGGAGATGGCAGCTCAGGGAGACCAGGGACAAGTCTTAGGGAGCGCCAGGGACATCATGCAGCCGGGAGACAGGCTGGGACATGATGCAACAGTCGATGAAGATGGTTGCTGAGTTCAGTCGCTGGGTTATTAGAGGAGTTGGAATGAGCTCCTGGATTTCGGAGGAGCTTGCAAGGTTGTAGTATAACCGAAACGATCTCGGAGAAGTCCATGGTGTGCGGAGGGTCCGAGAAGGCAGCGACTGGGTACGAGGTTCAGGTGCAGGCTCAGTAGGACAGCGTTGAATAGCTTGCCTCGAGGTTTCTTTCTGTGGCATCAGTGGGACTTTAGTCTCAGGTGGAGCACTGATGATAGGTGACTTCATGGGTGAAGCAGGATTCGACACGAGTTCAGAGCGGGAGGTGCAAGAATACTGGCCAGGTCCTAACACGAGCGCCAGAGATGCACTTAGCCAGGCTGAGCAAAGTGTGCAGAGATTGGCGTGGCTTTGTAGAGATGGTGTCAGGTAGAGCTCCAGTTACAACAAATGTCGATTCAGGTTTGGTGTATTCTCTCCAGCAAAGTCCAAGAAAAAGTCTGATGCAGCTGCCAGGCAAAAGGAAGGCTACAATCGTGGTGCAAGAATACAAGTAAGGATCTTTAGCTGTGGAGGCGGTCATCCCAAAGGCCTCCAAGGGCGCGCAACAGCTGAAAGATGTTAGCAGAGGCAAGGAGGTCCGCACAGAACACGCAGTTACAGCGGGGTTGTGCAGGAGGACATTGCCAGGTTTGCCAAGGCTTGGGGCATCAAGGTGGAGATTGTAGGATTTTGCATGATGCTCCCAAGCCTTGGAGAGACTTGGGAGGCCATGGCAAGGATGCTGGAGGCAATCCCTAGAGCTTGGGGATGTGTCCCAAGCGGATTCCCGAAAGTATTCCAGGGATGCTCTAAGTTTGAGTGTTTTCTTATATGACTTAGGGAGGAGTTTTTTTTTAAAGATTGTAACATAATCCAATTGGATTATGAGATTGGGTCCAAGTTTGTTGAATTGGTTAGGAGGTTAGCTTAGTTGGTTAGATGGTTAGTTAGTTGGTTGGTTGGTTAGCCCAACCCAGGATCCTAGCCGAATTAGTTGGTTGTAACCAATTGGAAGCCTAACTACCTAGGGAGTTCTAACCAATTTGTTATTGGCCCAAGAATCTAAGTCCTAACCGTCCATGTGATTGAGTCTTAACAAGATTCAAGAAGTTGTTGCAATCTAACTAGAAGTCGAAGTCCAAGATTAGACACCTAACTAATCAAGAAGTGGTTGACGCCCCATGTGCTATTTAATGTGAGGAAGGGACGTGCAGTTTGGATGTTTCACGGTATGGAGTCCATGAGGACTTCTCACGGTCCTGGTCTTGAACCGTGAGGGCTTGAAGGCCACCCCTTGGAGCAGGGATCGTGGGGAGACCTCCTGGGTTTCAAGGGGCCACGATGATGGGCTGCAAAGAGGCACACGTGAGAGAGATATTACGTGGAGGGCTTGGTGCCATGGGATGTTCCACGGGGCTTTGGAAAAGGGACGCACATGAGGTATTGTTCGTGCATGGCGTATGTGGATTTTTGGGACGTGAGGCCTGCAAGAAAAGATGTGCGGGACGGCGAGAAGCTTCTGGATTTTCAGAAGGGGTGCCGGAATTATGTCTTGATTGTATCAAAGGTTCTTCTCAAAAGGTTAAAGGATTAATAGAGCAATCTCTCTTTTTCTCCTACATCTCTTATCTATATCTCCATTGTTGCATGATGTTGAATCCGAGGAACAGGTTGTTTGACTGTTTGCTTCCAGATTGCTACTGCTGCGTATAGGTGCTGGTCCGGAACAGTGCATGGAATTCCCAACAAGGACAGGGGAACCTTTTCCTTTCACCTTCCATGCTATCAAGGATTCAGTTGGGAGATTGGAAGGACCAGCCAAGATCAAGATGGAGTGTTGAAAGTTTCTTATTCTTTTTTTTTTTTGGGTAAAGAAGAAAGAGGGGAGTTAGATCCCGGGCGTGGCCACCCCCAGACGGTCCCCCAACCCCAGCCAGGGAATGTTCGATACACGGCGCATATTAACTTTTCCGCAGCCGTTCCCCACCCGAAGGTGAGTACGTCAACCTGATTACCACCGGCGCTAGTCGAGTGAACGGGATTTATTATATATATCCCTAACTTTTTCACTACCACCAGCCAACAGGGGCTCCAGGATTATTTTATTAATTTTTTTCTTTTTTTTTGATTTTGCTGAAAGTTTCTTATTCATGGAGGTATTCTGCAACCTTTTGCATCTCATATATGGAGCTACCCTTTACCTGTTTCTCTTGGTTGGCTATTAATAATAAGATTTGACAGCTGAGGACTTTCTTAAGAGATTGGAAAACTCCACCTAATTAACCTCTTGGTTACGAGCTGGAAGAGACTATGAATCATCTACACTCTTAAGTTGCTCCTGTTATACACAACTGGCCTCCCTCCGAACCAGACCGGAGGTCCCAGAGATCCCTTTCAGCTGGTACCAGAATTCTATTACAATAGATTCCTGACATCACGGCGCCATTTCCTCCTGGTGCCACCTGGCCCACCATTACCCTGCAGATCCCACTGCGCCATTCCCTTCTGGTGCCACCTGGCCACTACCGAGATTCCTTTAACGGCAAATCGACCATTTCCAGCCTATCCCCTAATAGATTCTGGTAAAGTTCCACACCTATATAAGATAAAGGGAGGACCCCGAGGTAAGCAGGCTCTTCCTTCCCCACGAGCTATCTTCTTTGCAATTCCTCCATTCTGTCGCTCCAGGTCTCCCACTGACTTAGCCATCGGAGCATCCCGTGCTGGAACACCACCGGCCCGTGGAACCTTTTTTGCAAGAACCGGGAGATGCGCACTCCAGCAAGCCCGATCGAGGAAACCCGGTCCGGGAGATTTAGCAACAGATTGGCGCTAGAGGAAGGGGCCGCCGAACCTTCACCCTTGTGTTCCTTCTTCGAAATGAGAGATCCACCGCTAGACAAGGCGATGGTGAAAGGAAGAGCTCAGAATAACTTCAACAGGAGAGGCCGCTCTCAGGCGAGCTCGGGAGAACCTCTCAGGGAGAACGACGCCGCCCAACCTACCATCCTGGGACAACAACAGTTCCAGATCCTTCTAAACCGCATCAACACTCTTGCTGCCGCAGTTCAGAACCTTCAAGACGCGACCAAAGATAGACAACAGCCGCTCACGACGTCCAGAACCGGTCATCCACCTGCTACCGAAGGAAGTCGACAGCAAGGAGTCCCTCGACACCGCTCCCACGTGATCCCAGAGCCTCAAAGGTCACAGAGGACTCATGCCGACAGGAAAAGAGTGAGGTCTGCCTCACACTCTTCCGCGGATTCGGTCTCCGACGACGACCAGCGACGCGATGAAGACCCGAGAGACTACACTAGCAAGCTCCAATGCATGGAGCAGCAAATTGCCGAACTAGTCGACCGGCAAAAAGGAGAAGCGCTGGAGTACGACTCCCGCCCGCCATTCTCCGCCAGAATTATGGAAAAAACTATCCCCCGTCACTTCAAGATCTCCCAGGTGGATGCTTACGATGGCACCACCAACCCTCTGGATCATTTGGACACTTATAAGGCCCACATGATGGTACCGGACGCCTCCGCCGCCCTCCACTGCATCACCTTCCCTGCAACACTCAAGAAGGCGGCTCGGATGTGGTTCTCCGCCATCCGACTATGTACGATCCATTCCTTCCACCAGCTGGAAAAACTCTTTTTGTTCCATTTCAGGACCTACAGCCGGGCGCCGAGGAACACAGATTGCCTCTTCCTCGTGTAGCAAAAGGAAGGAGAAACCCTCCGAGAATACATGGCCCGATTTAATTCGGCAACCATGGAGATCCCGGACCCCAACGAGCACGTGGCTATGTCGGCCTTCAAGAAGGGGCTGCAATCATCCAGGCTCACTTTCTCACTGGACAAAAAGTTCCCGACAAGCTACTCCGAACTACTACCCGGGTCCAAAAATACGCCCTGGCAGAAGAACAAGCAGCAAGCCGATGCCAGGATGAAGGGAGGTCGGCTTCCAAGAGGAGTGATAGGGCTCCCGAAGTCCGACCTCCCAGCGATGGCACCAACTCGGCCCGACGCCATAGCTCTAAGTCGAAGTATTTTCCCAGGAGGTTCGAGACTTACACACCTCTCTCCCTCCCGAGAGAGAAAATTCTTACGGAGATAGAAGGAAACCTTCCTGTAAAGGCCTCGCCCGATGAGGAATCCCTCCACGTCTAGAAGCAGGGACAAGTACTGTCGGTTCCACCGTGACCACGGGCACAACACAGAAGATTGCCTCCAGTTGAAGGACGTAATCGAAGATTTGATCAAGCGGGGGTACCTGCACAAGTACGTCCGACCCCAAAGGAGCCAGGCTGAAACTTCCACTGCTAGAAACCCCCCAGAGGAAACAGAGCTGCCCAACCAATGCCCCACCGACAAAATGTTGGCATGCTCCACCGCCGGTCCGACTGGAGGGACGAGGGAGGTCAGGACATCTCAAAGAGGTCTCGGGGTTCTAATATAATTAGTTTCTCCGACGAAGACCTCCTAGAGACCCAGGTCTCCGGGAACGATCCCGTTATTGTGTCGGCAGTAATTGCCAATTATGATGTAAGGAGGATCCTCATTAATAATGGAAACTTCACTGAAGTTTTACTATATGATACCTTTGTCAGAATGAACCTGCCTAGAACTAGGCTGCAAGAATCCCTAACACCGTTGACTGGGTTCGGAGGGAACTCCATTGGTGTAGAGGGAGAAATAACTCTGCCCGTAACCATCGGGCAGAGCCTTATCAAAAATCCCTCCCCATCAATTTTGTGGTCGTCCGCATGACATCATTCTACAACGCCATTTTGGAACGACCGGCCCTGAACAAGTTCCGATCCATTGTGTCTACTTACCACTTGTTGGCGAAGTTCCCGACTCGGAACGGGGTCGGAGTGATGAGAGAGGATCGTAGGATAGCCAGACAATGTTTGACCATTCAGGATAGACAATCGGGAGACCGTTCCGCCTTGGAACAACTTGATCCCAGGTCCGAAACCGACTGCTGCGGAGAACCGGTCGAGAGGATCCTATTCGTACCTCTTAGGGATAACGATCCTACTAGGATCCTACAGATCGGAAGCACACCCAGCGAGGAGGCCAAATTAAAGCTTGTCAGCTTCCTACAAGACAATACCAACATCTTCGCCTGGTCGGCATCTGACATGCCAGGCATCCCGTCGAAAGTCATAACCCATCGACTTAAGGTGGACCCTACCTACAAGCTTGTCCGACAGAAGAAGAGGAACTTCGCCTCTAAGAGACAGAGGGCAGTTGATGAGAAGGTCAAGAAGCTCCTCGAAGCTAGCTTTATCAAAGAAGCCCACTACCCTGACTGGCTGGCAAATGTCGTGATGGTAAGGAAGGCCAATAGAAAGTAGAGGATATGTATGGACTACACTGACTTCAACAACGCCTGCCCGAAGGACAGCTTCCCCTTACCAAACAAAGATCGACCAACTGGTGGATGCCACTGCCGGTCATCAACTTCTGAGCTTCATGGACGCCTTCTCCGGGTACAACCAGATCAGCATGAACCTGAAAGACGAAGAGAAGACAGCCTTCGTCACTGACAAAGGGCTGTACTGCTATAAAATGATGCCCTTCGGCCTAAAGAACGCTGGAGCCACATTCCAGAGGCTGATCAACAGGATCTTCGAGGGGCAACATGAAAGAAACATAGAGGCATATGTTGACAACATGATAATCAAGAGCCTCCGAAGAGCCGACCACATCAAGGATCTGAAAGAGTCCTTCGACGCTTTGAGGCGCCACCGGATGAAACTGAATCCTGCCAAGTGTACCTTCGGGGTGACCTCGGAAAAATTCCTCGACTTTCTGGTCACCCAACGAGGAATTGAGATCAATCCGGATAAAATCAAGGCCGTCACCGACATGGGGCATCCAACCAACAAGTGCAAGAACTCACAGGTCGGATAGCCTCTCTCAGTCGCTTCATTTCTAGGTCAGCTGAAAGGTGTCTCCCTTTCTTTAAAACGTGCGGCAGTCGGATCGCTTCCAGTGGACCGACGAATGTCGATTGACCTTCGAAGCACTAAAGACATACCTGAAGACTCTCCCCTTACTTGCTAAGCCTTTGGAAGGACAGTCCCTGTACTTGTACCTGTTTGCATCGAACGAGGCTGTAAGCTTCGTCTTTGTCCGGATTACGGATGACAACCAGCAAAGGCCGGTCTATTACATCAGCAAAGTACTCCACGACACCGAGAAAAGGTATCCTAAGATGCAGAAGCTTATCTACTCCCTAATTGTAGTAGCCAAGCGACTGCGGTCCTACTTCCAGGCGCATCCAATCATCGTCCTAATCGATCAACCTCTCAAGGCAATCCTCAGGAGCCCCGATACTTCGGGTTGGCTCGCCAAGTGGGCCGTTAAGCTTGGCAAATTTGACATCTCCTTCCAGCCTTGGTTGGCCATGAACGCTTAAGTGATCATCGATGTACCTGAAGATTGAGAACACCTCTGCAAACGGCCGACACACCTGGAGATGATACTGCCGAAGGGTCAGACCCCGCCTGGACACTCCATGTGGACGGGGCATCTAACCTTGCTGGTTGCAGAGCAAGATTAATCCTGGCTGACCCCGACGGACAGAGCCTGGAGTATGCCCTACGCTTCGCATTCCAAGTATCAAATAACCAGACGGAGTATGAAGCCCTCATCGCGGGACTAAGGATAGCTGACGAACTAGGCATTGATCAAACCAGAGCCTTCTCGGATTCCTAGCTGGTGGTCAACCAGGTGAGAGGCGAATTCAAGGCGAGAGATCTGACACTGGCCAAGTAATTGAGTAAAATGTGAAACCTTATGGCTCGACTCAAGTTTTTTGAGATCATCCACATACCCCGAAAGCGAAACTCTCGGGCGGACGCCTTATCACGGCTAGCCACTACCGTCACTGATTCCTCCGATCAGACTTTCGTGGAGTACCTACAAAGCCCAAACATTGCCGAAGAGACATAGAAAATCCTTCAAGTAGAGCGAGAGGCTTGTTGGATGGACCCCATCCTGGTGTTCCTCAATGAAGGAACCCTGCCAAAAGATAGGGCCGAAGCCAAGCATGTGCGCTGAACGGCCTCGAAGTACATCGTCCTCGACGGGACACTCTACAAACGATCATTTACGCAACCACTACTCAAGTGCCCAGGACCATCAAACGCCGATTACGCACTCAGAAAGGTGCATGAAGGCATATGTGGCGACCACCTGGGAGGTAGATCTTTGGCCTACAAGATCATCCGACAAGGCTATTACTGGCCAACTATCCAGAAAGACGATGCAGACTTTGTTAAAAGGTGCGATGCATGCCAGAGATACTCCAATGTTCAAAGGCGACCGGCTAGTCAACTAACCCTGCTGACAGCCCCTGACCATTCGCACAATGGGGAACGGACATCCTCGAGCCATTTTTTCCAGCATCCGGACAACGGAAGTTCCTAATTGAAGCCATCGACTACTTTACCACGTGGATAGTAGCTGAACCACTGGCACAGATTACCGAAGCCAAGGTGGAGACCTTCGTCCAGAACTGCATCGTCTATCGGTTTGGCATGCCGCATGCAATCATCACCGATAACGGACGACAATTCGACAATCCGAAGTTCCGGGATTTCTGCCAGCAGTATCGCATCTCCCACCGGTTGACTTCAGTCGGGCACCCCCAATCCAACGGGAAGGCCGAAGTCACCAATCGGACGATTCTGCACGGCCTGAAGACCCGACTGAATGATGCCAAAGGGCTCTGAGCCGAAGAACTCCACTCGATACTCTGGGCCTATCGGACTACCTCCCGTGCGGCGATTGAGGAAACTCCATTCAAACTCATCTACGGGAGCGAGACGGTCATGCCAGTGAAAGTCTCCTTGCAATCCCTCCAGATTGATCATTTCGCCGAACCAGCCAATTCTGAAAAGAGAAAGGCTGACCTCGACTTACTCGAGGAGACCCGACTCCAAACGGACCTGAGGATGGCAACCTATCGTCAAAGAATGGCCAGATATTACAATTCTGGAGTCAAGGCTCGAAGCTTCCGGATCGGAGACTTGATTTTGCGGAGATCAGAGATATCCAAGCCAACTGAACAAGGAAAGCTCTCCCCCAATTGGGAAGGTCCTTGTCGGGTAGTCGAAGTGATCCGGACCGAAACTTACCGACTCGAGCATCTAGACGAACGACAAGTGGCACGTCCTTGGAATGTAGATAACCTCCGCAAATATTATCAATAAAGATAGCAATTTACTCTACAAAGAAATTCGACCCCGATCGGCAAAGGCTCTAGGGCAGCCCACTCAAGTCCGATCCCGATCGGCATAGGCTTTAGTACAACCCACTCAAGACCAATCCCGATCGGCAAAGACTTTAGTGCAGCCCACTCAAGTCCGATCCCGATCGGCAAAGACTCTAATGGAGCCCACTCAAGTCCGATTACGATCAGCAAAGGCTCTAGTGTAGCCCATTCAAGTTCGACCCCGATCGGCAAAGGCTCTAGGGCAACCACTCAAGTCCAACCCCGATCGGCAGTCTCTAGAGCAGCCCACTCATGTCCGATCCCGATCGGCAAAGGCTTTAAGGCAGCCTACTCAAATCCGATCAAGATCGGCAAAGGCTCTAGGGCAGCCCACTCAAGTCCGATCTCGATCGACAAAGGCTCTAATATAGCCCACTCAAGTCTGACTCCGATCGGCAAAGGCTCTAGTGTAGCACACTCAAGTCCGACCTCGATCGACAAAGACTCTAGTGTAGCCCACTCAAGTCCGACCTCGATCGGTAAGGATTCTAGCGCAGCCAACTCAAATCTGACCTCCGTCGGAAAGTACTTTGTAGGATCCTTAAATACCTAAGGTATTTCCCTACAAACAGCTAGTTCGAAGATCCCTTAGGAATAATTCTTAAGGAGATGGGTTCGGACTAAGCCAACCTCTCGACACTTAGAAATATTTTTTATAAATAATTAAGTTAAAAGTCGATGAGGCACTCGGCAACCCCATAAAGGGCCGTTGGTCGGCCACCTTCTTCAGGTAAGAATAGCCCATTCAAAAAGGAAAACACAGCAACAACAACAACAAGACGAGACAACAAGATGAATACCAAGATGTCATTTCATTGATCAAAAACTTTTGTACAAAATATAGGGAGACTTTTACAGCCAGTTCTAAGTCTTGCCAAGAACTTACAAAAGAGGAGGATCTTTCCCACTCGCCGAAGGAGCTTTGGCTTCGGCCTCTTGCACTGCATCCGAAGCCCCAAGGCCTCCGCCGGTCCCGCATCGGTTGTGGTTTGGGCGTCGGCCCCGGTGTTGGCCGAGCCCTCTTTTTCTTCAGGCGGGTGCGTCAGCTGTATTGAGGACAGGTCAAGCTCCGGGAAAGCTTCGGCCATCTTCTTCAGGCGGTCGTCGAAGCCGTAGTCGTAGCTCGCATCTCCAGCCTCCTCCATTTCATCATTGAAGTCGACTGAGGCCTTGTATTCTGCTACGGCATCGCGGACCTGCTCCTCTGCCAGCTCCTTCGCCTCCTTCAGCTCGGTCAGATACTTTCCCGCCAGTGCCTTGTAAGACCGCGCGCTTCTTTCTGCGTCGACGGACCGCTCCTTTTCAGACAACCGACGGGTCAAGGACTTGACCCTTTCCTTCTTCTTCAACTGGACCTCCTGCGCAGTCAGCTAGGTTTGTAGATCCTCTGCCTGCTTCTTCAATGACTCGACTTCGGCCAAACTAGCCGAAAATCTCTCCTCAGCGGCCTATTGCAATGCCAGTGCCGCCGCTTTGGCCACCTTCAGTCCTTCGGCCTCTCCAGCCGAGGCCTCTGCCATAAGGACCATCTCGCCGAGGCCCTCTTCCATCATCGAGACCTCGTGAAGGTGTTACAGGCAACGGACCATGTTAGTCATGTAGAAGAAGTGAAAAAAAGAAGGGAGAAAACGAAGGGATGACAGAAGTACCTTCAGCAGACTGAGGTAGGCGCCTCTCGCCACCTCGTTCATCTTACACTTGCTCGTCTCATCCCAGTCGGCATCGGTGATGGCCCCCTTTAATAGGTCTCTGGCCTGCTGGGGGTTGTGAAGAGCATGCCAGCGCTGATAGGTGTCGTGGCTGACCTCTTCAGCCTTTACCCCTTCGACTGCCCCTTTCTTCTCACCTGCGGGGCGGACCACCTCCATCCGCTCGGCTGATGGTGAGGCCGGGGCCGTCCCCACTTTGGTCAACTCCAAAGGGTCCAGCTCCGATCGGACGGCCGACTCCCCGACTGCAGGCAGAGGTCCTGATGCTCTGGCCGCCAACCGCTCCGACAGAAGCATATTGTCCTCATCGAAGCCCGACGCCACGACGATTGCGGGCTGTTCTTTCGCTAGTCATTTCTGCTGCCTGCTCGCGATCGGCTCAGCGGACTAGGCGGCCCTCTTCCTCGTGGCCCACTCTGCTATTCTTGCGCGGTCTGGCTTCATTTTTCCTCCTATTACAAGAACAAGATCGGAGTGAGAAAAGAAAGAATGTAGCTGACAGAACAAAAGGGACGACGGCAACGACTCATACCCTACCTAAATGTTCATGACAGCTAATTCCGGCCAAGCGAAGGCTGTCCTCCCGAAGCAGCTCCTTCACCATGGTGATACTGACTGCTTCCAACTCGTTGAAGTCGGCTTGATCGGCCATCAAGACCGCCCTCCCTCCGTCAGCTGTCGGCCTTGGTCCCCCCCCCCCCATGATGAGTTGAAGCCCCAGTGCTGAGGACTATGAATAAAGAAAAACTTCAATTTCCACCCATGAATAGCCGACAGAAGATCCCAATTATCTTCCACCCGGGACGGGGGCTGAGCACCCACCACTCCTCGCTCTGGAAGTCCTTCTTGAGGACAAAAAAGTTTGCAAAGAGGGAGGACCTAGGTTCTACCCCAACTCTCTGGCACAGGACTACGAAACAGCTGATGGCTCGAATGCTATTCGGGATCAGCTGCGCAGGAGTGACTCGGTACAGGTTGAAGCCCCGAACGAAGAAATCACACAGGGAAAATCGGAGACCGGCCTTCAGGTAATCCTTGTACACCGGGAGGACTCTCGGGCACGGCAGCCGGGTCACCCTCCCTTCCCGATCTAGGTCGGTGATGTGCAGGGTGGAAGGGATGTTGAACGTAACAGGTGGGTCGCCCCAGTACGGCACCAACCGCTCAGATGTCGCAACGTCACCCAAATCATCTCCAAAGCCTGACGACCGAGCAGGCCGGGTTGGCCGCTCATCATTGCGCCCCTTTTGCATTAATTGCCGCTCCCTTCGCTTCCAATAAGGGATCGACACCTGTCCCGGGCGCGAGCTTCTGGAGTGGGAAGTGACCAAACGCAGCACACCTGATTAGATACACAATCCCCACAAAGATGAATGCATTCAATGCGAGAATGATGCTCTCGCCCTTCGAAACTACAAGCCCTCCTGAAGGCCAAGAGCAAGGGGGCAACTGTTATACACAACCAGCCTCCCTCCGAACCAGACCAGGTCCGACCGACCCGCCAGAGGTCCGACCGACCCTCCAGCTAGGTCCGACCGACCCACTTCAGCCAGGCCCATATCGATCCAAAACGGGCCGCTCCAAGGACGGCCCGGAGGTCCCAGAGGCTCCTTTCAGCTGGTACCAGAATTCTGTTATAATAGATTCCTGACATCACAACGCCATTCCCTCGTGGTGCCACCTGGCCCGCCATTACCCTGCAGATCCCACGGCGCCATTCCCTCCTGGTGCCACCTGGCCACTATCGAAATTCCTCTAAGGATAAATCGGCCATTTCCAGCTTAGCCCCTAACATATTCTGATAAAGTTCTGCACCTATATAAGGTAAAGGGGGACCCCGAGGTAAGCAGGCTCTTCCTTCCCCACGAGCTATCTCCTTTGCGATTCCTCCATTCTGTTACTCCAAGTCTCCCACTGACTTAGCCATCGGAATGTCCCCTGCCAGAACACCACGGTCCGTGGGACCTTTTTTGCAGGAACCGAGAGATGCGCACTTCAGCAAGCCCGGTCGAGGAAACCCGGTCCGGGAGATTCAGCAACAACAGCTCATATTCTAACACTATGTAGAGGATTTAATGACAGACGCTTAAAATTACAGTGCCAGACTGATCTTTTGGAGATATGAACAAGTTTGGAGGAAGCACAAAGTTCCCAGGTACTTCAAGAGAATTGGAATTTGATATGTGCTCGTGTCCATGTCTGGAACTCCATGGAAGAATTTTCAAGGGTAAATAGTCCTAAACAAGCCAGCCATGAATATTATTATATTCCTATTCAAGGGCCACAAAAACCATTTCCGAGAAGAAGTTACAGCTGCTGACACATGTTCGTAGGCATATACTTTGCTGATTTGAAACTTTTGTTTTCTGTTCTGCTGCTGCAGTTTCCTGTTGGATGTCGTTTCCTCTTTTTGTCCCTTCCTTTCCTTTTTCCTCTTTTTGCATCCTCTTCTTTCATTTTCTTAATGAAGAATGATAAGGCTCAGACTAAATTTTCTCAAAAAAAGAGGGAAGTTCCCCAGTTTTACCATATTATACTTGAAGCCGTTAAGCTGACCCCACACGGACCGGTTAAGGCTTTTAAATTAATGTACACATGAAGGACATAATATGCACTATTGTTGGAATTCCAGGGGAATCATAGCATACTAGCTGAAAAATATGTTTAAGTATTTCCACCTCCTAAACCAAAATGAAAGATTAGAAGTCAGGGACAAAGATGTTATGCTTGAAAAGATTGGAAGTATTCAAATGCAAGAAATCACATTGCGAATGATCACAGAAAAAAGAGTTTTCAAGAAAATGTAAACATTCTGGAGTCTGAGGAACGAACTGACCATTTTCATGGGAGGTTCTTAAAAAAGTCCATGCATCTCATCACAGCGAGGTCTCTATCTAGTTCTTATTGCAAAAAGAAGCTCTGAAGATGCAGTGTACAGCGATCATTGTGAAACCAACCTCATGCTGCATGCTAATCTAAAATTTTATGGAAAACTACTGCACATTGAATAATTGGAACTAGTTTCCTCAATTAAGAAAATGTTTAAGAACATCATGTAACAATAAACAATATTATTAGTATTTAATGAATGCATTCAGGCATACCTGCACGAGCTTCTTGCATTGGTTGAAGTTGAGGCCCATCTCAAACCCTTCAGAATAGGGTTTTGGAGCAAGTTGAACTGTCGATGAACTTGGCTCATCACTTTGAGCTCTTTTAATACTAGTTTCAAACTTCACACAGGCATACCCACCAGAAAATCTCGATCTCCAAGGAACCCATTCCTGATCTTGACCATCCTTGTCCTCATTATAGCTAAGCACCTGGAATGTGACAAATCCTTCATCATGCCCATTTAATAAAGTAGCTAGCATATGCAATATTACATGAAAAATCCGCTTCTCATCACCAACAACCCGATCGGGCACTGCATTGTCGACCTGAAATTCAAAACCAAAACCTCTACAATCACAAAGACATCTTGCAACGCTAGCAGCTTCCTTAATCATAGAATGCAGCCGGAAGGGTCTCACAATCAAAGATAAGTGCTCACTGTCGATGGTAGTTGTGTCCATAACATCATTAATCAATGTTGAAATGACACTACCAGTTTTTACCATTGTATCAACTACAAGCCTTTGTTCTTGGCTCAACTTTTCCAGTTGCATCATCGACAATATACCCAAGATAGAGTGCATGGGTCTTCTCATTCCCTGGCTCAAGGCTCTTTGAAACAAGTTCCTTGCTTCGCTTGCCCTCATGGCACTCCGCTTGGCATTCTGCAAAGTCCTGTTCTGCTCCATCAGTTTGTCTCTCATCATCTGAGATTCCTCCAAAACTGCAGCATGAGAGAGGGCAACAGCAACCTGATCAGCCACTACTTCAACAATCTCTAGCTCCTGGGAACTCCAAACCCTCAAATCATCTCTAGGGAGGATCAAAACCAGTATCGCATAGCTTTCTTCAACAATCTCAGGCGTCCCACCTTTGAAATTGGAGACCTTTAACATTGGCATTCGTATAGCTGCCATGGATCCTGGTTCAAGCCTACTTTCACTACTTGCAGAGGCGAGCATGGAGCCTGGCCTCAGAGTCTTCACACCTTTGGTTTCTATAATCTCCATTACATCTGGATCATCAATTGCAATCGAGTGACCGTACAAACCAGACGGGTTATGCTGCCTCAACTCATGAGTCAGGTTCATCTCCCTTTTATTCTCATTAGGCATCCATACAGCACAATTCAGCAGCCCCAATGTCTTTGAGAGCTCGACCAAAGTGGTGTACAAGATTGTATGCCTATCAAGCGACCTGCGGATCTCCTGGGTCAGCATTCGCACATGCCAGCTGGCTTCCTCCTGCCTCTTCATCTTTCCAACTTCCCTGTCGAGCTCCCAGGCTTTTATCCTCAGGAAGTTCTCCCTCACCTTCACTCTCAGGAGCTGAGGGATCAAGGTCAAGAGGGTGATCGATGTCGCGAACGAGACAAGTGCGGTCAAGAATTTGGACACGGTGAGGCTCAGCATCAGAAGGAACGAGTGGGGCTCGTAGGTGAACACATTGAGCATGTGGGTCAGTCCACAAAGGACTATGAAGGCCCCGAACTGGAATACAATCCATTTGAAGGGGAGGAGGCTGGAGCATGCTGCAAAGTAGATAAGCTCGAGGGGAATTGAGAAATAAGCCGCCGCGATCAAGAAGTCGCTTACTTTCTGACACTGGAGGATGGTCTCTAAGCTCCAGAGGCTGTCACCATCGCAGTTGCAACGTCCGATCTCAATGGCGGATGCGGAGAACAAAAGGGAAAAAATAAGAATCCCATGGCACAATGCTCTTAACATCTGAACTAGAAAGCTTCATTCAATCCATTGATCAGCAGATCCCAAGCTTAAGCTTCCCGAGGATTGCACAACAAACCCTAGTCACGACCTTTAAAGATTAAACGAAAGCACATCAATGGAAGAAGAAAGAAGATCAGGAACAAGAATCTATCCACCACTTTTCAAAAGAACACTTGCATCCAAGCTTATAGGTATCTGCTTCCGCTGATCCTTATGCCAAATAGCAAAAGATCCCCGATCTAAACCTCAAGACTCGGTTCTCAGGGAAATCGATCGAGTAGATAGATTCAAGGGCCGTTTGTCAATTTGAATGACAAAATGAAGATCCAGAAGATGAACCCTAGAACGCATTATCGGGAGGGGTAAAAAGAAAGAAAAAGAAAAGAACTTCCATTTTCTAAAAGATCTAAAGAACCCAAAGCCCATTAACCTAATTCCGTTTCAAAAGAGAACATAACACTAAAAAAAGAGTGCAAACCTCCATGTAAACTATCAGATTTCAACGCTCGGCCCCAGAAAAAGAAGTGAAGAGCGACAGAATACTCCGAAATAAGAAGACCAGTCCACAAAACTTTGCACCGGTAAAGATTTACAAAAGATCAAGAATTTCACGAACCCTCGGAACCGGAGAATGTCATCGAAAGAACCCACCAGAATTCTTAAAAACGAGTGCGAGGATTCCTCCCTTTCAAACCAAAACAACAAGAAGAAAAAGAACGAAAACAACAATAAAAACCATCAAACCCACAAAACAACAGACTAATCAGCCCCTAACATCGAAAACAACAAACCAAAACCCCGAAAAATACCACCTTTTTCACTCCTTTCCACTCCCCCGCGCATCCATATCCCATAAAAACCACAACGACTCCAACTTTCCAAGTCAAAAGGAAGCAGAAGGACCCCCGACAACCAAAACCAGCGGCAAAGAGGGAATTTAAAACCGGTACCTATAAAACCGCCGTCTCCAACCCGCGTCCCACCCAACAGGGTTCGTGAAGGGCCCCTGGTCGCCTCGAGAAGGGTGGGTCCGGCTCTCCTCTGCCTCCAGTGACGGCGAAATCCTGGGACCTTGTCCTTCGCCCGTCCTCCGCCGAAGCCTTGCCTCCCCGCTCGCATTTCATCGCTCAAGTAGGTAAGAATCGACAGAAGAACTCGAGTCGATCCATCTCGTTCTCTTGGAGAGAGAGAGAGAGAGGAAAAAGGAGGAGGAGGAGGAGAGAGAAGAAGAACGGTGCAGGAAGGAAGAGACGAACGGGAGTTCCCAGAGAAAGAAGGCTGCAAATTTTTCTTTCTATTCTCACTCTGTTCTTTTTCTGCCCGACGTTACGCCACCACGGTATTTACATGTATCCTCGAGAGCCTGGGACCAAGGGGAAAACGTGATCATGTTTGACCCGGACCCGCCAACTCTGACCCTGATATAAATGGACCAATAATTAGGTGGACCAGGTCAGTAGACCAGTCCAATAATCACTCGCCACGTTACCCCTTTATATTTAAACACTTCAAAATCGTATTGGATGAGAATTTATGCCGTCCTCCGCCGTACGTGTACGCCTTTTAAAAAAAAATTGCACCGGTCCGCCGGAGTTTTTTTTTAAAATAATATTTTTAAAAAAAATAATTACCAAAATAGATTCGGTAAAACTTATTTACCGATTTAGGTGGGATGGCTGACGTGGACGAATTCGTCCTTTGGAAGGACGAACTGAATTCGTCCTTTGGAAGGACGAATTCACAACTGAATTCGTCCTTTCGAAGGACGAATTCACAACTGAATTCGTCCTTTCGAAGGACGAATTCAGCCCAACTGAATTCCTCATTCCATTTTTTTTCTGGATTCCGGGTGAAGTTGGCAAGGACGACTTCAGCCCAAAATGCCCAAAACATGGGGACCATTATCGAGTTCCACATCTCGTACTTCTGTGACTTGACGCTACTAGCTATGAGTTGGTGAATACCTTTAAGGGCTTTACTCCAAGCTCCCTGATAAGTTTCAGTCATGTCAACAGGATCTCATACTCAAATTAGTTGTTGGTTGCCTTGAATAGAAAATGCAAGGCATACTTGATGACCACCTATTCAAAGTTCATCAAGATCATTCCGGCTCCACTACCTCGAGAATTTCAGGTGCCATCCACGTAAAGGATCCAAGCTAGGTCCACATTGGACAACTCAGCAAGTTGCTTACCGGGTACCTCCACATGTTTATCATCGATCCATGTGCACTCGACCAAGAAGTTCAATAAGACATGCACCTTCACATATGACCTCGGGTGATAAGAGATATCAAACTTATCGAGCTTGATTGTCCATTTCACCAGTCGCACAAAGGTGTCAAGTCGATGTAGGTAGCCTTTAGGAGTTGGTCGATTAAGATGATGACATGATGAGCTTGAAAGTAGGCCCTGAGATGCTAAGCATAAACAATTAGAGCTTCAATGATTTTTTTGGATTTGGAATACCTAGTTTCCACATGATGAGTTATTGAAGGCCTCTTCCAAGTCAACAACATGGTCAGCCTCTCTAAATGTTAGATGTATGCCCTGAAAGCCATGTTGGCTTGACACATTTTTAAAAACACCCATAAAAATTTATATAAATGCATCAATATTTTATTATAAAAAATAAAAAATTAATAAAAAAATTACAGGACCGATAGGTGGACCGATGGTCACTGGTAGCAGGACTGGCAATCGAGATGGTGACAGGACCGATGATCAGATCCTGGTGGTAGCCGGACTGGCAATCGGGATGGTGACCGGACTCGGCCGAAGCCGGTGGCCCCTTGCTCCCTCGCCAGGTGGCCCCCTGAGACGGTCACTCTCGTCGTTCTCTAACTTGACCGTCGAAGCTCCCTCGCCGGGACCCCCGGCCAGGGCCTCTGACCTTGTATTACAGGACTGAGAGCCAGGAGACCTCATTACGAGACAGTCTAATCAAATCAGTGGCTCTGAAGCCACATGCGCGGTGGCGAATCGGCAACACAAATAAATAATGCTTGTCTATTTTAGGCCAGAACACATATAAACACATATGTAAATAAACACTTATATAAATAATTCTTATATAAATTAACAAGAAAACATGAATTACAATAAATTCTAAAATAAATGACTAATCGGTCCCACATGGTGGCCGTCTCCTAGTGCGTGCAGGCTGTATACGACGACGGATCGGAGGTGGCTGATGCTGCTCTGTCTCATGCTCTATATCGTGTGATAGCTGATATGCAGCATGCTGTACATCATGTGATGCCTGCTGTGCAGATGTATGATGTGACGACGATGCTCCATGTCCGGAATAATCATGCTGCCAGCCCATGAAATCCGGTGCAGTAGTATAATCAAAATGTGATGCCATATCCAAAGTAGTTGTGAACTCGTGCATCGGATGTGGAGAGGTGCTATGTCGTCTCGTACCTCGTCTGTGATGAGCTGACGGAGGTGCTCCGGATGAAGATGCAAATGGATAATAAGGCGAAGGAGTCTCGTCCTCCCTGTCTCCCTCCTGATAAAACTCATGGAGTGGAATCCGTGCATGCTCGCCAAGAGTATGGAGGGCAGAGTGACATATATCCTGTATATCCGGGGAGGTCGCACGCTCAAGTATCGTCGCAAAACTACTACCCTGTAAATAAAAAAATTAATTAGTTTGACAAAATTTAAACGTATATTATAATTTAAATAATAAAATTTAAATTACTTACCATGTAATCATATACTGCACCATTGCGACTGATGAATCGACGAGTGATCCTACGATACCACTGCATATAAGGATCGTGATAATCCATGGTACCATCGAATGGATCGCCATGTATAATATAGTCATGACGACTCATCCATAACTGTATATAATCCCGATGAACGGTGGACCAATCCTGATCAGATCGTCCTCTCATATCAATACGATGTAGTGCAGACAACGTATCAAACTGATCTGGCACGAGCTGTCGCATCCCGAACTGGCGCATCACTCTATCGGGTAAATGCCACTCTACTATATAAAAACATACTAGTGGCACTCTACTACACCAGATCTCCTGACCCTGTAGACAGTAGTCTGGTAACTGTGCAATCATTGCGGCAGTATATGGCTGCCATATGACCTGTTTATAAATAATTTAAAGTATAATTTATTAAACAAGAACAAATTAAACAAGACAATCATTATCAAAAATTTAATTTTTATTACCTCATCGGGTCGCAGTCGATCAAGTAAATAACGATACGAAGAGACCACATGCATAGGTACCTGTGTGACAGAAAAAAGATCTCTCCATCTACAAAATAAATTAATTAAATTAATTAATTAAAATAATATATATCATACATGGCATAAAAATATTATGTAAATTCTAAACTCACCTCATCCCTAATGGTCCCTGTGGTAAACCGGCTCCATCATCATCAAAATCGATCATCGGATCTGGAGCCTGTCGAAGTAATCTGTGGGGTGCAATAATCGGAATTCTATCCCATGCCCATAACTGTAGTAGCAACAGCGGACAAGCAATATCAGTAACATCTCTGTGGCTCGCCCTGCACATCTCTCTATACAACCAAGCGAGTCCAGCGCTACCCCAACTATACTGTCCGGCCGTCTCGAAATCCGCTAATAAAGGTAGAAATAATAGATGCATGTTGTTCCCAGATTTATCCATAAAAAGGCACCCACCCATTAACTGTAAAATATATGCTCGAGCATAGCACTGAATGGCTGCCTCATCCGCATCGAATGCTAAATCCTGGAAGTGCTCGGTAAGCCAGACCAAGCTCAGTCGAGATCCATGCAATCTATCATCCGGTGGGACGACCCCTAATAACTCAAGACAAAGCTGCCTCCAGTCTACCCGTGTACTACCCGTCACTGGTAGACCATCTACTGGCAAACCTAGCTGAACAGCAACATCCTGTAGGGTGATGGTCGCCTCTCCATGCGGAAAATGAAAAGTATGTGTCTCCGGACACCACCGCTCGACGAGAGCAGTGATCAAATGCCAGTCCAATCTAATAAATCCAACACATGCTAGACCGTAGAATCTGGACTGCATCAGCAATGGCAAAATACGACGATCGAGCGGTATCGATCTGCGCATAACCATCTCTCGACGTCGACAGTGCAAAACAACATCCTGTCCCTCCCATACCAAAGATGATCTATGTGAAGGCTGACCGTGTAGTACACTACTATCAGAAGGACCAGGATCCATAACTGCGATAACTCAAAGAAAATCAATCACAAAGCCCATTTAATGCATAGTAAGGACATCAATCCATATACAAGCTATAAACATCAGACAATAAAACATAGCCATATATTACAATCCATCAAATAAAATACAAAGCAATCACAAGATTAGCCTAATATATTACAATCCATATATTAAAACATTTGTAAAATATGACTGATATAATTTAACTAATCTGCTTGTAGAAGCCTTGGACATGACCGCCTATCATGTCCTTCTTCTTTACAGATTGTACACTTGCGTTTGTTGCCGGCTTCTCTTATATCCATATCATTTCTGATCCTCGTGGATCGTGGCCTACCTTTCTGTCGTAGCCTATTTGCATCAGGTATAATGATACCGTGTTCATTTTGCTGGGGCCAATATTCTTCATGAGGAATTGGTTGAAATTGTGGCATATAAGTTCGATGATAATCGTGTAATGTATAGTACCGATCAATGTATATTTTAAAATCAATGGCAACATGTGCACAAGAAGCCATGACGTGAGAACAAGGTAAATGAAAACATTGCCACTTCTGACATGTACATGTCTGCTGGGAAAGATGAACAACCTACAGCATAAAAAATCATAATTCAGCATATACACAACGTAATAACATATTTTCAATGATACATAAAGATCGTAAATACCTGTGTATTATCACCCTTATTCATGTTCGGTCCACGTCTAGCAGTTTGGACTTGGAACAAGCCAGTTGCTCTATCAAATCGGGTAATGGTATGCGATGTCGCTTTGGCTTGGTTGGAGATGACATGTCCCGTAACAAAAGGAGTAAACCTTTCATTTCTGTCCATTGCCTCTATTGCTTGGACACGTCGGCCTTCAAAATATGACACAAGGCGAAAGAAAGTCAACTGTACCAATGCTGTTATGGGAAGAAATCGAGCATTTTTCAGAACTCCATTGAAACACTCGGATATATTAGTTGTCATCATCCCATACCGTCGTCCGTCATCATGTGAACGTGTCCATTTTGCTAAAGGAATTTCATTCAACCACTGAACAGCTTCTGGGTTAAATTTCTCAATATTTCTCATGTATTTATGAAATTTTCTAGGCTGCGTTTGCATTCCAGCTCTTTTCACCACATCTCTTAATTTGGGATCATGGAATCTTGAATTGAAGTTACTTGCCACGTGACGCAGGCAATATACATGATAAGCATGCGGTGGCTGCCAACCCAGATACTCATTCTGTACTGCAGCAAGTATACCAGCATGTCGATCAGAAATTAGACAAATTTCCTGACGTGTTGTAACAAAATTTTTGATACAAGCTAAAAACCAACCCCAGGTGTCCGCTGACTCTTCATCAACAATACCAAATGCAAGTGGAAAGATCTGATTATTTCCATCAATAGCAGTTGCAATCAACAATTTCTCCTTATACTTTCCATACATGAAAGTAGCATCGATACTTATGACCGGATGACAGTGCTTAAACCCTTCAATCGAGGGTGCAAAGGCCCAAAATACACGATCAAACTGGGCACAATTTGGTATACCAGTTGGAGTGCCGATAAATTTAACCCAGGTACCCGGATTAAATGTTTGTACAGCATGCAACCATTTCGGAAGCAATTGATATGACATATCCCAATCTCCGAACAGCATCGCTATCGCCTTCTGTTTGGCATCCCATAATTTTCTATAACTTGGTGTATAGTTGTATTTGTTCTTTATGACTGCACCAAGTCCAGCAATAGCAATGGTAGGAATTTCTTTAACCAGGTCCCGAATTTCATTAGCAATTAAAGTGGAGTCCAAACCAGAATGATCTTGAGACATCATTGCAGAAAGGCATGTATGAGGACCGGTATATCGTGAGATCTCAAAAAAATTATGCCGTTTAATACCTCTCAGCATCCACTGACAACCAGAATCTTTGCTCTTACATTTGACATGCCATAGATTTGGATTTGATTCAATAACTTTGAATTCATGATGTCTTTCAACAGAATATTATTTTACTGAAGTCTGCAATTCTGCCTTATCTATAAAGCGGAGTCCTTTACGTAACTCCTCATTCCTTTGCCATATAAAATGTTGTTCCTGCATTGAATAATACATTGACATATTTGCAGCATTCCAATCAATCTGAGTAAATGTTCTAGATGGAGCTTCAAATGTAGAATAATTTGGAACAGTGGTATCATCCGGACTTCGTACTGGATGTGAAGTACCGGCCTCGTCACCTTTGTCAGCCAAGTCATGTTCACTTTCATCATCATTCTCATTAAAAAGTTGATTATCGACATGCACCCTGTCATCAGCAGCTGTATATATTGATGCTTCTCTAATATTACTTTCCGGTACAGTACTGTCCACCGTACGTAACGGATCTACAGTAAAAACTGAGCCAATATTTTCTACTTCATTATCTGCAATATTCGGAGTACTATATGATAGAACCTGTTCAGTTACACGAGTTGTTGCTATATTTCGAACAGCTTCTTCGTAATCATCCTGTTCGCAATCAGGTTCAGGAGCTTCAATGGTTTGGATATCTATATATAACTCTGCACCCGATATACATGAATGTGAACCGATAGTTGAAAACATCATCTCCATGTCTTCATCATCCGTTAATGGAACAGGTTCGTACTTTACAAATGTCGGCTGGACAACTTGTGGATATCTATAGATAATCAAAACTTTTTTTTCAGTTCTATCAATACGGAGAACTCTACATATTTTGTTCTCCAACTCTTGAAATGTCATGTCAGAACTGATTCTAATTGCCTTTTTTGGTCCCTGATTGTACTCAATTCCATTTGATCCATTAATCATAGAACCACCCATATAACATAATGCTGTGATTCTTTCTCCCATTATATATCCTACATGTTTAATTAACAAAATATATTTAGAAATAACTTTCTCATATATTGATATCATTAACAAACTAATTAAATTACATAATTAATATGACAATAAAATTCAAAACATAATTATTTGTCTATCATGATGAATGCATCCTATCATCAACTACTAGGTAAAGGCCCTATCCCATTCAGGAATTGCATTAATTTTACAGGTCAACTTATAGTAATCAAACGGTATGCAATGAAGACCAAATAAAATTTCGGCAGCATTTTCCCTTAGTTCTCCACATACAAATATTTATGTATGCGAAGAACAAAAGGAAAATGATGATCGAAATTTTATTCGGCCTTCATTGCATATCGTTTGATTACTATAAATTGACCTGTAAAATTATTTGCAATTCCCAAACTGTCCAAATTGGACAATCAATTGATCAACATGCATAATTCTCATATCTGTACAAGTATAAAAACATGTACGGATAATACAGAATATGCATATCAAGCAATTGACGGGTCTACGGTTCAATGAAATACAAATTTTATAAAAATACATATATAAAATTCATCATAATTAATCATTTAAATACAATTACAATTACATAATAATTACATCACTGATATCAATATGTACACAATACATGCTATAAAAATTCATGCTACACATTTATTTAATAAAAAAAAAACTACAAATACATAAACTTCAAATTTTATTCATAACTAAGTATTACTAAATAAAAATTTATTCAAATTTTTAATAAAGGTCGATGTTGGATACGAAAGTCTACATTAGGATATGTATTCTTGTGCATTGATGGTTCAACTAGTTAGAAGAGTTATGATGGTTCAACCAGTTGAAAGAGTTCTAAGCAACCTATCATTTATCAATAAAATGGATTTTTGTACTTAATCAATTCACTTATCAATTCACATTGTAATAGTTTAGGGCATAATTTTTTTACTTAATCAATTCACTTATCAATAAAATGGGCCTTTTATTTATATTCTTGTATAATGTATCCTTGAATCATCAAAGAAATTAATAGATGATAATACATATTCTCAAGAATTAAGAATTTGAGGCATGTGTCATTATAGATTAATTCCTAAATTGTTTCCAATCATTAGATCATTACAGAAATAATGATTGATCCTTCAAAATCGATACATAGATTACTTTCTTTTGGATAGATGAGCTACAGTATATTAGCTGTAGAAGTAGGGTATACATCTAGATATGATCTATCAACCTTAGCAATTAAAGGATAGTCTTATGTGATTTATGAAGCTAAGTTCTTAAGACCGTGGTCATGATAATGTGATAAATGGAAAAGCATTTCTATATGATTTCATAACTTGGACTTAAACAAATTAAATCTTACATATAATAGATGATAGGGTTTGATAAGTTTTTCATAACTTCTATCTCATCGAAACTCTCGATAGAAAAACCGAATCATATATTAACTACACCTAGAAATTTATTACTTCTATTCTATTGGATTGCCACTACATGTTGCTAGGTGTCACTGATGGATTGTAAGACTGATAGGATAATTTTGATAATCGGTGATCCTAAATCAGTAGAGTTAGAAGTAATAAATGACTCGATCAAATGATTGATGCATCCTTTTCGAATTGTAGCAGACTTGGAACAACTTTCTAAGAGTCAGTAAGAGGAGGATCTAATTGCAAATATTGCAAAGCTAATTTGATTTGATCAAATTAGATTTCTAATCCTAGTTGAATTTAATTAGATTTAATTTGATTGGATTTTGGTCTAGTTCAAATCTAATTGGGTTTACTAGTCTTGATTGGATTAGGATTTAATTTCTAATAGGTTAGGACTAAACCTAATTTGAAACGGGTTAGAAATCATTGAGTCCCACTTAGCTGGAGCTCTCTCTCCTTGATCTACACCTAAGAGGAATGGTGCTAATAGTAGGAAGAACAATCAAATATTTATACAATCAAATATTTATAAATTTAAAAAAAAATATTTACCTTGAATCCGGATAATAAAATATGGAAGAACAAGATCTAGATCATCCAACAAAAAGCCAATATTCAGATCTACACAAAAAAAATAAATATTAATCAAAATAAAATTTAAATACTAAAAAAATAAATAAAAAAAAAAAAAAAACTTACCGGAAAGGATGAGGAAGAGTGATCTTCAATATTTCTGACCCCACAAGAAGATAAAACAAAAAAAATAAATAACAAATCGGAGAGGGGAGGGACCACCGGAGAGGAAAAAAAAAAAAAAACGGAGGAGGAAGAACAGCGGAAAAAAAAAAAAAAAAAAGGGAAGGCTTGTTATAGGGCTGCTGTGAGAATTCGTCTTTCCAAACGACGAATTCTCAGGCGAATTCGTCGTTTGAAAAGACGAATTCGTCCACCGCCCGCAACCAAAGCCACGTGTCGATCGGTAAGCCTCCCGATCGACACGTGTCAAATATGCAGGGCGACGGTAGAAGCCTAAAATCGGCTTTTGAAAAGACGAATTCAAATTCATCTTTTCAAAAGCCGATTTTACTCGTTTAGCTGTGAGAATTCGTCTTTTCAAACGACGAATTCTCAGGCGAATTCGTCGTTTGAAAAGATGAATTCTCTCCACTGCAGGCCACGTGTCAAACCAGGGCGATAGCGGCAGAGCCTAAACCCGGCTTTTGAAAAGACGAATTCAAATTCGTCTTTTCAAAAGCCGATTAGACTGTTAATTTCGGTCCGGGTGAATTCGTCTTTCCAAAGACGAATTCATTTTAGAATTCGTCTTCTCCAAAGACGAATTCGGCCACGCATCCACCCTGCTGGCCACGTGTCATTTTTTTTTTTTTTTTCCGAACTTTTTGCCACGTGCCACCTAGATCCGTAAATATTTTACGGATTACCTATTTTTATAATTAAGTTTTTTTTTTATATTATTTTAAAAAAAACTCGGTCCGCCTGGCACTGTCCATTTAATAATACCTTATACAAATGGGGGTTACTGGTGATTGACATTCTTTTTATAATAAAATGGAATACGGGAACGCGGCGGCTGTAAAAGAATATAATAAAGATATACTATGATCAAAGATCTAACAAACTAAAAATCAGAATATAGCAAATGGATCTCGATTAAAGGATCCGGACAATCCATGCATCCATGTTCAGACTTCAAAATTAATTATGAAATTATTCAAGCAAGCAGCGACGCCATTTCTTTTAACTCTAAAATGTATAGAACGTGGGGCTAAGCCTATTTTACCTGCGACACCATCTTGATGGTACGGGTGGTGGATTTTGATGATTCCCTGGTAAATGGGTGAAGAGCTGGTTTGCTCTAAATCCGTTAAAACCAGAAGTTGGCCAGGCTGGGAGTTTAACTGGTTTGCTTCTCAACAGGCATGATAGTGGGTTGGTGTCTCGAAATTGTTGGTTATTCATTGTAAAAGATAACTAGCTAGTTGAGTTAAGAGAAAGTTATTCATGCGTAAATCCTTGCTCCATGATCAGGGTTAATTCCTCCATGACGGCGGCTTCCAAGGCCAAAGAGAAGGTTTCGTCCGAGGAAAACAATGCTTAAATCTTGTATGTGCTGCCATTCTTGAAAACTTTTAAGCATGTTTATAGTCGATAATCTAACCTCGAAAATAGCCAGCTCCTTTCATCAAATCAAACGATTGGAAAGAAATGTACATGATAGGAAAGGAAACCATGTGGCAGACTCCTTTTCAAACAAAGCTTCCTTGGCTAAATGAAACAAAAGCATTGGATGCATAATTTTCCCTCTGTTGTTGTTTTGTGGTGCAGGTTAGCATGCGCTTCCATTCCCTTCGCTCGTATTGTAATCGGGAAAAAACCAACTTACTTTTATCTACCATATCTATGGTATGATTTTGATAAGCTTATTCATAAGCCTCGCTTTATAATGTTCCAGACCAAATATTAGACCAGACTTGGTGTGTTTTTTTTTTTTTTTTTTTTTTTTTTGGCAACATCAGACCAGATTTAGTTAAAATTTATGGATGCGGCTGTTAGTTATGTTTTTATATTATTTAATCAGGTATTCTAAATTATTTTAAACTTTTTTATTCTTGTCTATCTAGAAAATAAAAGAACCGTTCCATACTTTTATTTGTCGGAGTCTTTTTTGTATCTCCGAACATTTGAATTGTTGCTACGGTTGAAGTGGACAGTTGCATCCATTGATCAAAATACCGTAAAAACTCTTTTATACCTATGTGATTTCTCTTTTCATTCCGACATGATAAATCTTTCTTCGTATCTTTTTAGTAAATTCTTTTTATTTTTTTCCATATTCTTTAAAAAAGCTCTCCATCTTTTTCTTTTTTTTTTTTTTTCTTTCAAAATACTACAGTTTTTTTTTTTTTTTTTTTTTGAGATAACAAGCAATTAAAATTAATTCGATCAAATATTTATATTTGAAGCATGTCCTTGCAAAAAATGCTGCTACGGTCGAATTTGGAAAAGCAAAAATCTTTCAGGCTGAATCATCGATTCCGAAGAATGTAAGATTTATTTTTAAGAACAATGCAGTCCGTACGTCTTTATAATTAACTTTCTCTTTCTCGATTTAATATTATTTATTCTTCATTATTTGTACTTGCTACAAGCATTTTTAAAATTTTCTATGATAACTTATTTATTATTTTATAAATGGTGGCACGTGAGGAGATGTGTAGTTTCTATTCCATTATATTTGTAGTAAATGATGATGGCATCTTTTTACCTATTGTATCAACTGTGACACGGAGAAAAACAAGTTTGATAGATGATGCACTTTCTATATATGGCATAACTTTCATTTTTACACGTCTAAAACGAATAGATTGGATTTGTAACCTTTTTTTTTTTTTTTTTTGGTCTTGACACGAATAAAAATGAACCGTGGTTGTACGAAAGGGTTGCTACCGAGGTCGATCCAATGAATTTTATTTTCTTCGCTACTTCGTATCTTGGTAACGAAACCGTCGCCAACAACCACTTGGGTCCACATTATTATAAGCCACTGCAACATGGTGGAAAATAGTTTTGTACGCGGTTGTCATTGATGGCTAATATTTAAAGTTACGATATGACAGTATTAGCAATAAAATGATAATGCCACTCGTCAAATATTTTTCATGCCATGTATTATCGTTCTTAACTAATAACCGTATATATTATAGAGTCATCGATATGAAAACTAATATTTTATTTCATGAATGGTGACAAGATACGGTAATGATCGTTATCATGGTTGGATGAAAATGGTAACATACGGCGATTTTTTTTAATAGAACATATTTATGGCGATTGCCATGTAAATTTATCGGCATATGTATTATAATATATCAAAAGTATCCTAAAACTTGATTAGCCCTCAATATTTATTATATATAACTAGATTTCTACCGTCTAGATTTGATGGCTATCATGTATCATCTTATTTCTTTTTTACACTCAAAATTATATCTTTTATATAACAATGAAAGTTATAAAAGTAAATAAATTTAGTTTTGGATTGGAAGGAATTTTCCCTCCAAACTTGTACCAAATTTTTGTGGCCGAATTTTCTAAATATCAAAATCTTGAATGAATTTAAGATAATAGATAAAATATAATAATTTTAATAAATAATAAATTTTATTAAATAGATTTTAAATTATATCAAATATCAAAATTATTGTATTTCGTGCATCGCACGGCCAGCGTCTAGTTTATCTAATTATGATTAATTTTATTTATTTGGCAATAAAAGTATTTTTTAGTAAATTGGATGGTAACCCAATTATGCATCCATTTTTTATATGGCGGAGATTTTATGTTCTTATTTGAAAATGATTTATCATATATTAGTCATATAATATTTTCTATTATTTTTTAAAATGATTAAAATAATTTTTTTATAAAAAAAATTATAAACTTCATCCGAGAATAAAATTTATTATCTATTAATATAATAATTTTGATATTTGATATGAATTAAAATTTATTTAATAAAATTTATCATCTATTATATCTATTATTTTAAATTTATTTCAAGATTTCTGATATTTGAAAATTTTTCTTTAAAATTAAACAAATTTTATAGATATTTTAAATTATATAAAATATATAATTTTAAATAAAAAAGATTTAAAAAATTTAATACGCGGTAACTATCGAATTCGACCAGTACTATCTTAGTTATACACGATAATATGATATCCAGGAACCAATTAATTTCGAGTACCACCATCTCCTTTGATTCCAAAAAAAAAAAAAAAAAAACCTTTTTTTTTTTTTTTTTTTGGCGGTAGGACCAAAATTTATATCGAACTGATGATCTGGATGCATCCAAATAAATCAAAAAAGCAAAATAGTTGAAAGTTCCTCGGAGCGGACCCAGCTCGGTCCACGTCATCATCTCATGGAAGCTCGGCTACTGTGGGTCCAATCAGGCGGCACCGGTGTGGCTTCTGCGATATAAGCATCGCAAGAAAGCTCCGTCTTTGAAACACCGCGATGGCAAAGAACGCCAGGGTGAAGATATCAATTCCCGGACAAAAGATCCGGGCTGCCAGGTCCTGCACCCCCTTATTTTATTCATTTCTTCCATTCCTTTTCTTGGTTTCTGATTGTTTTCTTCGGATGTGAGGAGAACCTAGACGCGCTCTCGAGGCAGCCGCCCCGAACCCCGATATATTTTTCCTGAAAGCACTCTCCGTGCCTATTTATTTAAATTCCACTTTCTTCGCACCCTTCCGTCGGGGGAAACTGCCACGTGTCATCTAGGTATCAATGGGGGCCTACAGTCAGGGAAAAAAAAAAAAAAAAAAGCTCATTTCGCACGAAGACGAGGGCACGTGCAATGCGATCGCTAGGGTGCGGAACATTCAATAATTTTTCGTAGCATCCCGTTGGTTTTAGTGGACCTAGAGGGGAAAGCTTATCAAGGCTCCTGATGAAATCACTTTCAGGCTTTATCAATTGGCAAAGTTATATCCGGGTCTATATATATATATATATATATATCACGATATAATGTTGATATGTGATCTGATACTAGATCCCAACTGTCATGACTGTTCGTCATTTAACATTGCGAGAGCTCTGTCTGCACCTATGAAATTGATGAGAAAGAGAAAAAAAATTCTTGATTTGGTTTGCTCGATTGCCACCGTTCTCGTCGAGTTTTCTTGCATCTATGCTTTGCATGAAGGAAAGTATCCAGAGATCTGCATTGCTGAACATGATCACTTTCCTCTGGATCCAAGTGATATCTTTCATGCAGAAGAATGAATATCTTTTTGTTATGACAATAACCTTTAAAATCATCCAATAGCTATTTTTTAAAAAAATGTTTCGAGATTTCGGTAAAATGCGATCATATGATTTACGTCATGAAAGAATATCAAATCAAACCCCTTTCCTCTACCCCTCGACTTTTCAGATCGCTATTAATTATATTGCGAGCTTGGCTCCATTTCTTCAAGCTAGTAGTGCTGGTTGAATGTCCTGGAGACATTTGAGAGATAATCTCTTGCTGGTACGAAAGAAGCAAAGAAAGCAATTTGATAAAGAAAAAAAAAAAAAAAAAAAAGAGGAGGCGGGGCGTTGGATCCTGTGCTTGCTCCAATATGTGGCCAAGCTTTCACCAATTCTAATTGATCTCGGGAAAATAATAATAATAATAAAATATCCACATGTTACTATGTTAGAAGTCCGATTGGCATCCAATCGGAGTTTGGATTACAAAAGAATAGAGATTAAATGCTAATAACAGCTATCGCTGTTTTAATTTGCTTGGGTTAGAAAAATATGGTGATAAAATAATGTCTATTAAAGAGGTAGTTTTTTTTTTTTTTTTTTTTTTGGTAGAAAAAAGAGGTAGTTATTTGCTGACATTGCTGTTGCACTAAATAACAAACAGAATGGGATACAGGAGAATATTTTGTTTAAATTATATTCTATCCAAAAAAAAAAAAAAAAAAGCTAATGCGGAGATTCGAATTTAAAAATACTAATTTTATTCGAATGAGTATGGAAAATATGAAATAATGAATATTTTCCATGATTATTACAACAAATTAACGACACAAAATATGATACTTGTAGTTTGATGTCTTGTAATTAGTATATAAATATAATTACAACCACCAAAAACAAAACTTCTTTTTGAGGCAATAGGACATGTTCATTGGTCTTTGTTCAGTTTATTAAATAAAATATAACATAATCTTCAAGGAACATAAACAATGATCGCTAGTATTTTCTCTAAAAAGTAATTTTTTTTTTTTTTCCCCCTTAAAAAAACAACCTAGGCCACTATAATGTAACCTCGATTGACTTTATCAACTAACATAATTGGCACCCGTTAATTTATAGATCAATTAATTTTGTCTTCTGAAATCATCCATTACAAAGGCTGTATTTTGATCATTGATTTAGAGATAATGAAGAATGTTTACTTTATGGTGAAGCCAATATATATATATATATATATAGAGAGAGAGAGAGAGATTATGGCCGTAGATGATTATTGAATTTGCTAAGCCATGGCAATTGCTTTTTTTTTGGGCGTGGCCCCCATTCCAACACAAAGTTCTCGTCACATGGTTTGATTAACTTCAAAAAGGACCTTTGCATACCATCAAAGATGATAGTTCAGCCAGTAATATCTAAAGATTTGAATTATGATAAATTAATTAGATAAAAAAATTTATCTCGAATACTTGAATATAGATCTGTTGATGCTATGATAAGATTGAAGAATGTCTAAGAAATATTAGACTATAATCAATACTGGTTAAACTACCGCCTTTCGTGATATATAAAAATCTTTTTATAAGTTAACCAAAACGTGCGAAAGAATTTACTAATTAAACCAAGTAATGCCTATCATGATATACAATTTGACATTTTTTAAAGGGATGGCAATTTACATTTGCTGCATACCTGACCATTTTTCTTCACAAGTAAGAATATGGATCCAAATATTAAATAAATATTAAAATTATTATTTGTATTTATTTTAAATTAATATGGTATTAGTTGGATATTAATTACATCCATGGTATTTTAATGTAAATCTAGATATAAATTGGATATTATCCGGATACATACCGGATCGTGATCTAGATTGCATGCGACAATGCATAGAAAACTAATTTAAGGCATGATTAATTAAACTCATGTAATGAAGAAATCGACCAAAGATCCAAATCAATTATTCGATTGAATATATATTAAAATATTAAAAAACATAAATTATTTAAAATAATAAAAATAAAATTATTAATTATTTTTTATTAAATATCATCATTATTTTTAAAAATTATAGCATCGATAAAAAAAAATTCATGGATTATTTATTTTTAAAGAGCTTGTAAAAAATTATATAGATGCAGTAATACATAGAAGTTATTATTATTTTTAAATATTTTAAGAATAATTTTTTTGAAAATATTAAAGAATATTTTTATTTTAATCGAAGAGAGAGTATTTAATAAGTGAAACAAACCACCTACCTATGGTGGAAATCTCGATGGTCAAGGTAATGGCAGACCTATCTCCATATATCTCGTCTCCGTTTTCTTTCCTATTTCAATTCCAATAAGGATCACGAATACACCAGGCCATCCCTGTCAAAATTCTTTGAATTCTTCATGATTTTCATGATCATGAACAATCGGGCTATTTTTTCAAAATTCTCTAATTTTTTCATGATTTTCTGGATCATTCACAGTACTTTTTCAGATTATTTTTTTCTTAGAAACTTTCAATACTAAGATTATGTTTGGATAGAAAAGATTTATTCCTGGACAAGAATACTAATTCTTCGAGAATAGCTTATTTTTCTTGTTATTCCGGATTTTCATTTGACTAGAAATCTGGAATAATAACCTTATTATAGTATCATAATTACGATAGAATCCATTATATAGAAAGAAAATGAATAGAAATAAACTATTCCATGATCTATCATGCAATAATAAATATGAAATATCAATGATCGATCGAAATTGCTATTCCTATCGGTTAGACATCGATCTTGGAGGTATTCGATGAAATAAGAAAAAAATGGACCTTATTTTTGGTGAGAATATGGTATCCAAATATAATCTTACGAAATCATGCTTGCGTGACAAAGAAGTCGAGGCATCTTGCACGAGGATGCGGCATGTTACATCAATTCCAATAATAACATGGCGCTGGATGCCTGCCTACTCACGCGTAGACTGCATGCATAAGTAAAAGTTAATAGGCATGATATTATTTCAAATATATCAACTAATATTATTTAAAATTTTAAATTATTTTTTCAACATGAAAAAAAAAAAAAAAAAAAAAAAGTAACCCTCACCAATCCCCTTGTGATCGTGATCGTGATCGTGATCAGATGGGATCTATTCGATCCAATTATGGTTACCGCACCAATCACGGATGGCCGTAGTTAGACGGCGAATCCTCTCCAATCTTAAGCCAGAATCAGGGAAGATCCAGATCCATTTAGAAACCAGGATTTTAGGTACCGATCATGCCCGATTTCATAAAATCAACTTTTAATCTAAATAAACAAATGGTTAGGAGATCTTTTGATCGACAACTCCTGCCACGATCCTCATCGGGCAATCATCTCGACCACCACCTTTAACAATTTATTATTATTATTATTATTATTATTATTTAAAAAAAAAAAAAAAATTTGGCAATGCAAAAGCAATATCCACCATACGATTCATCGGTACGTTTTTCCGGACAAGGTGGCCTTCAAAGAATCAAAGCCAGACCTACAAGACCCCTCCCCCACACCCCCCCTAGCAAATAGCAATCCGCGGCAGGCCGAGAGGCGCCGGTGCCCAGCACGTGCAAAAGGTAAAACAGAGATCTAAGTCTAGTGGATGATGGTTTTCAAAAGACACGGACGCTCACAGCTAAAAGGCTGTGCCCTAAAAAAAGAGGGCTCGAGTCCAGGTGCATCTCATCTCATGCGGGCAATGAGATCTATAGCGCTCGGCGCGGTTGCCGGTGAGATGCCCCCCCCCTCCTTTGCTGCAATCCGCTGCAACAAAGTACCAAGTTGTCGTACCCCACCTAAACCATTCCCTTCAATGTCCTGCAAGCCAAGAGCCAAGTGGTGAATATTTTTGAAGCCTTTCCACGGATGCATTCCCCTTGGCCATGGAGTGGGGCTCGTGAGGTCCTTTTTCTTGTCCCCTATATCCATGGAAGAAGGATGGGTTTCTGGGATTCGGCGGGCCAGCCCTACTTCTTCTTCTTCTTTGTTTAAAGTCTCCGACCTAACTTATTAGTGATAGGTCCACGGAGGAAAATTGTTCGCATACATTGAATACATATGGGCTTTGGTAATATATATATAGCTCGTCATAATTACTTTGCACAACTCAATTCTCGAGTCCTATAAACTTGTTTGGCTATCGAATTCATAGAGTAGAAAAATGCTACAAGTTGCCACTCCCTCGCAGAAATTTGAGGGAGTAGTTTAGGTGTGGCGTTTGATAAAGATCGAGGCCCGCGCGAGGCCAACCTACCTCGTGTACCAAACCAATCCTTGCTTGTCGACGTTGGCAAGTTACCGAGCAAATAAGGGAGTGGCAAGCTAAGGTTGAAATTGGATCGATCCAAAATTTATCGTCTGGAATTGAACCGGATCAACTCGAAATTGGATCGAGTTTTGGACCATATTTTAAACATATCGGGCTAGACTTCGAGTTTTAAAATGGAGCCCATTTATTTTTTTGGGACAAAGGGGTATCCGGGCTCAATCCAAAAATTTTTAAAATACAGTTCGAAGCTCGACCCAATTTTGGACCGGTCCAAAGTTCATTAGACTGGCCCGGTCCAGTTCCAACCGATGGGTTTTGGACTGGCCTAGTTCCGACCCCGGTGGCAAACAATGATAGCAACCTCAAAAATTGAAAAAAAAAAAAATTAATTAGATCGGATCCACCAGCTAGACGGTGGATCGATTCAGAGCAACACGCGCAATTCACTTATTTTATTTTATTTTATTTCTTTGTATTTGTACGTGTTGACATGTGATTGGATTGGTTCATAATTAAGTTGGTGGACGTGATCCGTCTAATAATATTTTTCAAAGATCTTGGTAGCGACCGCATGGAAGATTTGAAGGAATGGACTTTTCTTGTATGCCTAAAATTCTTGATTGACCTAGCTTTGACAGCATCCACTTGGTACATTGTCACTACCACGGGAGTCTCGTTTGAATTATCTCATTATTGACGAGCATGGGTGTTGAAAATGATGGGCTTTTTTAGCATTCATCGTATACCTTTAGAGCTACTTTACGTTGTTTTCGTGCAAAAATGGAACGAATAAAATTCTCGCATTTTCCAAAAGCCCGCTATCGTTATTTTTGGCCAAAATGGCATGGAAAGCTTTTCACGGCCGAAGGTTGTATCTCCAACTTTGGATACTAATATACCGGTGGTAGCACGGTTAGTCAGGACGTGGCTCCGCATTTATGAATATTTCATCGATTACGGATTCGAGACATGATTTCTCGGATGACTTGATTAAATTTTAAAAATACTAGACGCACGTGACTGGAAGACGGAGCGACTGTAACTCCGACGTCGTAGTACGGTTAGGTTGATGTACTCACCGATTGATGGGAAATGAGAAGTTACACCGGGATTTATCCTCCTATCATTTTTTTCATAAAAAAATAAATTTTGGTACTAATATAGATTTTTTTTATAGAAAAAAAAAAGAATGTATATGTAAATAATGAGAAATATCGTTTTATTTTAATTATATATTATTATCATAAAATTATCCTTCACTGGAATCCGATAGTGGCCAAGAGAAAATCTAGACCAGACTGGGTATTACTCTTGGTAGCTCTTAGACAGAAACATGCAACAATGATCATTGGACTGGGATTTCTGGTAGCAGTGTATTAGAATAGCATACCTCACCGGGATCCCCTCGTATTAATTTATAGAATTATGTGGAGTAACAAAATATCGTTATGAAGGTAGCCTCCTTTGATAATGATACGACCGTAACGATGACGTGGCGTGTCTCAGATTTCGCCGGGCATGATTCGGACCACGTGGATTTTTTTTGGCAGAGCGGGAACGGTCTAGCAAGGTCGGATGTGGCTCCACCGCGGCCGAAGTCGAGGTCGAGTCGGGCCTTCCTGCTCCTTCGCCAGGTGGTGCCCGGACACGGGTCTACCTTGGCCGAAGTCGAGCGCTCCTCTACCGCTCCACCAGGTGTCCGCCCAGGAGGGGTCCACCTCGGCCGAAGCCGACGGCTCCTTGCTCCCTCGCCGGGTGGCGCCCAGAGACTGTTCCACCTCGGCCGAGATCGAGCCGGGCCTTCCTGCTCCTTCGCCAGGTGGTGCCTGGACACGGGTCCACCTTGGCCGAAGTCGAGCGCCCCTCTGCCGCTCCACCAAGTGTCCGCCCAGGAGGGGTCCACCTCGGCCGAAGCCGGCGGCCCCTAGCTCCCTCGCCGAGTGGTGCCCAGAGACGGTTCCACCTCGGCCGAGGTCGAGCCGGGCCTTCCTGCTCCTTCGCCAGGTGGCGCCCGGACACGGGTCCACCTCGGCCGAAGTCGAGCGCCCCTCTGTCGCTCCGCCAGGTGTCCGCCCAGGAGGGGTCCACCTCGGTTGAAGCCGGCGGCCCCTTGCCCCCTCGCCGGGTGGCACCCAGAGACGGTTCCACCTCGGTCGAGGTCGAGCCGGGCCTTCCTGCTCCTTCACCAGGTGGCGCCCGGACACGGGTCCACCTTGGCCGAAGTCGAGCGCTCCTCTGCCGCTCCGCCAGGTCTCCGCCTAGGAGGGGTCCACCTCGGCCGAAGCCGGTGGCCCCTTGCTCCCTCGCCGGGTGGCGCCCAGAGACGGTTCCACCTCGGTCGAGGTCGAGTCGGGCCTTCCTGCTCCTTCGCCAGGTGGTGCCCGGACACGGGTCCACCTCGGCCGAAGTCGAGCGCTCCTCTGCCGCTCCGCCAGGTGTCCGCCCAGGAGGGGTCCACCTCGGCCGAAGCCGGCGGCCCCTTGCTCCCTCGCCGGGTGGCGCCCAGAGACGGTTCCACCTCGGCCGAGGTCGAGCAGGGCCTTCCTGCTCCTTCGCCAGGTGGCGCTCGGACACGGGTCCACCTCGGCCGAAGTCGAGCACCCCTCTGCCACTCCGCCAGGTGTCCGCCCAGGAGGGGTCCACCTTGGCCTAAGCCGGCAGCCCCTTGCTCCCTCGCCGGGTGGCGCCCAAAGACGGTTCCACCTCGGTCGAGGTCAAGCCGGGCCTTCTTGCTCCTTCGCCAGGTGGCGCCCGGACACGGGTCCACCTAGGCCGAAGTCAAGCGTCCCTTTGCCGCTCCGCCAGGTGTCCGCCCAGGAGGGGTCCACATCGGCCGAAGCCGGCGGCCCCTTGCTCCCTCGCCGAGTGGCGCCCAGAGATGGTTCCACCTTGGCTGAGATCAAGCCGGGCCTTCCAGCTCCTTCGCCAGGTGGCGCCCGGACACGGGTCCACCTCGGCCGAAGTCGAGCGCCCCTCTGCCGCTCCGCCAGGTGTCCGCCCAGGAGGGGTCCACCTCGGTCGAAGCCGGCTGCCCTGCATGGTGAGGCCGCCGGGAAGCAGTTGCACGAGTTCCGAGACCGCCACTCGGGCAGCGCCCGCCACATCTCGAGAGGAGCGCCGGTACGGTCGGCAGTAATGCGCGAAACCTCGTTTACATCGGCCCGACGGGTTCCGCAGCCGAGAGGCGGAGTCATGGCAGATAGGACCCAATAACGGACATTGTCAACGCCTGGGAAGGAGAGCGCTCGCACTCGGCCCAAGGTCTTGCCGGTGTCCTCCCTCTACCCCTTTCTTGCTGGGCTCGGCAAGCAAGACAAGGAGGCCACCGGATTCCTGGACCCGAAGGGGAAAGGGGAAGAGAGAGAGAGAGAGAGAGAGAGAGAGAGAGAGAGAGAAGAAGGTGGAAGCGAAGAGGGAGCCTCCCAAGGGCGGGAGGCCGGAGGCAGTGTGATGGGATAAAAGGATGGGAAGAGCGGATAGCCAGGTAAGGGGAAAAAATGCTGGAAAAAAGAAAGGCACCAAGAGTAGGATCCAAGATCCCGAGAAGGGTCCCTTAGCGCAAGCTCGGTGAAGGAACTCGGCCCAATTTCCACTCTTCGAAAGACCTCTTTTACTAAGATCATCTCTGAGCCTGGGACTCCTGGGGAGGCCGACCTTAGAGATTCTGTTCCATCTCGCCGTTTTCTAACTTGACCGTCGGAGGTCCCCTGCAGGGATCCCCGGCCAGGGTTTTTGACCTTGTTTTGCAGGATCGGGAGCTCGGGGACCTCGAAGCGAGACGGCTCGAGCCCGGTACCAGTTCTGAAGTTACAGGCGACGGCGACGGGATCGGCAATAGATAGGTATAACAAATTCTACTGAGGTGGTAGGATCTTGTCTCCTAAAATTTTTTCTGTTCGCATATTTCTGTTATAATGGCAAGATTTATTGGGATCTTGTCCACTATAATCCGTGCTGAAATAGCTGTGATCGAATGGATCGTTACCTACCGAAGCATCATGGATCCCGAGTAGGTAGTCTGCTTGGCTGATATCAGAAGGAGGGGCTTGGCCCTGCATCCAAGTGCGCTTGACCTGATTTACTCAAGTAGCGAGTCGGTCCCAAGTATGTAGTCTATGGATGTGCATGAGAAATACCATGCTAGTCGAACACTATAGGCAGCTGTTGCTTAGCTTGAAATGGAGTCGCTACTTGATTTGAGAAGAAACAGCTACTTGATCTAGGAAGGAGTAGCTACTCAGCTAGATACCGACCGGTATTGTCTCCTTCTTACTGGTGATAGCTTGAACGCTTTGAGTCAGGTATTACATCTTCTATTACTAGTGATATAGTCAGTGATCCAACAAGTCCTCGAGATCAAGTCGGCAATTACAATAATAGATATATTATTTAATCATGGCATCATGCCCTTATTTTTTTGTACAATAATAGATATATTATTTAATCATGGCATCGTGCCCTTATTTTTTGTACAAGGATTCATTTCAGATATGGGATGCCAAAAAAACTCATAAACAGAGAAATTTCTTTAAATATTTAATTATTAAATTTGTAAGCGGTAAGTCCAGATATGCAATTAAGCAAGAAGTCATATTCAGCCTATAATTTTTTTTTATGAAAATTTATATAACTTAACTCATGCACAATTCAAATAGTTCCCGATCTTCTTCTTCATCTTCAAAAAAAAAAAAATCTTTCACCAAGATGCAGAAAAAGAGTGGTGAAAGAAATGATAACCCATGCAATATAAAATAAGGATCAAATACCCCCATCCAGGAACATATGTTTTCTAATTTTCCAAACAAGGAAATAGCCCCTCCCGGTTCGGTAATACAGGCTTTCACTTGCAGTTATTTTATCTAATTTATATGTTTTAATACTACATTATTTTAAAAAATAGTGTCCAGTAGATTATACAAATAAGTTTTTTCGCCCCGCTACGCTTTGATGAGATACAAACAAGAGTTTTATTTATTTATTATTTTTTTTTAGAAAACGGTACAAACAAGATATGCGGTGCATCTATATGCCAATAAGGCTAGACTACTTTTCTAGCTCAATTATTTTCAAAAAAAAAAATGTAATTGAATACATAAAGTTACCTTTTTCGTTTACTTGCTAAATGATTAAGTTCCATCAATATTGTATAGCATCTCCTATATGTGCTGCACGAATGCATGCTTGCTATATCTGATTTGCTGTTTTTTTTTTTTTTTTTTTTTTTTTTTTAAAAAAAATCCTCATGATATATTTGAATAATTAATAATGCGAGGGTGTGAATCGGTAAGAAAGAGCTTTTGTATTATTGATATGGGAGGCTTGGGCTTAATTTTGCCTTGAATCTAATAAGTGGCTGGACGGTCTAACACTAAAAATAATAGGAGCAGATAATGTAAGTCAAATAAAGGTTCTAGAAAGCGGAAAATTATAGGAATCTGAGTAGAGACACGACAAGGAGCCCAAGCCTTCTTTACAGCATCCAGAACTTTATTCTTCTCCGTGAATTGGATATAACAACAATACTGGTCAAAGATAACTCATCCAACAAAAAAAAAAAGAAAAGAAAAAGAAAAAAGAAAAAGAAGAAAGAAGAAGACAGTTCATCCATATAGTCAATTTCACTAAAACAGGAAAAAAAAAAAATCTTTTCCCTTTTCTTATGTTGAACAACGTACTTTTTCTTTGCATGACTTTATCGAACGAAATGGAAATTATGAGAAAATGAAATAGAAATATTTTGTTAGAAAATAATCTTTTTCCTGATAGTTAAAAAATAAATAGGAAGAAATCTCTCCAAAAAAAACCTAGTGATGAAGAAAATTTCTCTGAAAAACGTTATACTTTCTTTTATAACAGGTATATAATAAATTTTGAAGGATATAATTAAAACAACAGAGGGCAGTTGGTTCGAATAACAACACGGCAACTTTTCCTGCAACTTGCTTTGTATTAATGTTTGCTCGACCAAAGAAGAAAAACTATACTTTTTCTTTTCATCTTCTTTTCAATCTTTCAATTTATTGATTTAGTTTTATTTTTCTATTAAGCAAAATCAAGAAATCGAAGCTACTTCACTTATACTGTTGGCCTAATATATCATTAATCGTAGATGTCGTTTATTTTATTTTATTTTATTTAACCGATGCATGCTATAATGATCGATGTAATACTTTCTTGTCGTAACATGCTTTGCGTATTCAAAATATTTTTGTCAACCTTTTTCCTTGGCCTCTTGTTCTTATCACCGTTGTCATTGTCGCCACCACCACATTTCTCATATGGAAAATAATCGCTCGATTCCATGGTATAACCTCCCCAAGATGTCACCCTCATCCCGATGAGAGCTTCCTCCGACTATCGATCGCCGTCTCCTGCCAGTGACACGCATCACGAGGCAACCCATGTGGCTTCCATTTCGACGGGAGACCAAAAGGTCCATGGTGCACTTGCTATAAAACAGTAATTAATGTATATATATATATATATATATATATAATTACTTGTTCTTGAAATTTCGATAGCATTGGATATAGTCTCGTGGGCATTAGGTGGGCCCTGCAGGCATTGGATACACCGGTCGGTTCCATGGGCATTGGTGGGCCCTCGTAAGTATCGATGGACCTCGTGGCATTCGTGTCTCTTGATGGCGTTCTACCTTGGATCTTGGTTCATTCTCATGTTCATGAATAGTTGCTGTTGATATGTTGGTTGAGAAGCATTGATCTTTGATTTTCGTCATGATTTTTTCAGCTTCAGAATATTCTTCCCTCCTCTTGGTGCATCAATTTATTGCAGGCAAATCATTTATCCCAGAACTTCGATGGAGTCAGGTGGCTCTGCTACCTTCTCAAATAGGATGAGATCCTACTCTTTGACATCTCTCGAGTGAATACCTGCAAAAATAGTTTTCTTGATTGGTAGTTATCGATTCTCCAATGCTCGAGCTAGTAGAAGAATTTGGACAATAGTCAGAGCTAAGGAAGAGATGGCGATGAATGCCAAAAGGAACGTATAGCAAATGACAACTAGACCTTCAATTAGGAAGTAGACGACTATCGACTATTGACTCACCCGACAGTTGACTGAGTAGAAGACGATCAAGTCAATCACTGCACCAACTATCTCTGACACCTTATATTGAGAGACTATACATAGCTAGATCTAACAAACATTTCTTTATGTGCATCTACATAACGTTAACTCACGTTTGACTAACATGCAAACTTAGCCGGGCATCCTAGATTGCGAATGATAAGGACCCCTTTTCTCTCTTAGCAAGGCTCCTTTTCTCTCAGCAATGAACAAATTATCCCAATACTCGTGGAATTAATGGTACCCGAGTAAGTGATAAAAGTTAATCCCAACTATCTCAACAATAATCGTGACAAATGAGACCATGACGAACAAATTTTTGGAATGCAAGATCGCAACAGAATTAGCTAATTTAACAGAAAAGATAATAATATAAAGGATCCCAAGAGACAAGATCCCAATATCCTATCAGAATCTGTTATACTTGTCAGAAGATCGAGGCTACTTTCCAAAAGGCGTTCAGTTATCCTGTGTAACTTTATGGATTGATAAGAGGAGATTCTTGATAGGTACACTGGTTATCATCCACTACATGCTTATTCTGTTATTTTCTCACAATCTCTTTCTTAGCTCTAGTTATTGTCCAAGTCTCTTTAGCGACTTGAGTGTGGAGGTTCCCATATCCGTAACCATCGGTCAAAGGGAACTATTCTTGCAGGTATCTACTCGAGAGATGTCAAAGAGTAAGACCTTATCCTAACATCAGGACAGCCTGGCACCACTAAAGTTCTAGAAACAGGTGATTAATCCACAACAATATATATATATATATATATATATATATATATATATATATATATATATATATATATATATATATATATATATATATGTTAGATCTTTAATCCAACATTGGGCTTATATATAAATAATAATATTTTGTGGACTGTTATTTAAGGTTTGGCCCACTTAAAAGTGATCAATTAAGTTTTGAACCATTTGGGGCCTTAATGTATTTAATAGGGTGTAGGCCTTTTAATGTGTAGAGACTTAAAGGTAATTTCTATTTTTATGATGGGCAAAAATATAAATCATAATAATGCTGTTTTCATATAAAAGTACTTATGGTCCCCAGATTACACGGTGTTATTCTTTTCTTCCCGATATCCCATCATCGGAGAAGAAAATCCTAGAGAAGAAAGAAAAGGCTCTTTAAGAAACCCGTGTGAATCTGGAAGGCTAGCCGTGCGACATAGGGATAGACCTTCAAATCCAGACCTTCAAATATGGCTTCAGGTACGCTTCTGCTTATTATTTGGTTATTCTCAATGATATCACATGTTTATTTTTGGGATTTGCTTTCAAATAGGCTTCAGGATAATTCCCAACAAGGGGGATAATTCCTAATAAGTGGTATCAGAGCCTATTCATGTTGAATCATTGAAAATAAAATTGTGTTTTCGGTTTAAGATTTTGTTTTGGTATTTTATTTTAGGTATCTATGATTTTTTCACCATTGCCAACGTCAGAAAGGATAGGCGTGGCATGCTTGGCCGCACCACAGGGACATCGTGGCTTGGTTGGCTACGGTAGCAGTGTTCAATGGAAGGAAATGCAGCAGGCGAGACCACCTGCTGCGATTAAGAAAGTAACCCTTAGGGTTAATTTTAATATTATTTATTTTGGGTATAATTTTAAATTCAAATATTGGTATTTTTTTATATTTTGAGATAAATTAATTGAAGAACATGTCGCTAAAGTGACATCTCTTGTGAAAATTAATTTATTTTGAAATATAAACGGCTGTACATATGTAATTTATGAATATTTGTCAGCCCAAAAGATGGTAAATATTTAATAAAATTGCATGTATGCTTGTGGTAATAAATGCGTGATTATTATTTGGTTTTGCATATGAATAGTAAATCGACCCAAAAAAAGATTTATTGTTTGGCATGTTTCTATTATCAGTGTTTGATTACTGCACTAAGATATCACTTACAAGTTAATATTTTATCCAATGATAAACTATTAATGGAGTGCCCGATATCTTGAGATGGGATTTGCCTCTATTTGAATTTATTTTTGTTGTGATATTGATGTAAGCTTGTTTTGTTTGTTATTCTATGTTTAGATATGACTCCTGCTAATATAACTGCCAATATCAATTCAATTCCTATGTTGAATGGCTCTAACTTCAAGTCATGGCAAGAGAACCTTTTAATAGTTCTTGGATTCATGTATCTCGATCTTGCGATAAGGAAAAATGCTCCTGCACCTCTTACGAATAAGAGTACCTCTGATGAAAAGAGAGAGATTGAGAGGTGGGAGATATCAAATCGCATGTGCATGATGATCATGAAAAAGTCGATTCCAGAAACATTCAGAGACACAATATCTGAAACAGTTATTATGGCTAAAGATTTCCTTGCCGAAATTGAAAAGAGGTTTGTCGAAAGTGAAAAGGCCGAAATTGGTACACTCTTGACAAACCTAATTTTAATGATGTATATGGATAAAGGCAACATCAGGGAGTACATTATGGAGATGTTTCATTTTGCCTCTAGATTGAAAGTATTTAAGCTTGAACTCTTTGAGGACTTGCTAGTGCATCTGATTTTGATATCTCTTCCGATCCAGTTTAACCAGTTTGAGGTGAGCTATAACTGTCAGAAAGAGACTTGGTCTTTGAATGAGCTCATTTCTCACTGTATTCAGAAAGAGGAAAGGTTTAAGCAAGATATCATCGACGTATAAAACTAGAAAAATATATTTACTCCCACAGAACTTATGGTATATACAATCATCGATCAAATTCATCTAAAAACTGAACGAGATGATCACCTGATGAAATTTGAAATACCATTGTCGAGATGCCTGTTTGAGTCCATAGATGGATTTCTTAAGTTTGCAAACCATGTTCTTTGGATCTCCCGAAATAAAGTTTTCTGGTTGTACCATATAAATTGTCTCATCAATATCATCATTGAGAAACGCTGTCTTCACATCCATCTAGTGTAACTCAAGATTGAAATGCATCACCAATGCCATTATAATCGTGAAAGATTCTTTCGAAGAAATCGGAGAGAAAGTCTCTTTATAATCGATGCATTCTTTCTGTGTAAAGTCCTTTGCGACAAGACGAGCCTTGTACCTCTCCACATTGCATTTCGAATCCCTTTTAGTTTTAAATATCCATTTACAACCAACGGGTTTCGCACCTTCTGGCAATGAGATAAGATTCCATATGTCATTGTCTTTCATGAACTTTATCTCATCATTCATGGCATCAATCCACTTTTGAGAGTCAAAACTTTCCATGGCTTGTGAAAGTTGATTGGATCATCTTCCATCACTCCAATGTCTACCTCATGTTCTTGGAGAAATACAATGTAATCATCTGGCACTGCACTTCTCCTCTCTCTAGTGGATCTTCTTAATGGCATAGGTTCTTGAGGTACTAGAGTTTGTTCTTCTAGAATAATTTCTTGAATGGGAGGTTCTCCGACATTGTCTTGATTTGTTGTGTCTTGAACAAGATCAAAAATAAAATCCTGACCAATGCCAATGACACAAGTAGGAATATTAACATATTTTTCTTCAAAGACAAAGTCCTTAGCTATATCTCCCCCCGCAAACTCAACATCCTCAAAGAACCGTGCATTTCCCGACTCGAAAATTGACTTAGTCGTGGGATCATAAAACTTATATCCTCTGGATCTTTCAGAGTATCCAATAAAATAACAACTCACCGTCTTTGAGTCTAGTTTCTTTTCATTAGGCCTATAAGGCCTTGTCTCGGCTGGACATCCCCAAACATGTAAGTGATTTATACTGGGTTTCCTGCCCGTCCAAAGTTCATAAGGGGTTTTGGTAGTTGCTTTAATTGGAACTCTGTTAAGGACATATGCTGCAGTCTTAAGTGCTTCTCCCCAGAGTGAGTCAGGTAAGGTAGAATGACTAATCATACTTCTTACCATGTCTTTAAGCGTTCTGTTTCGTCTTTCAGCAACACCATTCATGGTGGGCGAACCCGGCATAGTGTACTATGGAACGACACTGCATTCCTCTAGGAATTTAGCAAAAGGTCCTGGACGTTGTTCACCTGAACCATCATATCTGTCATAGTATTCACCATCATGATCAGATCTGATGCTTTTAATCCTTTTGTTGAGTTGGTTCTCAACTTCAACCTTATAATTTTTGAATATATCTAGTGACTGTGACTTTTCATGAATGAGATATATGTAGCCATATCTAGAAAAATCATCTATGAACGTTATAAAGTATCATTGACCATTCCAAGCAACTGTAGGGAATGGCCCACAAATATCTGTATGTATAAGTTTTAAGATGTCCGAAGTCCTGTTGGCTTCAAATCTCCTTTGATTGGTTTGTTTTTCCTTTATGCAGTTAACACAAACATCAAAATCTATAAAATCTAAGGGATTCAAGATTTCGTCTGACACAAGTCTCTCCATTCTCCTTCTGGAGATGTGACCTAATCTCTTGTGCCATAACAAAGCCGAAATCTCAATGGTTAATTTTCTCTTTACACATCGTGTACTTAATTACAAGGATTCATTAAATGAAGCAAACTAAATTTTCCATTTTCAAATGAACAAAAATAACCTGATTTGTCCAAAGCAGAAATAGAAATCAAATTCCGTCTAAATGATAGTACAATAAAAGTTTCATCAAGATCCAAATAAAATCCAGTCTTTAACAATAATCTAAATTTTTCTATTGCCTTAACTTGAACCGCCTGGCCATCACCCACATAGATGTATCTTTCAGCATCACCTAGCTTTCGGCAACTCATGCAACCCTGCATAGATACATTGATGTAAGTTGTTGCATCCGAATCTATCCACCACGTTTGTCTAGGTATTTAAATTACATTAACCTCAGAACAAACCAAAACAAGAAGCATACCTTTCTTGGCATGTCAGGCGTGATAATTGGTGCACTATTTCTTTTGATGCCCTTCAGCCCCACAAAAGAAACAACCCTTACTATCCGAGTCAGTGGTTTTCTTTTGTTGTTTCTTAGAAGGTATTGTATCTGCAGCTCCTTTATCCTTCTTCCTTTTTTTTCCCTTACCCTTTTTCCTAGAGGTTGAGGCAAGGTGAGCATTTTCTACCTTTTCTTGCTTAAACCTTTCCTCTTCCTGAACATAGTGAGAGATGAACTCATTCAAAGACCAAGTCTCTTTCTGATAGTTATAGCTCACCTTAAACTGGTTAAACTGGATCGGAAGAGATATCAAAACCAGATGCACTAGCGAAAGAGGAAATGCTGAAGATTCCCTATGCATCAGTAGTAGGGAGTCTAATGTATGCTCAAGTTTGTACACTTCCGGATATCGCGTACATCACTGGGATGTTGGGCAGATATTTAAGCAATCCAGGAGTTGAGCATTGGAAAGCAGCTAAACGGGTCTTGCAGTACTTACAATAAACAAAAGACTACATGTTCATGTATCGGAGATCGAATCAGCTTGAGATCATTGGTTATACTGACTCCGATTTTGCTGGATGCCAAGATAATATGTAATCTATTTTGGACTATATCTACCTGCTTACCGAAGGTGCTATCTCTTGGAAGAGTGCTAAACAGTCGCTTATAGCCTCTTCTACCATGGCAGTAGAGTTCATAGCATATTATGAGGCATCCAATCATGGAATATATGGCTTCGAAATTTTGTCACGGGGCTACGTATAGTGGACGGTGTTGAAAGGCCACTCAAGTTATTTTGTGACAATAAGTCAGCAGTTTTATATTCTAATAACAACAGGAGCTCAACGAAATCAAAGCATATAGATATCAAGTTCCTGGTTATTAAAGAAAGAGTTCAGAGTGGAAAGTTGTCTATTGAGCACATAGGTACAAACTCCATGGTTGCGGATCCGCTTACTAAAGGAGTGCCACCTAAAGTATTTCATGAGCACACTGTTCATATGGGTGTCATGTCAGTAGAGGATATTCAGTTTTAGTGGAAGTTTGTATATTTTAGATGCTCTTATAATATAGACATTTTTCAGTTATTTTAGTTATTTCAGTTTTCTGCAGAAATAAAGTTTTGGCTTGTTTACACCCTGGTTTTGTTTGGTTTGATCTCATTGAGGTTTAAGGGTGGACCAGTTGGAAATAGGTATGTTAAGGTCACATTGCATGAAATTTCCATGCTACACATCCACATCATAATTCATGTCATTCAATTGCATTGATATACGTAACCATTGATGGATTGAGTTACGATAATTGTAACAAAGGCCGCTTTGATCCTATGTTGGTGTGGTTGATGGATCGGATTAGTTATAGATACATTTTAATAAGGACAGCAAAGCAAAGTTGAGCTCATTCGGTTATTTTCACAAAGCATGTTATAAGGTTATACATATAGCCCAAGCGGGAGATTGTTAGGTCCTTAATCAAACATTGGGCTTATATGTAAATAATAATGTTTTGTGGGCTGTTATTTAAGGTTTAGCCCACTTAAAAGTGATCAATTAAGCTTTGAACTATTTGGGACATTAATGTATCAATAGGGTGTGGGCCTTTTAATGTGTAGAGACTTAAGGATAATTTATATTTTTATGATGGGCAAAAATAGGAATCATAAATAAAAGTGGTAATGGTCCCCAGATTACACGGTATTGTTTCTTTCTCCTCGATATCCAATCCGGTGTTATTTTTTTCTTCCCGATATCCTATCATCGGAGAAGAAAATCCTAGAGAAGAACGAAATGACTCTTTAGGAAACCCGTGGGAATCTGGAAGGCTAGCCGTGCGACACAGGGATAGACCTTCAAATCCAGACCTTCAAATATGGCTTCAGGTATGCTTCTGGTTGTTGTTTGGTTATTCTCGATGATATCACATATTTATTTTTAAAATTTCCTTTCAAATAAATTTCATAATAATTTTTAATAAAAAAATAATTTCTCACAATATATGCGCGCGTGCGCGTGTGATATAATTTACCCACGTTTGCTTCTTGGAAGTATCGGATCTTAATTTGCTCCAGGACGGTGGACTTTGAGGCATTAATTAAGCTTGGAATCCGTTTGGTGTTGTTGGGGCATGCGATATTGTAGGGCCAGCCACAATGCTGAGGGGAACCCAACGCAGAATTTTGACATCAATGTGGGCCAAGTTCAAGCCATTGGCTGCGAATGGTATGGACCTGGACATTTTCGTGAACTCCAGTTAATATTTAGCTGCGAGAATGGAATCGGAATCCAACGTACCCCTGGCCGAGGACACTCTCTCTAAATGCATGCCTGCAGGTAGCCTTGGTCATGAAAGTATAATAATACGTTTGTCCTTTGCATCGGTTGAGCTGGTTTTAGCCTATTGATGAGCGAATGTACCCCACCCGTGCAAACCATGAACCATGCTATCTCGTATTATTATGTGGCCCTGCTTGATCTTACTGATTATAATTAACCTTTTAATTCAACTTTTATGCATGAATATAATTAAAGCATTCCGGTGCTTCTTTATATATATATATATATATATATATATATATATATATATATATTCCACTCTCCCTTTTTTTCCCCTTTTTTTATATATAACTTCTCTCTTATAATGTTAATTGTATATAAAGATGTTTCTTTTACATGTCTGTAGATTCTTTCTTGATAGAAATTCTTTAATAGAACCATAGGTTTTTTTCCCCTACATATATCATAAAGTAAATGGGTGCGTATTTCTTCCAACTCCTTTCCTTACCATGTTCTTTTTCTAGATTCTAGCCACTAACGTATAGGTGCATCTTTCATATAAATATCTTTGAACTCAAGTTTCTTAATTCATATTATCATTAATTGTGAGGATTTAGATTTTGATTATAGTTCATATCGAGCAATGAGATCATCAAATTGAATGAATAGTTCACTAATTAATTATTAGAGTGTCTAAAGATCAAGGGAAGAGAGATACAAGGAAGGATTAAAAAACAAACTCCATCATGAGAAACAAGAAATTAGATTTGAATCTTGTTGTTGTTGTTTTTTTTTTTTTTTTTTTTTTCTTCTTTTGAAGATGATCGAGTTGTTGACTTTCAGCTATGCAAAAGCTGAGACTTTACATATAGCTCATCGGCAAAAGAATATGACGTTCTTTAAATATTATTTTTATCAATTTTTATGGTTATGCTGTCCTCTTAATTTTCATACACAAGGCACATGTAAATCTTTCATGCAGTGGATTAGTTTTTCGATTAATCGATTTTGATTGGTAGATAGCAATGATTGTACCCGATTCAACTTTGCTGCTACTATTCTTTGATATATTTGGAAATTGATAAATGCCAAGGTGTTTGAGGCCATTTTTCTTTTCCTTCAATTAGTCATGATTAGAGTTTTTGTACATTTTCATAACCAATTAGGCCAGTATTACATGAGTTCAAATCCATTTCCTGTAATCTAGCTATTTGGTGCTAACATTGTGAATTCCTTTTTGCTAATCTAGCTATTTGGTGCTAACATTGTGAATTCCTTTTTGCCAAGCATTCCTGCTTAGGATCATATATATATATATATATATATATATATATATAATATATATATATATATATATATATATATATATATATATATATATATATTGAAGTTTCTCTATATTCTTTTCACAACTTTCATCTAGATTACTTTATATTTTTCCTTTTTGATATAATTCTTATCATTTTTGACACAAACTAAAGCACCTCTCCGCCAGAGCTTCTTCACATTTTTGTTATGCACATCTATACTATCGTAACTGATTTTCCATTATCTTGTCCTTAGTTTATGCAATTAGTATAGCTCTTGTAATATATTTATTTCTTCTTCTTATTATTTAATTACTATCCTATATTTATATTTTAACATTGTCAAATAAATCGAGTTATCTTTGACCGTTTTTAAAAAAAAAATTATTTTAAAGGAGAGCAACTATTTTCATTATTTATTCAATTGAAATAATTTTTTTAAAAATAAATTCTTCATGTCAATTCAGCAAAAGAATTTTTAGTTCTATGTACATTGCATAGTTAGATAATGTCATTTTCAGTTGATAGCTGGATATATACCTCATAACTTGATTCAGCAAATTTAGTCAAGGTATGGCTGGGAAAATTGTAGACTTTTTCATCTTACAAAGAAAACAATCTTTAGAGCACTTTTGAATGGGAAATCAATGTATGCTTGGTGTGCAAGGAAAAACAAGGATTGGTCGAACCATCCCTTCACGATTTTCTTAATTACTTGTAACATGAAAAATACCCTCTTTTTTTTTTTTTTTTTTGTCAAATAGCGAGCTTAGCTCTTGCTTGATTAGATGTCACCAGTGGATTGAGTAGGATCCCCTTCTTTTTCTTTTTCCTTTTATTTTAATGAAAACGGGAGGTATTACCATCCTGAATATATATTTATTTATAGTTAATTAGGAGCCCCCTTCATTAAGTGGGCTCTCATTAATTTAAACTCCACTTTATTCCAACTATATACCAAAAATGCGACCAAATTGAGTTAAGATGAGTAGCTAATAGGTATTTAGGACTTGTCAGTACTAATAAATGTTCAAATGACATCTTAATTACCTACAATATATATATATATATATATATGAACGTAACCTGGGAAGTTTGTCATGTTTAGAGCATGAAACCACTTGCCATTTTGCAGTGGACCTCACTCTTGTCACACGTACTTTGAGCACCAAGATCCAATTGCCTGCCTGACGATTTGCATGGCCATCACATGTAGCCAACGCAAGCATGCATGGATCGCGCAAAGTAGGCACGGTTTCCTCCTTGCACAAAGCATGCATGGAACGCAAGCATGCATGCACGGTTATTGAAGTAACCGGACGCATGTCGACACAATCTGCATGCCGAAAGAGTAATTCTCTGTGCATCGCATGCGATGCAACAAATCCAGCGTGGTCCGTACCGCACACGATTATTGATCCACGCTGATACTACGTGGCATAACGATGGGATGGGATATGACATGACGGGAGGGATATACGTAAGCCTGCAGATACCGTACTGCAGTCTTTTCAACCATGCAAAATGATCATTCTATCCTCATCGTTTTTGGTATCGGAAAAACGGTTTTTATTCTGTAAACAGGAAAAAAATATTTGCCACTACGACACCCCATCCCAGAGTTCATCCATTATTTTTGGACATCCCAGATACCTACATTTTGTATTTTTTGTTCCTCTTTGGTGGTCGAGAAAGCGTTGGTGATCTTCCTTCAACATTTGATACGCCTTCGAAATCTTGGAAAAATTGAGACAAGTGGTTTCGTCTTCAAACGCAGGCGAACAATACGAAAAGAACGCAAGAAGGAAACACAAATAGAGGAAGAAAGTACTGCGATCGTTGTTTATTCATGAGGTGATGAGACACCCTTAAGATCCGTCCCCAAGAATGCTACAAAAGCAGAAACATGTTAGGAAAATTTTTGATTCATGCTTGGATATGACATTTAGCATCTGAACTTTATTTCTACAATTTCTGCAAGGGTATTGGAGTTTTTAAACTAGGGTGCCCTAGATTTTGAATAAGGATGTAGTAGGTTTTGAACAACGGTGTCGTAGGTTTTGAACAACGGTGTCGTAGGTTTTGAACTAGGATGTCGTAGGTTTTGAACTAGGGTATTGTAATTTCTATTTTACTATTTTAATGTCAATCTTTAAAATTTATCTCTACATAGGGATGTCACGATAATTTTTTTAAAAATATTAAGTCTTCATAGTATAAAATCATGACACCATAGTTCATATATTACGACACCCTAGTTCAAAACCTACGACACCCATGCAGAATTTATGAAAAATAAGTTTTTAACCCCTTTATCTCTAATATATGGCAACCGTGGCTTATTTTATGACTCCCAGGGTGTCATAAAATTGCCAAGGATACTGTAACATTAATCAAAATGGCCAAAACAGTATTACGACATCCTAGTTCAAAACTTACGACACCCATGCAGAAATTATGAAAAATAAATTTTTAACCCTTCTACCTCTAACACATGGCAACCATGGCTTGTTTTATGACTTCCAGGGTGTCATAAAATTACGACGGATGCTGTAACATTAATCAAAATGGCCAAAATAGTATTACGATATCCTAGTTCAAAACCTATGACACCCTAGTTCAAAACCTACGACACCCATGAAGAAATTATGAAAAATAAGTTTTTAACCCTTCTACCTCTAACACATGGCAACCGTGGCTTGTTTTATGACTCACAGGATGTCATAAAATTGCCACGGATGCTGTAACATTAATCAAAATGGCCAAAATAGTATTACGATACCCTAGTTCAAAACCTACGACACCCTAGTTCAAAACTTATGACACCCATACAGAAATTATGAAAAATAAGTTTTTAACCCTTCTACCTCTAACACATGACAACCGTGGCTTGTTTTATAACTCCCAGGATGTCATAAAATTGCCACGGATGCTGTAACATTAATCAAAATGGCCAAAACAGTATTACGATACCCTAGTTCAAAACTTACGACACCCATGCAGAAATTATGAAAAATAAGTTTTTAACCCTTCTACCTCTAACACATGGCAACCATGGCTTGTTTTATGACTCCCAGGGTGTCATAAAATTGCGACGAATGCTGTAACATTAATCAAAATGGCCAAAATAGTATTACGATATCCTAGTTCAAAACCTATGACACCCCAATTCAAAACCTACGACACCCATGCAGAAATTATGAAAAATAAGTTTTTAACCCTTCTACCTCTAACACATGGCAACCGTGGCTTGTTTTATGACTCACAGGATGTCATAAAATTGCCACGGATGCTGTAACATTAATCAAAATGGCCAAAATAGTATTACGACATCCTAGTTCAAAACCTACGACACCCTAGTTCAAAACTTATGACACCCATGCAGAAATTATGAAAAATAAGTTTTTAACCCTTCTACCTCTAACACATGACAACCGTGGCTTGTTTTATAACTCCCAGGGTGTCATAAAATTGCCACGGATGCTGTAACATTAATCAAAATGGCCAAAATAGTATTACGACACCCTAGTTCAAAACCTACGACACCCATGCAGAAATTCTAAAAAATAAGTTTTTAACCCTTCTACCTCTAGCACATGGCAACCGTGGCTTGTTTTATGACTCCCAGGGTGTCATAAAATTACCACGGATGCTGTAACATTAATCAAAATGGCCAAAACAGTATTACGACACCCTAGTTCAAAACCTACGACATCCTAGTTCAAAACTTATGACATCCATGCAGAAATTGCTTAACTTATATTTATATTTTATTTATGTTTCAGGTGATCTTCCAATGCTTCGACTGCCCAGATTAAAGGCTTCATAATTGTTTAAAAACCATTGCAAGCCAGCAGTGTATGCTGAGCAGGTTTTGAAGATGAGTTTCTCAAGTTATCATTTAGAAATAATCCGAAAGACTCCTTTCAATGCGTTCGTAGATATGCAACCATTTGTTGTCGATGGGCGCCTACTAGTTGAAATTATTAGATGCTATAAGGGAGGAAACAAGTTTATTTTTTGTGGCAAGGAACTTATATTCAGCGTGGAAGACATGGCTCTGATTTTGGGTCTACCATGTCACGGAAAGAAAATCAAAATGGAAAATCAAGTTAAGAAGGGCCTGTTATTCAGAAGATTTGGAAGACAATTAAATATGCAAAATAAGGGGCTGGAGAAGTTAATTGCCTGACTTCATTAATCCAATCTATAAGAGGATGTCGAGGACACAGTGAGATTATGGATTGCATTTATGTTCACAATATTCTTGTGTCCAAAGTCAAATCAAAGTTGCCCAAGATTTATCGGCCCTTACTTGGATGATTTATCCCAGCCGGATAAAATAGATTGGGCTACCACAATAATAGAGTTGACTCTTATGTCTCTCCCAGATGCTGCTGTTTGCTTGAGATCCGACCAGCCAGTCCTAACCAAAAGAAGCGACAAGGTTAGGAGGCAGCCAACCCTGTATGGGTATACAGCTGCTCTGTTGGTAAGTGTCATTAAGATGTAGTAAAAGTATAATTGCTTTATTTTAAATCTTCCATATATTTAACATACATGTTTATTATGTACAGGTTTGCTTCCTTGAGCATAGTACCTTGAGAACCCCAACATATCCAAAAAAATTGCCTAGGCTATTAAAATGGTATGACAGCCAGGTGAAGACAAAGATTGTTGACCTTACAAACTTGAAGCCTCATGAGTTGGTAAATAAAAATATTTTTTTATTATAATATTAATGAACAATATATTATTATGATTAATGTATGGTTATTTTGTTATTGTTCTTTGCTTGCAGGTGGAGGGAGCTATTGAGCCAACAATAACGGAACAATGGCTTCTCCCTAAAGGATCAGTAACAGCAGCATCCTCCGAAAAAGAAAAAACTTGTGCAAGCTGTGCACAGTTGAAGGTTAAACTTGAAGAAATAAAGAAGAGGCTAGCCATAGTTGAAACTCTTCTTAGTTCATTGGTAAATAAAGGTACCACTGCCAATAAAGAAGGCCAGAAAGAGGCGGAGGGAGAGGATACTGAAGATACTGAGGTTGAGGTGGAAGAAATTTTTGATGAAAAATTTAAGGATACCCTTGTAAGTGAGGAAGTTGAGGGGCAAAAAGAAGAAATCCAGATTCCTTCACTTATCAAGCGGGTAAAAAAAGAATCTAGATTGCGGAAGGCCTCCCAAATCGTAGCTGATTCTGCTTTCGAAACAGGCCCATTGAAAAAAAAGTTGAAGATGGTGGGCACATCTCAGCCTGAGGAATCAAATTTGAATTTTCAAATTGAAGATGATGAAAATTTGATCAATACATTTTTGAAAGAAAAGATGAACTCGTATGTTACACCTATTTTTTCTAATATGTATGCTAATTTATAATCGAGAATATATAATATCTTTCATGTTTATTAATTTCAGGGATGTCATGTACACCAACAAATTCGGAGGCATTATCACTAGGAAAAATCTTTTTGATCTCATCAACAATGACATGATAGTTGATGATGTAAGTAATGGAGTATTACATCGTTTTATTGTTAATCTTTATATATATACTGATATATTTTCTAATAATTATTATATTTACTTTATAATTAATCAGTTTAAATTATATTGATAGATAATTGATGCTGGGCAGGAGTTCATTACAAAGAACTAGGCTGAGAATGCAGAAAGATATCATAAGAGTATAGTTGCTCCAGTAATGACTTCTGGCTTATGCCTAACCTCAACATCACCATGTCATGAACTTGCTGGAACAGCCGGCAATATGATTTTTGATGCAGTGAGTGATTCAGATAAGAAGGAATTTCGATTTCTCTTCACTATTATCAACTCCGAAAATTCTCACTGGCACCTGGTAGCGGTGGACATGCAAGAGAAGATTTTCATGCATCTGAATTCGATAAAGCGCAATTACAAGTACAAGACAAATGCTAGGAAGTGGCGCAAGATAGTAGGTGCAATGTTCCACATATTCTGTGATAATAGTGAGGTATCCAAATGGTCAATGATAGAGAATAGTGAATGCCCTTTCCAAGCTGCAGGATCACTGGACTGCGGGTTGTTTTGCTTGAAATACATGATTTTATTGCTTGCAGGGATATGCCTGATACTTGAGATTTCACAAAAAAAGATATCAGCATGTACTGCCGCCAGTTAGCAGCAAGGATTTTGAGAGAGTATGAATCAAAAGATTGAAAGTGCTGTTAAATATTAGCCTATAAAAGCAAATTATTTGTTATGCACTCTTTCTTTTTGATTTATTCACTTCTGTATTATGTTACACAAATTTGTTACTAACTCGAGGATTATATTTTAAGTATCATTCTCAAAGAAAAATTCTTTTGATTAATTCAATCAGTATTGTTTTTAATGTCATTATCTTATTTCATGTAGTTCTATGTAATTCATTCAATCAATATTTTGTAATTCTTCATTGCTGTGATGATGATATAAAGGAATGTCATGTTTCTTGATAGGGTGTCGTATTATTTATATTAGAGTGTCGTAGCATTTGAACTAGGGTATCATAGGTTTTGAACTAGGGTGTCGTAAGTTTTGAACTAGAATGTCGTAATGCTGTTTCATGTGATTTTATTGATTTTTAAGCAACCGGGACTATTTCTGATTATCTGGGAGTCAATAGCCTATACAATGATAATATGTACCACAGGTAGAAGGGATTAGAAACATTTTATCTTATATTTTCTATATGTTTGTTTTTTTTGAACTAGGATGTCGTAACTTTTGAACTAGGATATTGTAACATTTGAACTAGGGTGTCGTAATGCTGTTTCAGGTGATTTTATTGATTTTTAAGCAGCCGGGACTATTTCTGATTATTTGGGAGTCAATAGCCTATCCAATGATGACATGTACCATAGGTAGAAGGGATTAGAAACATTTTATCTTATATTTTTTGCATGTTTTTTTTTTTGAACTAGGATGTCGTAACTTTTGAACTAGGTGTCGTAACCTTTGAACTAGGGTATCGTAAACATCCTGTACCACAAGTAGAAGGGATTTTTTGTCAATCTGGGAGTCATAAACATCCTGTATGAAATTTCATTCAATAATCTAAAAAAACATAGGACTGTACATATATAAGACTATAATATAATTCAAGATTTTATATCCTATACTATGTTAGTTGACTGCATACATAAGCATCAAATTCATCTTAAAAAGGGTCCGAAAAAGGTACAGTGGGTTTAATTACTATTTTTGGTAATTCCACTACAATATGGGAAGTCTGTATTTTGCTAGTACTACCTCTTCTCTCATTTTGCACAGGAGTATCAACAGAAGCCTTATCCAAATTTTTTTTTGATCTCTTTGATTTTTTCTCAACTCCACTCTTAATTATATTCTCTCGTGGACGATCTTTCATAGTAAGTTGGTCAGGATCCTGAATTAGAAGTTCTCTGCTTTGCTTAGCTGCACAATTAGCATCAATAGCTTTTCTGAATAATAGTGTAAGATCTTCCATCACCAAATTAAATGCATATTCAGACATTGAGGCTATCCCTGCAAGCTTCATCATCCGATGACTCATCAAAGAATATCTACAATCAATAAAATAATATTCGTATTAAGATTTCATGATATATGATAGGTTAATGTAAACTTAAAATAAGACATCTGAATTTAAATAATTTCTTGAGTGCGTACTGTGATTTTTGCATGCTTTTATCATAAAATTGAGTGTTGCATTCGAGGTCGTCGAATTGATATTTCATGTCCTTGCACCATCAATTCAAGAAGTACTTATCTGGGATACGAAATATCTCGCTTTGATGAAGAACCAATAAGGCATGCCTACACAAGTAACCTTTGTACTCAAAGGATCCACACTGGCATTTAACATCCTCCAAAGTTTTGTCATATGAAACATCATAATTTTTAATAATCTCCTTATTGATTCCATTAACTTCAATTATTTCAAATGATTTAACAGAATATACATCATGATTATCAACTTCTTTAAGTAATCTGGCATTTGATGCAGCTATTTCAAGGATCTCATTCTGAAATTTTTTGAACATGCGCCTTGTATATTTTTCTACTGCTTGCCTCTCAAAAGGAGAGGATGTCTTTAGGAAAGCACTTGTTTGCAACGTTTTATTGTCTTTTTCATTTTCTGCTTCATATCTTTTCTCCAAGACATCTTTGTACTTATCGATGAATTCCTTGAGCGTAGTCTTCGAGTTTATAAACTCATTAAAGAAGTGATTGATGCTTTCACTCCTTTGTGAAGTTGACATCCCTATTCATAAATATTCAAAAAATAGAAGCATATAAGATAAAAAGTTTGTTCAAAATTTTAAAAAATGAACATTAATCATTCATAATGACTAAGAAACCTGTAAAAAATGTATCTTTAAGATAAACTGGGACTCATTTATCCCGACATTTATATATATCATTTAACCAACATACGGCCTTGCATTCTACATATTTCTCTATTAAATGTGCCCATCTTTCCTCGAAAGATACTATGGTAACTGAATTATATATCGCCTCGTCAAACTCAACCATAAAGTTGGGATTTGCAGTGCAAATATGGCCAATCTTTTCATGAATCTTCTTTAAAATATGCCAAAGATAAAATTTATGTCGTGCATTGGGAAAAACATCCATGATAGTAGCCTCGATTGCCTTATCTTGGTCAGTTATAATAGCATTAAGTGGTTGACCACCATTTGCATCCAGCCATGATTGGAATATCCATTTAAATATCTCAGTCATCTCATCTGATAACAATGCGCAACCAAGCAATATGGATTGTCCATGATGATTAACTCTGACAAATGTACAAAAGGGCATTTGATATGTATTTGTCAAATAAGTTGAGTCAAATGTCAGTACATCACTAAAGTAAGTGCTTGCCAATCTTGACCTAGGATGGGTCCAGAAGACAGTCCTGAGCTGTCCATTATCATTCAGGTCAAAAGTATAAAAAAAAATTGAATTTTTAACTTGCATTTGTGTGAAATGGATTACCATTGACCGTGCATCTCCTTCTTTCAGCTGACTCTGACGTTCTCGACAGATAAAATTATGAGCATCCTTTTCTATGAAATCTAATTGTCTTCTACCCCCTTTCCTTCTAGCCATGGCAGAGTATATTTGACTTGTGAAAATATTCACAGTATGTAAATTGCTGATCTCTACCTTTTCTGGTGTGCTGATCCTCCATGGGACCGTAGATAACCAGCTGATGATATGGATAGCTCATGGTTATGTTCTAAAAAAACATCAACCAATATCCACTTACCATTTTTAGAATTTAGTCTTGCTTTTATCGAAGCCTTACAATCAATTTTGCCAGTATCCCTAGGATTCATGGAGTTATTGATTTTTCTAGATTTTCCTTGCCTCCAACATGCCAGGTGCTTGAAGCATATTTCTTTGTTGTTGTTGGACCTACTACACACTGTTGTGATTCCAAAACCTACCCTCCTTGCATATCCATTGTAGAAATTGTATAAATCATTTGCGGAATTGAACTCCATACCAATTTTAGGATCAATAGACTCGTTCTCTGTGATCGGGGTGATAGGTGAAGGTGCATTCTTCTGAACAATATCAGCAACCTTATCCAAATTTCTAATTTCAGTGCCATATGTAGAAATATCTACATAAAAATTCATAAACATTGATATACATAGTTTTAGATGACATTTTATCTATAACAAAATAAATAATGAGTTATGTATTGGATAGAATATGACATGACAGTGCAATAACATGACATGGATGCAAAAAGTTCAGAAATATATGCTGAAACAGTATTACGACATCACAGTTCAAACACTATGACACCCTGGTTATAAAGCTACGACATCCCTGAACAAAAACTTAAACCGGATGTTTTGATCCTCCGTAACAGAAGTGTTTCGGTATGCATTGATGATATATGATACCCCCAATATAGTAAAATACTTCTGGAAAAACTTGGATATCAAAAAAATTGAAACATGAACAAATCGGTACAAAACAGAAAATGAAAGATTTTATCCTCCATCATGGGACATTTCACCCGTGCATTGGCTTGAATAAGATTGTTGGATTGTGATGAAAAGACCTAGAAGAAAAAGATTTCAAAAAAAGGGATTTTCAAGTTATGACATCCTAGTTCAGAAGCTACGACACCGTAGTTAAAATATTACGACACCCGATCATGAAACATGAAACTAAATATATTAACCCCTACTACTTCGAGAACCTATCACTTATGGACTGAGTTACGACTCCTAGGATATCATAACATGACATGGATGCAAAAAGTTCAGAAATATATGCTGAAACAGTATTACGACATCCTAGTTCAAATACTACGACACCCTAGTTATAAAACTATGACATCCCTGAACAAAAACATAAACTGGATGTTTTGATCCTTCGTAACAGAAGTGTTTTGGTATGCATTGATGATATATGATACCCCCAATATAGTAAAATGCTTCTGGAAAAACTTGGATATCAAAAAAATCGAAACATGAACAAATCGGTACAAAACAGAAAATGAAAGCTTTTATCCTCCATCATGGGACATTTCAACCGTGCATTGGATTGAATAAGATTGTTGGATTGTGATGAAAAGACCTAGAAGGAAAAAGATTTCAAAAAAAAGGATTTTCAAGTTACGACACCCTAGTTCAGAAGTTACGACACCCAAGTTAAAATATTACGACACCCGATCATGAAACATGAAACTAAATATACTAACCCCTACTACCTCGAGAACCTATCACTTGTGGACTGAGTTACGACTCCTAGGATGTCATAACATGACATGGATGCAAAAAGTTCAGAAATATATGCTGAAACAGTATTACGACATCCCAGTTCAAATACTACGACACCCTAGTTATAAAGCTACGACATCCCTGAACAAAAACTTAAACCGGATGTTTTGATCCTCCGTAACAGAAGTGTTTCGGTATGCATTGATGATATATGATACCCCCAATATAGTAAAATGCTTATGGAAAAACTTGGGTATCAAAAAAATCGAAACATGAACAAATCGGTACAAAACAGAAAATGAAAGCTTTTATCCTCCATCATGGGACATTTCACCCGTGCATTGGCTTGAATAAGATTGTTGGATTGTGATGAAAAGGCCTAGAAGGAAAAAAATTTCAAAAAAAGGAATTTTCAAGTTACGACATCCTAGTTCAGAAGTTACGACACCCAAGTTAAAATATTACGACACCCGATTATGAAACATGAAACTAAATATATTAATCCCTACTACCTCGAGAACCTATCACTTGTGGACTGAGTTACGACTCATAGGATATCATAACATGACATGGATGCAAAAAAGTTTAGAAATATATGCTGAAACAGTATTACGACATCCCAGTTCAAACACTACGACACCCTAGTTATAAAGCTACGACATCCCTGTACAAAAACTTAAACCATGTGTTTTGATCCTCCATAACAGAAGTGTTTCGGTATGCGTTGATGATATATGATACCCCCAATATAGTAAAATGCTTCTGAAAAAACTTGGGTATCAAAAAAATCGAAACATGAACAAATCGGTATAAAACAGAAAATGAAAGCTTTTATCCTCCATCATGGGACATTTCAACCGTGCATTGGCTTGAATAAGATTGTTGGATTGTGATGAAAAGACTTGGAAAGAAAAAGATTTCAAAAAAATGGATTTTCAAGTTACGACACCCTAGTTCAGAAGTTACGACACCCTAGTTAAAATATTACGACACCCGATCATGAAACATGAAACTAAATATATTAACCCCTACTACCTCGAGATCCTATCACTTGTGGACTGAGTTACGACTCCTAAGATGTCATAACATGACATGGATGCAAAAAGTTCATAAATATATGCTGAAACAGTATTACGACACCCTAGTTCAAACACTACGACACCCTAGTTATAAAGCTACGACATTCCTGAACAAAAACTTAAACCGGATGTTTTGATCCTCCATAACAGAAGTGTTTTGGTATGCATTGATGATATATGATACCTCAAATATAGTAAAATACTTTTGGAAAAACTTGGATATCAAAAAATTTGAAACAAGAATAAATCGGTACAAAACAGAAAATGAAAGCTTTTATCTTTCATCATGGGACATTTCAACTGTGCATTGGCTTGAATAAGATTGTTGGATTGTGATGAAAAGACCATGATGAAAAATATTTCAAAAAAACGATTTTCAAGTTACGACACCCTAGTTCAGAAGTTACGACACTCTAGTTAAAATATTACGACACCCGATCATGAAATATGAAACTAAATATACTAACCCCTACTACCTCGAGAACATATCACTTGTGGACTGAGTTACGACTTCTAGGATGTCATAACATGATATGGATGCAAAAAGTTTAGAAATATATGCTGAAACAGTATTACAACACCCCAGTTCAAACACTACGATACCCTAGTTATAAAGCTACGAACATCCCTGAACAAAAACTTAAACTGGATGTTTTGATCCTCCGTAACAAAAGTATTTCGGTATGCATTGATGATATATGATACCCCCAATATAGTAAAATACTTCTGGAAAAATTTGGGTATCAAAAAAATCAAAACATGAATAAATCGGTCCAAAACATAAAATGAAAGCTTTTATCCTCTATCATGCGACATTTCACCCGTGCATTGGCTTGAATAAGATTGTTGGATTGTGATGAAAAGACTTGGAAAGAAAAAGATTTCAAAAATAGAGATTTTCAAGTTATGACACCCTAGTTCAGAAGTTACAATACCCTAGTTAAAATATTACGACACCCGATCATGAAACATGAAACTAAATATATTTACCCATACTACCTCGAGAACCTATCACTTGTGGACTGAGTTACGACTCCTAGGATGTCATAACATGACATGGATGCAAAAAGTTCAGAAATATATGCTGAAACAGTATTACGACATCCCAGTTCAAACACTACGACATCCTAGTTATAAAGCTACGACATCTCTGTACAAAAACTTAAACCGGATATTTTGATCCTCCGTAACATAAGTGTTTCGGTATACATTGATGATATATGATACTCTCAATATAGTAAAATGCTTCTGGAAAAACTTGGGTATCAAAAAAATTGAAACATGAACAAATCGGTACAAAACAGAAAATGAAAGCTTTTATCCTCCATCATGGGACATTTCAACCGTGCATTGGCTTGAATAAGATTATTGGATTGTGATGAAAAGACCTGGAAGGAAAAAGATTTCAAAAAAAGGGATTTTCAAGTTATGACACCCTAGTTCAGAAGTTACGACATCCTAGTTAAATTATTACGACACCCGATCATGAAACATGAAACTAAATATATTAACCCCTACTACCTCAAGAACCTATCACTTGTGACTGAGTTACGACTCCTAGGATGTCATAACATGACATGGATGCAAAAAGTTCAGAAATATATGCTGAAACAGTATTACGACACCCCAGTTCAAACATTACGACACCCTAGTTATAAAGCTACGACATCCCTGAACAAAAACTTAAACCGGATGCTTTGATCCTCCGTAACAGAAGTGTTTCAGTATGCATTGATGATATATGATACCCCCAATATAGTAAAATGCTTCTGAAAAAATTTGGGTATCAAAAAAATCGAAACATGAATAAATCAGTACAAAATAGAAAATGAAAGCTTTTATCCTCTATCATGGGACATTTCACCCGTGCATTAGCTTGAATAAGATTGTTGGATTGTGATGAAAAGACCTGGAAGGAAAAAGATTTCAAAAAATGAGATTTTCAAGTTATAACACCCTAGTTCAGAAGTTACGACACCCTAGTTAAAATATTATGACACCCGATCATGAAACATGAAACTAAATATATTTACCCATACTACCTCGAGAACCTATCACTTGTGGACTGAGTTACGACTCCTAGGATGTCATAACATGACATGGATGCAAAAAGTTCAGAAATATATGCTGAAACAGTATTACGACATCCCAGTTCAAACACTACAACACCCTAGTTATAAAGCTACGGCATCCCTGTACAAAAACTTAAACCGGATGTTTTGATCCTCCGTAATAGAAGTGTTTCGGTATGCATTGATGATATATGATACCCCAAATATAGTAAAATGCTTCTGGAAAAACTTGGGTATCAAAAAAATCGAAACATGAACAAATCGGTACAAAACAGAAAATAAAAGCTTTTATCCTCCATCATGGGACATTTCAACCGTGCATTGGCTTGAGTAAGATTGTTGGATTGTGATGAAAAGACCTGGAAGGAAAAAGATTTCAAAAAAAGGGATTTTCAAGTTATGACATCCTAGTTCAGAAGTTACGACATCCTAATTAAAATATTACGACACCCGATCATGAAACTTGAAACTAAATATACTAACCCCTACTACCTCGAGAACCTATCACTTGTGGACTGAGTTATGACTCCTAGGATGTCATAACATGACATTGATGCAAAAAGTTCAGAAATATATGCTGAAACAGTTTTACGACATCCCAGTTCAAACACTACGACACCCTAGTTATAAAGCTACGACATCCCTGAACAAAAACTTAAATCGGATGTTTTGATCCTCCGTAACAAAAGTATTTCGGTATGCATTGATGATATATGATACCCCCAATATAGTAAAATGCTTCTGGAAAAACTTGAGTGTCAAAAAAATCGAAACATGAACAAATCGATATAAAACAGAAAATGAAAGCTTTTATCTTTTATTATAGGACATTTCAACCGTGCATTGGCTTGAATAAGAGTGTTGGATTGTGATGAAAAGATCAGGATGGAAAAAGATTTCAAAAAAAGGGATTTTCAAGTTACGACATCCTAGTTCAGAAGTTACGACATCCTAGTTAAAATATTACGGCACCTGATCATAAAACATGAAACTAAATATACTAACCCCTACTACCTCGAGAACCTATCACTTGTGGACTGAGTTACGACTCCTAGGATGTCATAACATGACATGGATTCAAAAAGTTCAGAAATATATGCTGAAACAGTATTACGATACCCTAGTTCAAACACTACGACACCCTAGTTATAAAGCTACGACATCCCTGAACAAAAACTTAAATCGGATATTTTGATCCTCCGTAACAGAAGTATTTCGGTATGCATTGATGATATATGATACCCTCAATATAGTAAAATGCTTCTGGAAAATCTTGGGTATCAAAGAAATCGAAACATGAATAAATCGGTACAAAACAGAAAATGAAAGCTTTTATCCTCCATCATGGGACATTTCAACCGTGCATTGGCTTTAATAAGATTGTTGGATCGTGATAAAAAGACCAGGAAGAAAAAAGATTTCAAAAAAAAGGGATTTTCAAGTTACGACATCCTAGTTTAGAAGTTACGACACCTTAGTTATAAAGCTACGACATCCCTATACAAAAACTTAAACTACATTTATTATCTCCTTCTACTAGGAATATCTATAACCTATGGACTGAGTTATGACTCCCAGAGTGCCATTAACTTTCTCTAACTATCAAAATAGTTGGTGTAATAAATCAACTATAAAAAGAAAACTAAAAAAATATTTTACTTCATGTTGGAGAAGACATTTTATCTTGAACGTATAGAAGAACTCTTCGGTGGCTTATTCCAAACTCGGATCAATAGAAAGAAAGTCTTCGGTGCCTTATTCCAGCTTCAGACCAAAATAGAGTACTTTTTCAGATAGAAGAAAGATGTTGATTTCTGCAATAAAACTCTCAGAGCAGATTTTAGCACGAGGGAGATTCTTCTTCAATCTTTATTGATTTCTTGGATAAAAACCAGAGCATGTTTCAGAAACCAGAGCATGTTTCAGAATGTTTCAGACTGAAAGATTTCCATAAATCCAAGCAAGATGGCGGGTAAAATGAGGCAGGAGGGAATGTGCTAGATGAATATTTTAAATAAAAGCTGAATCCTATTTAATGCTAGTCATGCCCAAATTAAAACTATTATATCCCTTCCATCATGCCATATCTCGTCCCATCGTCATGCCACATGATGCCAGCATGGACCAATAGCCGCGTGCGGTGCAGGCCATGCTGGATTTGCCGCACTGCACGCGGTGCACAAAGAATTACTCCATGTCGAAATCCATGTCTTGATCTCCGTATCCAGGTCTCTCGCGGGCTTCCAGCCCACTAAAAAAGAAATAAAATAATAATAATAATAATAAAGGAACAAGTTACATGTTTTTTTTTTTTTTTTTTGCCTGTCCAAAGATGTGCTAAGTTTTGACCCTGGTCCCCACCGCTGCATCACGTGGTTCACATTTATATTTTTGTGCTTCGCACATAACATACCCTCTTTCTTTTTTCTTTCTTTTTATTTTTAGAAAAAAAAATTGATGAAACGATATGATAAAAATCCATCAAAATTCATGTAAGGGAACGAGACGAATCGGATGCACTGAACTTGATGCATCGGATTCGGTATTAAATTAATGAAGGTTTCTTTTGATCGCAATGACGACCCTCATCAAGTAGTCCTTTAGATTCAAGATGGAAATCGAATCAGAGCTCGCTCCAAACCCCTAAGAGATGTTCTCTCTTTTCCGGTTCAGATACTTCGGTGCTGTGCTCAAGAAGCCCCGATTAACGTACGTTTGCCATTGATGTTTATAAACCCTTTCCATTTCGACCTTCAGCCAGTGATTGGTAAAGTCCTCAAAAACTAATGTTCCAAGTCCTACTGCGAGCCCTTCCAAAGCATACAGCTTGATGGATTTAGACCGGATCAAAAGGTTATTGCTGGATGAATTGAAAATTTTATTAAGAACCGAGCATGACTCTTCAAGGCCACCTGTGCACTATATCCACATCTATGATGAAAATTATGTTAGTTTCCAATGTCCTGCCAGGGTACAAAGGAATTAATGATGTAATTAATATTTGATTTGTAACCGAAATTAAATTGAAACCGTTGGGATATGTCGGTTCAGGCATAAATCAGCTATCGATTTGATCGCTCGTCAATCCTTTCCGAACCGGCACGTCAAGCCAAAGCTCCCAGAAGAAACTGAAGGGCATGATCTTCGCCCTCGACAGAAGACACGGTCTTTTGTCTAAACCGAAGACACGGTCTTCGGCCTCCGTCGCAGGTGCCAATCCGAAGGCATCTCAAGATGAAGACGTCTCGAAACAAAGGCATCTCTCCGATCTAGCAAACGGAGAGGAATTTCAAAAACAGATCTCCGACCTACCTCAAGCCCACATGAACGTGGGGGACAACGGTTACAATCGGCTATTATCCCCAAAGCACAACTACGTCAAAGTGGCCACGTGGTCATTTACTCCAACTGTAATGCCTCCGGCCTGATCGGAACCGTTCAATAACCGCCCACGGTCACGGATAGGGGGGAATCAATTAACCCCCCATCGTAATCGCAGGAAAGAGAATGGAGCCACAGGCCAGGCCAGCCAATATAAATACTAGTAAGAGGGGACACTCCAGGTAAGGCACAACGAAATCCTCAAAATTCTAGAGTTCATTTCCTCACCATCCTCCCTCCTCAGAATCTTTCTCATTCTATTGCTGGAGCTCGCCTCTGACTTAGGCATCGGAGTGTCCTCCGCCGGAGAACATCCGGCCAGGGGTCTATTTTTCAGGTGAACCTAGGAGCGAACTTGTGATCCGGTAGCTCCGTCCGGTCAAAAAAGGGATACTACGCCAACAGATTGGTGCACCAGGAAGGGGAGGCGAAATCAAGAAGAGTGTACCACTGTTAGCTCCCTCCTTAAGAAAAAGGAGAAGTGTAAAGAGTTTCCGATGGCGAGAGGAAAGATTCAGAACGTCTCAGCAAGCATAAGTCGTATTCCCTCCAAGGGGATGAACCTCCGGTAGAGAACGACATTCCACCTCCCACGATTATCATGGGACAATAGTAGTTTGAGACTCTTCTGAACCAGGTCAACGCTCTCACGGTCATGGTTAAGAACTTTCAAGGTAAAGCCTTTCAAGTGGGGCATCCATTAGCCACCTTCAGACATAGCTCTCAAACCCAGAGGAAAAGAGCCCCTCGAGAGGGATCCACCCATCTTGCCCTCTATCTTTGACCCTCTCCTGAGGGCCGAAGCTCCAGAATGCCTAAATCCACCGATTCGTTACAAAGAGAAAAGAGGCCTAGGCGATCTCCCTCCGCTTCCTCCTAGGACTCCACTCCCGAAAGGGACCCGTCGAAAGAAGTCCACCCCGATTACGAGGGGATGCTTAAGGCCCTCGAATCGGAGGTTGCGAAGCTTCAGAAGTAGAGGGACCACAGTGACCTTGTGGCGGGTGAGCTGCGCCTCCCATACACCTCTTGCATCATGGCCGAAGTTGTCCCTCGGCACTTTAGGGTCCCTTAGATGGAGCCCTATGACAGCACCACCGATCCGCTTGATCACCTAGGCATTTTCAAAGCCCATATGATGATTCAAGGGGCTTCAGATGCGCTGTACCACCTCGCATTCCCGGCCACTCTAAAGAAAGCCACTCGGATGTGGTACTTGAGCATATACCCAGGTACCATCGATTTTTTTTTCCAAGATAGAAATATTGTTTGTCTTACATTTTAGGGCCTGCCACAAGACCCCCCGCAACATGGATACCTTGTTCCTCCTTCACCAGAACGAAGAGAAAGTCTGCGAGATTACATCTCCAGATTCAACTCGGCTACGCTTGAGATCCCTGATTTCAATGAGCACGTGGCCATGTTTGCATTAAAAAAGGGGCTCCGTACGTCCAAGCTCACTTTTTTCCTGGACAAAAAGTTTTCCACAAGCTACGCTGAGCTCCTGTTGAGAACTCAGAAGTACACCGATGTCGAATAGCAAGCGACGAATCGACGGCTAGCCGAAGAGAAGCTCCTCCCGAAGAAGAAGAACAGCATGGGACAAGGTCCCCCTATACCCAATAACAACAACAACAGCAAATATACCGATCGGCAATGAAGTCCTAGGCCTAGAGCACCAGGTAGGAGATTCGACTCCTATACCCTCCTCAACCTCTCTAGAGAGAAGATCCTACTAGAGATAGAAAAAGAAAACTATCTCCAGTGGCCACGTCCCATGAAGACGTCCTCTTCCGTGAGGAACATGATCAAATACTGTCGATTCCACCGGGACCATGGCCATGACATTGAAGAATGCATCCAGCTCAGAGATGCCATCGAGGATCTTATCAAGAGAGGTTACTTAGGATGGTACATCGGTCGCCAGGGACCTCGATCGGAAGCTACAGTTCCTCAAAGGGCCCTGAAAGAAGCTGAATTGCCTAACTAGAGGCCCACCAGCGGGAACATGGGGATGCTACATCGATCGATCGACTGGAGAAGTGCCGAAGACGATGCTCCAAAGCGGCTCAAAGACAACAATACTATACTCTTCTCCGATGATGATCTTGCGGGGGTTCAGCTTCCGCATGATGATTTTGTTGTAATATTGGCCGTTGTGGCCAACTATGATGTAAGGCGTATCTTAATCGATAATGGAAGTTCTGCTGACATCTTACTCTACGATGCATTCTCTCGGATGTGCTTGCATAAAAATGAATTGCAAAGATCCCTTATACCACTTACTGTCTTCGGAGGCAACCAGGTCGATATTGAGGGAGAAATAATATTGTATGTAACCCTCGGCACCGAACCCCAACAGAAGACAATACCAATCAACTTCATAGTGGTCCGAACCCCCTCGGCTTACAACGTGATTCTGAAATGACCCGCCTGAACAGATTCCGGGCCATAGTGTCAACCTACCACCTCATGGTACATTTTCCTACCATGAGTGGCATTGGAGAAGCTAGGGAAGATCAGAGAATGGCACGATAATGCTTGATCATTCAAGACAAGCAATTCAATGATCCCACAACTTGAGATCAATTAGATTCGAGGGACCCAACCATAGACTCTGGCGAGCCCATGGAAAGAACTATTTCGGTGCAGCTAACCGAGGGGGACTCCACCAAGGTCGTACAAATCAGAAGCATGCTCGATGAAGAAACCAAGATGGAGTTAATTTGTTTCCTCAGAAGCAATGCTGATGTCTTTGCCTGGTCAGCCTTGGACATGCTTGGGATCCCAGCTGAAGTGATTACTCATCGGCTAGAAGTTGCCTCGGAACATAAGCCGGTTCGGTAGAAAAAAAGAAGCTTCACCCCTGAAAGACAGAAAGCGGTAGATGAAGAAGTAAACAAATTCATCAAGGCATGATTCATTCGAGAAGCACATTATCCTGAATGGCTGGCCAATGTGGTAATAGTGAAAAAAGCTAGAGTAAGTGTAGAATCTGTATTGACTATTTAGACCTCAACAAAGCCTGTCCAAAAGATAGCTTTTCCCTTCCAAAGATCGACCAACTGGTGGACGCCACCGCTGGCTACCAACTATTAAGCTTCATGGATGCTTTCTCCAGGTATAACCAGATCCGGATGGGTCCCCGGGATGAGAAAAATATGACCTTCATTACTGACAAAAGTCTTACTGCTACAAAATGATGCCGTTCGAGTTGAAGAATGCTGGGGCGACATTCTAAAGGCTGATTAATAAAGTATTCAAAGAACAATTAGGGAGGAACATGGAGGTCTACGTCGACGACATGATCGTCAAAAGCTTCCTTAAAGAAGACCACATCAAGGACCTGGAAGAGTCGTTCAGTGCCCTACGATGCCATCATATGAAGTTGAACTCAACAAAGTGTGCCTTCGGAGTAACATCGGGCAAGTTCTTGGGGTTCCTTGTTACTAATTGAGGGATTGAGACAAATCCCGAGAAAATCTAGGCCCTTAGGGATATGAGGCATCCCTCTTGCAAGAAGGAGGTACGGCAGCTAACAGGGTGGATCGCCTCCTTGAGCAGATTCATCTCCCGGTCGGCTGAGAAATGCCTCCCCTTCTTCAAGGTACTTCGACAGTCCCGAGGCTTCGAATGGACCAAGGACTGCCCCATTGCTTTTGAAGAGTTAAACAAATACTTGGAGACCCCACCCTTGCTCTCCAAACCTCAAGAAGGGGAACACTCTATCTATACCTCTCCGCTACGGACAAAGCGATCAGTTCGGTCCTTGTCTGAAAAGAGGATGGCTCCCATAAGCCAGTTTTTTACATCAACAAAGTCCTGCATGATGCTAAGACAAAGTATTCAAAGATGCAGAAGCTGATTTATTCCTTGATAATTGCGGCAAAACGAATACGGCCGTATTTGCATGCCCACGCTATTGTGGTGTTGACTGACCAGCCTCTTAAGGTCATTGTCCGATATCCTGACACTTCAGGAAGGATAGCCAAATGGGGCATGAAGTTAAGTGAGTTTGACATCAACTTCTAGCCTCGATCGACTATGAAAGCCCAGGTGCTGTCCGACTTCCTGGCTGAGTGCACTTGGAAGTTCGAAGACGAGGTACAACCAACCGAAGAGGAGGGAGTCACTCCGAAGGATACGGAGTCCGTTTGGGTACTCCATGTAGATGGGGCCTCCAACTCCATTGGATACGGAGCGGGTCTCATATTAGCCAAACCAGACGGGTACACAGTTTGAGTACGGGCTTCGGTTTTCCTTCCATGCGTCGAACAACCATACCGAGTATGAAGCCTTACTTGCAGGACTCCAAATCGCCGAGAGCTTGGGGATTCATAGACTTCAGATATTCTTGGATTCCCAGCTAGTGGTAAACCAGGTTAAAGGCAAGTTTAAAGCTAGAGACTCTACGATGATCCAATACCTAGAAAAATTGCAAGCCCTATCCTCTTAACTGGAGTTTTTCGAGATCATTCATGTCCCCCGATCAGAGAACTCCATGGCGGACGCACTGTCTAGGCTCGCCACCATCAATCCAAAATCCCTTGGTCGCACCTTCATCGAATACCTTGAGGCTCCAAGTATAACCGAAGAAACTTTAGAAGTGCACCAGATCGAGACTAAGCCCAGTTGGATAGATTCCATCCTTAAATTTCTAAATGAGGGTACACTACCAGAAGACAAAGCAGAGGCCAAGAAGACCTGCTGGATGGCATCCCAATACATCATCTTAGATAGGACCCTCTACAAGAGATCATTCTCCCAGCCTCTGCTGAAGTGTTTGGGACCATCGGACGCCGACTATGCCCTGAAAGAAGTCCATGAAGGCATATGCAGAGATCACCTAGGTGGCAGGTCCCTCGACTATGCCCTGAAAGAAGTCCATGAAGGCATATGCAGAGATCACCTAGGTGGCAGGTCCCTGGCATATAAAATAATATGCCAGGGATACTACTGGTCCACTATTCAAAAAGACTCAGTTGACTTTGTCCAAAGATGTGATCAATGCCAGAGGTATGCTAATGTCCAAAGACAACCAGCAAGCCATTTGACTCAGCTGACGGTTCCCTGACCCTTTAACCAGTGGGACATGGACATCCTTGGCCCGTTCCCACCAGCGTCCATGCAAAAAAAATTTCTCATCATGGCCATCAACTACTTAACCAAGTAGGTCGAGGCTGAACCTCTAGTTCACATCACAGAAGGCAAAGTCAAAAGTTTCGTCAGGAATTTCATCATATTATGGTTTGAAATTCTACACATTATAATTACCGACAATGGGAGGCAGTTTGACAACCCCAAATTTAAAGACTTCTGTGCTCGGTGCCATGTGCAGCACAGATTGACGTTCGTCAGCCATCCGCAGTCTAATGGAGAGGCTGAAGTAATGAATCGGACCATTCTCCATGGCCAGAAGATACGGTTAAACGCTGCCAAAGGACTTTAGATAGAAGAGCTGACCTCCATTCTCTGGACATACCGGACGATCCCGAGAACGGCCACCGGCGAATCTCCATTCAACTTGGCCTACGATACCGAAGCAGTCCTCCCTATCGAAATCACCCTGCAGTCTTTGAGAATCGACAAGTATGAAGAGCCCGGGAACTCCGAACACAGGAGGGTGGACTTGGATCTACTGTCGAGTACCTAACTCCAGGCCCAAATGAAAATGGCAACGTATCAACAAAAGGTTACCAAATATTACAACTCTAGGGTAAAAGAGCAAACCTTTCGCACTGGGGATATGGTACTGCGAAGGACCGAAGTATCCAGGTTGATGGAGCAGGGCAAACTCTCCCCCAACTAGGAAGGACCATACTGAGCCAAAGAAGTCATGCATCCAAGAACATATCGACTTGAGGCCTTGAATGGCGTTGTGCTACCTCAGTCTTTGGAATGTACAAAATCTTCGCGAGTACTATCAATAAACATATCCCAGGAATTTTCATGGAACTCTGTTCAAGCCTAAATAGCTCACCATCCTGATGGTGCAACAATGATCTTAATGATCCGTTCAACGGAATCGACCAAAGGTGCGAAGGTGAGCCTGATCCACTCATCTTATCAGTATGCCCAACGAGCACAATGTATAGCCTAATCAGGCTACCAAATGATTGAAGGCACAGGGATAGTTCACATAACCTACCATATGGTAAATCCGAAGATGCGCCGGGGCAGGCATGACCGGCCTACATTAATTACAAAAGAATGCGCAGGAATGATTTATACAACCTACCCTATGGTGAATCCTAAGATGCACTAGGACGGGCTTGACCAGCCTACCTTAATTACAAAAGAAGGCGCAGGGATGGTTTATACAACCTACCCTACGGTAAATCCGAAAATGCATCGGGATGGGCCTAATCAGCCTACCTTAATTATAAAAAAAAGGCACAGGGATGATTCCTGCGACCTACTCTACGATAAATTCGAAGACGTGCTAGGACGGGCCTAATGAGCCTACCTTAACTTCAACAAAGAGGCACAGGGATGGCCCAAATGCCTTACTCTATGGTAAACCCGAAGATGTGCCGAAGTGAGTCCAAATCACTCACCTTGTCAACGAAAGACACCTCACAGGACAGCTTAATCGATCCCATCCTATCGACAAATCCCAAATGGCTCCGCAAGTTTGTCACACAGCTGTCATACATGAAAACCCATACTTCATAATGATCCAAGGTATGCCATTCACAGAGAAAGAAAGAAAGATACTTTCTTCATTGCATCTCGAGAACTTTACAAAAAAAAAAAGAGAGAAGAAAAAGAATAAAGCAGATAGTGGAAAGGCACATCTAAAGACCACGAATGGCCACAAAAAAATGTGCTCCACACCTTTCCTTAGGCTTGCCAGAGGGCATCACGCATCGAAACAAAGCATCGAAACCTAGATGGCCGCTCTGGGAATGGTGCAGTCGCCAGTAACTGCTCTCGAGGATAGAGGCCGACGTCGCTTCGAACCCAGAGTGATTCCCCTCGAACGGTTACAACATTAATGACTGATTTTCGGGAAAGGAAAGATTGGCGGCAACTAGGACGCACGAAGATACGACCGTTCGAATACCAACACGCTCGGCACAGACATCAAAAAATGTGCTCAATGTCCCCCAAGCAACCACCAATGGCGAGGTTACATCTGTCCGCCGCGTTATCATCAAGGCAGAAAGGACAACTATAGTGAATAATAGACATTAGTCCAACTGAGGTTAATCCTGGTCCAAGGAACCGGTTTGGCCCTTTCCGATCCGGTCAACCAGGCTAGGGAAATCAACAATGACATTACGATCCCATTTCGGAGTTCATCTTCGACTAAGCCAAGAATATCGACCTCGAATTGGACAGTCTTCGGCTTACCCACCAGAAAGCAATCAACTTAAAAAAGACTAGTTTAAAAAAAATTAGTTATTTATTTCAAGGAGGGAAAACCCTCGTCCAAAAGGAAGACATTACAATTGGCAGACAAAAGGAAAAATACAACAATTTTATTCTTCGTCAGTCCTTTTGGCAGCCGAAACAGGAGCAGGGATTGATGCTTTGTCAGTGACCTTTCTGTTGCCTTCACCAGGGCACATTGACGCTGCTTTGGATTGAACCTTTGAGTCTTCGGCTCCGTTCCCCGGAACGGCTGCCAAGGAAAAGTCCAAGCTGGGGTAAAGCTTCTTCACTTTGCCTAGGCAATCGGCGTAACCCAAAAGGTAGCTCTCCAATGTAGCTTCGCGCATTTCATCTTTGAAAGCCTGAGAGCTTTTATAGGCCTTGGCGGCCTCGACGGATCTCCCTTCGACTTGTGTAGCCCTCTGGTTGGCCACTGAAAGGCCTGTCTTCATCTCATCGATCCTCCTTTCCAAATTGGCATGTTGGGACTTCAATCCCTCGGCATCCCGAAGGGTCTCCCTCAGCAACAGTTCAAGAGAGATCACCTTCCATCTCTTCTTCTGCACATCGATCGCCAGATCAGCCGCCTGCGCCTAAAGTATCCTTAGTTGTCTTCTCAGGATGTTATTGGAGGTGACAGCCTTCCCCAACTCTTCTTCTGTGGTGGCCCGGAGTCTTTCGACAACATCTTTCTCAACTACAGCCGAGGTCACCTGACTTCGGAGGTCTTCGCCAAAGCTGACGGACTTGCGAGCGCCTTTCTCCAGCAAGGAAAGGCCATGAGAAACATGTCAAAAGGGGGGCAAGGCGATGGTGCATTGGCCACCGAAAATAGACTCTCCCTAATCCGAATCGAAGAGTTGACCGTTGGCAAAGACTCAGCTGGTGAAGGCCCTTTCAGAGCCTCCATCGTTGGTACCCCGTCCCCTCCAGACGTCTCTCTGAAGGACGAAGCATTTCTGCTTCTATCGGGATCACCCTAGCGGACCTTCTTCCAGACTTCTGATCCCGAAAGGGGAACCTGGGCTGCTTTCCTCTTGAAAGGCTGACGAAGTCAGCCCAAGTCAGGCCTAATTTCGCCGCCTACAAACAAAAACACCATTCAGAATCAACTGGACCACAGAAAAAACTAAAAGAGGAAAGCCGAAAACCTCTATCACTATACCTAACACCAGGAACCCGCTGATCCCAGCAAAATGGAGATTCCTTTCCTCCAACAGTTCATGGATGGAAACAGCCTCTGAACCGGATAGCAAGGCATAATCAGATTGATCGGTCGCTAGAATCTTTTTCCCAGCACTGGGATCTAGGCGTGGCTCCCTCCACTTACTACTGAAATCACATGGTTCGATGGAAGAAACAAAAACAAAGTTGGGCTTCCACTCGTGGATGGCGCTGGGCATGTCCTTCACGATTTTGCGGCTAGGCCGAGGGCCGATAACCCACCATTCGTGACCGAGGAAATCCCTCTTGAGAACAAAGAGGGAAGTGAATAAGTTGGTCCCAGGCCTTACATTAGTTATATGACATCGACCCAAGAACCCGCAGATATTTCGAATACTATTCGAAGTCAACTGCACGGGCATGATCTGATACATGTGGAAGACTTTGACAAAGAAAGGGTGCAGTGAAAAATGAAGACCGGCCTTTAGATGATCTTCATACACAGCAATACACCCGACGGGAGGCTTGTGTACCCGCTCTTCTAACATTGGAAGTATCAGAGGAAACCCTTCGATGACATGATAGCGCTCTCGAAGGTGGGCTATCTTCTCCAGTGAAATGGAGCTAGAAACTAGCTTCAGACTCACCACATTATCAGTACCGAAAGACCCAGCCTCCCCTCTCGAGCTCCCAAGGTCTCGGCCATGATAGAAAAAAAAAACAAGGGAGCGGGAGAAAGGTCCTACCTATGGGAGAGACTAATAGCCAAAACAGGAGAAGCTGGGCTAAAGGCAGAAGCGAACAAAGGTGGAGAAGCTTCCTTAGCCAGTCATTCCTTTCCCCTCAAAAAGGGACAGGAAGACTCCAGGACACCACCTCGATAGAAAGGACCATCTCTCTGAGTCCACCATAGACACTGGAGACGGACGCGAAACCCTAAGCAGCCCCAAGTTGATTTGACGCAGAAAAGGACCGAAGGTCATGATCCGCGCGATGCCAATCAACGGTGAAGATAGAGCTCGTGTCTTTTCCGAGGAACGGAAAGAGGCCACGACTCCATCCAAATCCCAATGAAAAGATCGACCGAACCACCGCGAAACAGAAAAAGGAGAGGCGACCTCCTGGTCCGCCCATTCCTTTCTCGCACTCCAATCAGGGGATGACAGCTGGCCACCACATTATCCTCGAATCAGCCGGTAGTTATGGCGAACGATCAAATTAGAGATTTTGCAATCATCAGTCGCACCACTCTCCAAAGGAAAACGACAATCCAGTGACACTCTCACTCTTCGAGACAGATCACCGCTTCGAAAACTGAGAGCGGAGGGCAACTATTGGGATATGTCGGTTCAGGCATAAATCAGTCACCGGTTCGATCGCTCGTGCATTCCTTCCCGAACCAGGCACGTCAAATCAAAGCTCTCAGAAGAAGTCGAAGGGTTAACGGCCTCAATCGAAGATATAACCCTCCACCGAAGACATGGCCCTCGACGCCGGTTGAGGGCATGATATTCGCCCCCGGCAGAAGACACGGTCTTCTGCCTCAGCCGAAGACACGATCTTCAGTCTCAGTCGAAGGTGCCAATCCGAAGGCATCTCAAGATGAATACGTCTCGGAACGAAGGCATCTCTTTGATCTAGCAAACGGAAAAGAAGTCCAAAAACAGATCTCCGACTTACCTCAAGGCCACATGAATGTGGGGGACAACGATTACAATCGGCTATTACCTCCAAAGCACAACTACGTCAAAGTGGCCACGTGGTTATTAACTCCAACTGTTACACCTCCGGCTTGACTGGAACCGTTTAATAATCGCCCACGGTTACGGATAGAGGGGAATCAATCAACCCCCCATCGTAACTACAGGAAAGAGGACGGAGCTACAGGCCAGGCCAGCCAATATAAATACCGATAAGAGGGAATACTCCAGGTAAGGTATAACGAAACCCTGAAAATTTCAAAGTTCATTTCCTCGCCATCCTCCATCAGAATCTTCCCCATTCTGTTTCTGGAGCTCGCCTCTGACTTAGGCATCGGAGTGTCCCCTGCTGGAGAACATCCGGCTAGGGGTCTGTTTTGCAGGTGAACCTAGGAGCGAACCTGTGATCCGGCAGCTCCGCCTGATCGGAAAAGAAATTCTATGCCAACAGAAATGAATTAGAATTGGAGTTGGAATTGATCATTTTCCCTCCAATGCATTTGATATGTGACCGTACTCAAAATCGAAATTTGAATACTAGAAAAGTGAAGATCATGTTCGGGAGGATCGAGATATTTTCATTTATTCCATAAAATCGAAATATAAATGTGACTCTCTCCGACCAACTAATTGGAATGAAAGTATATATATATATATCCATTTCCATTAATTTCAGAGTCCAGCTTGGAAAATGCTCCCGAATCCTATCACAGGCACACAAAATGTTTATCAGACTTACGACTGCTGATCTGGCAATTCTATGATGAGCTAAACATTGTCTTGAATGACCAACACCAGCCCCTATCTACGCGTGATTGAGCGTAGAGTTTATCTTTGTTTGGTCTCTTGGTTTGTTTATATTGTTTGAACAATGAGTCTTTAGTTTTATCATTAATTAGTTTCAAGAGTCCATTTTTAGTTAAAGTTCTAGTGTTTTTATCATGTACACTAAAGAAGGCTTTGATAAAAAAAAAAAATGAAAAGCATCAACGTTTGTGTGGTTGCAGCAACATTTTTTTTGTTCTTTCCGTCTTCCAAAATTCGTGTGCGTGGGTTTTGGGTTCTACAATTTTGGTATCAGAGCCGGTGGTGCCCGTGGTTCACCGTGCGTCCGCCTCCAAACCTTGCTGTTGTTTGGAGAGCCTTGGAGAACGTGAGCTGCTCCTTGGACAGTGTGTACTGTTGATAGGAGAAAGGAGTGGCTTGGAGTGGCTTGCATGTGAGAAAGAAGGAGAGCCTTGGAGAGCGTGAGCTCTTTCTTGGATGACGTGATGCTTTGATTGAAGAAAGAAAACCCGTGTGTGGTTTGGTTGTGAGAGAGGAAGGTCGTGTGCAACGGAGAAGATCAAAGGAATTCCATAACCAGCGATCATGGCTGATCTTCATGTTGTTGGTGGCATCAAGAAGCTCAACAATCAGAACTACAACTCCTGGTCAACCTGCATGATTTCGTATATGCAAGGCCAAGATTTGTGGGAGGTTGTAAACGGCAACGAAATACGGCAACCTGATGAAGATACGAACGGGACGCTGCGGAAGTGGAAGATCAAGGCGGGCAAGGCGATGTTTGTCCTGAAGACGACGGTCGAAGAAGACGTGCTGGACCATATCCGTGAGTTGAAGACCCCCAACGAAGCTTGGAATACTCTTGCTGCATTGTTCTCCAAGAAGAATGATACCAGGCTTCAACTTCTGGAGAGCGAACTACTGTCGGTGGCGCAGTGAGATCAGACGATCGTCCAGTATTTCTACAAGGTGAAATCCTTGTACCGAGAGATTTCCGAGTTGGATCCAGAAGCTCCAATTGGCGATACCAGGATGAAGCGAATCATCATCCACAGTTTGAAGCCTGAATTTAGGAGCTTTGTTGATGCTATACAGGGATGGCAAAATCAGCCATCGCTTGTGGAGTTTGAAAATCTGTTAGCCGATCAAGAAGCCTTAGCCAAGCAGATGGGAGGAGTCTCGTTAAAAGGTGAAGAAGAGGCACTCTATGCCAATAGAGGCAAGAAGAACTCTAAGCAGCATGTTGTTAAAGGATATAAGAAGAAGGATGATGAGGTGGAGAATCATCAGGGTGAAGGGAACTCTCGTGCAGGGGGCAGATCAAGAAACTCTGGCAATGGTAAAAGGTTTGAAGGAAAATGCTACAATTGCAAGAAGAAAGGTCATTTGGCAAAGGATTGCTGGTTCAAGAAGAAGGAGGTAGAAAGCAATGTTGCAACCTCAAAAATCAAAGATGAATGGGATACTGAGGCACTTTTCGCTACAGCCGAGGTTGAGCAAGCCTTCACGGTAACAACTGTCACCGAAGTTGATTATGAAAATGACTGGATTTTTGATTCAGGGTGTTCAAATCACATGACCGGTGACAAGGAGAAGCTACAGAATCTGTCTGAATATAAGGGAAGCCGGGTGGTGGTGACAGCAAATAATTCAAAGCTACCGATTGCTCACACTGGCAATACAGCAGTTGCTCTTCCTTGCAATAATAGTGAGGTGCCGCTCCATAATGTCTACCATGTTCCAGGGATGAAAAAGAATCTTCTCTCTGTGGCACAGTTGACATCTTCTGGCCATGTTGTTGTGTTTGGCCCACAAGATGTCAAGGTGTATCGGGATCTTCAGATTGTCCAAGAACCAGTGATGAAGGGGTAGAAATTGGATTCAGTTTATGTGATGTCTGCCCAAACCGCCTATGTAGACAAAACCCGGAAAAATGAAATAGCTGATCTTTGGCATATGCGACTGGGATATGTCAGTTACTCCAAGGTCAATGTGATGATGAAGAAGGCGATGCTGAGGGGCCTTCCACAGCTTGAAGTAAGGACTGATACGATTTGTGCTGGATGCCAATATGGGAAAGCACATCAGCTGCCTTATGAGGTGTCCAACTTTCAAGCAAAGGAGCCCCTACAACTGATTCATTCGGATGTGTTTGGACCAGTCAAGCAGGCTTCCATCAGTGGAATGAAATACTTGGTGACCTTTATTGATGGCTTCTCGAGGTATGTTTGGATTTATTGTATGAAGGAGAAGTCTGGAACCTTCTCAAAATTTCGAGAGTTCAAGGAAACTGCAGAAGCGAAAACTGGAAGAACTGTCCACTGTTTACGGACAGATAACGGGGGAGAGTACACCTCAAAGGAGTTCCTGGATTTTTTTCAGAAGTGCAGAATTCACCATCAGTTCACTTGCACCAATACTCCACAACAAAACGGCATATCAGAAAGGAAGAACAGGCATCTAGCTGAAATCTGTTGGAGCTTGCTTCATGCGAAGAATGTACTGGGTCGATTTTGGGCTGAAGCAATGAAGACAGCAGTCTTTGTGATCAACCGGTTGCCTCAAAAAAGGTTATCCTTTCTTTCACCCTTTGAAAAATTATGGAATTCAAAACCTGCAGTAGGACATTTTCGCGTTTTTGGATCTGTGTGCTATGTGTTTGTACCTGACCATCTACGCAGCAAAATGGAGAAGAAGGCTGTCATATGTATTTTTGTAGGTTATGATAGTCAAAGAAAAGGGTGGCGGTGCTGTGATCCAGTTACAGGAAGATGCTACACATCGCGAAACGTGGTATTTGATGAGGCATCTTCATGGTGGTCTGCGGACAAGAAGGAACTGCCAAGTTCGGATGTCTACAAAGAAGATCTGGAACCCTCACATGTTCAGCTTAGTTCACAGCAATTTGAAGTTGCAGAAAGCAGCGGTAATGGCGAGGAAAGAGCTGTTCAACATCCATGGCAGACAGGTGTTTATCAGAGAGTATAAGAGGAGGACGAGCCATTACAGCAAAATATGCCGACTGCACTTAGAAGATCAACCAGGATTAGAAAAACAAATCCTAAATATGCTAATGCTGCATTAGTGGAGGATCTGGATACAAGGGAACCTGAGATATTTGAAGAGGCTTCATAGCACTCGGAATGGTTCAACGCAATGAAGGAAGAGATTGCTGCACTTGACCGAAATCAGACCTGGGAGCTGATGGCCAAGCCAAAGGATGTGATGCCCATCTCATGCAAGTGGGTGTACAAAATCAAGCACCGTGCTGATGGATCGATTGAGAGATACAAAGCTCGTCTTGTAGTTCGAGGGTTCTCCCAACAGTACGGGTTAGATTATGATGAGACCTTTAGTCCTGTTGCAAAGCTCACAGCAGTGAGAGTTCTCATGGCTTTGGCAGCAAGAAGAGGGTGGAATTTATGGCAAATGGATGTAAGAAATGCTTTCTTACATGGAAAGCTAGACCGGGAAATTTACATGGAACAACCGCTGGGATTTCAGAGTTCCGAGCACCCTGAATATGTGTGCAAACTTCGGAAGGCACTCTATGGTTTAAAGCAGGCACCGAGGGCCTGGTACGGGAAGATTGCTGAATTTCTTATTCACTATGGATACCAGGTAACTTCTGCAGACTCAAGCCTGTTTGTTAAAGCTAGTGAAGGGAAAATAGCTGCCGTATTAGTGTATGTGGATGATCTAATTATCATCGGAGATTTTGAGAAGGAAATTATTCGAACCAAGGAAAACCTGTCGATCCATTTTCAGATGAAAGAACTAGGATGACTGAAGCGTTTCTTGGGTTTAGAAGTTGATCATTCTGATGAAGGGTTGTTTCTACATCAAAGGAAGTACTCCGAGGATTTGTTGAAGAAATTTGGGATGCTCAGTTGCAAACCGAGCACAACACCAATGGAACCTAATACGAAAATCTACTTTCAGGAAGGCAAAAGTCTGATAGATATCACTATGTATCGGCAACTGATGGGCAGTCTTATTTACCTCAGTGTTACTAGGCCGGATATTTTGTTTGCTGTTGGGGTGATGAGCCGATTCATGCACAATCCAACGAACCTTCATCTGGAAGCAGCTCGGCGAATCTTGAGGTACGTGAAAGGAACGCTCGGTCATGGCATCATGTACACAAAGAACAGCAGTTGCAAATTGGAAGGTTATTGTGACGCTGACTACGCAGATGGTCTTGATACTCGGCGATCAATTACTGGGTATGTGTTTATGCTTGGATCTGGAGCAATTTCATGGTGCAGTAAGAGACAGCCCACTGTCTCTTTGTCAACCACAGAAGCTGAATACCGAGCTGCTGCAATGGCATCTCAAGAAATTGCCTGGCTAAGGCAATTGCTGAAAGATCTGTTTCAGTTGGAAGAATGTGGAGTTCTCTTACATTGTGACAATCTGTCTACAATAAAGCTGGCAGAAAATCCAGTTTTTCATGCTAGGACAAAACATATGGAGGTTCATTATCACTTCATAAGAGAAAAGGTGCTGCAGGGGAAGGTTGAGTTGAAATATGTTCGAACGGAAGACCAAGCTGCAGACTTGTTTACCAAGAGCTTGTGTGGCAACAAAGTTGAAGATCATTGTCGTCAACTCGGTGTAGTAAAGAGATGAAGTGCTGGTGTTGAGAGGGAGTATTGAATGACCAACACCAGCCCCTATCTACGCGCGATTGAGTGTAGAGTTTATCTTTGTTTGGTCTCTTGGTTTGTTTATTTTGTTTGAACAATGAGTCTTTAGTTTTATCATTAATTAGTTTCAAGAGTCCATTTTCAGTTAAAGTTCTAGTGTTTTTATCATGTACGCTAGAGAAGGCTTTGATATAAAAAAAAAAAATATGAAAAGCATCAATGTTTGTGTGGTTGCAGCAATATTTTTTTCGTTCTTCCCATTTTTCAAAATTCGTGTGCGTGGATTTTGGGTTCTACATATCTTTCCATCTCCAAGATTTACCATTCCTCTTTTACCCTATGACCAGGGTGTCGTTCATGTACTCATCATACACGTGCATGGTGGAGCATCTCTCAGCCTGTCGGTCAGCGGGCCAGAGCAGCCTGAGCAGCCTAAAACTGGCCTAAAATACGTGGCCCGACCGTAGACCGTAGACCCTTTGGGCTGGACCAGGCTATCATGCAAGCAGTCAACAGTTTAGGCTCTTCCCTGAGGCTTAAAAGTTCAAACCAACCTGACAATAGATTGAAATTTGGGCCTAAGCCTTGTAGAGCTTGAAGCAAAGGTAAGAAATATTAATCCCTAATCTAAATTCTAGCCTGGTCTTCCCTGAGGCTTAAAAGTCCTTCCCATCGAGTCCCTAGGCTGCTAGCTTGTGTCTTTGATTTTGAGGAAAGATGGCTTACGTCCCATTTACGTAACTCTGGTGCACCTATAGATGGCTAAAATAGGACATAAACCTGAAAGAGACTGGGGGCAAGAATGCCCTCCGATTTTTTTTTTTTTTTTTAAATTTTCTTTCCTTTCTTTTCTTTTTTAATAATCTTGTCGGCCTAGCAATCGGGCTATCTTTTCTCGATGGAAACGGAGATGAAGCGAATAGCTTCTCCCTCTACATTTTTTGCTTCTAATAAAACTTGTAAGAGTCGAGCAATGCAGAAAATAAGCATTTCGAGAAATAGAAACTTCCAAGCAACAAAAATATAAGAGAGAGAGAGAGAGAGAGAGAGAGAGAGAGAGAGAGAGAGAGAGAGAGAGAGAGAGAGAGAGAGAGAGAGAGAGAGAGAGAGTTAGACTTGGTGATTCGGCACCGGGTAATGAATGTACCGAGAAACGATTAATTTGCAGTGGCTCGGTTTTGATTTCTCACCGTAAATAACCTCCCATTGATGGTGCAAGTAAATTGCTTTGGGCTATCAATTAATGGCTGAATAGTTCATGGTGAGTACTCTTGCCATGATTACTAGTGCGCGAGATGCCCTTGGAACTGGCCTCGGTATGTAATGACTCGAGGGTTTTTCCTTTAATTTTTCAAGTTTTTCAATTATTTTATTAGACTACTAATTAATAAGGCTGTGTTTGCTTCGAGTAACCTCTAGCTGCCGGTATATCCCGCCTCTTCGAGCAAATGGAAGTTGAAATATATATACGACACTTAGCTCAACATTACTTAAACGATCCCGTCTAAAGTTTATCAATTATCATACAAGTAATTAAAGAGGTATTAGTTACGTGAGTTACTGGTGTGATTATGTTTTACAGCACAATTCCCCTTGTACAGACAAAAGTTGGTGGAATTTAAATCCCGCTGGTCAATGGATGGACCAGAAACAACCCCCCCTCCAAAAAAAAAAAAGAAAAGAAAAGAAAAAAAGAAGTAATGTCTGTTATATGATTCCGTACGTACGTGCGGGTGCGTGAAAGCACCAGATAGTCTAGCCATTCCATAGCCCTCGCTTGGGTCACAGAGGCTCACGCTTTTGAGCTCCATAAATCTTGGACTTTTGGATTGTTACATAGACACTACTGCATAGGATACCTATTCACCCATCGATGTTAACACACCCGAAGTACCATTGCAAATATTACTTCTCGTGTTGACAAGCATATGCCTTCAAAATAGATAAATAAAATGATGAATTGGATGGCCTCGAATACGATGGTCCACTATTTTGGAAGGCTTTCTTAGTTTTATCCATTTATTTTGAAATATAGAGCATCGCAAAGCTGCCGGTTCAAAATTAAAAAAAAAAAAAAAAAAAAAAATTATAAAATATATATATATATTTTTTTTTTAAAAAAAAAAAAAAAAAAAAAAAAACGTCCAAGGCGCAAACGTGAGGGCGGGATCAGGAAAGCGAGTGGAGCGTTTTTTACTTGCGTCCAACTCAGAGGCCGGGCCCCAAAAATGCCGAGTGCCGTCCACCTATAGTTCTTCTCCGTTTGAATTATTCCCGTTCAAAGCCTCGACGACGACGCGGTTTTCCAATGCGCATTTAACGCTTCGCTACTAGACTTATGTTATCATAGGGCTCAAACAAATTAATGGAGGAACTTTCCATGCATGTCCACAGGCTTTCAAGAACGCACAAACGATCGAGTAAGCCATATATATTAGTTCCATCCAATGTTGAAGGGCCTACTTTCCTGTCATAATTAAGCTAGATGTGTTATAACTGTCGAGGCTTTAGTAGTTCCTCACAAGCTGTCTTGCTATTTTCAATGTAATGCTATATATACATATATATATATATATATATATATGATCTGATGATGTTCTAAGTTTCGATTAAATAAACACTTTATTGACCAGGAAATCACATGAACAAGGTTGCAGCTGTCAGATGGGGCGTTGTTGGTTTTGAATGGATGGGCCTTGTTTTCTACGTTGCATGAAGCATTTAGAAGTGGAAAGATTGTGGATCATGAAATTGCTTACTAGCTAGCTCATCTTTGGCTGTCTAATTAATTATATGCCGATACCGGTGCCGATTCCTTTTCGCTAGCTAGGATACAATTTTTCTAGAAGATCAAGATTTCTTCGATCCACCGATTGTTTTTTATGAATTATATATATATCGAAGCTAGATTGCAGGGAAGCTATTTTAATTTTTAATTGTTAGTGGTTTAATATTGCACATGCATGGCACCCCTCTCCTTGTTGTATGCACTGTAGGAAATTTTGAAAACGATTTAAACAATTGAAAGGAAGCTAGAGTACTTCATAAGTTCATATATTAAAATACTTTTATAATCAAGTCTAATGGTTTTTATATAAAATGGTAATATTGCATTTATATTAAAAAAATTAAGGAAGTTCTGGTGGACATCGATCATCCTTAAAAATTCTTTCTTGATGAACGATAATGGAAGCATCACTAGTTCGAGCCGGAGCATGTCCCAACAAAGAATCGAGGACAGAGATGCCGATCAGTAGTGGACATAAATTGAAGCTCCTTTGGTTCTAACATGCACTTCTCCTTGACCAGACCATGGCCTCCGAACATCGCAAATAATTTACTTATTTGGGGGCTTAGCCAAAAAAGAAAAAAAAAAAAAAAGGAAAAAAAATAGAAATACGATCGATAACAATATATATAATTGTTTGATTAGAATCTTATAAATGCTAAGAAGGTCATGTTATTCGGTGATTAAAAATAATCATGCAAATAAACAATATAGAGTTTAGTTGCCTGGACCAAAACTACATACTTGGAAAGCTTATAAATTGGTCAGCTTGATCGATAAGCTTATTCAAAATTAATTTCTTTGTCATGATGGCCTTTTTTTATTTTTATTTTTAAGTTCTGTTATATCTTCCAGGTGAAAAAATGATTCATCTTCTTTCGTGACATGAATCATTGGATTACATTTTGTATACCGCTTTGTGCACAAAGCATCTCAACATTTTTCCTTCCATACTTACACATCTCTCAAAGCAGTTATCGTATCATTCAACAATTAATATAATGAAAGAAGAAAAACCATTCTTTCGCATGAAAGATATGACCCGAACCCTTTTAATTTCTTGCAGCAAAAAAACTAGCCAAGTGCAAACAAGACAATCCAAACAGTCCACATTTACATATGAAAGCATGCTACTTGTAGATACCCTATACTTATCCCAATGATCGATACTTTATAGATGAATTCGTATGTATGCATTTGACGGCACGACTCGATCTCAGGTCATTTTAGATGTTGACGTAGTTGTTCTCGTAAATCTGATGACCTTCAACTCTTTGCGTAATTAGTAGGAGATTTCTCTGACTCGGCTAACAATCGACAAACATCGATCAGTATATATATATATATATTGCACTCGATCTGTTGACCGGGTCATTTACGCTATCATATATTATTATGAGAGAAGATCAAAAATAGACCCATAAACCACAGATCCATTCTTGAACATCTATGAAACCACTATTGCCTTTTCTATTAATTAAACCTAGCTAGCATGATAATGTGCTAATGCGAATAAAGGTCTCACCAGGCCCAAGAGGACTTCTCTCACGCAGGTCTAGAGAGAGGCTACACAGGATATATATGTAGTGCTTTACACACACACACACACACACACACACATATATATATATATATATATATATATATATATATATATATATATATATATATATATATATATATATATATATAGAGAGAGAGAGAGAGAGAGAGAGAGAGAGAGAGAGAGAGTGAGAGAGAGAGATTTTTTTGATATAGATGCGAAGAGAAAGTTTTTAAGGGCGTTAATTTCGCCTGCCAATAGCCCTGTGGATAGCAACAACAAGCAAAAGCTAAAGCTGCGGGAAAGCGGTGCCCGAATTTAATATACAAACCGGAATGTACATGGAAACCAGAACCCAACAATGCCGGCCAAAATAAAATATTACCTAAAACTCGACGTTAAAACCGTGTCCCCCTCACCTCACCTTCACCTGAGAAAAGCGCTGACAATAGCAATGTTGATATAGTTGTCCCCACACCAAGACTCCCTTCACCCCAAATCTTCTCCAATATCCATCCCTCCCTTCTTTCCCTCATCTCTCTCCTCTTCCTTAGATCGAGACCTGGACATGGAAGGTGATCGCAACAAGGGCACCAAGGCATCGAGCGGCGACGCCGGCTCCCCGGAGCCGGCGAGCGATAATTATGCCGGGACCGTGCGATCCTACTATGAGTGCATGTTTTGCAAGAGGGGGTTCACCACCGCACAAGCACTGGGTGGCCACATGAACATCCACAGGAAAGATCGAGCCAGGATGCAGCATGGCCGGATGATCTCTCCTGCCTCTGGAAAGGCCGAAGAGGACCCAGAAGTCTATGGATATCATAAACCATACCCCAACCACCATCGGACCTACTATCCTCGGGTGTCCGAGTCCTTGAAGAACTATAGCTCGTGCTTCCCGGCATCATCTTCCGGTGGTGGGGATGCGAGGGTGGCCAGGGATGATGGCATGGGCTCCCACCAGAGGCAAGGTGAGCTGAGCCTTTTTGGTCAGGAGTTGCAGCTCGGCTTGGGCACTCATTTTGATGACTCGATTGCGGTGTATGGAGAAGACAAGATGTTGAAGGATGTTGATGATGAAGAGGAACTCGATTTAGAGCTTAGGCTGGGTTATCAGCCCTAGTATATATAAATTAACTGTAATATTATATGAACAACATTGCATGGTACTCTAGCTTAATTTCTTTTGCTGTACAGAAAGGGTACTGCTGCATGCGTTTGGTTTGTATGTTTGTGACTGCAGAAGAAATGTTGTGAGGAAAGAGTGTGCCACTTCTTAGTCATTTACGTTCATCAGTACTTCAGAGAAGAAGGAAAAGAAGAACAAGAACAAGAAGTAGAAGGGTCATGAAGACTGATGTTGGCAAAGACTAAGGAGCTGCCAGGAATTATAGATTAAATTCAAATGGGATTTGTGAAGGAGAAATATACTGGAGGTGAGTAATGTAGAGGTGTGATGAAAGTTTGAGCCATTTGAAGTTTTCATATCCGTTGTTTTATTTGAACCATCGACAATTTGATTTGTTTGATAATATTGCTTATTATTAACCTAATCAAGTTGAATCACAAGGTAATGAATCTGTTTATTATTTGTTCTAACTTGCATGACATTCTTTAACTTCCAAAGAACCAGTAATGAAAAGCACGATTTAATAGATAGAATAATTTAAATGTGTATGAAGCTTCTCGATGTGATATGAGGATCATGAGTTTCTGTAAAGCTATAGCTTCTTCTTCACTGTTTGCCATTTTATATTTTCTCCATTAAATTTTGTTCAAATTTTTGCAATCTCCAACAGCAAGTAATATTCGAAAGTGCAATATTATAGATGCCCTATGATGTCATTATCTCCATATGGTAGCTGCATATCCTTTTATGCATCATCATATAAGAACTATATTGATTGATTGAGTATGTTTGAGTTGCTTAGCTGCAAGTACAATGAACCAGTCGATACATATAAAACGAGAACTCGTGACCGTACAATGTGCATCTTGCTTTCCTTTTATATTTCAACTACAAGATCCTGAGTTGCCCGGTTAGCTGCTTGAAAATGGTAGAGGAAGTAGAAGATCCACTACATGATCTTTAATTACTGGGACAAAATATAAAGAAAAAAAAGTACTATATAACTAAGATGGATTTCATCAACCGCACTTATGGTATTCCTCGTAGCTGCTCTGGTTTGCTAATATCGGTCTTCAGTTATTCTGCAAAAATCGGAATGTATATTGATTTATTTTCTCTTTAATTCTTGGTCTATATTTTTATCAGGGCATTGGCTTTCGAAGAACAATTAATATAACTCTTGAAGTTGCACTAATATATGATGTATTGGTGTTCTAATTTCTAGATCATGCATGATGTCATAATGCAATTTTGAGTCTTGAAATGCACTAGTTCCTTGGTTTGGGCTTTGCCCAATTCTTTTCCTTAAAAAAAAAAAAAAAAAAAAAAAAAAAAAAAAAAAAAAAAAACAGAAAATGCACTATTTCCTTAAATCATCCGTGTTACCATCCAAGTATATTATCTGTGTAAATCATGCAGGTACTTCATCATTTTTATCAAGCACTTAATATCTTGATTTTTTAATAACTTTTGGTAGTGGTAGTAAGTAGCGGAATAAGTAGTTTAGGGCAAGTTTGGCATTGTTGTCATTTTTGTGTTTTGTTTCTCTACAAAGCAGTGAAATATATACCACATGTTGAAGATATCTTTGCACAGAACTTCTCCTATTCAGGCCCATCGACTTATATTTTTCACCAGTTAATCTTGAATACGATAAATCTTTGTCACTCTAGAGATTTAATTTATAGCAATTTCAAACAAAAAAAATGTTTCATAATACATGTTGTTTAGTCTATATCATCTTTCTTCTCAAGTTTTGAAAACAAAAATGGACAGCATAAGCCATGCCAATTAGGCCCTACCTTTAATCAACTTTATTAATTATTGTTTTCAATTTTTCTCAGAAGAAAGAAAACAAAAGTATTGGTAATTAACCAAGGTAATTTTCTTGCTGCCAATTCCCATCTCCTCTTGGATGGTTTCCTCGGGGGAAAAAAAAAGAAAAAAAGAAAGAAAGAAAGAGAAAAGCCAAAGCAAGAGTGCGGTGGTTTCCTTGAACTTTCTACCATGCCCTTGCCAGTGGCCTGGAACGTAGGGTTTTCAGTTTGTATAACTAATAAAAATGGAATCTCGCACTAATTTCAAATGCTTACTGTTAATGTGAACATATGTAGTGAGGTGTACCCTCTTTAATTATAATGGTGCTTGCGAGCTTTCTGGACTGTTTCATATGATAACCAAAAACTGACCAAAGAGTATTAATTTTAGGAAGTTCGTGAACTTTATGAACACTTGTTAATAATGATCTCGTTTGCTCCAAAACCCACACATGATGCCTTTTTCTTTTTCTTTTCTTTTTCTTTTTTTGAAGGAAAACATGAAGGAAAGTGAGGCACTTCCCCCATGCATGGAAACTTGTTAAATTTTAGCATAGAGGTACAAGGTGTAGAGGGGGCAAGTATTGTGGGTTGCTTGCCATCCATAAAAAATCTCTGATGACTGCTATTGTTTTTTCCTGAAAGAAACCAATCGAGCACTTTTTTTCATTTAATAAATCTATGGCATCATGGTACCAAGATGGGAATCCGTATATAGAAACATCGGTTTTCTGGTTTGCGCTAATACCCTTTCAGCTTTAAGGGGGATGATATCAAGAAGTGGCTGAACTCCAGTTTGAATGAAATACAGTAGTATACTAGCATTCCTCTTAATTCGAAAGGAAATATGTTTGTGTGAAGAAAGGTTGGGATACTCCTAGCCTCAATAATTCTTAATTTGCCAAGTTTCTGTTTCTCCAATATTTGCTACATATATTTGTTCAAATGATTATTTGCCACTTATTCTCTAGAATTTAAGAATTATCTTTTACTCCTAAATTTAAGAATTTGTACTTCAGGTTCTCTGTTCCTAATTATCCCATATGATTGATGATGGATTAATTGGCAAAAATGGAGATTAAAATGTAGATAGTTTCTTACTAAGAAATAAGAAGCATTTTCAGCAAACAGATATCGGGAGAGAATGCTACCATAAAAAGACCTGCAACACGAAGGAAGCAAGCAAAATTGAGTCTCATATGATTCATAAATTTTTGGCTCTACAAATTTTTTATTACTTCATAATTTTATTGTTTTTCGGCAAGCAGACATTTAGGAAGAATGCTTCCATAAAAGGACTTGCAACATGAATCGAAGGAATCAAGCAAAATTGAGCCTCATATAGATCCATCAATTTTACGTCTCTACAAATCTTTTATTACTTCATAATTTTTTGGTTATATCCGAGGTTTACAATCTGAGTCTTGAACCCCATGCATGTACCATCTTAGGGTAGACGCTGATACAAAGTACCATGGCTCTATGAGCTCGCATGACACAAGTGCGAGGGCTCATATTCTAACAGAATATTGATTTATAATTCTTAGCCACATCTAGTCCACATTTAATTAACAATATGGATAGAGAAGAAATATGTCAAAGTTTGAAAATTTTCATGATTGATCTCACCTCGTTTTAGCCTTCTAAATTGGTACAAAATTTCATGCAGAAAGATTTCAAGTTATAAGAGCACTATGCGATGAAGTCTAGATTATGAAATCCTACTCTATTAGTAATACAGTTTCTTTCCGTGAGAGGTTAAGGTTCTCTTTTTTGTTTCCCCATTCTACCGGTCAGTGTCTTAGTGATGTCAGGTTAACATACTCACCTCTTGGTGGGAAAGGTTGTGAAAATCTAAGCATCTTAAATCGAACATTACCTGGCGGGATGGGGGTCTGCGAAGGTAGCTACACTAGGTTTAACCTCTCCATCCTTCTTCCTTTACCAAAAAAAAAAAAAAAAAAAAACAGTTTCTTGCTTCCAATGATAACCACTTCAACCTCTAAATCTAAAATTCAAATTGGACTCATAAGGATTAGAAGACTGATCAATTTCAGCTACTCTATTTTAGATAGGTTTGCATAATGTTTGAGCAAGACTGTCGCATGTTGGCTTGATTGCACAACAAATATTTTAGATTTTATAATTATCACATATAGTGTCGGTTTTCAATATCTTTTTGGTGTTGGTAAGATTTATGATCTGACAACTCATCAATCGGTATGTCAATAGTTTTCATGACCATGATCTGAAAATATTTGGGACTATGAAATGCCCGATCAAACTTATTTCATCACGCTTGATAAATGATCGGTAAAGTGTCTTTCCTTATCGAGAAAGATTATTTCAATGCAATAAAACAAAAAATAAATATGAAACTTAAGAAGCAACCGCTTGACTAATTTGGATCATTTTCTTTTATTCTTGAAAATTCAATATTTTTAAATAGAAGATCTATTTAACTTTGTCTCTATAAATAGAAGTCAAAAAAAGAAGCCAAATTTGACTCAAATTAATAACGAGAATGTACCAGCACATATAAAAGCCTGTTACTGCAAAAATTTGAATTGTACATATTATTATCTATCTCTCAACTAACTCCTTGCCCTTCTCCAATTGAGAATATATTTAAATTGTAGTATAATTTCAAAGACGAACCATATAGTTTAAAAGTGTACGTCCACCCGCGGTCCATCGTATATATATGAGCACTAGATTATATATAGTAGAAATATTGGTTAGATTATCAATATTTCTTATGATCGAACAATCAATCTAATAATCATTGCGCAAGAAACCGAAGCAAACTGTCATGTCAACAATCCACTATCTCAACTGAACTATATATAGGCCTATTTGTCAAGGTTGATAGACCATCCATGGTTTCATGGATGTTGGTCAAAAAGCAATGCTAGTAGCTCCATCATGTGTAATCAAAAGAACACTTCCATGGTGAATGTTAAGCACATCCTAATTAAGAATCCACGTTCTATTATGATTGGGAGCATCTTTTCATTTGTTCGCAGGAGCAAGGGGACTGATCGACATATAGCTTTGCCCTCTGAGTCGCTGTAAAAGAGATGCCTATCCTCCAGACGTCAAAGGTATCAACCTTAAAATGAGTGCAGATTAAGTGAAACTCCAAAAGTTTGATCTCCCTTGGCTAGCATGATACGTTCGTTGATTAGTTTCCCGTTGACCACTTCCTACGCGTAGCAAATAATGGAAAATCACCACATTAGATATAGGTGCCTTTAAACTCCCGCTAACAGTACTATTTATATTATTATGCATAGAATTTTTAAATATTTGTTGTGGAACACGATGCAACTACTCTCTCCAAAACTTTTTTGGTTGTGGGGCCAGTCCAACGGCTAAGCAACACGCACATACATGCATGCATCACTCCTTTTTTTAAAATAATTTTTTCCTCCGTGTCTATACGTATTAATTGTTTTCTGGTTGGAATTAATATCGGTGCACTGCTGAGCTGGTTGATCTAGTTTGATTAACCAATAATTTCTCCTCTCTCTCTCCCTCCATCCCCGTGAACGAGAACAAAAGATGGGAGTGTATTTGTCAACTTTTATTGGAAGCAAAAGTCTAATCAATGACAGCCATCACAATGGATTCATACCTAGCTACATGTCTAGCTAGACATTCCTTTCGTATGTTACGTGAATTGAATATATATCTTGTTTACCAGGAGCAAAATCCAAAGAAAAAAACAGCAGAGATGGTCTACAGATAGACTCTTGTCAATTGTCATCATAGAGCCGAGAATATTTTGCAGCACTGGGTCTTGGTCAGCATATTAGAAAGAGAGTCTCTTACGCTAAAAAAAAAATAATAATAAAAAGAGTCAAAAGGACTGATGCGTGCCGGCCCATGGTGTCGTCTTCGCACTCGGACCGGGGCCAGCTTTCGTGCTGGGTCTAGTCTCCCGTCCCTGTGGGGGCCCGACACTCAATAAGACAGCGAACGTTCCGGCCGGACCGTGGAATCCAGAGAACCTAGTCTCGTACCACACGAGAAGTTCTTTGGACTCGGGCCCTTCTTTTAACCGGATGTGGGAACGCCATCGGACCCGAATACATCGGCGGATCAGTCACTGTCCCCTATGGAACATAATTTTGGTCAACTTCTTAGTCATCCAGGAATGTCTCGGCTGACCGGTCTCCGGGTACATCCTATCAGTTTCACATCCGAGGGCTCGTTTTTGTTTGGGTGCATTTGGGCTTGTATTAAACAACATATATCCCAGACAGGTCTACAGTTTGGGCTGGCCCATTCCCATGTAAATATACAATATTAGTTGGTTTATTTTGGTTTGGGCCAGCCAATATCAACGTTGATAAAAGTAGGGTTTCAATATGTCGAGCAACCCAGCTTATATAAGATATTCTCCAATCTTGACAGACTTAATTCCTTCTCGGACCAATTATACGAAAATATGGGTTTCTCGTTCTTAACTCGGTCCAACCATATCTTATACTTTTATTTTCCTTGACATCTTGTGCTTCGCAAGAATGCAATAGAGTTTCCACGCAACGCACGCTCGAGGGAAGGGATGAATTTGTTGATCGGTTAGCTGAATGAGCACTAAAATTAATGGAAGATTTCTTATGTTATGTTGAGAATACATTCCGGATGCTCCAACTCTGGGCTCTACCATTATCGTGACAGTGGCCCCAGCTGTCCAAATTACTCAAAAAAGCAAGAAGAAAAAAGATACATGGGCCCGGCATTTGTTTTTCTTTATTATTATTATTATTACTATTGTTATAATAATAATAGTAATTATTATTATTGTTATTGTTGTTATTTTTATTTTCATTTTTCTCTATCATCATCATCATTGTTATTATTATCTGTAGATTAATTAAAATGTTGTTTTCTCTTGATTTCTAGCTCCTTCCATTTGGATGACAGGAACTATACATGGATTAGCAACTGGCTGGTCGATAATTTCCTCTTATACCTGTCGAGAAACAACGGACAAGAGTTCACGGTCCACCCCCTCCCTCTTTTTCTTTTTTTCTTTTTTTCTCTCTTTAAAAAATAGCTCAATTTAAATTGGAACAAGTTTTCATTACTAGAACTAGAATAACATATGCTTTTGATATTACAATATGACATAAAATTTTGACATAAGTTTTTATCAGTTGTTTAGGATATATCATCGCTTCGTCATTCTGGAGTACAGTATGAATTGGTTCAAGTATTTTAAATAGGTATTTCGGTTCATTCTAAATTGTGATCTTTCTATGATGCTCGATATTGGTCTCAAATGGAATGGCTCTCTCATTAATTCTAGCTTAATGGACATATAAGAATTTTTCTTATCAACATATCTTTTTTTATGCATTTTATATTAGTTTGATGCTTACTTTTATCAAATCAATAAAATATCTGGTGGTGTTAGGAGCAAGGGCTACGTGTTTATGAGGGTATGTCCTTGCCCAATTCAAGCAGGACTTGCATGGTAATAATAATCTTGTACGATTATCAAAACTCCGGCAAGACTCTTCCAACCCATCCCCATGATAAAAAAGAGAGGATAAAAAAAAATGCGAGAGTATCATTCCATTTTGAATTTGTATCTCCAAACCTTCTTTACCACTCTTGAACCAAAGTTATTCTTGGATCGAAGAAAAGAATTTCTCTTTCGTTTGTAAGTATTTTCCCCACCGCAAATTCATATTATTCGGCCAGAAAAAGAAGAAGAAGAGAGAACTCAAGAACATGATAAATAGTCCAAAGCATGCGATCCTGATCAAAAGAGACATAGGAATTGTTGATCACAGGCTTCGTAAAAATGAGTTATCAATCTCCCATCCGATTGATTATATGATCTGTATCATACATAGGATTTGTTATATAATTAATTTTTCAGCCCTTTTTATAGGAAGACAAACTGGTTCAATAATCAGTACTCTTTAATTATTTTTTTTTCTTTTTTAACATCATACATATTATTTATAGATATATGTAGCAGGGAGCTACATCAACTAGATGGAATTTCCCAAAAACAAACCTGCATTTTTTTCCATTGTTGTGGGTCCAGTTGATGTCGGCTCGCGTGCCAATCAAAGGATGTGATGTTAAGGTTTTTGATTGGATGATTCTTTTAAAAAAACTCACATTCTCTATATATATTCTTTCCTTGCAAATGAATGACGTGCTCATGAAACTAAATAACCTGACTCCTTCTTCAACCACTGACGCTCTCAATGTAATGATCTCCACGCTTTCATTTTCAAAGAAAGGCCGTCATGTCCGGGGAGAGATGCCCAGTCCTCTTTATACTTCGCTTTTCAACTCGGACTGACACCCCTACCCCTTTCCCTCCTTCTGTGGAAACAGCCATCATGTCCCTGGCTCGTCAAACACTGCCCACAAGCACTCACAAAATACAAGTATTTAATGAGAAAAAAAAAAAAACAGTCATTGCAAAACGCATATCAAGAGAAAACCAAAGCAGAAAGATCATGACGAGAGAGAGAGGGGGGGGGGGGGGGGGGGGGGAACATCTGCAGGTGCCCACATCACCAGGAGTATTTATGTATGATCTCAAGTTGTTGGAAAATCAAGATATCATCAGGCCTTGGAGAATTTATTTGCTACATTTTCAATAGCTACGTACCAGGTAACACATTAACTTCCTCCTCGAGCATATATTTTTGCTTCTTTGGTATAATAGTTAGGAGTATGGTTTGCATCAGTTCATAGACACTGGTGATTGTGGGAGAAAGAAACTGAGATGAAATTAATATATATATATATATATATATCAGAATTGCAGCATCGAGAGTCTCAAGAGGGATCAACCATCTTGGCATTATTATCACCCAGGCATGCGTGTTTGCAGAGTTCTGATGATTTATAAAGGCTGCCAGCATGACATAAAACTTGCACATTGAACAAGAGGGAGTGCCAAAGATTTCTCAAAAGGTGGGGGCAAAGGAGTGGGGGTGGGGGTTGGGCACTGAATTAAACATGTGAAAAATGATGGATGTTTATCTCAAAGAACTCCAATTTCAAACCTACATTAGAAGTGGGTTAACAAGTAAATTAATTTCCTTCGCAATATAAAGTTCATGTGCCATGTTATTTTCTTTGGAAACACATGTTACAAGACTCTCGAGGGAATCATCCATCCATGACATTCTCTTCTAAGCATTGGAATGGAAATTGATTAAATTGGACTCATCCGTAGTCTTACGTTTTTGTCCTAAATGATCAAACCATGGAATTAATGCCTTTAGTATAATTGATAGCTCTTCCACTAAAAAAATCACTACGATATCTGCCAGCAGTTTAACTTCAACTTTTAAGAGGCAAGTTGTATCAAAATATATATGCTCATGCATCGACTTTTTCGCATGTACAAGTTTAATCCATAAAATTTAATAGCATGGCGAGTTCTATAATGACCATTTAATTATCATGATGAAAGATGATCTCAAAGAATAAATAAGGTATATATATATATGACATTCAAGCTGGCTATAGATACTTTTCGATGACATGAATATTAAATTACTTATGCACTAAATAAATATTTGTCAAGAAAAGTACCGAAGCAAATTAACTCTCTTATGCACAACTGGTTAATAGTACATTTTATATATTAAAAACTCAATGGGATCAAATAATATTATTTGGAGCACTCTTCTGCACCTAGAAGTGGAGGGAATTAATTAAAAGGGAACTGATAAACCAAGCATTTTGTTTAAATTTAAATTTCTTTTTTTGAAGATCAAATATCGCTCCAGTTACTGTACGTCCATTCTTTGAGAGGAAATTAATGCCAGAAAGTCCAGAAGAAAGAGGATTTATGATTTATGTTTTCATCTCATGGAACAATTAGTCGTATCACAGAATTCTTCATATATAATATTGCAGCATCAACAGTTACAAATAACAACAAAATCAAATTGCTAACAAGCATCATTTCATTCAGGAGTGCAACCATATATAGTTTCCTGAACCATACATGACTTCTATACATATGATCATTTTTAGATGGGTCCATCTAGTTTCTCCACCAAAAGATAGAACTCGATCGCACCTTAAACGGGAAACATATATATATATATATATATATATATATATATATATATATACTGTTCATCATTCTTCCATACTAGATGTAGACTTGCAGATTGGAAAAGAAAGAAAACGATCGATGACCAAATAACGTACGTATAGCATAAAATTATACACTTTTTAAGTGTACCCAAGTCGAAGCTCTAAATCCAAATCATCTTCCACAGAATCACCGCGTGTCCCAATCTCCAAGTCGAGTCTCACAACCTCTCCTTCCTTTCTGAACTCATCAGCCGTGCCTTCCTTCATCATAAGATCTCTCAACTCTTCAACCCCAAACAAGGCTTCCACTGCCTCCATGCCCTTCAAATCTCCACCTCTCGAGCTGAACGGTTCAGCTAAGGAGATCCTCGAAGATGACGAGGAAGAGAAACAGGTGAGAGGAGAGAGAATGGAGGGGAATCTATAGGTTCTTGGAGAAGGCTTAGTATCACTACCAGCGTTAGAAGGTGGTGAAACATTAAGGTTAGGGATGAGGGAACCACTTGGATTTGGGTTAGGTTTATGGTTAGAAAGTGGGGAATCCCATGGTGGCGGAGAGTGCCTCAACCTAGCTCTGTCCCTTCTATGGACATTCATGTGACCCCTAGGGCCTGCGCTGACCGAAATTCCCTCTTGCAAAAGCTGCAACTATATGACCTTGGAGGCCATAAGAAGCCTCCTATCAGGTCACCGGTACAAACGGTAGGGTTCCCTTTTCCCACTTGGCTACAGCTCCATGGCTCTCTAACCTTGTTGTCTTTGCTGCTGTTGAGATTGTTGCTGTTGTCTCTAGAGCTTCTACCACACCTCTCCATGGATCCTTTGGTTCAGTACTCCAACCTAAAAAAAATCACAAGAGCTCTAGCGTTGGTGAACCAGATAACAAGGACACTTCATGACATGTTGGAAAGATGCAGCCAAATTAAAGAAGAAGGCGAGTACTGATGAGTACTCACTCACCTGAGAAGCGTAATCATAAACTGAAGCTAGAGTTTCTCTTGGTCTCTCTTTCCATCTCTACCATGTCTTTCTTTCTTTTGCTCTCCTTTGGTTTCACTTGCTAGCATTATTATTATTTCATCTGACGGGAGAGCGATGGGGCTGCAGAAGTGCCCATCAAATTTGTAACCCCGAAACTGAAAATCCCATTCGCGGTACCACCTGCAAATGTCTGTTGCTATAAATGGGCAAGGCTTATCAAATGTGGCACTTCGGGACCCTGCAAACTTATACCCTTTGCCATTTCTGCGAACACCTCGTTCCAACTCCTCCCGAGTCCTCCAGGGTCTGCACGTGAGAGGAATGGCCGGGTACTGGATGGTATTGGTAGGGGCACTAAGGGATCAAGGCATTGGTTTTAATGACAAGACTACCACAGTGAGAGTTTTTGGTCTTAGGGGACACCATTATTGGATGGTTCTTAGGGTTTCCCTTCTAGTTTTGATGCTCGGCATCTCTCAATGTTAGCTCCAAGCACCCGCCTACTACTACTCACTTATATATATATATATATTAAATATTATGAATGAGTTGCTTCAAATAATAATCAAGAGTTGAGAGGTTTATTTGTAAAAGTGACTAAAAGTTTCTTATTCAATTCCTATTTGCTTTCATCCCATCGGTAGACTTATCTCATGCTTGGGTTTTCCCATCGAGAGAGCTTTTGTTCGAGGTTTCTTCTTCACCCGGGGATGTTTGGGAATTTTCTTTACTAAGAGTTTGGGTGGAAATATATGAATACTTGCAATTCTTTTTTCGTTTGGAACCGGATGAACCTCTTCTTCGATTGCGATTCCTACTTCAAAAAAATCTGGTATGAAAAGATTTTCATTTGGGAGTCGACTTCTTTACTGAAAGATGAGTTTTGGAGGATGGAAGAATTCTTCTTTGACTTGTCTTCTTTCTCGAAATCGCAGTGCGGAGGAATCAAAGCTCGATAGCACTATTTCCCTATAAAATAGAGAGAAGCGCCTTGGCTTCTTTGGATCCCTATCATATTCCAATATGCCCCTAAGTCCCGATTACTCTTTTTCGCTGTTGCCTTTAGTCCTGCTCTCTTGGTTCTCGATCTATTTATACTCGAGTTATCGAAGGTATCTATTATTTTATTCTTCACTACCTAGAGAATTATCTTTCTCTTAATCTATTGCCGTGGTCGAGAAGGTATTAATCCATCTTTCAGATTATCTTCTTTTGATTTGTAGCCAAGACCGAGAAAGGTATTTTCGTTTAGATTATTATAGCCTCTGGTTTGGTATTTTATTGTGCCTCTTTTATGATTATTTTGGGACCTTTTTATTTGGATATTTGTATCACTTTTGTACCTAATTTTGGGATGGTTAAATAGTGAATTGCTCATCCTCTGTGTGGATGTAGGTAGATTTGTCAAACCACGTAATTTTTTCATCTTTCTTGTACTTATTATTTATGCCTGTAATGTGTTTGATGAAATGCTTGAATAAAAAAAAATATTAAATTGAAAGTCTAAAGTGATCCAATCCACTACACACAACTCCAATAATTAGTATCGAAGCTTTTGGATGGTTAGTGATGGGTAATAAATTTTCTTAATTGCTAATAATTTGGTATCTGTTTTTCGTTCTACTATTACAAGATATGAAGTGGTTGTGTTTGATAGTACAAATAATTTTTCCTTATGGAAGATAAGGATAAAATATTTGTTGGTCAAAAAGACAGCAATAGTCTTCAAGGGTTTGGATGTAATTCCAGGAGATAATCAGGCCACCAAAGAAGAAATTAATGAGAGGGCACTAGGGATTATGTTTTCAAGTTTGAGCACTTGGCTGCAAATAGACTTCAAGAAGAAGGAAGGAGCCAGTCTTTAGGATATCAAATACAAAGCCAAGTTGGTGGTTAAGGATTACAGTCAATAAGAGGGTATTAACTATAAGGAGGTATTTTCTTCTATAGTCAAATACTTTTATTTGTATGTTACTTGCTTTTGTTGCTTCTCATGATTTGAAATTAGAACAACTAAATGTGAAGATAGTTTTTCTACATGGTGACTTGGAGAAATAGATTTATATGCGATAGCCACTTAATTTTGAGGCTCTAGATAAAAAAATCATATATGATTGCTCAAAAAATTATCGTATGGTCTCAAGTAGTCTCCAAAATAGTGATACTATAAATTTGATAAGTTTATAGTTGACCATGAATTTAATAGACTTCTATATAATAGTTGCTTTTATTATCAACGACTCTCAACGAAACTTTTCATTATTTATTACTATATGTAAATGATATGATTATTATAGTCAAGGATATATTAATTATCCGGAGATGAAAGCTAAGCTCAGTACTGCATCAATATAAAAGATACTTGGAATGGAGATCATACGTGACAAGTAGTCATGTACAAACGGTCAGGTAGACTCTTTCTTACTCAGCATGGTTATTTTGAAAAGTCTTGGACATATGTGATATGTCTACAGCTAAGTCAGTCACTACTTTCTTTGCTAGTCACTTCAGATTATCTGCCAGAACTCTATTTAGATTGAGGATGAAGAAAGATATATATCCAGAGTGCTATATGCAAGTGCAGTAGGCAGCATTATATATGCGATGATTTGCACTCGACCTAATATTTTATAGACAGTTAATGTGGTAACTAGATACATAGATAAGTTTGAGAAGGCTCGCTGGTCAACTATGAAATTGATATTTAGATATCTAAAAGGCACCTAGTTTGGGATAGAGTAGTTGTACTATTATAAAATTTTGTGATTATGATTATACTTATGACTTGGATAAGAAAAGCTACTTTACAGTCCACAGTTACATTGTCTATTATAGAGACAGAGTATATAGCATTGATAGATGTCGCAGATGAAGCTATTTGGCTAAGAAGGTTAGTATAGGATTTGGATCTCAAGCAGAATTGTTTGGATATTTACTGTGACAGTTAAAGTGCTTTGTAGAAATCAGATGTATCATGAATGCACTAAGCATGTGGATGTCAGATATCACTTATCAAAAATTTGATAGAGAATGGTGATATATGGCTTCAGAAGATTTACACTAATAATACAGCTGACATGCTTACTAAGTCAATTCTCTCAGTTAAGTTCAGGACTTTCTTGAACTTGGTCAATGCTGGCACATGGTGATGTCCTTCGGGACTTGTGGTGAAGGGGAGGTTTTGTAAACCATTTTTGATAGAAACATATTATTTGTCGCAAGGAGGAGGATTGTTAAATATTATAAGTTGCTTTAAAAAATAATAAACAGTTGAGAGATTTAGTTATAAAAGATATCAAAAGTTTCTTATTCAATTCCTATTTGGTTTTATCCCATTGATAGACTTGTCTCAGGCTTGGATTTTTCCACCGAGAGGTTTTGTTGGTGGTTTCTTCTTCACCTGGGGTTGTTTGGGACTCTTCTTCACTAAGAATTTGGGTTGAAATAGATGAACACTTTACTTGAGATTCTTTCTTCATTTTGGATCGGATGAACCTCTTCTCCGATTAGGATTCCTATTTCAAGAAATCAACATGAGGAGATCTTCATTTGGGAATCGGCTTCTTCACCGAGAGAGATTTTGGGGGATGGAAAAATTCTTCTTTGGCTTGTCTTCTCCGAAATCACAAGCATGAGGTGTGGAGGAATCAAAGTCCGATGGCCCTATTTCTCTATAAAATAGAGAGAACCCCCTTGGCTTCTTTGGATCCCTATTATTTTTTAATAGGCCCCTAAGTCCTGATTACTCTCTATTCACTATAGCCCTTGGTCTCGCTCTCTTGGTCCTCAATTTGTTTGTGCTTTGGTTGCCGAAGACACCTATTATTTTATTCTTCACCGCTTGGAGAAGTATCTTTTTCTTGACCGATTGCGATGGCCAAGAAGGTATTGATCCATCTTTCAAATTATCTTTTCTTAATTCGTAGATAAGGTCAAGAAAGGTATTTTCATTCGGATTATTATAGCCTTGGTTTGGTATTTTATTATACCTCTTTTGTAATTACTTCGGGACCCTTGTATTTAGATATTTATATCACCTTTGTACCTAATTTTGGATGGTTAAATAGTGTATTACTCCTCTCTGTGTGGATGTATACGGGTTTGTTGAACCACGTAAATTTCTTGTGTTTCTTGTACTTATTATTTATGCTTGTGATGTGTTCGATAAAATATTTGAATGGGAGATAATATTAAATTGAAATCCTAAAGCGATCCATCCGCTGCGCGCGCAGCCCAACAATATTAATCATATATAGGCTTTCTCTTTGTTATTCTTGGGTGTTGAGTGGTAATTAACTAGAATTTTTGCTAAGCGATTGGAGTTGCATGCATATTTGCACTAACATTAAATCTGAAAGCTCAAAGATTGTCAATGCTAGCAACTAGACCTAATTAGCAGTCCAATTATAAGCAGTCAAACAGATAATAAATTGACATTTCTCTTCATTTCTTGTTTTGCTTGGTTTTATTTTTGCACAGCAAATTATGTCAATAAAATTTCTCCCTCCTTTCATACAAGGCATGATGCCCTTTGTGAATTGGAAATACTTTTTTCGACAATGAAATATATTTGGTGCTCCTTTCATGATCTAAGAATTTGATGTTTTTCTTTCTTTGAGTATGGCCAGGATCTTAGGACGAAGGAGATCGATGTGCACTTTGACAAGAGTGTAGAAGTACACTCTAGCCAATCAAATGATGCACTAGCTAGAAAGAATATGAGGCCTTGACAATTTTGGGCTGCACGGAGGGGGTTGCCCCCCTCCCACTTTCCATCCCCCATCTCCTTAACCTTAATTACCAAGGCATGCAGGATCTGATCTCAGGTTAATTTCTAGTGCAAAACACCAAGAAATTTTGCAAGCAGGCAAGCTATAATTTTCACAGTAGTTTCATGTTGACCAAAACTATCGAGCGTTCCCTTTTATATATACTATAAAGAAAAGAGGTGTGATGCGTAGCTGCTGCTTAATTATTCTTATAAGCTAGACCTTTTATATCAAACTATGATCAGAAAGGCTCAAAATGTTCAAAATACTTTATTCAAAGTTAGTATTAGAATTTGTCTATCACGTAGCACACCTTGTAAATAAGCCCACTGGTGGCCTGTGTCCTATGTGCAATATGTTTCATATTTGTAGCCTATGGGCGTTGTCTCCCACCCCCACCCTTTTTTTTTTTTTTTTTCCTGATAAATACTGCGGGCATTGCTTTACTTAAGAACAGTATCTAGTATTTTGCATGTGATATGGAGCACAAAAGATTTAGCACTGGATTCATGGTACAACACATTATTCCCCAAGAGCAATGTCCCCAACCATGGCTAGAACTTGTGACTTGGAAATGCATGCCAGACAGTAACTTTTCCATAGAAATGACCCAAGAAGGACAAAGGGATCCCACCAAACCCTCGCCTTAGATTTGGGAGACAAAAATACCCAATTGCACCCACCCTTTGTTTGCTAATTCCAGGCCATCTTTAATAGGGATGCATGGCCAAAATTGCAGATGTTACCTAGCAGAGCTTAGAGTTTGCTTCTCAATCACTCCATCTAAAAGAATTGCAATTTACGACCATCTCTTGTGCCCCTTCCACCGAGGTCCCCCTAAAGCTAGAGTAGCCAGGTTTACCACCTTTCTAAAGGAGTGTGATATAAAGCCTCGCTAGGAATTTTTTTTTCTAGGGTTTCTTTTAAGGTTTGTGGCCTTCTGATTGGCTGTGGGGATGTTTTGATGGGCCGTGCAGAGTTGGGCAGAGCCCCAAGCCTCATGATTGGCTAAGGTGTCATTTCTACCATGAAAATATTCCACCAGTCAACTCAGCTCGCACACTATGGCTTTTAAATGAGCATCGCAAAACTGTCACAAATAAGTCTCTCAAGTCATCCATCTGAAAGACATCTCGCTCTTTTGTCAGCAAAGCGGCGCTATTGCACGTCATTTGTAGGAGGAAAAGAAGGGAAAGAAGAAAGTAGAAGTCATAAATAATATCCACTGGTGCTTGGTGCTAGAATCTCCATAGGTCTGGGCCTTCGAGTCTGAGAAGGAACTATACTCTTGGATTGTCCAGAGCCATAAAGAGTTCTCTCTAGGCCTATGGATTGGTTGGTTTGAAAGCCAAGCTCTTCTGCTCTGATCACCATACCATAAACGAAGAGTCTATTATGGTGGTGTCCTGGATTCCGGATTGTTCCCGGAAAAAAGTAGTACACACTCTCTTGCAGGATATCACGATTTTGTTGCTAGAGTGTGTAGCATTCACAATTAGGCATATCATCTTGCAGACGAGCACTAGAGTTGACTGGATGGCTACATTTGTTACGGACCATTCGGAAGATGTTTTGGACAAATAAGATTGTGGCCTCAAGATCACGTAGAGACATTTTATTTCCTAGCTCTTTTGGATGCATTCATACAAAATTTATATTTGAATGATCCACTTTTATTTTTTTTTTTTTAAAAAAAAAAAGCCAAGCTCTTTGAGGCCATTTGCATCTGCTGGCGAACCCCACCTGAACTACAACGGAAACCTTATATGCATGGGCAAACTATATCCTGTACTGCATGCACCATGTCAACGGTCAAGATGCATTCCTACAGATCCCATACATCATGTGCTCATCTCAATGATTAGCCTATAAGAATACATCTTGATAATTGGCATGGTGGCATGGTGCAGAATATAATATCTCAGCAAGCCCTTCCACATTCCAGCACTTAAATCTCTGGTTCCTCGTGTCATCACCGTTGCAAAGCATAACTATACAACCTTGAAGAATTTAATTGTACATCAGATGCGAAGTCAATTCGACCCCCAATCTATCGGGTTTAGAAATAAAAAGCCACAAGACCGAGTGAGGGGCTGAGGGTGCTTGATAAAAATGCGGGAAAATACAAGTTAACTTGTACACATATTGGTCTACTCTCAGAAACCACTGGATAATTGAAGTCTAATTTAACTGCAGCTTAGATCTTCTTTCTTTATCTAGGAAATGTTATGCTAAAAGATCCTACCAACGATTCATTGAGGTAATGAAAGAAGAGCATTAGAGGACCCCAGGGAGGGCAAGAGCACGAGAACCAGTCCCCACAAACACAATCTCCCAGCCGGTTTTCAGATTCTTACATTGCTACTTACAGAACCAACCACAGCCTCCTAGGAACCACACACGCACACACCCTTTGCTGGTTTAGCCTAGATATTTTATTGACTTTCAATCTATTATATATACGTACAACCGATGTATAAACTAGAAAAGAAAAGCCATCGGGCACACTTTATTTTGTAATTTAAACATTAATTAAAAAAATATATTAACCACGACTTCTTGTCTTTGATTTCCAAACCTGGGGTACAGTCATCTTATTTCCATAAACAATGAACTTGCATGATACACAGAACTTATTATGTTGCACAGGATTTACACAGGCAGAGGACCTATGCAGGGAAAAGGTAGAAAACAAAAGCAAATGAAATAATTATACAACAATTCTCAACATCCAGAACCACCAAGGAGACAGAACTTGAACAACATATATAAGAAAGTTATCCTAACTAATGGAAATTATTACAAGCAACATTCAAGGGAAGATGGAACGAGGTTATCTGATCATATTCAAGGGGTTTTGACACCATCCCATTGGTGAGAACAGAGATTTATATATATATATATATATATATATATATATATATATATGCAAAAGACCAAATTTTAGCATCTTCTTTTTCACTGCATGGACTTGAAATGGATCTCTGAATATCAGATGTTCTACTATCTTGCAGACATTGAGGAGATGCTGATGCTTCAGGTTCCTGATTACTGGGAACTACATTTTTGCAAAAGAAACAACTTATTTGACTCCATCATGAATACAATATCTGATAAGCAATGCAAGATTAAGGCAAATTAGCTCTGTGACTTCATGAAAAGGACAATTTGTGATGGCATCTGGGAAAATGTTCATCACAATGAAATATCGATTGAAAATATAAACTTCCAATGATTTGGAAGAAACAGAAACTTGACTTTTGGGAGACCATTAATTTAATGCCCAGGTTATTTACTTATCATGTTTGCAAAGAATAATGTAGCATTTGACATATGGAAGAGGAGACAAGGAGAAAAGTCTTGGTCAACAACCAGAAGAGTAACCTTCATAAAAGCCCCAAACCAAGAAAAATATATTCAGAAAAAATGGAAAAATGTCAAAAAATGGAAGTCCATGTCAACAGGTAGTCGGTGGACATGCCTCTTTGTCCCATGTCTCAAACAATCCTTTGAGCAGATGATCACAAATGGGATTGCAAATATAGGGTACCCCAAACCCATATTGAAGTATAGCTTCAAGGATGTGCATTGCGATCTGAAACAATAAAAATTTGTAGTTTAACACCCCTTCCATCTAATCCCAACCATTCTGCCTCCCTACTCCCTAACACCATATAAAAAAAGGTGGTGGCAGCAGTATTATAGCTTCGAGGATGTGCGCTGCAAGCTGAACAATCAAAATCTGAACTAACACACTTCAACCTAATCTCCAACCCCACAAGAGAGAAAAATAATAAAAATAATAGCAGTAGTAATAATAACAATAAATAAAAAAAAATAAAAATAATTTCCATTTATTTATGGGTGAGTGCATGCACCAAATGTCATGGAAAAGTATTCGGTGCCCTTGGATTTCTGTTAGGGCCTGCATTAATGATCTCACATTACCATGAAATTTGATGTAGTCATCATGTTTAACATGTCAGCTACTTCAGAAAGAAATTATATTATGCTAGTTTTCAAAACTGAACAGCTCCCTGAAAAATATAATTCTCTTTCTGGTATTTACTTTTGCAGCTATCTATCCTGTCAGATTTATTTACAATTTCACCCATTAAAAGATTTTGAAATAGAACTGGTCTCACTTGTCAAATTCACCAAAACTCAGCAATGAAATTTCTAAATGTTGGTTGCATTCTAGAATAGAATTAACACCATTATCAGGGTAAATACAATAAAACTATCTGCTTCCAGGAAACTGCATCCAAGATAAATTCAAATTTTTAGAAGGGTAATTATCTGGAATCTGCTACATGGCTTCCACAGTTCAAAATATCCTGCTCTCAAGGGAAGGGAAAAAACGCACCAATTGGCTTGTAGAAAACAGCAATAACGAGAGACCTTCTAGTTCAACTTGACATCCTTTGCAGCTTTTATTGTTAGAGAAATAAAGAACTAAACAAAGAGGCTATGCATGGCATAGTCATTATATTAGTCATCAAGGCTAAAACAAGACTATATGAGGTCACTTTTACATATCCTTCTTTGTCATTCATTACATTTAAGCTACATCTGCTTTCTCCGAAAGTTTTTCAAATCCGTGCTCTTGTATATTTCAGCTTATTTACAGAAACATGAATGAAACTAAGATCACGAGATGCACAAATACAATGGAGGATATAAGATATACAAAATGCAAAAGCAGCATAATTAGGCCAAGATGGAAAAAGAAGTCTTAGGAGTTTATTCTTTCATGTACATTATAGTTCTATCAGGAAGTTAACTACAACTGAAGATGGATGGAACTGCTCCATAATAGTAATCTGGATCTAAAGTTTTAGAAGTATATGGATATAAAGTTATTACATAGGATAAATAATTAAATCAATACATTGGGTGGAATTCTGCATTCTACCGACAGCAAACAGAATCCCATGTCTTCTTTTTGCCCATAATCTTTCTCTTAGTCATCGGTGATATATGATACAAAGGATGAGAGATCATTTGGAGCCATATGAATATATCAAAGACTAATCTTAGGACATAAAGAAGAAAATAATGGATTTAGTTTATAAGAATAAATAGATAAACATGAGGGCAAAGTATGCAGAAAATGAACATTCAGCATCATATGGAAGAAGATGAGAAAGAAATTTTAGCTCATTCATATTGAAAACTGGTACCACTTTAGTCGTTGTGTATTTTAAACAGAAATCATAAGGGCCATAAAATTCCAGGACCATCCATATACAATTAATGATCAACCTAGCAACAACCGAGACCATTGCTGGCCAGGAAACAATCAACCTAGTAAATCATCATGGCAGGTCCCCATCAAGGCAAATTTAACTTCTAGGGCTTGATAGCGGATATTGTGCCTTACCAGACTGCCCTTAGCTTTGACTACCGGAACAGGAGGGAGGTCGGTGAAGCGAGCTTGCTTAAAATAACAGCCTCACCAAATGTCTCCAGGACGCCCACAGGTATATTCTTTAGCAAATCAGTAAAAACTCAAATTAATGAGTAAATTGATAATTAATAGGCTTAAAGAGTGGTATCACAAAATTATGAACGATAATTTAAAAATTCCCAGAACTTCATCTTGGCTGCTATCTTGGTCCATCTTGATAACCTGTTGAGATTCCAAGATATCCAAGTTTAAAATCTTAAGCCTAATTCAGGGATGGCAGGTCAGACATTAGCTGCCTGTGGGCAATTTGCATTATTTGATGATTGTATTGATGGATCAAGTTTTGAAAAACTTGTAATATTATCAATCCAAGTTGCCTAGTATGCAACATTATATATCATCATTATCTTCACATCCCTCCTATTTCAAAAAAAAAAAAAAAAAGTTTCAAATGCAGGTATTAGATGATGCATCCCATAATATTTAAATTTTGATAATGTACAAATAATACTATTTTGCAGATTGTGCCACAAATTATTGCATATTCAGCAACCTCTACATTCCATCACAAGCATCCATATAAAAACAATCACAATGTACATGGGAAATCATGATCGATATAATGCATGCAGTCGCATGCAGCACCATTTGCAAAACAGTAATGCCTTCTACTTGTTTTGGCTCGAGATAGGTATGCCCGGTAAGATTGGCAGATTGCTTACCGGAGAATTACTTCAGCATGACTCATTGATGATGTGAGACATCCAAAAGCATATACTTTTTGATGAAAAATTTGGAAAAGAAAAGATAATGAAGGTGAACGAATTACCTGAAATTACCTCATTGAAATCCTTAGCACCAAGCCAGGAGAAGCTCAGAGATCGCTGTGCCCGATCTCCCCTTTCAGAATATTCTCCTAAAAAATTGACAGGTAAATGAAAAAACATTCCGGCTACACTCCACTTTTATCGACCTTTCTCCACGCTCATCGACGAGGAGGTAAATCTATCCAACGATACATCCGGTTTCGCCTCCATCGAGTCCTAAGAGGTAAAAGTCAGACATTAAATAATAAATTAAAAATTAAATTAATTGATCGATTTAATTCATTTGATTAAGAGAGGGTGCGTGGAACTCGCTGCGTCGTTCCAGAAGACCCGATCATGCGCTGGAGTTGCGATCGGACGGTGGAGACCGAGCTCCAGTGGGCAGACGGCGGGCATCGACGAGACGCCTTGCGTCAATGAAGTCGGACCACGTTCTCCTCCTCCGAGAAGCTCACCATGGTGATCCGGGCGCGGAGAGTCGCGGCGATGGCGGTCGGGAAGCACCGCCCGGCGAGGGCGTTGGCGCGGCGGCGACGTGGAGGGAAGCGAGGGAGACGGGCGGAAGGGGCAAGAGACAGAGCTGGAAGTTGGGATGCCGGGATTTGGTACAGCGGACGGTCGGCCAAGGACCTATCGGAGGTAGGGGTGGCGATGGGTCGAGCCATTCAAAAACCATACCCGCCGTAAGGAAATCTGCGTATCCGTACCCGTCCCGGATCAGACCAGGTCAGGTAAAATAAAAAACTTAGGTAAGTCGGATCGGATCGAGTTGAATATATCTCCAAAATCTAAAAAAATAAATAAAAAAAATAGGTTAGAAAAAATCTTATCTTTTGTTTAATTTTTTCTTAGTTTTTTTTTTAATTTTATTTTGCTTTTTGCCTATAAAAATCTTAATCGGACGGGAGGGCCCAATAAGAAACTTAGACGGTGGCTAAGACTTCAAGAGAGCAATGAAGAAAAAAGCCTAAAGGGAAGAGGGAGAGTGGTGAAGAGAGACTAAGAAAAAAAGGAGTGATGAAGAGAGAAGCTTAGACGAATGCTAAGGTTGTCTTGGACTTTAATATAAAGATTAATTGAGTTAAGTTTCGAACGAAGCATAGTATTATTCATACCCAACTCAAACCTATTTCGGATTTTTTTTCTATAACCCATATCCGTCCTGTATTTTAATGGATTAAGTAAAACCTACCCATTCCGGTCAGATGGGATTGAGTACCAGCAAGTCATTCAAGCTGGAGATTCCAAGGGAAAGAAAAAAAAAAGAAAGAAAGGGGGGGGGGGGGCGTTGTTGGGGGTGCGGAAGATTTTTTTTTTTTTCAATTTTTTTTGTAATATATGTTCCAAAATTATAATACAAGAAAAGTAAAGCGATACATGGGAACTAGATTTTTTATGATTGTAAAAGGGAAAAAGAATGCTCCAATCCATTGTTTAAAAGGCTAGGTCTTCTTATATGTTCCCTGCTTTTAGTTCTTATGCTTTTTTTTTTCTTAGTGCTATTGTTCTGGAAATCACAAATTTGACACTAAACTATTATCTTCTTATATGTTTTAATTTAGTTTCCTCTTCTATTTTTCTTGGTGTTTAGGTCTTTATTTTTACTAGTTACTTTATTGGTTGTACCGGGACAAATCTTGTTTGGACAAGAACATGAAGCCCAAGTCAACAAACCTGATCAGACGACTCTATTACGTATCCATCGATCATTCATTAGATTGGATCCTTGACTTGTAGACTTTTAGCTTCCTTGATGCTATCGGGCAACTTGACATGATGGTCGGATGGCCTTGATACATGCCCACCAACTATTCATCAGTTAGGATCTTGATCAAAAGTGGACTTCCTTTTGGCTCCAATGTTATTAAACAAGTCAACATGATCAATGTATAGTCAGTCCCACCATAGCCAATCCATCATCAAAAGAGTTGGTGCCTTTTTTAGTTGACCGAATCTAACTAAGCGCCAACTGCTGAGTACTCTTGTCCAAGCAAGCATCGGCAGTGCTTAATGCTTCCTTATCAATTGATCTTCCGAAAGCTATCAGCATACACTCACCAACCACTCCTCAGATATGATTCTTGGTCAGCTAAATAGTTTCCTATTGGCTCTAATATTCCTGAACATGGCTCGATCACATGCTTGGCACATGGGTGGTCCCATTATCTATCTGACCTCTCACTGGAGAAATTGGCACCTTATCCGACTAACTAGACTAGCTAAGTACCGCCCACCTATGATCTTTGTCTGATCGAGCCTCAACAATGATCAGTCCTTCATCAGTCAGTCCTCGAAAGGCTATCAGTGCATGTTTGACTTTAATCAGGACAACTCGATCAAGCATCTCCTGGCCAACCATTCTTTGATTTTAATAGAAGTGCTTGAATCGACCACTGATCCTCGAGTATAGTGGCAAGCAGGTCCTTAGATAATATTCACACTTAAACTTTTCGAAGTCTAGTACAACCAATACTTACTTCCATGCCCTTAATTATGTGGCCAAAAAATCACATTATATCTCATAATCGCTAATCATCACCATATCTTCGCAATTAAAGAGTGCGTGGCTAGACCCATATTGTGGTCCATATCACCATTAAGAAATATGGCTAAGTCCATATAAAGGACAAGGTTCCAATTAAGAAGAAGTGGATATTCTGTATGAACACGAAGATCCTCTTGCAGCTCGCATGATATGATCTCTAGTTCTATCACTTCTCACCAAATCCGTTGAGATCTTTTTATCCTAAAATTGCTCTTGCCTCTTATTTATAAAAAGGGTTCTCCTGGGAGTCTCAAAGGATGCTAAAAATCTTGTCTCACACTCCTCATACTGTTATTGTGCCTAAAATCTGACTAGAGAGTTGGAGAGCCCTCGCTGGAATGCATTCCGACCAGGACTTTTAGCAAGTCCCACCTTTCGGAGAACCCTTCTCACTACCAACTCCAGTATCTCTAGCACTCAATGGATTTCAACATTAATAAAATAGAAGAAGTACTTGATACAACTTTGAGGAGGGCAAACTAAAGGTAGGCTAATGGAGCCATCCAAAAAGTCTTATCCCATCGTACTAATACCACCACTTCTCGACCAACATATCAAGTTGTCCGATAGCATCTAGGCTAGAAGTCCACCAGTCAAGGGCTCAATCTAATGAATGGTCAGCGGGCACGTAATGGGACCATCTGATCAGGCTTGTTAACTTGGGCTTCATGTCCTTGGTTCAAATAGGATTTTTCCTAACAGGTCGCATCCCTAGATGTCATAGGTTTTGGCACTATATTATTAACTTCAATTATGTTGTTTACTGGGTGCTTTTATATCACAGATTGTTGTATTTCTCTTGTAACGATTTATGTTTGAATTCTATCTTTTATATTGAGGTTTTGAAGTACTAATTGTTTATGTCTGGATTCTAAAGAAATGTTATAAAACTTTATTCATTCTGAATATAAACCAAGTACTTCTCTATTTATCGAAAAAAAATTAACTCTTTAATTATTCTGAAAATAGAATTAAATAAATAAAAGTTATTAGAAGTAAGATGCCTCGATACAACATAGTCTTTCATTTATTTTCTGTTGATGTTGTCTAGAGTTTCAAAAAACTATACTCATGCCCCCGTGAATGCATGCTCTGCATGGCCATTTCGTGAGCCAGGGATGGTAATTTTTACTGATATGGTGGATACCCGACTTGACCCGCCCCTAATGGGACGGGTAAAATCCAACCCGCCGAATTTATAAATAAATATGGGTTATATAAAAAAATCTGACTTGGATTTGGATCGGGTATGGATAGTAGTACACCCCGATCTAAACCCGATTCATTTATATATAAAAAAAGCTATATTTATAAAATATTTAAATAAATTGGATATTGTTGCCCAGTAAGCAACCTAAGAGGGGGGATGAATTGGGTTTCTAAAACTATTTGCAAATATGTGTACCAATTCAATAATCAATTCAAGTGCTAGAGAGATGTAAGTGTTGTGTACCCTTAAAGAGTATGCAGTGAAAATTTAAATGCAATGAAAGTAAGAGCAGGTAAAGAGGAAACAATCAACCACAAACACATGCAAATATAGTGGTTCTGATGGAGACCGAAAGTCTATTTTATTTTATTTTATTTAAGTCCTGTAATAAAGTGAGACAACTGAGTCCAGTTGAGTCTATTTAGTCAGGTCCAGTCAAGTCTAATCGAGTCAATGTAGTTTTCATTTAGGTCATGTACAAGAGAAGAGTTTGCAGCCAGGAGATTCACCAGGCCCTCCCAACCAGAGTTGGCCTTCATGCACCTGGGCCCTTTCATGCCAGTAGGCCCACAAGAGAGAGCTCCAGTCCAAGACAAAGGCCCACTGTTGGCCAGGTCCACTAGGGTTTCTTGGCCCACAAGTCAGGGTTTCTTAGCCCTTAAGTCATGTACCATAGGATGAATCTATAAATACCACCCCTTCCCTCTTGTATGAAGTATCTTTTTCTCATGAATATAAATTAAAAATTATTGTGTTTGAGTTTTTTTCTCTATATTGGAGTGGGTGTGACATCCATGTTCCATGTTCTTGAGTGCAAGCCCTAATCTCCTGGTAACTTCTATGCTCGCCAGCGATTCCCCGCATCCCTATCCTGCATCAACTTGGTATCAGAGCCCAGAGGATTAGGATTTTTCTTCTTTCTTCCTGGCTCCATCTCTTTCCTCTCGCCCAGATCCATCCGTTGCATGATCATCGCTGTTCCACCGCCAAATCAAATCCCCGTTCTCTTCCCTGTCCTTGCACCATCGAACCACCATGACTCCTCCCATGCCCACCAACACCCCTACCGCCACCGGCCAACCCGGCCAATCATCCCCAATGACATCCCCACCGGAAGATTCACCTCCGTCCACCTCCGCTTAGACCGAGCCACCCCCCCTCTCTGCCTTCCGTGAAACCCTAACTCCATAGCCTATGAAGTCTCCACAGTCGTCTGACTCCACCTCCACTCGTGAAGACTGCTCTCCTCCCTTCCACCCGGAGTCATCTCCAGTCGTCGGCTTCCTCCATGAGATCGAGGCCCTTAGCAAGGCCCTCTCCCTCGACCCCAAGAACCCCTGCCGTGCCCTCCCCCCTCCATCACCAGCGACGGCAGCAACGACAACCACCACCCTCGATCTGTCTCTGACAGCAGATCCCACTCCTCCGGCGATTCAAAGGCGAAACCACCGCCGTCGTCTCCGTCGTCGTGCAAGGAGAAGAAGCCGTCGTCATCGTTATCGTTCTGGAGCTGGAAGCCCCTACGGGCGCTCTCCCACATCGACCGTCGCCGCTTCGACTGCCGCTTCTCCCTTACCATCTACTTCATCGAGGGCGTGCCCTCGGTCCTTGCCGACTCCTCCCTCACTGTCTACTGGAAGCACATCACCAACCCAGTCGTCTCCACCATGACCACTGCTGCCCGAGCTGCCATCTCCACCCCAGCACCGCCGCCTGCGAATGCCTGTTGGGCTGCCCTCCGAAGCCTCCCTTGTTTTTCCATTCATTCGTCCAGAGAAGAAAGAAGAAGCCACAGCACGAACATGAATGCAACTCCCAGCCCGTGTTGCCGACTTCAACCTACATGCTCCTCAAAGCTGCACAATTCCTAGAGTAGCATGGATTTCAGCATCGCACAGCTTCCAAAATTGCATGGCTTTTAGAGCAGAGATGGTTAAAAAAAAAAGAAAAAAAGAAAAATGAAGAACCTAGCCTTTTTTTGTGATTGGTTCTGGTTCCATCAAACCCCCGCTCACCCAAACTCAATGGAGTCGAGTTCTTCCCACCATAGGAGAATGATGGGGACCGAAAGTCTATTTTATTTTATTTTATTTGAGTCATGTAATAAAGTGAGACAACTAAGTCCAGTTGAGTCTACTTAGTCAGGTCCAGTCTTTTATCCAGTCAAGTCCAATCGAGTCAATGTAGTTTTCATTCAAGTCATGTACAAGAGGAGAGTTCGTAGCCAGGAGATTACCAGGCCCCCCCAACCAAAGTTGGCTTTCATGCACCTGGGCCCTTTCATGCCACCAGGCCCATAAGAGAGAACTCTAGTCCAAGATAAAGGCCCACTGTTGGCCAGGTCCACCAGGATTTCTTGGCCTACAAGTCAAGGTTTCTTAGCCCTCAAGTCATGTACCATGGGGTGAATCTATAAATACCACCCCTCCCCTCTTGTATGAAGTATCTTTTCTCATGAATACAAATTAAAAATTATTGTGTCTGAGTTTTTTTCTCTAGATTGGAGTGGGTGTGATGCCCATGTTCCCTGTTCTTGGGTGTAAACACTAATCCCCTAGTGACTTCTATGCTCGTTAGTGATCCCCCGCTTCCCGTTCCACATCAAGTTCGATGCTCTCCAAGGCACTTACATCCACTTCCCAAGGTCCACTCGGGAATTCACTATAATCACTCTCGATTATAGCCGATTAGTTTTCAGGGCTCACTAATTAAAACCCTTTTTGGTTTTCACTAGGCTCACCAAAAGAAACCTCTTGATTTTCAAAGGCTAACCAAAAACCTCCTTTGTTTTCAACTAGGCTAACCAAAAATCTTCTTGATTTTGTTCTTAGGCTCACCAAAAATCTTGTTACAACAAAATAAGATAGAAAGTAAAGAATACAATCAAGCTTTCCAATAAATAAGCTGTTATATCTTTGAAGCTCGTTGAAGATGCTTGTCTTCAATTCGATGAAGCCTCAATCAATGCTCAAAAGTGGTTGGACTTAAATGCTCTTGATTGCTTTGAATGCTTGGAGGCTTCTTTTTGCTTGGAAATAGTTGCTCTCAATGAATATTTGAGTGAATGCACTTGTTTTTCTTTCTCTTTCTCTTCCTCTATTCATCCTCTCTTGTTCCACTTGAATTTAATTCACTTAAATACCATCCCAAGGCTTAAATGATAGTTTGTGACCGTTAGAGAGGTGGAACTAGCCATTAGGGATAAAAAGAACGAGTTTTGCGTTTGAAAAAACTAGTTGTTAATGTTTCCAAAACTCCAAGTGTCAACACTTTAGGCTGTGAGTCGATACTTAGGGTCGACACTTAGTTTCCATAAGTCGATACCTAGCTCAAAATTTTATTTTGAAGCTCTTTGAAAATCTCAAGTGAGTCGATACTTTATCTGGTGAGTCGACACTTGAGTTGCATGAGTCGACACCCAAGGCAAGTCTTGAAATTCAACATGTTCTGTAAAAAATATGTCTCAGATTTTGAGTCGATCATTGAGTCGACATTTGAGTAGCATGAGTCGACACTTCAAGCGTGCCATTTAAAACTTCTTTCCGTGTATTAGCTTGAGTCGACACTTGCATTGTTATGAGTCGACACTTGCACTGTGAGTTGATACTTGCTGAAACTTTTCAAAATTCGACTGAAACTATGCTGAATCTTCTTTAAGCTTGACTCTTAAGTCCTTTCAAGCTATTCTTAAATACTTAAGTCCATCAAACTTCAATATTTCATCTAAAGATAGGGCTTCTTCAATCATTTGACAAGCAATTTAATTCAGCCAACTTGATGAGTACCTTTTTCTAACAAAAACATACTTTAAAGAACTATTAGTACTCAAATATCCTTAAGTATTTTGTTAATCATCAAAATCAATAATGAAGTCAACAGATATAGGGCAGATATACCCGACTCAACCCAACCCATTTAGGCTTTAAGTAAATTAGGTTTTATGAGACCGGGTATACCCAACCCGATCCGATCCAAACATGATTTTTTTGTACCCGACTCGATCCGATTCGAGACGGGTATGGGGCGGGTATGGAGTGGAGAATTTTTTAACGGGGCAAGTATGAGTTTTGGGTGACTCAACCCAAACTCGACCCGTTGCCATCCCTACCACGAGCACTTCATGCACAGACGCCGGTTGGCCAAGTTAATATTTTATTATTTTTTAATATCTTTTGAACATTTTGAATGTTCCTTGAATGGTTCTTTGGAAATAATTTGGGATTTTTAAAAAGTTTTTGAGTCTATAAATAGGCTTCCATCCCTAATCAACCAAGCTATCCAAAAAAAATTTTCCTCTCTCTCTAAAAAATCTCTCAAAACACTCTCTCTCACTCTCTCATTTTTTAATATATTATTTTTTTCATTTGATCATTTGGGCTAAGGACGAGTTTGATTGGTGTTCGATCAAGATCATGCCATTGACAAGCATTAAAGTACTTAGCTTCCGAATTATACCTTGAAAGAGGGTATACAGTCCAGATCTTCATATGAGAAGGGACCTAAGTCTCCCTTAAGATAGTGGTTTTACCATCTCCCAAGCCAGGTTCCATTTTAATTGTTTAATTTATTTATTACATCAAAATATTCTATTTCATATACATTATGGAAAATATTTTCATTTTTTTAATAAATATATATATTATTTCATGCAAATTTTAATAATAGTCTAACATAGACTTCATAGATATTTTTGTAGTGCATGTATATAAATTTATATTAAATATAATTATTTTTATATATTAATAGTTTATGTACTTTGTATATTATATATAAATTATGTTTTTAATTGATTAACCGTAGCATCATATCTATAATTTTATGTTATGCAAAATTAATCAAAGATCTCCACAAAACTTATATTGCATCATGCTAAATTAATTTTAAAAGACTGAAAAATAAAATAAATAAAATAAATTTATATGATCCTTTTAAAGATAATAAATTAAATAAAATTCTTAACAAATTCTAGGTATTTTAGTAAATAATTAAATTTAAAGTAAATCTTAATAAATTTTATTAGGTGACACTAGTATTATCATTTTAAAAAAACTTTAAATTATTAAACAAATAACTAATAAACTTTTCTTCAAATTCTAGTTTTTTTTCTCTGAACTATACTTGAACTAAATGGCTATCCTTGGAGATAAAACTATTAGTCTTAAATCTGATACATTTGATGAACCAACTTTAGGAGATGGCAAAGCAAAATAAAATTTTGTCTAACCATCTTAGGACTTTGGTCGATTATTGATCAATTCTCTACCTCCTCTAGTTCAATCACTATTGTCACCTCTGAAGAAGAATATGTATGCAAGAGTAGAATCCTAAGTGCCATTTCTGATTCACTCTATGATATTTATCTATCTGCAAAGAGTACGAAAGAATTATGAAAAAATCTATAATCTAAATATAGCCTTGATGATACTGGAGTTGAACAATTCAACATCGCATCATTTCTTAGATATGTCATGGTAGACGATAAACCTATAAATAATAAAATCTACCAATTTCAAGAATACTTTAGGAAGCTTCAAACCAAGAACCGTTCTCGTTGAACAATTTAAGGTCTTGAGCCTTCTTGATAAGATACCTCCTTCTTGGTACAACTTTGTTAAATGTCAACTCTATAAGTAAGGAGAGCTAACCTTAACTGAACTTCTGAATTTAATCTGGATAGAAGATCAATATAGGTTCAAAATCTAACAAACCAAAATTTTGGATGTCCAAGCTAACTTGACCCTTTCCAAATCTAAATATAAACTTAGATTTCAACCAAACCAATAATATCAGTTAAACCAATATAACTACCCTAACCTAAATAAATTCAAGCCTATGGCCGTGTTTGGTAGTTGGCAATCTATCTAGATTGCCAGCAATTTAAAAGGGTCCATAGATTGCCAGCGATTTAAAAGGGGCCACCATATTATTACATTTGGTATGACTTTTTTTATACTTCTATGGGACAATCTGTATTATCTTAGAAAGGATGACAATTTATATAACCATCTCCCAGATAATCTTTTGGACAATATTATTCTTCTCACCTCTTCTTCCCTTTCGTGCCCCTTGGTGATCCTCCATTACCCGTCAACAACACCCCCTTACCATCGGTTGACCAGCAAAAAGGGGGCATCATCTTCATATAATATAATATAATATAATTAATATCTTAAAGTATAATATTATCAAATATAATTTTATATAATTTTATTATATTATATAATTTTATTTTATTTTTATATTTTATATTAATAATATAAATATATTATATTATATATTAAATATATTATCTATTTAATATTAATTTATTATATAAAAATATAATATTTAAAATGTTTTTAATATAAAATATAAAAATATATTTTTATAAATTTATAAAATATATAAAAACTATATTTTTATAAATAAAATATAGATTTGATTTAGAGGTATTTTAAAAAGTTGATTTTATATTATGCAACATTACGTTCATATTTCAAGCACAATAACCATATTACCTGTAATCTATATTGCTGGCAATCAATATTACTAGGGCTAGAAGTGAGCTGAGCCATATCGATCCACACCCCTACTTGAGCTTGGCTCGAAAAAAAATTTTGGACTTCGGATCGGATTTAGACTTGAAAAATTTTAAAAATATCAGGCCCGAGCCTACCGAAGCCCGCCCCTTAGATCGTTGGAACCCAAAAAAAATCTTGGCCTCTAGGCCCAATGGTGATTAGCTTGCAGCTCGCCTGATCGGAATGCAGGGAGGGGACCAATGGACGGGAACAGCAAAACCCTAGTGATGACGACTCGAAGGGAAGGAGAAGTGGAGAACTGAAACAGAGGTCCAGAGAGGAGGAAACGATTTATCATGCTAAAATGGGTTTTAAGTTTTATAAAATCTATCGAGCTGTCACTGATGATTTGGGTCTATTGGTACATTTATTGGGCTTGGTCCCTTCGGGCCATTTTCAGGTCGGGTTTAGGCCAGACCGGGCCGGGCCAAAGAGAAGCCCGAGCACAGCCCAAAAATGTAATTGACTTTAAAATGAAGCCCAAGCCCAACCTGATTTTCTTCAGGCCTAGCCCGGCCCGACCTGAGCCCACTTCCAGCCTTACATATTACCAGCAATCTACATTACCTTTCAAGATTACCTAGCAATGTACCAAATACAATATAAGGATAAAAACTTTAAAGTCAATAATATTAGATCCAACAAGCCTATCCAAGATTCAAATAAAGGGTTCTACTTTATGTGTAAAAGGAAAAATATACCATCTTATAAGAGACTATTTTTACTAGAAGAAAAAGTCCTTTTGCCAAACTCTGATTCCTTTAAATCCTAAGTTCATGTAGTTAAAGGTCCAAAAGATACCACCTTTAGGTCAGTAAACTTTAACCCTAAAGTTAATGTTACTTCCATTAACCTTAATCAGTGGTTGGATTCAGGAGCTAATGTTTATATTTGTTTTGATCGTCCATAGTTTACTATTTTTTAGGACTTGGATGGAGAAGGTGTGATCCTTGGAAACAATACAACCGCCAAGATCATGAAACAATGATGAATTAATTTGAAGATAACTTCTAAAAAAGTTCTTACCCTGATAGATATATTGTATGTTCCAGATCTTAGGAAGAATTTTGTTAGTGGATCTCAGCTGGTTCAAAGGGAATATAATTGTCATTGATTATAATAAAATTATGATAAATAAGAATAATACTTTCACAGAAAGATGATATATAAGTGAAAGCTTATTCAAAGTGAACATAATAAATTATTATATTAATAAAGCTGAGAATCAAGTTTATTTTATAAATAAATCTAATCAAAATTTATGGCATCATAGACTGACTAGTCATGTACACTTAGAAAAAGTCAAATATATGATGGATTTAAAGCTAATTTTCAAATCAAACTTAGGTATATCTAAGTATAAAATATATGCTGAATCTAAATAACCAAGAAAACCATTCAAATCAGTTGAAAGAAATACTTCGATCTTGGAGTTAATACATAGTGATATATGTGATTCTACCAAAACTGTAATTTTATTGTGACAATAGATACATAATAACCTTTATAAATGATTTTTTCAGATACTATTATTATTATTTAATTAAATCTAAGGATGAAACTTTCAATAAGTTCAAAATTTATAAGAGTAAAGTATAAAATTAATAAAAAAAAATTAAAATTCTTAGATCTGATAAAAAATGAAAGTATATCTCAAATGATTTTTTCCTGTTATGTCATCTATCAAAAACATAGAATAATTCGTGAAGCAATTACTCCTTACTCTCTACAGTCCAATGGTGTGGCTAAGTATAAAAATCGTACCCTCTTGAATATGATGAATGCAATGTTGATTAGCTTTGACCTACCTAAGAACTTGTGGGGAAAGCTCTTCTATCTTCTTGCTTCATCCTAAATACAATTCCTGTTAAGGATAGTGGTAAGATCCCTTATGAATTTTGGAAAGGTATGGCTCCTAACTTGAATTTTCTCAAAGTGTTGGGGTGTCTAGCTAAGGTAAATATTCCTGAACCCAAAAGAAAAAGTTAGGATCTAAAACTATAGATGTTATCTTTATAGGCTTTGTCCAAAACAGTAATGCCTATAAATTCGTAGTGATTAAATAAGATATCAGTGATATAAGTAATAATTCAATCCTTGAAGCTAGAGATGCTTCTTTCTTTGAAGATATATTTTCTTTTAAGACTAGAATTTCCATATTCCTAGAATGCAAACCAACTTCTTTTAGATCTATAGAACCATGACTTGAAACCGAACCTGAATTAAGAAGAAGTAAAAGGAATAGAATTTAAAAAAAAAAATAGAGAATATTTCTTTGCATACCTTGTAGAAGGTGATCCTTTCATATATGATGAAGCTATGTCATCATCAGATTTATCATATTTGAAGGAAACTATAAATAGTGAAATTCAACCAATCCTAAATAATAAAATTTGAATTTTATTAGATTTACCTCTAGGAAATAAAGTAATAGAAACTAAAAAGATTTTTAAAAAAAGTTAAGACCAGATAGAACAATAAAAAGATATAAAGCCGGTTAGTAGCTAAAAGATATAGCCAAAAATATATATAGATTATTTTGACACCTTTACTCCTATAGCTAGGATAACCACCTTAAGAACCTTGGTAGCATTAGCATCAATTCATAAATTAATGGTTCATCAAATAGATGTACAAGCTGCAATCTTAAATGAAGAATTAGAAGAAAAAATCTATGTAAACTAACATCAAAGTTTTATAGTCGAAGACAAGAATATAAGATATATAAACTAATTAAATCACTTTTTGGATTGAAAAAGCTCTTAAATAATGGTATATTAAATTTGATGAAATTATCCTAGATGATAACTTTAAGATTAATAAACATGATAAATGTATATATTATAAAAAATAATGCAAATTTTATCATCTTATGCCTGTATGTAGATGCTATTCTATTATTTGAAACATCACTAAAAATAGTATAAGAAACTAAAAATCATTTGTCAAATAATTTTGATATGAAAGACTTAGAAGAAGTAAATATAATCTTAGAAATAAAATTTAAAAGAATAGATAATGAAATAGCAATAAACTTAACAAATTCAATAAAAAAAATATTTAAAAATTTTGAATATTTTGATCTAAATCCTATCTCTACCCCATATGATCATAGTTTTCACTTAATTAAGAATCTAGGAGAACCTGTAAGATAATTAGAGTATTTCCAAATAATAGGAGCTTTGTTATATGTTGCAAATAGAACTTGTCCTGATATAGCTTATGTAGTAGGCAAACTAAGTCTCTATTTGGCTAAGATTTTTGCAGTAGAGCTTTCGAAACTTTTGGAAATAGAGCTTTTGAAAAATAGAACTATTGGAAAGTAGAGCTTTTATAAAAAGTTGTTTGTTATTTAGTAATTGCATTTTTAAAGTGAATTTAATAAAGTCAAAATAGCTTCCCGATATAATCTTGAAAGTTTTTTTTGGTGAAAAGCACCAAAATAGAACTTTTTTAAATAGGTAATTTCAGCTTTTTGGTAAAGTCAAAATAACTTTTATACTTTTTAATCAAATACTATTGTAACCATCTAAAGTACTTTTGGAGGGCCAGAAAGTGATTTCTAGCCCTCCAAAAGCTTAGCCAAATGGGGCCTAAGTCAATATACTAGCAATCTTAGTCAAGAATATTGGAAAGCTCTTGAAATAGTCTTTAGATATCTAAATGAAACTCTAGATTACTCTTTTTTATATTTTGGTTATCCAGAAGTACTAGAAGGATATAGTAATGCTAACCGGATAACATATAATTTAGATGTTAAGTCCATCACAAGATATCTCTTCATGCTTGGAGAAGATGCAATATCTTGGGAATCATGTAAATAAACAATATAACAAGAAGCAAATTAAAATTTAAATTAATTGCTCTTGACATAGCTTGCACTGAAACACGGTGGCTAAAAGACTTAATTAATAATATTGAAATTCTTCCATCTAAAATATATATAGTGCCAACAAATTATGACTAGAGAGCTTTAATAGATCTATTAAATCAACAAATATCAAATAAAAAGATGAACAATCATATTCTGATTAAATACAAAACTGTAAGAACTAAAATGAAAGATGTGATATCACTTCAATTTATAAGATCAAAAAATAATCTATCTAATCTTTTGGCCAAAGGTCTTTCTAAAGCTTTGGTACTTAAGATATCGAGGGAGATAGGACTTAAGCTTGTATATTAGTCACAGAGCGGATCCCTATCTTTGTGATTGGAGATCTCATGGTCAAGATTCAAAAAAAAAAAAAAGATCTTTGAGATGACATCTAGGGGCACCATTTCTTGGAGTTTGTCACGAACACATTCTTATGGTGTAGTGCTCTATGTATAACGGTTAGATTGAGTATAACTTTTAATAGATCAAAGATTGAAAATTCAGCGATGTAGGATTCTATTACATGTATTCTTAGAGGATCTACCTTAGTGAGAGTAATTGTTAGACCGCAACTATGAAATTAGGCTAAATCCCTAGTAACTCATGAAAATCAAGGCAAGCACGTGAATTAGATAGTGCTACCCCATATTATGATCGGTTCATCTTCACATAGTGTATATTTTTATACTAAATAGAAGTTCAAACCTAGAAGGTATTTGCACTAAGTATGGTAAAATCCAAAAATTTTATTGTTTAAATTATTTACTCAATTTAAATATTTTATTATGAGTTTTTTGAAACTTGCGGGGATTGTTGATGTTGTCGGGAGTTTTGAAAAACCATAGGACTTACCCATTTTTTCGAAAAAAACAAGAAATAATTCTTTATTAATTTACAAATACACTTGTTAACATAAAATAATGTTTTAATATCAAAATAGCATTGTTATCTCCCATCTCTTTTATATAATGACTATAATTACATAGTTTTTCATACGATGCCATCTATATCTTAATTTTTTTGTGAAAACTCTTTATTAAATAAATTTAGAGAGACATCAACACATGAGGTTCATGATCTATTAGAAGTATTTTTATCAAGTATAGATTACCACCACTTTAGAATTTATCAAATATCAATTTTTTCATGATATTTATTTTATTTTTTCTTTTCAAAAAATAAATATGAGTTCTATCAATTTTTTTTATCATTTGTTTTCTTTCCATTTTCATTTCAAATATAATAATCTTGATTTATTTTTCTATGCTCGATTAACCCCAGCCAATGGACCGAGTAATTAATGAATTTGTGCCGTAAACTGCCACCAAATTGGGAGCTAATCAAGGACTTGGTGAAGCACGGCTTTGTGAAAAATCGACCTAGTAACGTTGACTCGGTTGACTTTCGTGACTCAATTCTGTTTTTGGATCTTTGGTGAACGTGACTCCATCCCATCCGTTACCGAAGGGAAGCATGGAAGAGACCAAAGTGATCGATTTGGAGGTGCAACGTGAGAGAAGGGCAAAAAAAAAAAATTGATAACAATGAGCAGAAATGTGATCGATGGTGGTGAATAGATCTACCGAGGGTCCGAGTGACTAATGTCTAATTTTTACTTGATCCGGGTCCACCAAATCCCACCGTGGATAACACGCCACGTTAACCCTTGTATTTCACCTATTCCCGGAGATTTGCCCTGGTCCCGGTCCATACAATAATTTCTCATAACTGATAGCTTAGCTTTAAGACTAATCCAAGTCCTTTATGGAACCTGCGATCCAACTAGCCTCGCAACCACTTAAAGGTAATGAAGCAAATAAATATAGAGATCCACTTTCAATAGGTGGTGCATCTATGTCTTGGCTAATGTTCATATTTGATGATACTCATGCATTGCATGTAAGAGAAAGCAAGCAAATTTTACGCTTCCTTATTTAATCATTCTATTATTCATACAATTATATGGATATATTTAAATTTTAAAGATGAGCCGTGGCATGATACTAAGATCGAGCCATTCTTTTTTTTTTTTTTCAAGACTCTACAATAACAGAAGTCTTTTGCATCGAACCACCCTTTTTTTCTATAAGTATATTTGAATTTTTGTTCAAACAATAACTAAATAATTTACAGTTATACAAAAAGACTGAACTGATAAACTTTGGCTTGCAAGTTTTCTGTGCTTTTGTCCTTATCACTCACCTTTTAGCTCCTAATTCGTCAGTATTCTGTCAGCCCATTTCTTCTTCTCATCTAAGCCAGCAAGGTGCACCATGAAGTCCCCATCAGAGTATGCTCCTAAAACCAAAACAATCACAAAACTCAAAATCGGATCATACAACTCCCAATATTTAATCACTTGCAATCTAAGGTTTTTTTTAAAAAAATAAATTTTGGGAAATTAATTACATCTTCACCGAAAAATGAATATGATGATAGGTGATTAGTTATATTTGTTTCTGAAGAAGAAATATCAAACTCTATTCTAAATAGATGAACCTAATTAGCAAATGAAATAAGTAAAAATCTTGTATTATAAGCTGCGAGGAGTTTAACCGCGAGAAACCTTTCCATGTCTTCAGAGGCGAGGACATCAGACGGTAAGCATTCTTCCACGTGGGCAACCAAGGATAGGAGTTGAAGAGGCACTGCATCGGTGACGTACGGACATGATCTTGTAGCTCTTTGGGAGGAAGGCTGCTTATGAGGTGCTTCAACGCAGTGTTGTCACCGCTTATCGTGGACCCGAAACGAACGAACGACGTCTGATTCCACCACGTGTCTAGAAACTCCTCGCTCCACTTTGATCTCCGGAAAAAGAAGACTCCTGGAAAATAAATAAAGCGATTGGATTTTTTTTTTTTTTTTTAAGCAAATCTTGGCCTTTTTTTTTTTTCCCCTCAAATTCTTGGTTGATAAAATTTTTTTATGTGAACTTAACGATAAATAATAAGTTACCATGCTAGCAATAGTGATCCAATCATATCATTATTAAGCATTTGTCTTCTAAATGTAACAAAAACCTGGATGGATGTGATTACTTGAGAGAAAGCATAGATAACGGTGATTGCAAAAGGATAGAGTTTTTTTTATAAAAAAAAAAAATAAAACTTAAAAAAAAAAAATTCCCCATGAACTATACCATGTTTTTGAATCCCAGGCCTTCCATAGGGCGAGTCTCAAGAACGTACGAGGTGCCACTATTTGTGCTAGTAACGAGTGTAACTTCTAATTCACTCCTATTATTCGTCTCCTAAGTAACATCTAACTAGTTATTCTCTATCTAAATTAGAGAAAAATTATATATAATTTATGGGTAAGTGGCTGCATGGAATCATTTATAGATGACAACAAAGACCCGATGATAATGACTTATAATAGTTGGCACTATAATAATAAGATTATTAATGTTTCCTCTCTTAATCAAAACATGGATGAATATATACAGGAATTGCAATATCAGTTATCAGAGTCTTAAGATTTGTAATGATTGCTACTATTTTCTCGAAGGTCGCAAACCCAAGTTTTGGAGCAATAAATAGGACATGTTGGGGTCATAAATTGGAGCCAAAATTCAACCTTGACCTTCATGATCTAAAAGGTTTAGGTTTATAACCTTTTTGCCTACAGGCTTTTCATGGATGTCTTGCATTTTTTTTAACACCTTATAGCTTCATGATATATTTCAATCTTTCCTTCTAATAATATTTAATCAATCAGAAACTAAACGTATGTCATTGTCATTGTAGCCTCCCAAGATGTCTCGACTTTACTCATCGAGACAAAATAGCACAGCAGGTGAATTACCTGGGCCAAAAGAAAGACTCGGATGTCTCCAAAGCACAGCAGGTGGATATATTGATTTCCACGTAGCTAAGGATTTATTTCCATGCATGCAATCCCTCTCTTTCTCTCTTTCTCTCTTTCTCTCTCAATATAGAGGAATGCAGCTTGATACATAATGAGGTCAGTTACTGCAAGCGAATCAGTTATATAATCTATTTTCACATAGTTTGATAGTTATATTGAATTTAACAAAACCCTTCTAGTTATAGTGATTTGTGGTCAAATTGGCCTGCGGCTAAAGGTTTTGAGTTGTATCGTGTAGGTGTTTTACCAAGCTAGTTACAACCAATTAAACTCGGCAATCCGGGATAAAGTTCTCCCCATCCTCAAAATATGGGAAAGGGTCATAAGATTGCCTACACAAGTATGAACACCTACACCGAGATCTACATATATAGTATAGGAATCAATTACATGTACAACCAAATAATTATGCATAATTGCAGCCAGTGTAATTAATGCTACATCGTAATTCTAGGATCTTAAATATTTAAAACAATCAGTAGTTTGACAGTTAATGAACAAAGCTAGCAGTTTCTCGTATCAAACTATACCAATAGAGACATCTACAATTCTACATATTTCGCATTTGTTAAAATAATTAAAGAATTTTGAAATCTTCAATGTTAGCTCATATATTGTTTCATCTTGCTACAATCTCCAACAATTTCAGAGGTCAAATTATTAAAACCCTGGTTTTATTTATTTATTTTTTTTTCCACAAAAAATTTAAAACCTTGGCCCTAGATTAACTAGCCTGACCCGATTTTTCATTAGTCCATTACATATATATATATGGCTTCAGAAGAACGTGATTTCAACGTGATGTTACTCCGAATCTCACCCACTCTGCAAGTTGCTAGTATTCGGGAGTTTTAAATCAAACCCAAGTATAAGAAATAGGAGCGTCGGTGCATTCTCGAAGTTACTCATAATTAATTTATACAGGTTACGTGTAACTCGCACGTTGCTCCTCCTACGGTTGACATGGAAAATAAAAGTTGGAAATTGGTTTCATCATACTTTTTCCCTTTCCGGACGTCATCGTTTGCTAAAGCATTTCATCAAGGTTGCATTTGGATTATTATCGAATAGTTTTGAAAGATAATATAGATCAGTAATAACATGGATTACCGGCAATATTAATTACAACGGGTAATATGGATTACTGTATTTGGTACATGCAGATAATATTGCATGATATAAAATCAAATTTTCAAAATATTCTTAAATCAAATCTATATTTTATTTATAAAATATATTTTTATATTTTATCTATTTATTATAAATATATATTTTATATTAAAAATATAAAAAATATTTTATATTTTTAATATAACAAATAAAATCATTTTTATATTAAATAAAACTAATATAAAACTTATATTAAATAGATGATATATTTAATATATTACTTAAATATATTAAATAATATATCAAATTTACATATAATATGATATAATATAATATATTTTATATTATAAATATAAAATATAAAATAAATATATTACACTAATACAATATAATATAATAATATATTACATTATATTAATATAATATAATAATATTATATAATAATATATTTATCATATTATATTATAAAATATATTATATTGTATTATAAAATATTATATATTATATTATATTATATGGAAGGGAAGAGGAAGGGAGAATGGAAGAGTAAATTGGAAATCTAGATTACCTAGAAGGTGATAATCTGGATTACTATTCCTTCCAAAGATAATCTAAATTACCTATTGGAAGGTATTCTGGTTATCACTGATGGGAACATCATTCAATATGATTTTTGATGCATGACCAGTACTATTCTTGATGTCGATGGATAAAATTTTTGGATATATTTATGGATGTATAGGGTATAAGATATCTTATTAATCTTTATCTCCAACTCATGTACGAATCTTAGGAAATGAACTGAATTGGGTCAAAGTTTTTTTTAGGATTAATTTGTTTCGAAGATTAGTTTGTTTTAGAATTCATTTTTATTTTTTGAATTTGTCAGGATCGGAGTCTCTCAGTTTATTGAGATTAGTTCCAGTTGTTTGGAATCTAAGTTTATTTAAAAGGGTTGTAAGTCTCGTAAAGAGGATATCGACATTTGGAATAAAATTTTAAAATATTTCCTTTTATCCCCTAAGTTCTTCGTCTCTCCCCTCTTTTTTTTTTCTGCTTCTCCCCCTTCCCTCTGCTCTTCTTTCCTCTCCTCTGTTTCTTTAAAATCCCAAAGCCATCCTCTATTTCTTTAACAAGCCTGAGACCACCCTCTCACCACCATCAAGCCCCCTTTCGTCAAGCCCCAAGTGCCATTAACCTCCTTCACACCCTCTTCCGTCAAGCCCCAAGCACCATCAACCTCCTTCACGCCCTCTTCTATTAAGCTCTAAGCACCATTAGCCTCCTTCACGATCGATTGCCGCTCCTCAGGCGCCCCGCCATCACCGACGCCCCGCCATCGCCGTCGACCATCTCACCTTTGCCCTCGCCTTCCATCGAGAACCCACATCCAACTCCCACCACCATTCGGCCGCGTCTCATCCTCCACTTTCCGCCACCTACATGCATCTCCACTATCCTCCAGCGCTACCATCTCTCTGACATAGTTGGTGTTGTCCATCTCCATCACTCACACCTTTCCCATCTTCAACGATCCTGGCGATCCTCCATGCCCGTTTCATCGTCGACGACATCGCCGAACCCTCTCTGTTCACCCCTGTTGCAGTCGAGTCGCCTCATCATCTCCTTCGTCTCTGGTGAGTTCTCCTCCATCCACGGCGTCCGTCACCAAGCATCGAGAGACCCTGTTTAGCCTTCGTTTAGATCGGCACCTGCAATCATGAGATGCCCTTATTGCACGTACATGAAAGCAAGAAAGGAAGTCCTGCACGAATCTCAAAGCTACCTCCAAAAATCATTGCATAGATATCTATACACGAACTTTAGAGCAGATCAACTTTATACACATATCTCAAAGTGAATTCCAATATTGATTGTCGGTTTCTTGCATTGGAATTATCAGGCTGAATTGGCTCCCTTCACTGCTTGATTATTTTACTTTGATTTGCTTTATAATTGTGATTGATTGACTCTCTTGTATTTGATGATCCAGATCCGACGGCTTCTAACCCACTTCACTTGTGAACCACTAGCCTGATATTTTGACCGCCTCCAGGATGATCTTCCTTTTCCAAGAATCGTAATGTTCCATGTTTCGGATGAGAACTCATCAATAATTAGCATAGGTATTGATCAAATGCTGGAATTATATTAATTTTCTATATATAATTTAGTTAGATCTAACTTAATTGGAATTGACTAGTTCTAACCTAGTGGTCGTTCCTTAACGAATAACAGTCCAACCTCTTAAAATATTGATTGTGCATGTCAATCGATTCACTTCCTAGATCGAATCTTAATTTTGACTGAATCGATTTTACTTTAATTCTTACTCACTTTGGTTGTCTGTTAATATTATCTTTAATTACTTAATTAATTTATTCGCTGATCTCGTTAGAAGATCCTTAGTTCTAGAAATTATTGGTCCGTCCTGCATCAACCATACATGATATATTGTCATCCAGAAAAATGTACTAAATACAGTAATGTGATCGGATCGTATTAAATTATCGGTAATATAAATAGATTGCCTGCTACCATTGTAACCTAAAAATATTTGTATAGATATCGTAGGATTTAGGGTTGCTTAGTTATAGGAATTTACATTGAAAAAATAATTTTTGATTTGAGTGCATTTAATGAGCAATTTTGTCTTGTTTTTAACACTTTTGTGTTTGATTTGTACATGCTTATATTATGCATACTTATGCAATAATATATATATACACAGAGAGAGAAGAGAATAAAAAACAAATGATCATCGGCACATAACCCAATTTACACTAGAAGCAAGACTTTCTTTAATTATTTAATTAATTAAGCCAGAGATAAATAAATTTTAAGTGAAGAAATTGGTTACCTGCATTCACTCCATTGAAATCCTCGGTCACTACCAAATCAGGGGAGGCTCCAAAATCACCGTGCCCAATTGCTGCATTCAGAATATTCTCCTAAAAAAAATAGAAGGAAAAGGGATTTTAATCCATGCTAATCATGTATCTTTCTTCAAACATGATAGGAATGCGAATCAATATAATTACAATGCTATAAAACATCCGTGCAGTCTTCCTTCCTTTCATGTGGCATGAAGGAAATGTCATGACTCATGAAATTAGTGTGTAATATAGCATATTTTAGAATGAATGTTACATAGTCAATATCTAATATCATGCAAGTCCGAAGAATTTTCCATGTACACAAATAGACCCCTCTTTTTCTTTGAAGGTTATAACCTACAAGAATAGACCATCATTATATTACAATCCTACGGTTACTCGACGAAGGTATTATAACAATATTCTTTTTAAAAAAATGCTGTTCTTACCAACGATATATCCGGATTTGTTATGATCGTGTCCTGGCTAGCAGAAGGATTAAAAAGATTAGTTGGTGATTCATAATTAATCAAATAACGGACGTTACCAGCGCTCGGGCAATGAACTCACGGCGTCATTCCAGAAGACCCAGTCATAGTAGGGGAGCTGCGATCGGACGGCCAGGATCTTGCTCCAGCTCGGCGGACGGCTGGGATCGACCAGGTTCCTTGCGTCGAAGAAGTCGTACCCCATCCTCTCTGCGTACGCCCGCTTATTTCCCCGCACCGCCTCCATCACACCCCGGAATGACCGCCGCTCGCCGCCGGTCGCCCCCCTCTCCTCATCCGAGAAGCTCACAATCGCTATCCTCGGCCGAAACCCCGCCATCGCCTCGCCGGGATATTCCTCGGCCTCCATCGCGCACCTCCTCCCGAGGGCGTTGGCCCGGCGGAGGGCGGTGGCGGCGGCGTGAAGCCCGGCGAGCGCCAGCAGCGGCGAGGCTATACAGAGGAGAAGCCAGAGGCGGCGGTTCGATTGCCGGGTCTTCGCCCACCGGACGTGCGGCCGCGGGGCCATCGTGGATCTCACCCGAGTGAATTCTAGCTGGAGAAAGCTCAGGGTTTGAGGCTTCGAAGCTTTTTGGAAAATTATATACATTGCATATAACTGCACGTCACCTGGTTTATTCAATTCTGACGTAAGAGATGGCGTTGGCGAGAGCTAGTAGTCTGAGATGGCAACAGGCTACCTGTTTCTCGTATCCTCTAGACCACGGACGAAGCTGACCAAATCAAACATAAAAAGGAATATCGTTATCAAATTTAATATGACAAAGAAATTTTTCCCTTAATCATGGTATTAATAGGTCTCCGTAGATCTTTCATGCTAATTCTTGTTTCATAACTTGCTTTCAAAAGTCTACTTGTGGTTTTTAATCGGAGAATCTCATTTATATGCTCCCAAAAAGGTCAACAGATTTTCTTTGTTTTTTTTTTTTTTTAATTAAGAAAAAGGGATGGAAAGATAAATTCCGGTGTAGCTATCCTAAAAGCTCCGTCTAAACAGATAAGACGTTCAAATTTTTACAGTATCTTCTCACATAATAATGCGTAGGTCAACCTGATACCACTAGCATACCGGTTAGTTGAACATGAACAAAAAGATAGATCCTGATCTCTTACTCACATTGATTATCGCAAGTTCTAGAAAAATTTGATCCCAAAATTCATTGGCGAAGAAGCTAAAGTTCCATGGAAAGAACAAAAATAATCTTTCCAAAGTCTTGCCGAAGAAGAAAGCCTGATTCAAATAATTTTTTTTTTTCAAAATAAATAAATAAATAAAATAACACACTCTCTCATTGGGTGGGTCATTGTTTGCCAGCATCATCATTATCTATCCATTTTTCTCCTTCCTTTTCTGCACCACATCCACTGATTATTATCCATCGCGCAGCCTCTCTCTTGTTTGCTTTCAATATTCAACCATCACTCCCGCCCCCCGCCCCCTGGTTCTTGTTTTGCTTCAACAAACTCTGTTGACCGAGAAATAGAGCTCTGTATAAATAGAGGTGCAGGGGGGTGGTAAACAGTAAGGAAGGGCATTAGAAATCTCTCTCCCTTGCGCATATATATGTACAGAGTTTGGCACTCAGTGCCCACCTTAATAAACTTCATCATCATGGCCCAGGAACTCAAGGTATGCTATAAGCGTCGAGATTACGGATCCAAAGAGGAGGTGTTTGAGACTCTAGGAATTCAAGGAGGTGAGCAAGCCCAAGAGCAACTTTCATCCTCATGGCCCATTTCAAGGTTTCTATGTATATAATATCAGAAAACAGAGTTCATTAAAAGTGCAGACTAACATCGAAACAGAGGCAAAATGTGCAAGAAATAATTGCATTAGGAACCATGTTGTGCATGGTTAATTTGCAAAGCATCACAAACATAAACCAGTCCCACCATGCCATCATTACGATAACCGTAGAGTTTCGCCGCATGCAGGTATTGGATCGGTGAATAGCTTGATTTGCGTCTGGTACGGAAGGAGAAGAAGAAGAAGAGTTTGTGAAAAATTAGCAACGATTTTTTGAATTAATTTTTGAGATAGGGGCATGCCATGCTGCACCTCGGTCTCAAACTTCAGGAACCATCTTGGGCCGGGTTCTTTCACCTTCGCACGATAGACTCGACTCCTGTCATGCCCCAGATCCAGTATCGAAATTGGCTACGTGACTGGCCGCACAAATCTTAGGTTTTATTCTAGAGTTCATGCAAGGTCTAGGTACACAAGAGTCAAACACAACAAAATTAAAACTAATATTATATAAATAATTGATTAACAATTAAAAAAATCTATTTATTAAATCAATATTACTGATTGGTCTACTGATTCACAACAAGCATCAGTAACCGAAACTAACTCTAACTAATTAACTAACTCAACATTAATGAAGCTCCGTCTCACGTCCAGCCCAAATCCTGTCACGCATCCTGAGTCTCTGAAAAATCAAAAAGTAGGGAGTGAGCTCTACAGCCCAGTAAGGTTCCCTTACAATCACACCAGTATTAATATAAAACTGAAAGCAGCAATATCACAGTAGTATAACGGAAAACGATAAAATTTCGGTCTCGCAACCAAAACCAATCACATATCAAGCATATCAAAAACCTTTCACAATATTATATTTCCTTTAAATATTTTTATTAACTTTTCATCTTCTTAGGGTTCTGGACTAACCACGGTCATGCTCCAACCCATGACTGGTAATCTCATAATCGGCCATCTGCTATCCGCCGTGGCCAAACTAGTCTTGTACAAGCCCGTTAATCGACCTTTTATTCGTGGTCAGGCTAGTCTCATCGACCATTCCTCGTGGTCAGGCTAGTTTCACAATCGACCATTTCTCATGGTCAAGCTAGCTCACGTACAAAGCCCGTGGCTCAGGCTACCTCAGAACTCCACGATCCCGTGGCATGGCTAGTCCAAACACTGTTAACACTTATCTTTTCACATCATCTTGTCAAAACATGTCATTTTTCAACAACCGATATCACGGTCCAACCCATTTCAAAGATTACTAAAACATAAATAACAATAATAACAAATCCACTTATATTTCAGGAAATCAATCATGCTATCCGAAAGCAACCATGCATGTAAATATATATATATATATATATTTGGATCAAATCAGGCAAACTAAAATAATAAATACACACATATATATATATATAAATCGGTGATCAGGTCCAGAATCCTTACCTCTCAAAAATCAATTATCTACACCTGAACTAGTTTGTACCCGAGATCTGTGCAACGACTTCCTGTTTAGGGAACTGATTCCCTATATAATAATTTAATTAAAATTTAAATTTCTAGTTGCACGAATTCTGAGAAAACTTCCCGATCCTCTCTTTTCTATAACAATATATTATTATAAAATATTTATTCTCCCTCTTTCTTTCTCCTTACATTCTCTCTCCTCTCTCCTCATCTTCTCTCCCTTCCTTCTCTCTCTTCCCTCTCTCTCCTTATTTTATTATATTTTTTTCTTTTCATGGACCGTACAGAATCCCCCCCCCCCCCTCTTTTTTCTTTTCTTTTTTTTTCCTTTCTTTCTTCTCCTCTCTTCTTTCTTTCTTTCTCTTTTCTTTTCTTTCTTCCGAACCCATTCCCCTGCTCTCCCATTGGCTTGACCCGAGCCAACCTCACGGGGTTGCCGGCGGTGGCCAATGGAAAGTGGTCACCGAAAGACCACGACGGGTCGGAAGCAGGCGACAGCGACGGTGGTGGCCACCGGTGGCCCACGACTTCCACTGCCTCAACTCCAAACCGAAATCCAACCCAAGAAAAACCATCCAAAAATCCTCCCAAAAATTGAAAATAAATGGAAAGGACTTACCGACCGGCGTTGGAGAGCTCCCGGTCGCTCGTCGGAGAGAGAAAAATGTATGTAGGGTGACGGTGTGGAATTTTTTAAAGGAAAATCAACGAGAGTTCCCTCGCCGATTGAAACTCTACCACCGACCAAACGAATCCCAAACCCACATGGACCTGTCGCTGACCACCTCCCACACCTCTCACGACTCTCTCACCGAGACCCCCGGCGGAAATTCCGGCCGGCTAGGGCAAAACCCAGCTCCCCTGTTCCGGTCTCCTTCCCTGTCATCCCATTTTTTTTTTCATTGGTTTGGGTTGAAGTCGGTTGGGCCTGCCGACTTCAGCCCAAGCCCAATATTACATTCTCCTCCCATTAAAAAAAAATTTCATCCTCGAAATTAGCTTGTTTGAGCTTAACCCTTGAAAGTAGCCAACCGTCATATCACTCTCAAACTCTCCATTAGTCTACCCCTTAAGGTACTTACTTTCCAAGTCTTATTCAAAACTTAGTATTTTTCATTTATAATCCAGATCAAATTTTTGACATTCAAACCATATCCTAATCACTTATGTCATAGTTCTAAGTCCATGTTATGTTTTAACAACCACTAAGTGATTGCCAAATCACAAATATCCAGTCTCGAACAATCATGACTTGAATTCCGATATCACTCACATCTATCAAAATTACTTATACCACAGTTCCAAATCATCATAATCTAAGTTCTAACACTATTCTTGTCATATCCTAATAATCATCATGTCATTATGATTCTAATAATTTGTATTATCGTCCCAAAAGGTCATAACCTACTTATACCTGTTACTACTGAATTGGATGTGTTGGCATCCTGCGGCATGAGTGTGTACACCCGTCCCTGGGTACCCGACTTCTGTTGTCCTCCTTGCTGAAGTCCGTCATGAGCTATTTGAGGTGTTTGGTGCTGTGACCCCTGGCCACTACGACACACAACCGCTTTGTGACCCTCCTTTTCACAATTGTAGCATTTTCCTCCTAACCAGGTGCAGCATTGCCTAAGATGTGACCCACCACACCTGTAGCACTGGATAGCAGCACTGTCAGGCTTCCTTATCTTTGCACTAATGTTTTCATTATGTTGATCTTGAAATCCTCCTGATCTGGATCTTTTCTTTAAAGCATTTTCTCTTTCAGCTTGAGCCACATCCAATCCCCTTTCTATAATCAGTGCCTTGTTGACGACCTCTTTATAGGTAGGTAGCTCGAAGGCAGTCACCTGATGCTGAATTCGACCTCGAAATTCATTTTCAAATTTCTTGGCCCGGATCCCTTCATCTACTAACAGTGATAGAGTATATCTTGACAACTCTTCAAACTTTGCAACATACTGAGAAACAGTTAAGTTACCTTTCTCCAAGCGATCAAATTCTCGAAATTTTTGTACCCGAACACTTTGAGGAAAGTACCTCTCATAGAAAACCTTTCTGAATTTTGTCCAGGTAAAAGGTACATCAGTCAGTCCTTGCTTCCTGAGCTCCAACTCCCACCAAGCAGCTGCCTCGTCTTGTAACAAGAATGTAGCAAAAGTAACCTTCTTCCCTTCCGGACACCGCAAGGCTTGAAATACTTTTTCTACAGCCTTTAACCAACCCTCTGCCTCCATGGGATCTGATGTTCCCTTGAATATCGGTGGCGCATACTTCTTAAAATCTATCAAAGTGATTGGTCGTTCTTGTGGAATCCTAACTTCTGGCTGCTGCCGCTGTAATATAGCTGCTACATGAACTATTGCTGTTGCTGTTGTGCTTCCATTAATCTCAGTGTATCAGCTCTTGCAGTAGCTTGTTGATGCACTAAGTATTGTAATAGCTGAGGAAGACCCACCTGGTCTCCAGGCCGAACTCCAGATCCTCCCGATGTTCCTGTTTTTGCAGTCCCAGTCTCTGGAGTGTTGTCCAAAGGATTGGGGGTCGGTTCCTGGGGATGCTCTGCATCACCAGTATTATCCATAGGATTGGGGATCGGTTCCTGTGAATGTTCCTCATTACCAGATAAGACCCCAGTATCCTCATGCTGCTCTATAGGATCCCAAGCATTTGCTCCATCTGCAAATCTCGTGGGCCTCCTAACACGTCCACGTACACTACCATGTGCCATTGAAAACCTACACCAATCATTGTTAGTATACAACTAACACTTAGATGATCAAAAATATGTCACATTATCTACCCCATCTATGAATCAACCCACACTCTCTCTCGATGAGCTTATACCCTAAGATCCTAGAACCTGGTTTGCTTTGATACCATTCTGTCACGTCCCAGATCCAGCACCGGAACTGGCTACGTGACCGGCCGCACAAATCCTAGGTTTTACCCTAGAGTTCATGCAAGGCCTAGGTACAAAAGAGTGAAATACATCAAAATTAAAACTAATATTATATAAACAATTGATTAACAATTAAACAATCCATTTATTAAATCAATATTACTAATTGGTCTACTGATTCACAACAAGCATCAGTAACCGAAACTAACTCTAACTAACTAACTAACTCAACATTAATGAAGCTCCGTCTCACGCCCAGCCCAAATCCTATCACGCATCCTGAGTCTCTGAAAAATCAAAAAGTAAGGAGTGAGTTTTACAGCCCAGTAAGGTTCTCTTACAATCACACAAGTATTAATATAAAACTGAAAGCAGCAATATCACAGTAGTATAACGGAAAACGATAAATTTTCGGTCTCGCAACCAAAACCAATCGCATATCAAGTATATCAAAAACCTTTCACAATATTATATTTCCTTTAAATGTTTTCATTAACTTTTCATCTTCTTAGGGTTCTGGACTAACCACGGTCATGCTCCAACCCATGACTGGTAATCTTATAATCGGCCATTTGCTATCCACCGTGGCCAAACTAGCCTTGTACAAGTCCATTAATCGACCTTTTATTCGTGGTTAGGCTAGTCTCATCGACCATTCCTCGTGGTCAAGCTAGCTCACGTACAAAGCCCGTGGCTTAGGCTACCTCAGAACTCCACGATCCCGTGGTATGGCTAGTCCAAACACTGTTAACACTTATCTTTTCACATCATCTTGTCAAAACATGTCATTTTCCAACAACCGATATTACGGTCCAACCCATTTCAAAGATTACTAAAACACAAATATCAATAATAACAAATCCACTTATATTTCAGGAAATCAATCATGCTATCCGAAAGCAACCATGCATGTAAATATATATATATATATATATATATATATATATATATATATATATATTTGGATCAAATCAGGCAAATTAAAATAATAAACACATCTTTCCTAAAGGAGGTACACCGTCCATTTTCAATTTGATACTGCATTCGATTCTAAAAGGTTGGCAAGGCTCTAACATTCCAAATACTCGAGCATCTTCTTGGTGGCTTCCAACATCTTGAGAGTTTGACCATCTTATAATAAGCCAGCTCTATTTGCTTTCTCCAAACCCCCTTGTCCTTAGAAATGCATCTCCAAACCCATTTTGCCAACAAAGCATCATTGAAAGAAGAAATGTCCTTTATACTCGGTCCACCATCTTCCTTTTGTAAACATACACTCTGCCAATTTACCTTACAAGATAAGCCCGAAGCTAAAGATGAACCAATCCAAGGGAATGAATGTCAATATTTATGGATCCTTTTAATGACCTGTGCCAGAAGTTTGAACGATGACATGAAATAAAGTGGCAAGGATGTTAAAACAGAGTTAATGAGAATGAGCCCGGTCCCATAAGACAAGTATTTGTATTTCCATTAAGTAAAACGGTTCTTAATTCTTTGAAAGAGAAGAAGCCAATCCAGTTGTTAGGCTGGGCACCACATAGAGTACATCCAAATATTTGATTGAAGGGAAAACTTCAAGATAATTAAGCCACATACCGCAACTTGAGCCATCCTCAGGTCTGAAGCGAATGTAAGAAATTGAGCTTTTATGAAAATTGATTGAGAAACCTAAAACCAGCTCAAAACCATAGAGGATAATTTTTAAAACAGTACAATTCTTCTTTTCCAGTTTAAGAAAGATCGGTATATCATCCGCATATTGTAGAATTTTGGTGCCACCACGGATCCATGGGTTTCCAATCCTTCAAAAATCTTTGCCGACACTGTCGAATTGAGTAATCTGCAAAGCGGATCCACAGCTAGAATGAAAAGAAATGATGAAAGAGGGTCCTCATGCCTGAGACCATGCCTACAAAAAATCCAAACTTCGTTCTCTCCATTCACATTCACTCCAACTTTGCAAGAGAAAAGCAAGTTTAAAATCCAACCAATGCAAGTAGGTTGGAATGCAAGTAGGGAGAAAATTTCTTTTAAAAAGCAATTTAGTAGGAAAGTGAGGACCGACTCGGTCAAAAAGCCTTCATAAAATCAAGTTTGTAAATTACACCCTCGATACCTGATCTTCTCGAATGGTGGAAGACTTCATTTACACATAAGATATTATCCAAAACGTATCTCCCTTTAATATAAGCTGTTTGAGCTTCATCAACGAGAACGCTTAAAAAGAGGGAAATAGATTAGTTCAATTATCATTCTCCTTTTTTTTAAAAAAAATCTTTTACTATAGGTTTGAATATTAATTTACCTTAGAATCAACGACCAAAATGTGACCGCCCATGTAAGTGTATTTAGCCTTATATTAGCTAAGTAGCAAGCAGATATCAAATACTTATACAAAATCAAAGAATCTAACCAACACTTTTTAGCTGATTTTTTTTCAAATAAGATCCTGGACTTTTATAAATAATAATAAAATAGATCTAATTCATGATGGGACAATGTAGCAAATATATCTATGCTAATCATGATACTTGTAATTAAATTTGGGATACCGTCGAATAGATTTGAAAGAATTTGAACTTCTGACATAATGAAAATACTGGAGTAGAATAATAAAGAGAGCACACGAGGATCTACATTAGCATGAATTTATTTACTTAGCAAATAAAATGAAGGTGTGTTGTGCGGTCATTGCCAAGTAAAAGGCTCTTCAATCTCTTGAATTGGTTCATCAATAAAGCAGTTATGATCTCAACCTTGTCTTTTGCAACTTCAACATGCCCGGTGCGACATCTAAAGGAAATTTGAATACGATCGGTTTAAATAAATCTTAGAAGCAAGAAACCATGCAGATTTTAATATATACAGACTCGGTGACTTACAGCTATGGGTTGGCTCGGTTGGGGATAAGGAACTGTTAAAACCCTAGACGGCAAATGGCCAAAATAAAAACATAATCTAGGGATGCGCAACGTTATTCAGACAAGTGTTGGTGATTCACAAGCAGGGAGCCCTAAATAAAGAATCTTCTTTTTTTTTTATTTTTATGTACCCCATACGCATATCGGCAATATAATACTTGTTTGGCTACCCCTCCAAAACCTCCCTCCCCTGCCTTACACATTCTACCATGTTGACAAAACTGTAGCCATGACAAATGGCCATCAAAGGGCTCCCACCTCATGGGAACATCATTAGTTTAGATAGTGGGTTATATATCGTGGAGTCCAAGAGCATTGGAAGCACTGCTGCAGCTAAATTTGTGACCGTTAGTCTTAATCTTCTGTACTTCAACGAATATTTGACTAATGACAATGGTGAGCCAGCTTAAGCAACGTATGCTTTTGCCCATTATATCATCTGAAAAGAATCTCGTACTGATGGAAACTAGTAGGGCCGGGCATCGGAGGAAATAAAAAAGTTGTGGCATACAAAACGTCTTCCATATAGGATTCTGTTGTTCGGCTGCGCTTCGAGCCCGGCCCACGAGAAGCAAACATAGTCAAAAGGCCAACAGGCCGCATAGTTGGAAGCCCAGCCAGGTGTGTAGCCTAGCAGGAATGTGACATGCAACGCCCGACCCACAGCGAGCGCGACACATGCAATCCAGCATGCACCGGATGCGCGAGCGTGGCCCAGCAATCGCTATCCATGCACGGTCCATGGTGCGGGGCATGGTCCATAGGTTGGTGTGGCGGTCCTTAGGAGCAAGGTGGGTATTTTATCACGGTCCATAGCATGTTTTGTACGATCTAGCAGTGATGCGCACTCTGAGCAAAGATCTGATGGCCATGGGATATTCCGACTTCGATTTAGACTTGATCTACATAATTTTAGGGCTGCTCTATGATGATCGGGTGGCCAAGAATCTTTCATGGATTAAACAAGAGTTGGACAAGGATTTAAAGTCTTTTTTCGACGTGGTTTGAAGCCTTGAACTCCTTTTGAACTGTTCTTCGACACAAGCTATAAAAGAGGGACAGGGGTCAGAGAGAACTATGTGGAGGATCTAGAAGACTTCCAGCAGGTGACTTCCAGGAGGTGTGGCAGTAGCAGAGAAAGCTTGTAAGGGCTAAAAGGTCTTCTTGAAAGTTAAGAGCTTTGTGAGGGATTTAGAATTTCTTGTTGAGAGAAATTGTACGGTATTAAAAATACGAGTTCTTATCTTGTAAGTGAATATTTTTTTTATAGTGAAGTCTTGCATGTCCTATTAAATTATATTTTCTATTTTATTTTCTCTTTCTTCTCTTGTAGTAGCATCAGTAACGACATCGTGATTTTAGATACGGAGATCTGTATTTCACATGATGGATTCTCCAACAAGTGATATCAGTGTATGTGGTTTTACAACAATTGGTATCAAAGTTTCAGTTTACCTATATTGATCGAGATTGAAGAAGATGGAGGAAGTAAGCATAATCAAAGTCGACATCAATCAGTTCAATGGAAAGAACAATTTCTTCTTTTGACAAACGATGATGAAAGACATGCTCATCCAATAGGGATCGATCGACACTCTCATATATGGAGACCGGCCACCATGGAGGATAAGAGTCGAAGGCGACTTTAGATGCAAGCGATGAGCATAATTCGATTGTACCTGATGGATAATGTGATGATCCATGTGTTAAGTGAAACTTTTTCGATGGTGATATGAGCAAAGCTCAAAGAATTATACATGGCAAAGTCTCCTACCAACATGTTTTTTCTTTAGATATAGTTTTATCAACTACGGATGAGCGAAGGATAGAACATGCAGGAGTATTTAAGTAATTTTCAAAGGATCCTCACCGATCTTCTCATTATAGGTGAGAAGGTTAAAAAGAAAACTAGGGCATTGATTTTGCTATCATCACTTTCACACTTCTTCAAGTCCTTGGTGATTGCTTTTAGTAAAAAAGAGTACAATCAAGATGGATGAGTTCACTTTAGCATTTCTTCAGAACGAGATTCTCAGGCGGAAGATCCAAGCTTCAAGCTCAAGCGGAAACTTAGTGTTGGCGATCTCTAAAGGAGCTGATGGTAGATGACAGAGTGGTAGAGGATTGCATGGAAGGTAATCCAGGTCTAAGTCAAAGGATACCAACAAGATCAAGTACTCGTGTGACAAATTGGGATATTACGGCAAAGATTGCCCATAGCTTAAAAATCAAATGAGTGCTACTACGATAGTGGCCGATTGTAGCGACAGTGATAGATACAATGATGTACTCATGGTATTGAATAAGGTATCTCCTTTTTCATAGTAATGGATTTTAGATTCTGTATGTCCATATCATGTGCATTACAAAGAGGAGTTATTTGACTCTCTAGAAAGTAAAATGGATATTATCCACCTACTAGATGGATCAAGCTATGCGATCAAGGATGAAGGGACAGTCAACTTAAAGCTTTATGATAGAATATTGAGAAAACTGGATGAGGTCCGATACATACCCAACTTTAATAAGAATCTAATCTCACCGAGTAAACTGGATTCACATTGCTATATATTGAGTGCCGATGATGGAGTCCTGAAGATTATTTAGGGTAATAAGATTATCTTGTGGGAAAAAAAGTGTAGAGAACATTATCTTTTGACAAGTAGTCCAGTACAAAATGGAGTCCTTGATACAGATGGGAGCTCAGTATGAGATAGAGCTTCGGGAGCAGGTGGATTAGGCACGAGATGAAAGATCCTGAGGACGACAGTGTTGGAAATTCCAAGCACTGTTCCAGACCAGCACCTATATGTAGCGGTAACAATCTAGAAGCAAACAGTCCAACAACCTGTTCTTCGGATTCAATTTCATGCAATAATGGAGATATAGAGATGAGATATAGGAGAAAAAGAGAGATTGCTTTTATTAATTCTTTGAAGAACATCCTTATTACAAAACAAGACAAACCCACGGCACCCCTTCTGAAAACCCAGAAGCTTCTCGCCGTCCTGCACGTCTTCTCTCTTGCAGACCTTATACCCCAAGAACCCACGTACGGCCCTGCACGGACAATACCTCAACGTACATCTCCTGCCTACAGACAATATCTCAATGCAAATGTCCCTTCTCCAAAGTCTCATGGAATACCCCATGGTACCCAACCCTCCACGTGATATCTCCCTCATATGCACTTCTCTGCAAGCCCAAACCATGATCGTGCCTCCTCTCATCGAAAAGAGCTCCACCTACGGACTCCCTCACGCAGGATTTCCCACGGTCATGTCCCTCACGTGATATCTCCCTCACATGGTCTTCTCAGAAGTCCTCTACCGTAGCCTCCTTGTACCCATGAGGTCTTCCACGGTCCACGGCCAAAGGGGCGTCCAAGATCTTAGCCCCTCACGGTCACTCCATGACTGTGAGGTGTCTTCACGCAGATTCCCTCCTTAGAACCGTGAGCCAAGCCCCACGATCCAAGGGTCTTCACGCTCCTCTTGGTCGGCCTCTCTCCAAACCGAGAGACCCCAAAGGGGTCAGCCCCTCTTGGATGCTTCTCATCACGCACGCCCCATTTGATTTATATCACATGAGGCGGTGAACCACTTCTTGATTAGTTAGGCTTATGATCTTGGAATTCTTGTTGGACTGTAACTATCTCGTGAATCTTGTTAGGACTCAATCATATGGGCGGTTAGGACTTAGATTCTTGGGCCAATAACAAACTGATTAGGACTCCTTACATGGTTAGGCTTCCAATTGGTTACAACCAACCAATTTGGTTAGGATCCTGGGTGGTTAGGCCAACCAACCAACTAACTGGCCATTTAATCAATTAAGCTAACCTCCTAACCAATTTAATAAACCTGGTCCCAACCTCATAACCCAATCGGGTTATGTTACAATCTCTTAAAAAACTCCTCCCTTCTAGTCAACAGAAAACTCTCAATCCTGGGTCAAACCCCCTGACCCAACATGACGTGATCCAAATTGACTCAAAGGGCCTTGGAATACCTCCATGTTAAATATGGTTTTGATTATGACAAAACACTTAAGTATATTTTAGTACTAATTATGCATTAAGTGTGTAAATCAATTACAGGTACTCAAGAATTGAATTTGAAGAAGTTTCAGCACTGGTGTAGCCAATTGTCGACTCAAAGTGTCAACTCAAAGTGTCGACTCAAGGCCTGAGACCAAACATAAGACAGAACGAGGCAATTTCAGGATTTGGTCAAGTGTCAACTCATGGACTCAAAGTGTCGACTCAAAGTGTCAACTCACCAGATAAAGTGTCGACTCACCGGTGCAGAGCAGAAGACTTCAGAAGATATTTTTGGTTAAGTGTCGACTCAAGGAAATGAAGTGTCGACTCAAGATGTCGACTCACGAAGATCAAGTGTCGACACTTGCTATAATGGCTAGTTTTTCTGAAATGCAGAACTTCTCCAACTTGGCTCCAATGGCTATATTTTCTCCTCTAATGGTTACCAACGGTCAAATATGGTTTGGAGGGCTATTTAAACACCACTAAGCTCAAGGGGAAGTGTATCTTTTGGATTGAATGATGAATTTATTGAAGATCATGTAAAAATATTTTAAGGATCCAATTGTTGAGAGTGTTGAGCCTCCAAGGGTTCAAAGAGGAAAGGGAGCTTCCAAGAGCAACATCTTCAAGCATCCATTGAAGCTTCTATAACATGGAGACAAGCTCAACATCAACAATTAATGTGCCTCAATGAAATATTTGCTTTGTGAGAAAGCTTTTTATTTTCATTCTTACATTATTGTGTAGAAAATTCCTACTCTGAGAAGCATGTTGCTCTAAAAAGCATACTGCTCTGAGAAGCATGCAAAGCTGTTTTTGTTGCTCTGAGATCTGTGTAGATTTTTGACCCTGTGACTGTGGAATAGAGGGGCGACGACGGACGAGGGACTTGCGGGGAGGCACGGTCGGCGGCTGGGGAAAGGCGGTGGCCGAAGATGAACAAGATGAAGAAGGGGGCGGTGGTGGAAATCTAGACAGGTGGAGATCAGTAGGGCGGCGACGAGGCGATGCGGGCAGCACGGAGGTGGGGTTCTGGGTGATGTAGGAGAGGCGCGCGGAGTAGCGCATCTCAGGGCACGGTGCAAGGAGCAATGTTCGGGAACGGGCGCAACACAGGGCACGACCGCAGTGCAGGGCACGGTCGCGGGTGCGGACGCGGTGCAAGGTGGTGCCAGGGGGCGTCACAGTGGGCTCTCGCGGGCGCGGTGCATCCACGGTGCAAGGCACATGGCACGGCGCAACCACGATGCAAGGCGCGTGGCGCGAGCGCGTCGAAGAGCACAAGCTCGCCGGTCACTCGGGCTCGGCGGGGAAGATGACGGCTCGGCCGGCAGCATGGAGATCTGGCCAGGCATGGTGGAGGCATCATGGGCATGGGCGGAGCAGCAGGGGGGATGGCCGTTGGCGGTTCCATGGGATTTGCCGGCATTCCCACGAGAAGTTCGTCGCCGGGGGAAGTTGGACGGCCGTCGGGGGTTACCGGTGGTCGGGCATGGCGAATACGGGATCGGTGGGAAAAAAAAATGGAAGTTCTGGACGATGAATGGAGGAAGAAGATGACAAGGATAACCTAGGGATAAGTTGAGGATAAGTATAGAATAAAATGGGAATAGTGGGGATAGGTGGAATAAAAAATTATAAAAATAAAAAATAAAATATGGGATAAAAAAAAGAAAAACCCGGATGGGTTTTGATGTCCCCATCAGCGAGCATCTCCAAGTTCACCTCCAGAAAGAGCTATGCTGCCCTGAACTAGCAGAACTCGTAGCCTTTGAGGAACGAGTTTGTGGCCACTTCCTGGACCTCGTCAATGTATTCTGTCAAAGCCTTGAAGTTCGCACTACCTCTGTGGCTTCCTTCTTTGTGGCCTCCATTAAGGCCACCGCCCCCGTGGCCCTCTCTTCAGCGGTGGCGACTCGTGCCTGCGTTGCCTCCAACTGAGCCTGGAGAGCCTGAGCCTATTCTGCCGCTCGGGCCACTTCGGCCTTGAGCTCTTCTATTCATGCCACTTCAGCCTTGAGCTCTTCTATCCGGGCTACTTCAACCTTGAGCACCTCGGCCCGATGCTTGACCCGGTCCTTCTCTCGGGCCAGGGATGTCTTGAGGTCCTTGATGCACCTCTCAGCGCTCGCCGCCTTGGCCTTCAGTTTTCTCCTCCACTTCTTGGGCCCTATTAGTCTTCTCTCTGGCCTCGGCCACCTGCGACGCCATCTCCCGCTCCTTCAATTTCTTCCTTTTGGCCCTGTGGGAGCAGTAATCGCGGATAAGCAGGAGGTCCATCCCGAGCTACACCAATGAAGATGTCAGCTATGAAAATGAAAAATGAAAAATAAGGAGAAAAAAAGGCAAGGGGCCCTACTATGAAGAGATGAGGAAAGGTGCCGAGGATGGCATCCGGTAAGGGCCTTCCTCCCCTTTTCCGTCGGTCGCATAATTGGATGGAAAAATCCATCATACACTCGACCAGGGATCGATCCTGGATCACCGAGGAGTCTGGCGCTACCTCGACAAGCGCCCTTCGGGAGCTAATCTTTTTCCTCGCCGGGGGCACCGCCATGCCCTCAGGGGTGGTCGAAGATGTCTCCGAACCTCTGTTGGAGCTGCTGCCATGTCGGACGGCATCGTCGCGGTGGCTCCCTTTTTTCCTCTCCTCTTGCTTCCACCTCGATAACTTCAGGAGGTGGAAGCACAGCAACAACAGTAGTAGCGGGCCGAGCCTGCACGTTCATGCCGGACTCTCGGATCGGAGGCGAAATCTAGTCTTGGTGATTCGAGGGCCTGTTCGACCGTCCTTCTACCTGGGCCGGAGGTTACAACAGGCCCGGGCCTCGGGCTAGGCTCATTCTGAGCCCTCTTCGGTGGGGACTCCCTACGTCCCGCCGGTGCACTCTTCTGGGAGGACTGGATGAGTTGCTCCATCGAGAACTTCATGCCTATAAGAAGGAAAGAACTAAGATCAGCCTCGAGCTCGAAGTGACCTACATAAGAAGAAAGGAATGTTTACACCGAACTCATCCAACTCCTGGATTTGGCTGGCCCCGACTTCGAACAGGTTCTGCTTCGATAGCAGAATCTCAAGGGAAGAGATTTGGTTGGCGATGAGTTGGTTGTAAATCTCTCGATCAACCGTTTCGACCTTGGAGTTCGGATTTGGAGTCCGATCCGAATCACTCCAGACCCAATCAACCTCTGCAATGGAGGGGAAGAAGTACTTGCTCTTCCATCCTTTGATGAAAGAGGGGAGTTCAAATTTAATACCCTTTGGGCGAGGAGAGATGAACCACCATCCATCCTCAGTCGGGTGGCGTTTTAGGGTAAAGAAGGACCTTAACAGAGAAAATTAGGCTACAATCCTGTGGAAGTGGTAGAGGACGATGAGACAGAAGATGGCCCTAACCACATTTGGAACCAGTTGAGCAGGGACGAGACGGTAGTTGCTGAGCATAGATAGGAAAAAAGGATGAAAAGAAAAATGAAGACCCCCTACGAGGGATTCCTCGTAGAGGGCAATCCGGCCCGGGCCACTAGAGGTGACCCGTTCTCCCGGTCTTGGGACCGAGGGCTAGATAGAGTCCAAGATGCCGAAGGCTTCCCGGATTATTGAAAGATCCTCCCCGGTCATCACTGAAGTGACACCGCTGAGACCAGTTGAACGAGAAGGGTCAGAGGGGACTTCGAAAACAGGGGAAGGAGGAAGATGAGCCCTAGGCTTCCTTATTACTATCTCGATGGGGCAAAGGCTTCTGCGAACTTGGAGAGGAATTTCCTCCTCCTCATCAGAGGATGGGGTTCTCAGTCGAGAAAGCCCTGCCTCGTTGGGATTGCTCGAAGGATGGTGGCTACGACCTGAGGGGGCCATCCTAAAGATGAACAAGGAAGGAAGAAGAATGAAGTCCGGAGGGGCCCTAGGGATGAACTCTACCTAGCCAGAGAAGACGAAGGACCGAGGAAGATGAACCTGGTGGCCTTAAGGGGAAAGGACAGTCGAGGGAGAGAAGAAGGAAGGCTCTGGTCCGTCGGCGGGCACGAAAAATTCGAAAAAAAAGATGTTTTCAGGAAACTTTCATTCTTTTCGAAATGGCCAGACAGCAACCGTACCCCCCGGAACTGCCTTCGTCGGATTGGTGCCACGTGTCGAGATCAGCAAGGAGCCATGCTTCGATTCACCTAAAACCATTTCAAGTTCTGTGTCGGTCATTATGCTTTCTCATACAAGCCGACATGTCATCCCCACATTGGTCTCAAGGCACATTCCGCGAAGTGCCGGTGATCGGGTATTAATGGTCCCGATTTCCACCTTTCCACATCAGCTTCGTATTTACTCCCTTCACCCCGAGCATCGCGCACCAACCAGACTTGGGAGTGGGGGCAAATGATGTGGCAAGATCGTTGACGTGGAGTTCCTGTCAGATCCAGTCGAATGCCACACTGGCAGAAGTTGCCACGTCAGACCCTCTCTTCGAGCTCCTTCATCAGGTGGCTCCCTCGAGATCGAGTCCATCTCGGCTGAAGTCGAGCTCCCGCTCTCTTCGAGCTCCTTTGCTGGGCGGCTCCCTCGAGGTCGAGCCCACTCCGATCGAAGTCTAGCTCTCGCTCTCTTCGAGCTCTTTCGTCGGGCAGCTCCCTCGAGATCGAGTCCACCCCGACTAAAATCGAGCTCCCACTCTCTTCGAGCTCCTTCGCCTAGTGGCTCCCTCGAGGTCGAGCCTACCTCGACCGAAGTCGAGCTCCCACTCTCCTCGAGCTCCTTCATCGGGTGGCTCCCTCGAGATCGAGTCCACATCGACCGAAGTCGAGCTCCTTCTCCTTGGACCAAGCTCTCTTCAGATGAGAGGTCTAGCAGCCAGAAACTGCCCTCGTGGCCAAAGCCCACGGTGCTTCGAGAGGTTCAGAAGCAAATGGATGGGGACGATGCCACCCCCCAGGATGCCATGATTACTCTCGCTGCTACTTATACCAGATAGGAAAGGGCACCCTGATCAAGGCACTGCACTTCCCAATCGACCGTTTACACCACTCGAAAGAGAAAATCATCCTAAAAGATCCAAATCAGGGGGTGGCTACTTCCTGATGGAGGCCCTGCCAAAATTTTCAAAGTAGAGCAACCAGATGGGAGGTCAGAGCCTACGACATAACTCCCTATCACGGATGGGGAAGGCACTTGGATGCATAGAATGGAGCGCTGCCAAACATTGACCTTCCAGCACCTACAGAGGAGGAAGAACTCGAGGTAAGTCATGGGAAGGGTCAATGGCCTAAAAGAAGGTTCAGGAGGTCTTCGAAGAAGGTAAGCAAACCAAGGCAAGTGAACGGGAGAGCAAGCAAGGGACAGAGAACTCTGAGTCTACCGGAGCACTCGTCGGACGAGTCTCAAAGGACACAGCCATCATCTCTCGTGCTCTCCTCCACCACTGCCACTTTCACTCTACTCTTTCTTTCTAAAGTAAATTATCCTCCTTCAAGCATGGAGTCTGACCAAAGGGGCCCATAGGGAAGGATCTGTTCTCCTAGATTATCACTGACTTGATCGTCAGAGTACCCCCATCGGGATCCCTAGCCCAGGTCTCCTTTTTTTTGCAGGTCCGGGCACGCAATCTAGTTTTTGGGCGATGAGGTCAGCATCCAAGATCATCCCCAAGCTACAGGCCATGGCGGTGTAGGCGGCAGCACATGTCATTAAAGTATGTCATTTTATGATTGTTTGGGCATTTATTTTTTCTATATGAATAATTTTTGGGTTGGTATAAATATTTATCACCAAAGTGGTTTATTTGTATCAGTCCATTAAATTTTTTCATTATGTGAGGGATATTTTCTGGTTATTGCATATAATTGCCTGCCCAAAGGAGGTTGTTATATGTTTTAATCAGGAAAGGTTGCATGGGATATTGTGTTGTAATGGTGCTCTAGCTTTCATGGGCTTGTCTGCCCAGAGAGGATAGGTTCGTGATTTTTAGGGTATTTTATTTACTTGTAGCTTCATGTGAAGAGTACTTATGCATATTATATGTTCTATCCAAAGAAAAATATGTGATATTATATTTGGACTCTTATATATCATTTATGGTATATGCCCATTGACTAGTATTTTGCATTCTTGCCATCTTTGATTGTACAGTCATTTTTATGTTAATAATATTGTTGTTGAGGTCTTAACTAGGTCAAAATATTAAAGGTAAAGGTATATTGGACTTAAAAAATTTGTCATTCCAAAGGGGATAGATTTTTAAGTGCCTTGTATCCTCATTATATTAACATTTATTTTCTTTGAAAAGAGATATATATTAGATCTAAAAAAATTATTTATCTAAATGAGACATATTTTCAAAAATTTTATATTCTCATTATATTAACCTCATTATTGGAGCTTAAAAGTTTGTCATATTCTCTGCCTAAAGGAAAGTTTTATGATGATGCATATGATAATTATATTTAAAGCCCTTATTTATTTATTGTTTGTACTTCAAACATGTTGCATAATACATGATCTTGATTTGTTATTTATATATCTTATTTCATCTTAGAGGTCATGACATGATGATTCCATATTGGAAGGTTTATGAATTTCGATGGATGGTGATCACTAAAGTAGCCCGTTGAAATTTTTAAGATCCTTCTTGTAAGTTATTTAGAAGAGATTGCATAGTATTATATGTTGAACAGAGATTCCTTATATGGATCATTTTCTTTATAAAGAAAGTTTTGTTACATTGAACCAAGGGCTCTCATTAAAATAATACTTATAAAGATTTTTTGGAATATATTATTATATTTTTCTATTGATTAATTGTATAAAAATTATTTAGTAGTTAGTATATTTATATTCAATAGAATTAATGCTCCTATTATGATGATTCTAACTGAAATAAAATATATAAACTGAAATTGTGCTAGCACTAAATATGATGGAATATAGATATTACATTATGTAATGATTTTCCATCTTGGTTAACTTATTAGAATACTCTGAAATAAAGCTGTCTTAAAAGTGATAAAGAGTGAATTATTTTACTTAAAATATATTTATAAAATTTATTCCATTCTTATTATTGTATTTAAGAATGGTAATCTAATATAATTTTTTGATCTCATTTGTGAAAGATATGTAGAATTTGATAAAAGAAAGTCTGGATAGCTGATGGATAGATAAATTAATGTGTGATAAATGATATGATGGTGTTAGGATTTATATCTTGAAACTAGAAAGAATTGCATCTAAAATTAGTATTATGAGATTCTATTCTCTAATACATTGATTATTCATCATATTTTAGTCTTCCTATTATGCGGTTTAGTGAATTTAAAATCATATATATGAAATAATTAATAATCATATCCTATTTCATTTCAAAAGATTTGATATATTTGAGAAAATGATAAGAGTTATAATGAGGTATATCAATCACATTCTAGGATCCCATACATTATAAACAAATATTATTATTGAATATTTATATAAGTATAGGATAGTTGTTTAATACATCATGCCTGAAAATTCTAAATAAATTGATGTGACTGAGAGGCAAAGCATATTCTGAAAGACATAGTATGAAGTATAATGAGTGAGTGCAATTTATTATGATGTCTCTAGTATAAGATCCTAAAGAATTATCATCTATACTTGGATGAAATTCTTGGTAAAATTGTTATACAAGAACTTTTGAGTTGAAGGTTAGTAAGCAGCCCAATATTTTTTAATTTTATATTTGGAGCTGTCCTACAATACTTGATCATTGATAATTCATCAGCGAATAAATCTTAATTTTATAATAATATATTATTTATTTTGGTTATCCAGATAATTTATAAATGAATACAGATTCTACTATCCTAATAGAGGTATAAAGAATATTGAGTCAAATTATGCCATGTTTGTAGATTCTGATTTACATAATATTAGACGCTCATATATTAGAAATATAATATTAAAAAAATAAGTTATTATTTTTATTTTTTTATTTATATAAATATTATATTTCATCCTATTAAAGGATAGTGGGTGAATAACATTAAATATATAAATTAATGATTGTACCTCTAATACTAGTTGATGTAGCACTAGTAAATAAATTATATGATAAGAAAAAAGATACATATTATTTTTTATGACAATGTAAATGACTGGAAGTTTTATTCATTATTTGGATATACATGTAAAGTATGTAGCATGTTGCAAAGTTATAATTCATATTGTCTTTATTTGAAACTTTATCTGGATCTTATAATTATTGATTTTATTTTAAAACTATTTAAAATTTATTTTATAATCGTAGGTAACTATGTTCTTTAAAGAAACAATGAAAATTTCTATTATATCTATATATATGAAGATAAAATATTTATCAGTCAGAGATTTAAGTTGAAAGGGAGATATTCTGTAAAATATATTTGTTCAAAGTTAATGTTTGTTGATTTCCTAATCAAGAATAAGATCCATAGCTTTTGTAAAATATGTCAAGAATATGGATATTTTAAAATCTTTTAATTTTCTGGATTAGTAGGGATTTGATATATTTATATATATTAACTTGAATAATAAAATTTTATTTATCATTGATTGCTGGATTGTAATCCAAGGACACATAAGTGTCGAGTGCATATGTATAAAGTCCGCATTGGCTAATCTCTAACAAAGAATTTGATGTCCATATTATTTATAAAGTATGTTGAAAATATGGACATATTGAATTCTTTTTGTTGTGCTTGGTTAGTGAGAGTGACTTTATATTTATACTTTATTATTATAAAGCATAGTTTCATTTAATATTTCTATCATATATATTTATATATATTGTTGACATGATAGTTGATAGATTGCATTCCTATATAATTTATGTGCACATGTATAATAATAAAATATAGTATAGTATCTCAAGAATATGTTTTGTCTTAAGAATGATAGTTGTATGGGTATGTCTCATTTGATCATTACAAGATCTCATTATATTTAGATATATACAGACTTCTTTTGAAATCGTGTGATTTCTCTAGCTTGTAATAAAGCATGTGGTTAAAGAAAAATAATAATTGATGGTACATATATTTAATTTATTTTGATTATGAGATATCTCTTTTGGTTTTGTACCTGTTATACTGTCTCATCATTGAGTATGTGAGACAGAATAGCTTGTTATTTGATGCCATTAAAATTTTACTTATTTTTATTTTTTTAAGCATGTTGAAGAGAAATTGAAGGACTGATAATGAAAAATAGCATGTTTTATTTTGGATTACCTTGATGCTATTTTCTTGCTACACTACCATACCAAGATTCATGTCGATAGTATTTATGATTCTTGTAACCATGGATAAGTCTTGTATCGGATAAGTAGTACAATGATCCCATGATTCGGTATCATGGGTACTGTTGGACCGAATCATTTATAGGTGCTATATATGGATCATATGGTGGCCATATTTTATTTTCAACCCGAGAGTTATTTTATAAATAAAATATTTTTAAAATTATAATTAATGTAGTCCAAGTAGGAGAATGTGAGAATTTTTTTTAATTTGGGCTGACATTAATTATTGTTTATGGTTTATTAAAATCGGGTTGATTTTTATGATCCATGTTGATAAACATATGATGAGCCCAATATTATGTGATCATTGTTTGGGCTAGAAGTACTTCATGTGGATTGGTATGGTTGAGGCGGCACAGTATAGGCCTTGGCCCAATTGGCCCGTAATGGGAGGGCATGTTAAGGTTTGCTTATAAATAATAGGATAGGTCCACTCTCCACTCCTCATTATTATTATAATTATTATTATATCATATTCTACGTAAGTTTTGTTCTCATGGCTTGTCCATCGATGAGCCGCCTATCATGAGGATGCTAGAGAGAAGGACTTTATCTTGGGTGAGCATCTTTTCCAGATTTGGATTAATGATGAATACAGATATGTATCACAAAATTCTTTTAATGAATTGTGATAAATAATTTGAGATCTATTATCAAACAAATCATATCTAAATATTTATGTTCTAATATTCTATCAATGATTCATGGAATTAATGAATTTTTTTCTATACAGTAGATTCAAGAAGATGGATCCTATCAACCGCAACCAACCTTGAAGTCAAGATCAAGGATCACGAACCTTGCTTCTCCACTATCACTAACTATACCAAAATTGATCTTAAAAAAGATTTAAGATAGAGACTTTCAAGAAACATATACCACGTACCACGCTATTGTAACGGAAGGGCAGTCCCAAAATTTTCAAATTCTCTCGGTCAAGGCCTCTCACATACTACTCTCAGTTGCCACCTATCCTCAAAAAGACCCAAACTCTTCATTAAATAGCTAATGCGCGAGACCAGTTTAAAAAAATGTCTAGTCAAATTAAATGATTAAAAAAATTTAAATAAATCAAAAAAAAAAAAAAAAGACGAAGTCGGTGGGGTCTTAAACTTCAGTTCAACCTATTTAATTGATATATGCTAGATTGAGTTGGTCCATATACATCGTGGACTTGTTTAATGCTGAATGTGAAATAAATTGGCATATCTGCATAAACCCTTGTACCAACGAATGATGCACACCTGCTCTTCGACAACAATCGGAGAATTTTGAGGAGGTACTTGCGAAACATGCCTACCAAAAAGTGCACAAAGATGTGAATTGAGTTGCCTCTTTTATGATTGGGAACTGGCATCCGGCTATTTCGGCTATCATACAAGATATTTTATTTTTGGGTGTACTCGTACCAGATAAATATCATCCATCAATTTATCAAAAAATAATTAAAAATATGTATATATATATATATATTTTTCCCGGGGTTTTACGAGCATGTTCGACTGTTCCAATATATAATTGATGGAAATGGTACACACGCGACAGCACCTCAGTCCGGCGACAGCCTGTCGGGTTCGCGGCTCTCGACGAAGCGGCCCAGGTCCATCCACACGGCATTTCCGCTGGCCCCCACCTCCAAGTTTCTGCGCACGTGTCGGCTCCCTTGTTGCGATAATCCTCGGCCACGACGACCTCCCGCCATATGCGGTTCCGACGGGTACCAGACCGTGGGCGCCCGAACACCTCCACGGGACCACGGCTCCACCCCACCCCACCCCACCCAACCAAACCGAAAGGAAATGAAGGACCTCCGCACAAATCTCCAGCCGCATCGCGCACCCTGGACACGTGCCGGCCTCTCGATCACCGGGGCTGCATCAAGATTCCCGTACGCTGACCCATTCCAGCGCCGCTACCCCAGGTCATCTACGTGCTAGGCTAGCCTTCCAGAGGTCGCCACGTCCATCCCCGAAAGGCGGAATCCCGCGAGCGGTGGAGGGGACGCTGGGGCCCGCACCCTTTGTCGCGTGCCGCAGTGCGTGGACGATTCCCGTTGGCTGGTCTTCGATCCTACTGTAATGGCACACGTGTCTCGCATCTGACGGCGCGGGGAGTCCCCGGATCGGCGCTTCCGCTTTCTCGCTTCTTTTCGGCGAGAAGTTTGAACTTTGAACGACTCGGAATTATGCCTTTTTGTACGGAGGGTATGAGCACCGCCTGTGAGAGTAAGAGTCTTGTGAGATCCAGGGTTGGCTAGCTCTATGCTAAGCTTGATTAAAATCTTTTACCTCAGCAAAATGTCAATAAAAAAAAAGCTTAGATTGTATGTCTACCTTATTCTAATCATGACGAAGTCTTGTATAAGTTACCTGGTTTAATTGACATGCATGTTTGGTCAATTGGGTGCCCTATTTTGTAGCATGTTGATCCTAAAATCTTATTTTCGGATTAAAAGATCGGGTCAAACTTGAATGAGTTGAGTTATATTTAAGTTACATTGAGATAAACTTAGATTGCATAGGTATCCACAAAATGAGATTAAATTATTGTTGTTTTGTTCAAGCTTAGCTTAAGTTAGAGTTTATTGATTCAACTCAGCCCAAGCAAAGATAACCATGTAGCTTCTAACCAAGTGCTAATTTTATTAGTAAAATAATATGTTAATAATGTAAAAGTGCTCTTTTTTCTGCTCGGCTTGATATTGTATTAACAGAATCTTCTATATATATATATATATATATATATATATATATATATATATATATATATATATATATATATATATATATATATATATATATATATAGTTTTTCTAATCCTAGCAACATCTCGTAACGAAAAGCATTGTTAGCTCTACAAATTTTTATTATCATAAATAACTTAATAGTTGAATCAAGATAATTTGACATGAAGAGAGGCTATCTAATTGGTTATAGAGCCTTTAGTACTTTGATGTAATTGATAACTATGCTCTACTCATATATAATTCTTTTTTAAGATATCCATGCAAAATTCTTTTTAGCCGAGGTTGTCAATTATCTTGATTCGAAAGATTATTGGCTATTGATATCAATGACATGGTATAAATATCATCCTCAATCAATTTCATCAAGGGTTTTCCATTATATTCTTTTTAAAAAATCATTAAAGGCTTAAATTTATTATTAGATTGATAAATTATATCAGGATCCATTATTTAGATCCTAATAACTACTTTGCAATAAAAGTAATGAAACAAGAATTTAAATTATAAAAAAATAAACTTTATATTAATTAAAACCAGGATCCTAGTATAAGAAATTAAAAAGTATAATTGAATAAACTAAAAATAATTATAAAGAAAGTTGTAACAAAGACGGGAAGTAGATCGGCGTAGCCTTGTCAGGAAGACGGTCGACGAACTTCCTTCTTCCTTTGTACTTCTTGGAGCGAACTAGGATTCTTTGCTTCTTCCTCTTTAGTTCTTGATCTTAAAGATTAAGTCAGCTTAAAGATGGTGTAGGGACAGCACTCTCCTCTAAGATATCCAATTTTTAGAGGCCAACTTATAATCCAAGTAGTGTCCTCTATCTTGTACCGTGCTCTCTTCTCAAGATGCTTTCTTCTGTAGCTTAGGGGTCCTTTAAATAGAACTTGGTAGAGGCTGAATCAATGTAGGATAAGGAGTTAGACTCCTGGTAGAACTCTTAGAATTATGCAAGGCATCGGATTATGTCAAAATCATCCAAATCAAGTTGGATCAAGCAAGAGTCTCGGATCTATTAATATGAATTGATGTGGGCTTTTAATCATGCTTGGATCACGTGAAGACCCTTCATTAATTTGGAACCCATTTCAACTATTGGATCTTTTTGTGTTGCCTGAGAATTATCGGATGGCTGGATTGATGGGAGATGATAAGGCAGCACGTGAAGATGGGGCGGTGGCATTGCAGCTCAGATGAGTAGATTGCAGCATGGATCGGGAAGCAAACTGAAACATAAAGAACAGTCGATGGCTTGGGGAGGAGATTATGGGCAAAAGGTGGTGACAATGTGGCATTGGGCTAGGTAGCGATGTTGGGCGATGGGAGAAGATGACCTAACTGATGAAGAAGGTGGCAGCAACTCTCGGCATGGAGGTGCAAGTAGCATGGCCAACAATAATGATGGGCAAATCGAGCGAGGGAGGAGGTGGCAATGGCAGATGGCGGTGTCTCGTGGCAGCTTTGGTGAAGAGGCGATGAGAAGAGGCCGGCGATATAGGAGGCACGTGGCGGCATCGCTTGGGTGAAGGCGGAAGGAGGAAGATGGCGGTGGTGATGAGGCGACACAAGAAGCATGGATCAGGCTAAGAGGAGGACAGGATGGAGAGGTGGCATGTCTGGTGGCTTCTTCTACCAGCAAGGAAGGTGCTGATGGCTCGGGCGGCAACGAGATGGCTAAAATCCTTCTATGGAGCCATGGACCGAAAACATGGCTATCGATGGACCACTTAAGCTTCCGTAGACCAAGCAGTTGGCTCATGGTAGACTGGCTACTTTAAAATATGTATATACTTTGATATTTTGATTTTTTTCTTGATTCTAGGCCTATTTAAACTTTGATTCACATGCCATTTGATCCGTTAGATTCTGCAAATCGAGCTCTTCATATTGGCAAGTATTTTATTCAGTAATCCAACTATTTTTTTAGATTCCAGAGTTTTGAAAATTTCTATCAATCTTAATGTACCTATTAAAGAGGAAGCAACATGAATAAAACTTTTCATTAAATATTTTAATAGATGTGTGGCGCTTCGACTCGACTTCTACTTTTCATAATTATGTTCTAATTTTATATTTTTTAAAAATATTTTTAAAAATAGTTAATTTTGTAAGAAGGTCTAATTTAATCATGAAATTAAGATTTTTAGAAGATGTTAACACTAATAATTACTTAAAATATTTAAAATAAATATATAAATATATGATTTATCACACCCCTCAACTTACTTATTGCTAGTCCCTTAGCAATACAATAGATATATTAAATTACAACCATGTATCATTAGGAGTTTTCTTTATAATAATAAATCTAGAATTGAAAGTAACAAAATCTAGCAAGTATCATTATATATTAAGTTTCAAAAGTAGATTTCATAGTCAGTATAATTAGAAACTTTTTTAAAATTTATCCAATGATCTATCATACTTGTATTTGTGATGGCTAACTTAGCATTTTGGTGCTAGCTTGCAAAGGATAAATATTTCTTCGCTTATCACCTATTTTGGTTAATTTTCTATATACTTCCAAATCATGTTCATGAATGTAAGGTAGTTTTTACAATACCTTTTTTTTTGAGTGCTAAGAATCATGGCTTTTTTTTTACCGTTTGACATGAACCTTTATAATTGACTTAGGTGCAGAGATCCAGTTACTAAGTTTAGGACAATCCATATATACTTCATATTTTGTACTTTTATTTTGGATAGGTAGCTCTTTTCTTAAATTCAAGGTAGCTTTCACGTTACCTGATTTTTTTTTATAGGATAGGAAAATAAATATTATATACATATTGGGTTGCCTTTTAACAAGTACTAAATTTAACATTTTCAGCCAGACACAATGCATCTTAGTTTAGTATGGATCGGTTAATGTTACTTGGTCAATAATTCGATTTGATGATATCCCTTAAATATATAGTTTTAATCGTTGACCATTTACTTTAAAGAAATGTTTAGATCTAGGTTCATGAATTTTGACTGCACCATGTGGGAATACTTAATTTACTATGTAAGGTCCATCCCATTTAGATTTTAGTTTTTCAAGAAATAGTTGGAACCTTGAATTAAATAACCAAACTTATTGATTTAGCTCAAAGGTCTTCCTAGAGATATACTTATCATGAAAGGCTTTCATTTTTCCTTTATAAATGCATAAATTTTCATAGGCTTCTCATCTCGATTTATCTAATTCACTTAGTTGTAACATCCGATTAGAACCGACTTGTTTCAAATCAAAATTTAATTACTTAATTGTCTAATATACTTTATATTTAAATTCTACTGAAAGATGACATGCTTTTCCAAAGACCAGTCTGTAAGGAGATATGCCAATAGGATTCTTATAAACTATCCTATAAGCTCATAATGCATCATCTAATCGATCTGATAAGTCTTTATGATCGGGCCTAATAGTTTTTTGTAAGATGTTCTTGATCTCCCTATTGGATATTTCTATATGATCACTAGTTTATGGGTGGTACGGTATAGTTACTTTATGTGTGATCCCATATTTTCGTAGTAACATTCGAAACTAGTAGTTTATGAAATGGATACCTTCATTACTAATGATGGCATGTGAAAATCCAAACCTAGAAAAGATATTCTTTTGAACAAACTTTATAACTACCTTATGGTCATTAGTTCAGGTTGCCATTGTCTCAATCCATTTAGAAATATAATCAATGGCCACAAAAATATATTCAAAACTATTGGAGGGTAGAAAGGGTCTCATGAAATCAATTTCTCAAATATCAAAGATTTTAACTACCAAGATGGGGTTCAAAGGCATGATGTCTTTTCTTGAAATAATTTCTAAGGCTTGACATTTAGAATATTCTTGGCTAAAAGTATTGACATCCTTAAATAATGTAGATCAGTAAAATCCACTTTGTAATACTTTGTTGCAGTTTTTTGATCAAAGAAGTATCCTGCGCAAATAAGATGTAACAAAAATTTAAGATACTCAATTATTTAGACTTAGGGACACATCTGTGAATGATCTGATCAGCACAAATTTAAAAAAGTTCAAGATTTTTTAGAAATAATACTTGATTTGAGTAAAGAAACTATAATTTTCATTCTTAGACCAGCCATCAAGAATTTATCCAACCACTAAGTAATTAACAATGTTCGTAAACCAAGGGACTTTTGTATGTGAAACTACTAGGAGTTGTTCATCAGGAATTTTTTTTTAAATTAATGTAGATTTATAATTTTCAACTAGGATTCTAGATAGATGGTCTACTATAACATTTTATGATCCCTTCTTATCTCAAATTTCAATATCAAATTATTATAGCAATAAGATATATCTAATCAATCATGGTTTAGTATCTTTCTTTGAGAGTAGCTATCTTAAATCCGAGTGATCCGAATAAACCATGATCTTGGATCCTTATAAATAAGATCAAATTTTTTTTAGGGCAAACGCTACAACTAATAATGCTTTCTCAGTTGTTGTATAATTCTTTTGGACTTCTTTCAGAGTTTTGCTAGTATAATAAATCACTATGGGATATTTGTTTACCCTTTAGCCTAAGATAGCTCCTATGGCAAAGTTTGAAGCATCACATATTATTTTAAAAGATAGTGACCAAGCTGGAGGTTGGATGATTGGGGCTTTGGTCATAGTTTCTTTTAGGAATTCATAGGCTTTAAGGCAATCTTCATCAAAGTTAAAAGGTATATCCTTAGTAAGTAGATTATATAAAGGATGGAATATTTTGGAAAAGTCTTTAATGAAGTGATGGTAGAATCATACGTGATCAAGAAAAGATCAACTTTGCTTGACAGAAGTGGATGGAGAAAGCCTAAAAATTAATTCGACCTTATCTCTATCAACCTTAATCTCTCTTTCTGACATAATATGCTATAAGACGATCCCTTCTTGAACCATGAAATGACTTTTCTCCTAGTTTAAAACTAGATTGATCTCGATGCATTATTTTAATATTTCTTCAAATTATTGAGATAATTATCAAAAGATTCTCCAAAGATCGAAAAGTCATCCATGAAAATTTTTAAAAAATCTCCAATCATACCCGAGAAAATTAACATCATGCATCCTTGAAAGGTTGTAAGTGCATTACACAATCCAAAGAGCATTCTATGGAAAGCAAAAGTTTCATAAGGACAGGTGAAAGTAGTCTTTTCTCGGTCACCTGGATATATTACTATTTGATTGTATCTAGATTATCCATCTAAAAAGTAGAAATATCGTTGGCTGGTTAATCTCTTCAAAATTTGGTCAACGAAGGATAAGAAAAAATGATCCTTGCAAGTAGCTACATTAAGTTTTCTATAATCAATAAAGACATGCCACCTAGTGGAAAGTCTCATTGAAACTAGATCTCCTAGGTCAGTGCAGATAACCATGAGTCCGGATTTCTTTGGAATAACTTGAGTGGGACTCACCAAGTGGCTGTCAGAATTGGGATAAATGATACCAGCATCTAACTATTAATTACTTTATTCTTGGCCACTTCTTGCATGTTTGGATTGAGCCGTCTTTGCATTTCTCAGGTTAGTTTGGCATTATCCTCTATGTAAATGTGGTGCATACAAATTGATGGACTAATATCTTTCAAGTCAGCAATGGTCCAAACTATGGCCTCCCTATGTATTTTTAGAACATCCATTAATTGATTTTCCTGCTTCGAGTTAGGTTAGAAGCAATGATTACTGGCAGGGTTTTCTTAGATCCTAAGAATATATACTTGAGTGATTCGGCAAAGATTTCAATTCTAGTTATGGTGGGACCTGAGTCGAACGATGTAATGGTGCAGTTCCTAGGTCAAGTAAAGGTTTGGTTGTCATTAACCAAGGTCGTGAATGTGATGGGTGAGGTGAATCAAGTAGAACATTCATCTCCTAGATTTGGGCTTTTTTAATAAGTTCATTGTCATCCATAGAATTGGAGAAAAAATTAGATTCAACTATTTCATCTATCAGATCAATCATTGAACAACTTTCATCCTCTTGAGCAAATTTTGAGGTATTAAAAATATTAATTTTTACCTTGTGTTCTCCAAAAGAAATATCCATGGCTCCAGTTTTATAATTGATATTGGCATTGGCAGTGGCAAGGAATGGATGACCTAAAATTATGGGATTTTGATTTAGTTCTTGGGATGGTTCCATATCATGTATAAGAAAGTCTACTGGAAAATAATACGGGTTTACCCTAACTAGAACATCCTTAATCAAACCATGTGGAGTCATAACAGATCTATCCGCTAGTTTTAAAATGACTGACATAGGTTTTAGTTCTCCTATCCTAATTTTTTTGTAAATCGAGGTTGGAAGAAGGTTCACATTAGCTCCTAAATCTACTAAAGCTCGGTTAAAAGTGATGCCTCCTATAATGCAAGAAATCAAAGGAGCACCAGTGTCTTTTATTTTCTGAGAAAATTGGTTTAATAGGACTGCACTTACATCCTCAAGCAATATAATTTGCTTTGTAGTGTGTGACTCATGCTTTTAGGTGCAGAGTTCCTTGAGAAATTTAACGTAAATCAGAATATGCTGAATTTCATTGAGAAGCGGTAAATTGATATAAACTTGCTTAAATGATTCCATCAACTTCTCATTGCATGCTCCTTGCTTTTTGCATAAAGAATAGGTTTCTAGGGTTGAAGGGAATGGAACTCTAGGTTTATATATATCAGGTAATTCATCAGCTCTCTTCTTCCCTTTATCTTCTTTGCTTAAGTTGGAATCGACATTAATACCTATTTCGAGTTCAGGTAATTTAATGTGGTTAGTCTCAGTACTAACCTCTTCTTCTATGTTTAGATTTTGGCTAGCGTCAATACTAACATCTCCCATCGGGTCTAAGTGTGGATCTTTAAGAATCCTACCACTTCTGAGCTCAGAGATTGCTTTGGTATTTTCAAATTAAGAATTCTTAGGTTAGATAATTGATCGAAGATTGGGCGGGTTGTTCCTAGGGTTTGCTATCGATTAGCTTGGTAATTGACCTAGTTCCCTCCGCATGGTGGACTTAACTATTTATCCTATTTATGCTTATAGCCTGGTGATAGATTGTTGTTGAGCCATGATTAGTTGTTGGAGTTGATTAAATTTATCATTGGCTAGATTGGTCTATTAAAGGGTTGGTATGATGGCTGATTATGATAAGATGGCTAAGTAGGCTTACTAGGTTGATCTCTTTTATAGACATAGTTTTGGTATTGGGGCATATTTTAAAAGTTCTGCACAAGAGAAGTTTGGGTTTGAGCTTGAGATTGTTGAGACTTCCAAGAAAAATTAGGGTAGTTCCTCCAATCTGGGTTATATGTATTTGAAAATGGATCATTCACTAACTTGGAATAACCTTGGACAACTTGGACTTATTCTAGGATGAAAGGTAGTAACTGTGCAACCATGGGACATTTATTCATATGATCAGCTGGGCTAGCACTGATAGAGCAAATCTTTTGATGATTAGAAGGTGATGGATATTGTGCGGGAGACTGTTGACCAAGGGCTAGGACTCTATTTTACGGGCAAGAATGTTAACAATATCTAATCTCTGGGCTATTAGGTTTAAGTCGATATTAGGAGTAGAATCTGAATGTTTAATTTCATAGATTTCTACCTGCTTTTGGTGAGGAATTGACCTTTTATAGGAAGATAGTGAAGCATGATTGATCGAGTTTTTATTTAAAATTTCAAACAGGGCATAGGCTTCATTCTCACTCTTAGTCATGAATGCACCTCCACAAGATGCATCCACCATCTATCTATATTGGTATGCTAAACTCTTATAGAAGGCTTGAACAATTTGCCACTTAGATAGATCATGGTATGGGCATTTTCTATGAAGTTTTTTAGGTCTCTCCCGTGATTTATGAATTTGTTCTCCTAAAAGTTGAGCAAATCTTGCGATGGCTCACCTCATGATATTGGTTATACCTATGGGATAGAATTTCTTAAAGTATTCATGCTGCATTTCAGTCAAAGTTCGAATTGGTTTCCCTATTATGCCAAGTCAGTACTTGGCTTTATCCTTAAGTGAGAAGGGCAATAAGGTCAATCTAAGTGCATCATCAGTAAAATCTTGGATCTTTATCATAGAACATATTTCTAAAAATTCATCTAAATGCTTGTAAGGATCTTCATTGATGTTTCCATAGAAAGATGGTAGCATTTGGATGGTGGTGGACTTGATCTCATAGTGTATTGTAGGTATATTGGGTAAGTGAATACAAATCGATGGATTATAGGTAGAAGGAATAAAGTATTATTTCATCTACCTTGGTGGCTCTTCATGGTTTTTAGCCATTTAATTATTTTGTTTGATATGGATCAGCCATTTAATTTTAGAATTGGGTTCAACTAGGTCAGGAAATAAAGATCTCCTATCATTGATGTGCCAGTGCAACTGTAATATGTAACTCAATTTTTTTAAATTTTTTTTTATAGAAATTAGAAAAGAATGAAAGAGGTCTAAAGAGAAGAACCTTAGAGTCCTTAATCTAAGAGGATAGAGAAGAGTTAATATTTTTTTTATTTTTTATATATTTTCAAATACTTGTCAAACAGATTTCTATCCTATGTTGTCCTAATTCTACACAGCTCCTAACTTCTGAGGTTACCTTGGAGCCCTCCAAGTCAAAAACTAACTAATTGACTGGCCAGATAAGGATAAGATCGATGGGGTCCCCCGTTGCTTTCCTTAAATACCAATTAGATTGATCGGATCAATTAATAGAACTAATTAAAAATTACCTTTCTTTAGGACAATATCATCATTGAATCTCTTTTGTAAACACCAATTAATCAGCCAATATTGCTTGGTCAACTCTTCTGGATGCCTTGTTCTATTGAGCTCGAGTTCCTTAGGGACTGATATCTAGTTAATTTTAATTAAAAAGCTTGGATATGCAGGATGTTGATCAAATCCCCACCTTATATTATTTATGGTTGGTTGTCTTTAAGATATCTTATGAAAATATGCAATGCAAATAAAAGGAAAGATGTCCCAAACAAGTAATAATCTTTTAAGTTTTAATTAGTTGCTTTATTTTAGTTAAGTATTATGTGATATTTTTATTTTCTTTTTATGTTATGCTAATTTAAGCAAAAAAAATAAAATGAATGCTTTAAATTTGGTTAGTTAGATATGAGAAATATAAAACTAAATTAGGCTATGAAATAAAGCTACTAATATTAAAGTAAGAAATCAAATCGAGTATTCAAGAAAGTTAATTAAAAAGTTAAGTAATTTTTTTTAGGTTAATTTGAAAAGGAAGAAACTAAAGAATTTTTTTCTTTTTATATTCATTTGAAAATGAGGAAACTAATCAAAAGAGAGCCGTAAAAAAAAGAAAATGAATCCAACCAAATTTTTTTTTAAGTAAATTAAAAGGAAAAAGACTAATCAAAAGAAACAAAGAAAGGACTTTTTTTGTTAATATGGAAAGGAAGAAATTAATTAAAAGTAACTAAAAAAATTAATCTAAGATTAAAGTTGATCTCAATACAATTGTAGATGACTTTCCTTCTTTTTTCTATAAGGGAGAAAATAAAAAAAAAATAGTAATATGAATTCATAAACATATCAAAGAATTAAAACACTAAAGCATTCATGCCTTTTCCGACAACAGTACTAAAACCTTGATAGGCTCGCTATATTATCGTTAGGATACCGTGGTTATCAGTTTAATTAACTGACTTTTAAATAAAAATAAAAAATATGTAGAAAGAATGAGTCGGATTGAATCGACGGAGAAGGTGGTGCTTAGAATAATTTAAAATCTTTGATTTTATAAAAGAGAAAAACTTAAAGTTGGGAACATAAATTAAAACTATGATAGTAAATCACTCGATATTAGGATCCACTATTTAGATCCTAACAACTACTTTGCAATAAAAGCAACAAAACTAGAATTTAAATTAAAAAAAATAAAATTTATATTAATTAAAACTAGGATCCTACTGCAATAAATTAAAAGTATAGTTGAATAAACTAAAAATAATTATAAAAAAAGTTGTAACAAAGACTAGAAGTAGATCGGCATAGCCTCATCAGGAAAATGGTCGATGAACTTCCTTCTTTCTTCATACTTCTTGGAGCGAATTGGACTTCTCTGCTTCTTCCTCTTTGGTTCTTGATCTTTAAGATAAAGTCGACTCGAAGATAGTGTAGGGATAGCACTTTTCTCTAAGATAGCCCACTCTTAAAAGCCAACCTGTAACTTAAGTAGTGCACTCTATCCTATACCGCGCTCTCTCCTAAGGATACTTTTTTTTTTATAGCCCGAGGGTCCTAAAAACAGAACTTGGTAGAGGTTGAATCAATATAGGACATGGAGTTAGACTCCTGGTAGAACTCCTAGAATTATTCAAGATGTTAGATTTTGTCAAAATCATCCGGATCAAGTTGGATCAAGCAAGAGTTGTTTTGATCATACTTGGATCATGTAAAGACCCTTCATTAATTTGGAATCCTTTTCAGTCATTAGATCTTTTGTATTACTTGAGAACAGTTGGATGGCCAGACTGAGGGGATGATGATGAGGCAACATGGGAAGCACGAGGCAATGGTACGGTGGCTCAAATCAGCAGATTGCCTGATGGATCAGGAAGCACACTAGAATAGAGAGAACGACTGATAGCTTGGGGAGGAGATGATAGGCAGAAGGTAGTGATGATGTGGAATCAGGCTGGGCAACGGTGTCGGGCGATGGGAGAAGATGATCAGACTGATGAAGAAGGCGATGGTAGCTCTCAGCATGGAGGTGCGAGCAGTGTGGTCGATGATCATGATGGGCCTCTAGTGGTGATGGCAGGTTGAGCAAGGGAGAAGGTGGCAATGGCGAATGGCGGCATCTTGTGGTGGCTTGGGTGAAGAGGTGACGGGAGGAGGCCGACATTATGAAAGGCATGGGGCTGCATGGCTTAGGTGGAGGCAAAAGGATGAAGATGGCAGCGATGACAAGGCGGCATGGGAAGCACGAATCTGGCTGAGATGAGGGCCGGGATAGGGAGGTGGCATGTCCGGCGACTTCTTCGACCGACGAGGAAGGTACCGATGGCTTGGGCAACGACGAGATGGTTGAAATCTTTCTATGGTCCATGGCTCTGAGCCATGGATCGAAAACATGGCTATCAGTGGACTACTTAAGCTTCCATAGACCAAGTGGCCGGTCCATGATGGACCGATTGCTTTAAAATTTATGCATAATTTGATATTTTATTTTTTTTTTGATTCTAGATTCATTTGATTTCGATTTACGTATCATTTGATTTATTGGATTCTATAAATTGGGCTCTTCATATTGGCAAACTTTTTAGTTAGTAATCTAACCAATTTTCTCAAGTTCCAGAATTTTAAGATTTTTTATCAATCTTAATATACCTATCAAAAAGGAAGCAACTTGAATAAAATTTTTCATTAAACATTTTAATGGAAGTATGGTTCTTCAGCTTAATATCTACTTTTCATAATTATACTTTAATTTTATCTTTTTTAAAGTATTTTTAAAAATAATTAATTTTGCAAGATCCAGTTTAATTATGAAATTAAAATTTTTAGAAGATGCTAGCACCAATAATTACTAAAAATATTTAAAATAAATATATAAATACATGATTTATCAAGCATCATGGCTCAGTAAATAACAAGTACATTTTATATATAAAATGTATTAAAATCATATAAATAATATAGTTCAATTACATCAAACAAGATATGATGCATATATTGATTTAATATTGATGTGGCAAGATCGCTGACGTGGGATAGCTGTCAGATGCCATGTCGAAGAGAGCCGCCATGTCGGACGCCGTGTCAATCTCCTTGCTCGGACTCCTTTGTCGGGCTGAGCTCCCAAGGACAACGGGACTGCCATCGAAGCCGAGCTCCGTCCTCCGTCAGGTCGGACCCGCAAGCCCGAGATGCCTAAGCTAGAGCCGAGCGACGTCCTCTAGGATGAGACCCTCGGAGATCGAGCCCCGTGGTCGGAGTTGAGCTCAACCCTCCTCCGACATATGGAGCCTCTTCGAGGTCGAGCCCTCTGGATCGGGCCCGCACTCTGCCCTCCAGAACGAGACCCTCGGAGATTGAGCCCCGTGGTCGGAGTCGAGCTCAGCCCTCCTCCGCCACGTGGAGCCTTTTCGAGGCCGAGCCCTCTAGATCGGGCCCGCACTCTGCCCTCCAGAGCGAGACCCTCAGAGATCAAGCCCCGTGGTCAGAGTCGAGCTCAGCCCTCCTCCACCACGTGGAGCCTCTTCGAGGCCGAGCCATCTGGACCGGGCCCGCACTCTGCCCTCCAGAGTGAGACCCTCGGAGATGGAGCCCCGTGGTCGGAGTCGAGCTCAGCTCCCCTCCGCCACATGGAGCCTCTTCGAGGCCGAGTCCTCTGGACCGGGCTCGCACTCTGCCCTCTAGAACGAGACCCTCGGAGATCGAGCCCCATGGTCGAAGTCGAGCTCAGCCCTCCTCCGCCATGTGGAGCCTCTTCGAGGCCGAGCCCTCTAGACCGGGCCCGCGCTTTGCTCTCCTCCGTCGAGGTGATCCCGCGAGCTCGGGTGCTTAGCTCGGAGTCGAGCCTTGCCTCCCAAGCTCAACCCCCAGCTCAGGCATAAGCACCGGCGAACCAAGGGGCAGCACCGCCATCCCAGGATTATGGCGGGCTCCCCGAGGATTGCACTGAGGTATCCGCCAGACCGCGATGACCACCTGCAGCCATCGATTACACCAGAAAGGGGAGAGGCCCACTGATCGAGGTGCCATGCTCCTTACCAACCACCTGAACCACCCGTAAGCGGAAGTCAACCAGGAGATTCGAATCCCAGGGGCAGCGGCCCACCAATCGAGGTTCTGCCAGGTTTTCCAGAATGAGGCGACCAAAGGGAATGTCAGAACACATGACAGCTTCCCCTATCATGGATCGGGAAAGGCACCTCGGGACACCGCCGCACGTGCCTGACAGTCCACCGGAGATCCCAAGACGAGCACCCAACAATAACCTAAACTACAAAACTCGGAGGTAACAACAACAAAAAAAGATAATCAATACCACTCAAACACAAGGGGCAAGCTCAACTAGAAGAGCACATACCACAAGCAAATCTAAGCAAGGACGGGTGAAAAGGCCATACAGAGAATCCCTCTACCCAGGCCATTCTTCCTCCGACACACTTGCTTCACACTCTCATACTACTCACTCCTCCTAGTGTGGAGTCCATCAAGAGGGGCTCAACCAGGAGGATCTGTTCTCCTGGATCGTCACTGACTTGACCATCGGAGTGCCCACACTGGAAACCCCGACCCGGGTCACTAACCCCTGTTTTGCAGGTCCAGGACCACCGGATGGCGAGACAGCGAAGGGAGCGCACTCAGGCACCGACAGTAGCTACAGGCCACGGTGATCTTGGCGGCAACAGATTGGCACGCCAGGTAGGGAGGTGTCCTTGTGAATAGTCCTTGATCTAGTTCAAGCCCCGCCTTTTCTCTCTTTTACAAGCAAGTTCCATGGAAGAATGGTGACGACACAGGCGCGAGAGGCCTCCACCAGTCATGCAGGGGATTCCCCCTCCCGGGGGAACTTGCATAACCCAGAGGTGGGGCCATCCGCTCCGGTTCAACCACCCCCAGCGGAGTCTCAGCTGGCCGCACTCGCCCAGCAAATGCAGGTTCTCGCCATAGCAGGGCACCAGCTTCAGTAGCAGCATCGGTCCTTGGCTACCCACCAGTAGTCAGGGACTCCCGCAGCCCATGCCGCGGCCCCTCGTGACAGCTTGCGTTCCTTCCAAGGAAGGCCTTCGCAGCCGCGGGCCATTATTGATAACAGGGGTAGCCATCAAACTCCGGAAAAAAGACAAAGAGTTGGGTCTGCCGACAGGAAGAGCCGCTCACCAAACCTCGGGCGGGCAGCATCCAAGCCCCACCGAGGTAGGAAAAGTAAGAGCCCCCGCCATGGGTGCCATGCACCCATGTCACCTTCTCCATCTCCTTCGGCGGAGGGGTCCACTGATGAAGCCATCAGGCGCGCGGCGGAGAAGCGCCTGGAGGAGCATGACCGCAAGTTGTTGGAGTTATCCCACCGATTTGCCAACCTGCCAGGCCCAGCTAGCGAGCCAGTAAGCTACGATGCCCGTCCCCCTTTCTTCCAAGAAATCCAAGGGGAGCCGATTCCAAGTCAGTTCCGTATACCGCAGGTGGATCCTTACGATGGAACCACCGACCTCGTGGACCACCTGGAAAGCTACCGGACCCTTATGAGGGTCCAGGGGGCCACCGATACTCTTCTCTGCGTCGCTTTTCCTGCTACTCTCCAAAAGGCAGCCCGGGTATGGTTCACTTGCTTGGAGCCAGAGAGCATTAACTCTTTCGCCCAATTGGGGCAGAAGTTTGTGGCCCACTTCGACGCCTATCAAAAGTTGCCCCGTGAGGCAGACAACCTCTTCTCCATCCAGCAATAGGACCGCGAGCCGCTGCGGGACTACGTGGCCCATTTCAAGGCTGCCATGTTGGAGATCTACAATCTTGATGAGCCAGTTGCCATGCTGGCACTAAAGCGAGGGCTTAGGACCTCCCGCTTGACCTACTCGCTTGACAAGAAGCCCCCCAAGACTTATTCCGAGCTCCTCCTTTAAGCCCAAAAGTACATCCATGCTGAGGAGGCGAATCGTACGAGACGGGAGCTCGATGGGAAGCCACTGAAGAAGTCGACCCCCACCGAGACTCCCAGAACCTAGGAGCCAGCACCCTCAGTTCCGAACTCCCGGAGGGGGCCAAGATCGAAGGGCGCTCCCGTTCCCGAGGAGAGTTACACCCCCCTTCTCGCTCCGAGGATAAAAATCCTCATGGAGATCGAAGGCGAGGACTACCTGAGATGCCCGCCTCCGATGAAGTCCTCCACTGGTCGTGATAAAATGAAGTATTGTCACTTTCACCATGACCACGACCATGACACCGAGAAATGCCACAACCTCAAGTGGAAAATCGAAGAACTCATCAAGAGGGGTTACCTCAAAAGGTTCATGGGGGGCATACCTCAGGTGGAATCCCAGGCGCTTATCGCTCTCCCGCCAGCTCCAGCCATCGACAACCGCCCTACCAAGAAGCCAGTGGGCATGATCTCCTGGGGAGCTGCGTGCGCACCAAAGAAGGCCTGGGGGCAGGGGATCCTAAGAATGTACTTCCCTTTATGAGGGAGGGGGAAGACGGGGAAAAAATGTAAATAATGATGCCATGGTCATCGAGATGATGATCGCGAAGCATCCTGTAAGGCGCATCATGATTGATAGTGAAAGTTTCACAGATGTGCTTTTTTATGATGCCTTCTCCAGGATGAACCTCTCCCCCGATCAACTCAAGCCTGTGCATACACCCCTTGTAGGTTTCATAGATGATTCTGTAAGGGTAGAGGGAGAGATGACTCTCCCAGTCACTGTCGGGACCCCACCTCAGCAGATCACCGTTATGATGACTTTCACGATTATCAGGCTTCCTTCCGCCTACAACATGATCCTGGGCCGACCCGGGCTCAACTTGCTCGACATCGTTGTCTCCACCAAGAGGCTACTTGTACAGTTTCCAACTCCCTACGGCGTCGAAGAAATGAGGAGAGCACCCCAGCCGATGCAACATTGCTTTCAAATCCTCCATGGGGCCAAGGTCCCCGAGGATGATCCCAAGGTAGATGATCTCGACCAAAGGGCCCAAGATCCTCGGGGAGGCCCAGTCGAGTGCCTACTCTCTTATCTGCTCGAAGATGATCCCACGAAGATGGTGTAAATTGGAGCCCAGCTACCCGAGGAGGAGAGGGCTCAACTACTAGAATTCCTATGGGCAGGCACGGATGTATTCACTTGGACAGCGGCAAACATGCCAGGTATTTCTCTTGACATCATTACTCACAAACTGAGTATTAATCCAAAGCACAGGCCAGTTTGGCAGAAGAAGAGAAGCTTCACCCTGGAGAGATAGGCAGCTATCAAGGAGGAAGTTGACAAACTCCTAGCCGCCGGTTTTGTTTGGGAGATCCAATATCCGAGCTGGCTGGCGAATGTGGTGATGGTAAGGAAGAACAATGGCAAGTGGAGATTCTATGTTGACTACACCGACCTCAACAAAGCATGCCCGAAGGATAGCTTCCCTCTATCGAAGATTGACCAGCTAGTGGACGCCACCTCTGGCCACAGGCTACTCTCCTTTATGGATGCATTCTCCGGATATAACCAAATCCGCATGCACCCGGAAGACGAAGAGCACACCGCCTTCATCACCGACCAAGGGACATACTGCTATAGGATAATGCCCTTCGGTCTGAAAAATGCAGGAGCTACATACCAGCGCTTGATCAGTAAGGTCTTCGAAGGCCAAATTGGCCGGAACATGCAAATGTATATGGATGACATGTTCGTCATGAGCAAACTGAGCTCGAGCCATATCGCTGACCTTGCCGAGTCCTTCCATAACCTGTGGCAGCATCAAATGAAGATGAACCCATCGAAGTGCGCCTTCGGAGTGGAGGTAGGAAAGTTCCTCGGCTTCATGGTCACCCAGAGAGGTATCGAAGCAAACCCAGAGAAGGTCCAGGCAATCATCGACATGGAGTACCCGACCTCCAAGAAGCAGGTCTAGCACCTAATGGGACGTATTGCCGCCCTTAGCAGGTTCATCTCGAGGTTGGCTGACCATTGCCTTCCATTCTTCAAGGCGCTGCGCAAGATGCACAACTTCACCTGGACGGAGGAGTGCAGAACAACCTTCAAGGAGCTGAAGAAGTTTCTCGCCTCTCCCCCATTGCTCTCCAGACCAGAAGAGGGGGAAAAGCTCCTGCTCTATCTGGCGGTTACACCCGGAGCAGTTAGCTCGGTTCTCGTCCGCGCAGACGAGGACAAATCTCAAAAGCCGGTATGTTACACCAGCAAAATCCTCCGTGATGCAGAGATCAGGTATACTCGTTCCGAGAAACTCATTTTTGCATTAATAATGTCTGATAAGCACCTCAGGCCCTACTTCCAAGCACACCTGATAGTGGTCGTGAAGGACCAGCCACTGAGGACCATACTCAGCCATCCCGAGACTTCTAGAAGATTGGCCAAGTGGTCCCTGCTGCTCAGCGGTTTGACATAGTGTATTGGCCGAGGTCCTCTCAAAAGGCCCAAATCCTGGCCGACTTCATGGTCGAGTGCACCGGGTTTGCCGAGGAGCCAGAGCAGACAATAACGGAGCCCGGACTCGGGGAGGAGCCTTGGATCCTCCACATGGATGGTGCATCCAATTCCGGCGGGAGCGGAGCAGGACTCATCCTCACCAACAGCGATGGGATTGTGACAGAATGTGCCCTCCACTTCAAATTCGCTGCAACAAACAACCAAGCGGAGTACGAGACACTCCTCGTGGGCCTAAGAGTCTCCCGCAAGCTGGGTGTGCAGAATCTAAAAGTCTTCACCGACTCCCAGCTGGTTGCCGGACAAGTCTCTGGAGAGTATGAAGCCAGGGACATCCAGATGATGAATTACCTGGAGCAGGTCCGCTCGAGCACGATAGACTTTCGGTACTTCAGCATCTTCCACATCCCCTATGGGAAGAATGCACGCACGTATGCACTGTCTAGACTCGCAACCCTGCCGGGCTCATTGCTAGGACACGCTTACATCGAGTACCTCAAAAGTCCAAGCTACGAAGGCTTAGAAAAGCAATGGATGGAAGGAAAAGCGGAGACCCCTTGAAAAGGTCTCCTCATAAAAAGCAATACGGCCTGGGCCATTATAAGTGACTCGTTTCCCCAAACGAGGGATCAAAAGCCGAACAGAATGTTGAATGCCATAGACATCCCGAATGGTCCCCAGTTCCTCATCGGTGATCATCGAGGCGATCCCGCCGGGACCTGTGGACCGAAAGGACTCGGAAACAAGTTCAAAAGGAGGAGGAAGAGAAGGATGAGTAGGACCGGACCCTAACTCCCTGATGAGCACTGGACCAGGAGGGCACGTCCTGCTAAACTCGAAATGAGTCGCATCCTCCTCCTCCTCACTAGAAGAAGAAGGAGACGCCGGCCTCTGCTCGGAAGGACCAGCCTTGCCCTGGTTGGTGGAAGGGCGGAAGCCCGGACCAAAGCAGGACATCCTCAAAGGAAGAAGAAGCGAAGGACTCGAAGAAGAGGACGAAAGGATGGACTCGACCCGAGAAAAATCCTAGACTCGGAGGAAGGGCTCTACTCTGGCGAAGGAGGGAGGAAAGAGCGAACTAACCTAGTTCCTTAGAAGATCTGAGGAAACTAGGAGGAAGAAGAAAGCTCGGATACCTCAGCGGGCGCTGAGAATTCAAAAGATCTGATATTTTGGGTAAGAACTTCTTTTCATTTCGAAGTGACCCGGAGCATCCGTACCATTACGACCTCCCCGCCAATGGATTCAAGCTACGTGCCAGCCATGATGGAAAAGGCTACCCAGTTGCTCTGAATTCTGTGCCAACATTAACTGCTCCTCGGACGTGGCCATGTGGTACCCCCGCACTGGTCTGCAGGACCATCCCATGGAGCGCCAGCAATCATGGCCATCATTGTACCAGATCTTCGCCTTTCCATGTCAGCATCACAATTACTCCCTTCGGCCCGAGCACCGCGTACTAACGGGCCTCGGGAGTGGGGGGCAAATGATGTGGCAAGACCGCTGATGTGGGGTAGTTGTCATATGCCACGTCGAAGAGAGTCGCCCGTCGGATGCCGCGTCAATCTCCCTGCTCTGACTCCTTTGCCGGGCTAAGCTCCTCCAAGACAATGGGACCGCCATCGAAGCCGAGCTCCGTCCTCCGCCAGGTCAGACTCACAAGCCCGGGATGCCTAGGCTGGAGCCGAGCGACGCCCTCTAGAGCGAGACCCTCTAAGATCGAGCCCCGTGGTTGGAGTCGAGCTCAGCCCTCCTCCGCCACGTGGAGCCTCTTTGAGGCCGATCCCTTTGGACCGGGCCTGTACTCTGCCCTCCAGAGCGAGACCCTCGAAGATCGAGCCCCGTGGTCGGAGTCGAGCTCAGCCCTCCTCCGTCACGTGGAGCCTCTTCGAGGCCGAGCCCTCTGGACCAGGCCCGCACTCTGCCCTCTAGAGCGAGAACCTCGGAGATCGAGCCCCATGGTCGGAGTCGAGCTTAGCCCTCCTCCGCCACGTGGAGCCTCTTCGAGGTCGAGCCCTCTGGACCGGGCCCGCACTCTCCCCTCCAGAGCGAGACCCTCGGAGATCGAGCCCCATGGTCGGAGTCGAGCTCAGCCCCCCTCCGCCACGTGGAGCCTCTTCAAGGCCGAGCCCTCTAGACCGGGCCCACACTCTGCCCTCCAGAGCGAGACCCTCGGAGATCGAGCCTCGTGGTCGGAGTCGAGCTCAGCCCTCCTCTGCCATGTGGAGCCTCTTCGAGGCCGAGCCCTCTGGACCGGGCCCGCGCTCTGCCCTCCTCCATCGAGGCAACCCCGCGAGCTCGGGATGCTTAGCTCGGAGTCGAGCCCTGCCTCCCAAGCTCAACCCCTAGCTCAAGCATAAGCACCGGTGAACCAAGGGGCAGCACCGCCATCCCAGGATTCCGGCGGGCTGCCCGAGGATTGCACTGAGGTATCCGCCAGATCGCGATGACCACCTGCAGCCGTCGGTTACACCAGAAAGGGGAGAGGCCCACTGATCGAGGTGCCATGCTCCTCACCAACCACCTGAACCACCCGTAAGCAGAAGTCAACCAGGAGATTCGAATCCCAGGGGCGGCGGCCCACCAATCGAGGTACTGCCAGGTTTTCTGGAATGAGGCGACCAAAGGGAATGTCAGAACACATGACAGCTTTCCCTATCACGGATCGGGAAAGGCACCTCGGGACACCGCCGCACGCGCCTGACAGCCCACCGGAGATCCCAAGACGGGCACCCAACAATAACCTAGACTACAAAACTCGGAGGTAACAACAACACAAAAAAGGATAAGCAATACCACTCAAACACAAGGGGCAAGCTCAACTAGAAGAGCACAGCACCACAAGCAAATCTAAGCAAGGGCGGGTGGAAAGGCCACACAGAGAATCCCTCTACCCAGGCCGTTCTTCCTCCGATATACTTGCATCACACTCTCATACTACTCACTCCTCCTAGTATGGAGTCCATCAAGAGGGACTCGACCAGAAGGATCTGTTCTCCTGAATGTCACTGACTTGACCGTCGGAGTCCCACCGCCGAAAATCCCGGTCCGGATCACTAACCCCTGTTTTGCAGGTCCAAAACCACTGGACGGCGAGACAGCGAAGAGAGCGCACTCCGGCGCCGACAGCAGCTACAGGCCATGGCGATCTTGGCGACAACAAATATCATAATCATAAAATCAATAATATCCATATCAATATTTCATGCCATCCTTTCTATAAAATCAATATAAATAATTAATATATTATATTATAGTCAAATACATAATCATTATAATGATAAGATAATAAAATTTAGATACTCAACTCTTTTGACTTTATAATCCTTATTACAGCATATTTTATTATCTTTACAGCTTAGGTATCACCGTAATTTTTTTTGTGACGGGGTCATCATGATATTCCTTTTGACAGGGATCACCACAATCATCCCCGTGATGGAGTTGCTACATTATAGACCCTGTTGCAAGGTACCACCATGATTACATCCATGACAGGATCTCAAAATAATTAAGTCTGGCCTCATACATAATAGGGTCAAGAATCAAGCGATATATATAAAGATATATAAATTGTATACTTTATTTCTTTTTGACGCAGTCTTGAAACATATATTCAATATGTAATATTTTAGATTTTATATACCTGATTCAATCATAACAAGTATCATTATTCATTTTAATTTATAGAATTTAGATTGATTAATTATTCATATTTGCAGGAATCTCAATACAATTAGATCTAAATTAATCACAACAATTACATCTTTTTAAAAATAAGATGTTTTTCATTTCATTTTAATTAATTAATATAAAATATAAATGTTATTCATCTTTGCAACTACCAAATAACCGGGTACTTTAAGTACCTTTTTGAGATTTTTTAGGATCTAATAATTCAATATTATAAATATGTATCAAAATAGTGGCATGATCATATTTTTAAAATTAATTTATAAAAAAATAAAAATTCTAAAATTGTAGTTTCTAAACTAATTGATATTATAACAAAAAAATAATAACTAACCTTATCTTATATTCGGTCTTTGAAGGGGCAAAGGAATGGCACAACAGAATCGTTAAATTTATTCACACATGCACCACACACGTGAAAAGAAAAAAAGAAAGAGAAAGAACAAGAGAAAGATTATGGAAGAAAGACCGAGAGAGAGAAAGAGTATACAAGGGAGTGCATACACGGAAGAAAGGGTTAGCACGAGAGATCAAGAGAGAAAGGGAGAGTCCGGGGAGAGAAAAATGTAGAAAAGAGAGACTGAGGGAGAGAAAGAGAGAGTTTGGGAGAGACTGAGAGAGCGTGGGAGAGATACGGGAGATCGAGAGAAAGAAAGAGCGCGAGTGGTTGGAAAAAAAAAAGAAAAAAAGAAAGTGACCACATGATATGTATGATTTCATCACACATCCACATCACCCCTCTTCCCATCTCATTTTTATCCTATTTACCGTCTTAGGCAGTGATAAAAAGAAATAAAGCTTGTCCCCTTGGATGTTCCCTGCAATAATCTAGATCAATAACATGCACCTTCAACCACGCTCTATTAGCTTTCTAGCTCAAGGTTTAACAACATTATTATTCTTTAATAAAAAATATTAACAAAAAGCATAAATCATCATGCTCACTGTTAGGGCAGCTAGCATGGTATCTACATATTACTTTTATAGCTTTTACCATGTGTTGGTTAAATAGATAAAATCATCGCCTCTACTTTTGCTTCGACATTACTTCATCCAGCATCATCGTTACCAAGCAAATGGTACTTGAGGTACATTCTTGAAATTTCTTACATGTAGAACGGTATATATATATAAAATAAAAACACAGTATTCCAACCGTCACAAGGGTTGATTTGGAAAAACCGAAAAAGATTTGAATGAAAATCTGTGCCGAGACGATACGATAATTCGACGAGAAACACGCGAAACAGTCCTCCAAAAGAGCATGTGACGCGTAAACTGGTATACGTGTCAGCAATTCGACACGTCGTGGTCGGTTCTGGGTAGCCCGGGCAGCCATTGGCGCTGCCCAGAGGCGAGTACACTGCCCGATCTTCTTCCACGAGGAAAACCACAACACAGGCCGTTTCTTTCTCCAAAAAAAACCCTCCCAACAATTCTCCGCTATAAAACCCCCTCCATGGCCCCTCTTCCTTCCATTTCGCCAAACCGCTATCCCCGCAGGAGATGATCGACGGCGGAGATCGCGCTTCGCTGGAACCTGCCTCCGATCCCAGCCGCTGATGGGGGATATCTACGTCAAGATCGTTGACGAAGGCGACTCCCCGGCCAAATGCCGCGAGGCCCGCCGCCGCAGGATCGAGATGCGCCGCTTCGCCGCCGTCGCCGGCGACTCGCCCTCCAGCGTGGGGAGCCCGTTGCAGAGGGTGGAGAGGAAACGAGAGGCGGCCGCCTCCGATCCCACCAACAGTGGCGGCGAGAAGGGGAGCCGTCCCACCGGGGATGACTCGCCGTCGCCGCGTCTCTCACTCACTCATCCGTCCTCGGCGACTTCATCTTCTCCTTCTACCACTTCTTTGCCCGTCGAAGCAGCTGCGGCGCCAGCGATCGCGTCGAGCTCGGGCCAGGCCCCGGCGGGGGAGTCTCGGTTGGCGTTTGGTTCCATCTCGCTCTCCGGCCGGTCGCGGGAGATGGAGGACGCCATCTCCGTGCGGCCGGGTTTCTTCCGGCCGCCCGGCGGCGGCTCGACCCTGCACTTCTTCGCCGTCTTTGACGGCCACGGTGGCTCCCACGTAAGTAGTCTCTACACCGTCACCGGGTCTCTTCCCTTCGTTTCTTGAATTCAAAAAAAAAAAAAAATCTATAATTGCGCAAACATGAGAGGCACATCACATGGGATCAGTTATTTTGTTTATTTCTCTGATTCAGATGATTTTATGTTGTCCGTACCAATTCAATTCTTCTTTTGACTAAAAAACTGAAAAAAAGAAAAGGAAAAAAACATCTAAATTGGATACATGTGTTCTAATTTCGGAGAAAGTTTCTTGCTCTTGTCCTTTTATTTGAGGGGCATCGAAACGTCTACCTACTTTTCCCTTTTTCGCGATGATCATGGCCACGTTTGTGAGAGTTTTGGCGGCACATTCCAACAAATTTCAGATCTTTCCTGGCAGGAAATTTTATTCATTATTCTGGAGCAAAAATATTGGTTTGTCCTTTTCGTACATCTGAACCACCGGAACAGCGGTTTCGCGGTACGTGGACCGGCTGGGCCTTTGATGTAGGACCGTCTGATCGATCGAAACTGGACGTGATGGCTTGCACCAAAAAGCTGCCACCACCATTTGTTCCAGCTGTTTTCAAGCTTTTTCCTTTTGTTTTTTTGGGCTACCCGTGGCGTTTCTCAGACGACTTGCCAGTCGTCCGATCGAGACGATCATCACTGAATGGAGTTTGTGTTTGGGCTGTTGAACGCAGGTGTCCGCCATGTGCAGGGAGCGGATGCACGTGATGCTGGCGGAGGAGCTCGCGGCGGCGGAAGGGGAGGAGCAGTGGAGGGCGGCGGTGGCGCGGAGCTTCGGGCGGATGGACGAGCTGGCGCTGACGGCGTGCGTGTGCGGCAGCGTAGGGTACCCGCTGTGTCGGTGCGAGCGGTCGGGGATCGAGTCGGACATCGTGGGGTCCACCGCGGTGGTCGCCGTCGTCAGCCGAGACCGTCTCCTCGTCGCCAACTGCGGCGACTCGCGGGCGGTGCTCAGCCGCGGGGGCCGCGCCGTCGCGCTCTCCTCCGATCAGAAGGTAGTGTCACTCCCCGGTAATTTCTACCAATCTCCGTGCCCTACTTCCTCTTCGTACCAACCCCATGGAGCACGCTCCAGCCGTCCGCCACGTAGGGTTGGGTTGGAATTGGGACAAGGTGATGCGTTACGTAATCAATTCCCCATTCCAGGGACACGTGTTAGTTGTTGGTGCAGCCGTTTAGACTTTAGAATTCGGGTTTAATATGTTATTTGTTATATTATGTGCGGCTATGGTAACGTTTAGCGTTGTGTTATTGTGATTGTGAATTGATCCGTCAGCCTGACCGGCCGGACGAACTGGCAAGAATAGAAGCAGCGGGCGGGCGTGTTATCTACTTGAACGGTGCTCGCGTCCACGGAATACTTGCAATGTCACGAGCCATAGGTATGCTTCTATCTCTGACTTTTCCTTTAGCAGAGATAGATGGAACTACTGCAACAATGCTGTGCATTTGTTCACTGTGCTCTTTTGTTTGTCATGTGCTGTGATATTTATGTCCCAGATGCAGTAGATGTAAGTGCTTCTCAGTGATGATAATTTGATAGAACAATGTAGGTAGAAACAAGGTTGGAGCCTAAAATGCAAGTAGTTGGTCTAAAGGCCAATCTGGTTTCCTGCATTGATGTTACAGAGAGAGAGAGAATAGCATGGAGAATTCAGTTTGTGGGTAATGGGAAAGTAATTATTGAGGCAGATCTTCAGAAATGTCAGCAGAAAGTTATTAGATCAAGCAAACAGTTTTAGCTTGTGGGTTATTTAGTGCATGAGAATGGAAATAAAGAGCTTGTGTAGATCTTTTTATCAATTTTTTTTTTTTAGATAGAGAGGATGCAACATTCTTAACCATGGAGTCCCTCTCGAGAAGTTCAACATGGTTATTAGGAGTTTTTGGGCAAAAAGGTTGAGCTTATTGTGATATGTATATTGGAGGCGGAGAATATTACTTTGTGACATAGTTTATCCATTTTATTTTATTTTTTGAGAGAGGGAGATCCATGCATGTCATATTTATCTAGGTCCAGATTCTTGGGCATGCACCTTCCAGGAATTGAACTCAGAATCTCTTGTTGGTAACCCGAGGGGTGTGACCACTAGTCCATCCTCTAATTCAAGTGGTATAGCTCATTTAACCATGAATGCTTTGCCTATTTCTAAGCAAATACGTGGATTGTCATCTTTAGAAAGTTGGAGAGTAATGAAACAAATGATAAGCTTGAGATACTTCACATCGAGGTCAAGAGTGTATACTGATTTGTATAACTTAGAATCAAACATTGAGAAAAGCAAAAATTGATGACTGCATATTTGACTTGAAATTGGTAAGATAGTAGAAAGATATTGCAGTTTACATTTGTTAATCTGGAAGATTACTTCATCAAAGTTATCATTTGTTTATGGTTAAATCAATTTTTAAAATATGAGTCCATATAGGCATAGATAATTCTGGTTACTTTCATGTGTATACGCTTTACGAAGTACTTTTTTTCTTTGCTAAACATAAATTGTGTATAATTCTTTGACCATTCAACTGTTGGAACTAAAGTTCTAAACTACTCAGCCATTTCTAGTTTGTATAACTTGTTATCAATTCAATGGCATGGCAATGCTCTTAAGCTTTGGTCCACAAACATGGTACTTTAGGCAATAATATTTAGGCTCTCAAATGGTTGTCAGAAGTCTGGCTCATCAACATAGAATAGTTATGAGCTTAGATAACTATTAAGAGCTAGCTAGAATCTAAATGTAGGATGATGTTTTCTTGTAAGGAAGAGAATAACTATCACCCACCTCCATTGGTGCCATGAAAGCCCAATTAAATGGTGTATGCCCGCAACCGTTTGCTACATTAATGAACTTAGAAATTAAGAACCTTCTTCTATTGTTGAGCAGTAGATCGGCTTTATCTACAAGAATCTGACCTAGAAAGCACAGATGCCTAAAGTTATTTATGTCCATGCGGAATGTGTATTAGATGCCAATACCTGTTAAATACTAATATAATACATGTTAGATAGTTACTTAAGCATTTTATTTTTTGAAATTGTAAAATGGGATTTTAGTACTTTCTTATATGCTTGAGATATTTTCTTGATACCTTTAGGGTCCGTTCTTTGGTAGATAAATATCATACAAAAATTGGTCAACTTTTCTAATGACCAACTTTCCCATATTTTTATACTTCTTTATGTTGCTAAGTTATTTTTTCTTAAATAGCATTTATCCATGAAATGAGTGGAAAGATTTACCCACCTAATAGATGGGTAAATTATTTTCCCATCAACTAGTAAAATAACCTTCTTATTTTGTCCCTAAGATACCATTATCCCTATAATAATATAATAATATTTATATAATAAAGGATATTATGGAAAATATGGATAGTTCTTAACAACTTATTGAAAAATAATATTGTAGAAGAAAATGGATAATGGATTCTAGAGTCATTTTTTAATGCATAAAAGAACTTGGATATTTGGTGTCCCACATGACATATTGTGTAACATTTTTTGTTACGTGGATGGAGCAATATTTTTTAGATTTGCCAAATCATGGCCAAATTTGGTAAATAAATCCACCACATTGATTCTTTCTTGTAACAAAGCAGATACTTTTATGGGAGTAATCCTGTAAGGGCCACCACAGCTACTCTTGTCTCCACCATTAATTGCACTCAATGTTCTTTATAAAGTCAGCATATGTGTGCACTAGTGATGAGTTGGACTATGTCAAAGCTTAAAATGAGCTAAACCTTATAGCCCAACTCTCATGTTCAAATGATGTATTTTGATCATTAACCCATTACAGACTTATATATTTGTATACAAATGAAGAAATGCCATCCTATAAGAGCTTGAATGTCCTTGATGACATCAATCATACCCAATATTAAACATCTAGGGAATATATGTGTGTGTATATAGACACACACATGCTATACGTGTATGTACATCTATATTTAGAGGAGAGGAATTTCAATGCTACTTATATGAAAAACTTGGTTCTAAATTTAACATGATATTAACAGTTTCAATTTCATTGTGACCACAGTAAAGTCGCTTAATCATGACCTAGAGGTCATAGGCTCAAAGCATGAATATAGCCTCTTTGCATCTGCTGGATAACCCTCTCCAGACCCTGCAATATCAGGAGCACTGTGTGCTGGGTTGCCCCTTGTTTATGACATTCTATTGAAATGCCATAAACAATTTGTTATCAAAATAAAGAATGTTATCAAGTTTTGTGATAACCATTACGTCAATATAGTTTGTCCTTCGATTTACCTTTCAGTAATACTAACTAGCATAACCCAAAAAAAGAAGCATAGGAGTAATGGGGACCAAAATTCCATATTTCAATTGAAAGGTATTTATGAAATTAGTGGACTATAGGACATTGCTAAGCAATTCTGTTTTTGAAAAGGGGGGACTAGGAATTGTCTTAAGAAATTGAATGGATATGGACTTTTGGCATGGGTTTTCATTTTACTTTTATTTGTCTGTTCGAATCCAGCCGGTTCTGCCACACCATTCCACCCATCATTTTTTAACATGGTTAGTGGAGTTGTGCTCTTCTTCTACGGTAATGGGGAAGGGTGAGCAGGAAGTGGGCTTTCTTCTTTCTACTATTATTTGGTAGAAAGATATCTTTTGATTAATAGACTTAGAATAATGCAGATTATTTTCATGTTTTATGAAGATCTTGAAATTGTCAATAATTGTTTCTGGCAAGTATGAGAAGTTTAAAGTTGAACTTGGGTTTTAAGATGTGGATGGTCTTTGACTTCACCTGTTTTCCCATTTTTGATGGTTTTTATGTTGTTAGAGAAAAAATAACTTTCTCACATGGATTCGGAAAGGAGGCTTGTAAATGAAAGTAAGTCGCTCTTTTGGTTCGCCTCCTTGTTCAACCTTGACAACAATTCCATGCAAATCTTTTGTGTGACAAAGATTTTTAGGCAATTTAAGATTCCTTTTTATTATGGTTATGGGTTCAGATTTATGATCCAAGGGCTATGATTCTCTCCACAAATATCTTGGCTTGAGTTAATGTTTTACGTGTGTCCAATAAGGAGTTATTTGAGACCAACGAGCTCTATAGTGGTGGGAATTTTTTGATGGAAAATAATAGGGTCATATGGTTATAAGAATCATAGGTATCAAGATGAAGATTCCGGAGTCTTGATGGTGTTATGTGAACATTTTCTTAAATTAACCACGTATTGAAGCATTCTGCTTGGTGTATTGACTCTAAGGATTTTGGTTACGTGGCAAAATGTAGACTTCTAAAAGCCACGTGGGGTTTAGAGTGGTGATACTATGGCTTCAAATGGGTTTGGTTGACCTATGATCCAACCCGACCCGATCTGCTTAGACCTGATTTAACTCATTTTTAGGGATCCATGGATCCGAGTCGGGTCCTAAAATTAGATCCATTCCATTTTCCGAATCAAGTTTGGGTTTACTCAATTTGGACCCAACCTGATCCGACCTGATTCGAACCTTCTAATACTATTAGAATCATATCTATTTGAACTTTTAAATTATAATTTAAAACTTGCATGGAACTTATTTTTAACATAGAGATAGAGTTATAATTATTTTTATATCTTAATTTATTTTAAAAATAATATTATTTATTAGCTGTTTTATGGTTAATAATAGTTGGTTATGTAATAATTAAAATATAGTTGTCTATATTTTATCCGGCTCATATTTAGATCCAAATTTCTTAGATTAGAACCGGGGTATTTATGGACCCGATCTAACTCGAATTATCCCTTGGGTTAAAAATTCCGATAGCGGACTTGATCCGATCCGATCCGATTTTCTAGTGGGTTGGATCTAGATCTAATATTAGGACCCGATCAAAGAACCGGGTTGGGTCAGAATCACTCATGATCCGGTCTGACTCGATCCATTTTCACTCCTAGGTGATACAAAGCAAAAGCATGTTAGAGTTAAGTTGAGCAGTAGTGAATATTCAAGATTTTGGTTTTGTGGTAGAAGTCACGTAGGGTTTATAGTGGTGATGGAAGGTGGAAGCATGTTTTATCTTTGAAAGGAAAAGTTCATCATGAGGCAGCGATCTATCATGATTGTGCAAATTGTGTTTTGTTTTATTGGAACAAGTGCTTCTTCGGGTATTTATGAGGCCATGTGAGAATTTTCAAGTTAGAGCTAAATGAAGTTGAGTGAAAAGTATCTTCTAGAAAATCATGGAGTTACATATCATTGATAGTTGGGAAGGTCATTGGTTGTGAACTGGGAAAAGAGTCATCTGATTAGTAAAGTTAGTCTAAAGGCTCAATTGAATTTTGTCAACTGGTATTTTAACTTCACGGGGACCCCATCAAAGGGTTTTATTTGAAAATGATGGAGATCCCAAGGTGGCTTGATGATAAAACAAGACAGGTTATCAGGGTTATGGCTTGATTTTCTCCCTTGGTAATAGAAAATCCAAAGCATATAGACAACAATAATTAGGATTTGAAACTGAGTTTTAGTGCTTGGGCAACAAAAGGTGTACAATCCAATGAATTAATGGAAGAGAATGGGGGAAGCCTTTCTCACTGTCATGCAAACACAGAACAGGGGTTGATTACTGATGATAAAATATAAATAAGAGAATCTCTTCTAAAATAAAGTTGGTTTGGAGCTCTAGTTCAACATCAATTTTTTGGACGAGGCTAGGAGATATTGTAGCTAACATCTGTATGCAGTTAGGTATTTGTTCTATCAAAAATGTCAAGTTTGTATACAGTATAATATGAAGGAAACATTTTATGCACTCCATTCGTGTTGTACTATATTATACCCATCAAAGCCTGCGAGGCATGATCAAGGACTGGCTGTCAGAGTCGAGTAGGCCCAATTGCATTGCAAGGGTAGATAGAAAAATTATTAATAACTATCAGTAGTGCTTAAAAGTTTCCATGATAGTTGTGTTCTTTGCTATTGCATCTAATCATAGTCTTCATAATAAGAAAATTAATTAGGAGGATTTTCAAAATCTCAGTTTGAGTTGAGAGTCTTTAGATGTCATTCTAAATAAAAGTCAAAGGATTGCATAACCAAGAAGATTGTTCTAGACCGTAGTTAAAAAAAATTGAAGGACTGGGAAGCAACACTAGAATCATTACACAGCTTGTTTAACAATCTTTCCACTGCCTAAGAATTGTTTTGACTAGAGACAAGGTAGAGGAGATGTTATTTTGCCTTTGCACTATTTCTGCCTAATTTAACCATATCATGATCCCTCTTTTCTCTACTTGGAAGGCGTTTCCACACCCCCGGTGGCGGACCGCCGAGGGGGGGGGAAGGGGGGGCCTTGGCCCCCCCTAATTTTTTTAAATTTTTTTTTAAAACTTTTAAATATATACAAGGATGAATCGCCGAGAGGGCAAGGAGGCCCCTTGGCCCCCCCTAATTTTTTTTAATTTTTTTATAAATTAAGATTTTATGTAAACTTTTAAATATATATATATATATATTTATATATTTGGCCTTTCTAAACTTGGGGATATTAAATATAACCTGAAGAATCTTAAAAAAAATTTAAAATGAAACAAATACTATAAATCAGCTTTCTTTACTTGAAAGTTGGATCACTACCAATTTTATTTTTTATTTTTATTAATTTTTTTTCATAATTTTTTAGAAGAAAGAATTTTCTTTTTATTACTCAACTAGCACCCGTCTTCAGAATTCGCCGTAGTTGAAGCCACTGTACGCAGTCAGCACCATTCCATTCATCACACTGATGGATAAAATGGCGGTCGGACTTGTCATGTGATGCGATCGATAAGAACGTTCCCACGACGAGACCAGGCGGTTGCGCATACATAAGGCCGGATTCCACCGATGCGCTGGCCTATGACTACCATCTTGGTGGCCTTCGTCTGCCTCGTCGCACAGACGAACACTACGTGCGATGAAGCCGCGCACCGTCTTAGCGACCGGATCCATCGCGTAGCATAATCGAATCCTGGAGGGCACAGATGGGTAGACGCCCGTCATGCCTCAGGCTCCTACCAATACTACTGCACTCACATCCCATCATCTTTGGCACCGTCGCTTGATGGATGTCACATCCCGTTGTGCAGCGCCAACGGTACTCGGCACGACGCTGCCACTACTGTGGCCAGTGCGCACACATCCTTTACGAGTCCTTAACGCTTATTACTCTTCCGGTTTCAACTACTATTATAGAGAAAATATTTTCAAAAATGAAGATTGTCAAGACCAGATTATGTAACAAGATGGAAGACGATTTTTTTATCGATTATTTAGTCACTTATATCGATAAGAAGATAGCTAAAAATTTTACGGTAGATTTCATTATTAATGAATTTAATCTTATGAAATAAGATAGGTATAATTTAAATAATATTTATAAAAAAATATTTAAATTAATTTAAATTATTTATGAATATTATTTATTTTTATATTATTTTGGTCTCCTTTAGAAAAATTGGTGTGGTCCGTCCCTGCACACCCCCCCCCCCCCCCCCCCCCCCCCTCCCTTCTCCCCCAATGTCCGGTGTTTGGCATGGCAGTTAGCATGAATGCATTGTTGGAATCATGGCTATGACTTTTGAAGTCTGTGTGAAATTTAGCAGAATGATCCTGGTATGAGCAGTTTATGTTTTGTTAGGAGGAATGAAATCTACATATGTTATGCAAAAATTGGGTGACACCTCATGGTCTTCATCTTTTATAAAGTTCCATTTGTGTCAAACACTAATAAACCATTCAATGCAGATAATTTTTGATAAAAAACTTTGCAGAGATCCAAAATTATAGTTCTTGAGAGAATAATTTATCTAGCTGTTCAGTAAAATAAAAAGTTCACTGCAGCATGATCATCGATAGTGCATGGCCTGGCTATTTTTTATCAAAATATTCTTTCTGAATGCATAGGATAATTTTTTAGGAATTAAAAGTGTCAAAAGAACCCTAAGAGAAAAGTAACATTTGTAATTACTTATGAAGGGCACTGGTGGCTTTTTGATGATTATAATGTATAATTTTTTCTTTTCTCTGAAATAAATTGTTTAAAGAATCAAGTGCAATTAGAAGTAGTATCTGAACTGTAGCAAAAACTTGTTATCAGGTACATGCCAGTAGATGCTTTTGTTATTTTTAGGAAGTGAGGAAATTAATCCTCATAACTTATAACCTCAGAACACACTGTCACAATACAGATAATTGGTTCATTGACTATTATGATTGTAGAAATAATTAAATCATTGTATTGCTTAACCTCTTTTAATCACTAGAAACACATACCATATTGGAGGACTGTCCAATGATCTTTTTTTATTAGACCATCTCTAAATTAGAAATGTAATTAATATACTATATATTTAGAAAACCACTGTAGTTCTTAAAAATAAGGTTCAACCAGTTGATATGTGAACCTGTTTTCATCGTTTTAGAATACAAATAACATGTGTATGTATTTGTATATTTCCAGCTAAAGTAAATAGTTACTGTCAAAACTTCTTTATATAAGAACTGATTAATAAGAAAAACTTTGCTGTCGGTAATGGTCACAAGGGGTACTTTAGTTATCTTAAGAAACTTTTTAATATTTCATTTATTTTATCTCTTGCATAGAATTTTAACAAATTGTTATGTTACATGGATTCACTTAATATCCACATCATGGACTTTTTAGTTGGTTAGGTATTTCCAAGTACCTACTCATTCCTATTTAATTATGTGGGTGTTCAAATTGTATATGAATTGAAAGTCAAAATTTTAAAAACCTTTCCTCTTCTTTGTCTGCCAAATCTCTCTAATTTATAGCAATTGTCTTTCTTTTGATTCATTAGGTTGTATGCACAATAATACTATATGCATACTCTATGCTGTGGACTTGCTAACAGCATGACATAATTAGAGCACTAGTGTTGGTCTCCAAGTTTATGCTCAATGCTTATATGCAAAAATCTAGTTTCACCAAAAATCAGGTTTAATAGGTGAAGCCTTTCCAAGAATAGTGTTTAAGAATGTGCCTAATAATGCTGGTTACAATCAAGTTCATCTGTTTTTCACTTGATTAGCACATAAAATATGCCTTACCTCCTCCAGGATGTCCAGAGATTTCTAATATCTAATGGCCAACCTTTGAATTTTAGTTGAAGTTTTGATAGTGAACTATAAGCTTCTGATGAATGGATATTTAACAAATAAATGTATCATTGATTCCACTCTAGCTCCACAGAGGATCCAACCGACTTCCCCTCCACACCTGTTTTTTGCTAGTAATGCTCTAGTTTGTAGCCTATCTTGCAATGCAAGTCACATAAATACTTTCACCTTTTCCAAAACATATGCTTTCCATATCTCTTTGTAGAAGTGCCATAGAACACCACCTTGATTGATGAATCTATAGAAAGAGCTAACTAAGAAGTTTCCATTTTTTGTTAGCTTCCAAATCGGCACATCCACTATATGGGAAGGCCTAGTGAGCTCTAGAACTTGATAAAGCTCCTCTTCTTTGCTTGACTGGTGTAGAGAAAAAGGCCCCAAAAGCTTAACATGCCACTTTTGTCTTCTCCAATCCCAGTATGATGCAACAGACAAGGTGAAGCTCTTCAAACAAAGATGCCAAAGTCATGGAATTGATCCAAACATCCTCCCAGAATATGATATTATTGCCATTTCCAAGGCTTTAAAAATGCCTTTAAATTCTTACTCTTCTCGTTCCAAATTGGTGAAACCCTTTCAAAGCATCTTCAGACTCATCCTAAACCTTCTTCTAGCATAGTATGCATTTGTTATTTGCCTACTTTAGGGAGCCTCTGAACCAAGGAATACCAAACTGGTACCGGATCCCATACCGGTCACTGATCGATATGGAATAGTATGATATGGTACCGTATGTACCGTACCATACCAGGCATCGTACCGGATTCATAATTTTTAAAAAATTCTTTCACTCTTAATGGTAAAATTGTGATCTGAATCGAGCATGAACCGGACTCAAACCGGGCCGAACTGAGCTCGAACCTGGTCGAACCGGGCGGTATGCATCAGTATGGTACGGTACATACGATATATATTTTTTTATTTTTTTCAACGGTACGATATATAATTTTTTTATTTTTTTCAACGGTCCGCATTCCGAACCAATTTTTATAGGTAAACCGTATCGGCTCTTGGCTGGTACGATACGGTATGCTCCATACCGGGCAGTACGGGACGGTACCGTAAATCTTGCTCTGAACCTTTAAGAAGTTTCCATGTCTACTTAGCCAAGAGCATTGAATTCATGTACCAATGTTCTGGATGCCCAATCTCTCTTCTCTCTTGTCATGGCAATTCACCAGATAGTTAAATCCACTAATAGTTTCCTTTCCTATCCTTAAAAATGCCCTTCTTAATTGATCAATTATATTAATAACCCATTTTAGAAGCTTAAACATTGACATGAAATAAGAGGCAAGAGTGGAGAGCACGGAGTTAATTAGAGTTATTCTACCGCCAATACTTAATAATTTACCTTTTCAAGAGGCAAGTCCAGCATTAACCCTTTAAATGAGAGGCATCCAACAATGCTTACATAGTTTTCCGTCACTCAACGAAAGCCCAAGATACAAGAAAGGGAAAAAGCCTTTACTACAATTCATTAGGGTAGCCAAGGCCGCGCCTATACATTATCCATGTTCAAGTAGAATAAGGAACTCTTACAAAAATTAATCCTCAGACCTGATGCTTGCTCAAAGCCAAGAAGAATTGCTTTGATTGCCATTAGACTCTTTCTTTTGGCTACACAAAAAAGTAATGTGCCATCCACGAAATGTGAGCTTTGGATGTTAGAGAAATAAAGGTTTGGAACCAATCTCATTAACCAACCCCATTGAACTAGCTTGCTTAAGCAATCTAGATAGGACATCTATGACCAAAATGAAGAGAGCAGGAGAGAGGGTCACCCTGCTTGACGCCTTGTCTGCATTTAATCCACTTTGTGGGAGATCCGTTAACCAGCACTGCAACTGATGCTGAAGAAAGCAATGCTTTAATCCACATCACTCATTTAGTGGGAAATCCTCTCTCTAAGCAAAGTCAAAAGAAACTGCCAATTTACCTTATCAAAAATCTTTTCGAAATGAGTTTGCACAAGACACCTTTACTTTTTGATCAATTACTATAGAAAAGAATTTCATGTGTATATAGAAAATTCTCAACAAGATATCTATCCTAAATAAAAGCAGATTGTGACTCATCCACAAGGATGGGAAGGAACTTGGCTAAACGTAAAACAAGAATTTTGGTGATGATTTTGTTTACCAGTTCAGCAAATTGATGGGACGAAAATCTCTTGCTTAGAGGAGCCCTTCCTTTTTTGGTACAAGAGCGAAGTAGGCATAGTTAATATGGTCCAACTCGAACGTGCCATTATAGAAGGAATCCAAAATAAACATAAAACAAGAATTTTGGTGATGATTTTGTTTACCAGTTCAGCAAATTGATGGGACAAAAATCTCTTGCTTAGAGGAGCCCTTCCTTTTTTGGTACAAGAGCAAAGTAGTCACAGTTAATATGGTCCAACTCGAACGTGCCATTATAGAAGGAATCCAAAATAGGGTCCTACACAAACATGTTAACAATTTTATAATTTTTAAATCTGCTTATTTTTTTTATTTTTTTTGATTAACCGGATCGTTCAAAATACAATCCTGGAATGAGTACAACAAAGAAAGTCGGACAACAAAATATCCCTGAAGGACACTGATGTGTCCTTTAGAAGAGACCAGGAGACCTTGCCAGAGTGATTTGCCACAAAGGAAGCCATCCAGTCAGCAGCCGAGTTGGCTTCACGGTAGATATGCCTGACGACGATTCCTGAACATCCTCGTAAGAGTAATATCCCGAAGCTGAGGGTGAACAGGGGTAGAGCGAAAGGCCCAATGGATCCAAGAAATAACCGTCAACGAGTCTTCCTCTATAATAAGACGGTTGAGCTGAAGAACCATCCTAGCATACTTGATCCCCGTCTAGGCTCCATCAAGCTCCGCCACTAAGACAGTAGGGTCAAAGAGCTGAGTATCCCCAGTAGCAAGAAACTTGATGCTCGATGCCTGGATAACAAAAGCAGCACCACTAATACAATCTCTAATACTTCCATCAAAGCTGACCGTGGCATAGGTCGGAGAAGGGGGCTTCCAGGAAATAAAAATCCGGCGAGGTGCTCGAGGAGCAGAATCGGAGTCCCAGATCTTTGAACTATCTACCGTCATACCCTGATACTTAGAGTGAGTTCTAGCTCTCTCACCAATGAACTTGGTCGAGTAAGTGTTAGAGCTGAACACCATGGCATTCTGGGTAAGCCAAATATGATATGCTAAATAGGCCACAAATACCAGAGAAGCAGAGGACGGTGGAGAGTGAAGGACATAAAGAAAGGAATCCACCACATTATCACCATGGTACAAGAAAGAATTACAACTAGCCAGAGACCACACCCATCAAGCTCTCAGAAAATAAAATAAAGTATGCCCAATAGACTCATCCTCTCCATAGATCAGGCAGGAAGGTGGAGACCACAAGAATGCAGTAAAGATCTAGTAGGGAGCCATCGCCATGCCACCTTCCAGATAAAAAGCCTCACTTTAGGGTGCACTGGAAGAGACCAAATCCACAGCCTGAGTGCTCGTTTATTGCTCCGGACAGTAAATGGAATATATATCAGCCAGAGGAGTAGAAGAGAGGAAGATCTCCACACTCTGACATCAGGGCAAGGGCTTACAGAAATCCCAATAAATATAACTCTCTTCCCAGGACGTCACCAAAATAGTGAGTAACCACAATAGGATCCCACCTATGGAGGAGAAGGTCAGCGATGGTAATGGAAGCCGGCATATCAGAAGATAGAAAGTAGGCCATCTATTCAAGGCAATATCTGAAATTCACGGATCAGGCAAGACCTTGATAGATCTGCCATCCTCCGCAATCCATCTCATATGATGTATAACATCAAGAGCCCTCAGCATTTCCATCCATATAGCAGACCCGCGGCAGGATAGGATACCTCCTCCCTCCAAGGATTGAAGATCATATCTATGCCGCATGAAGGAAGACCATAAGCTATCAGGAGTCAAGAAAAGCCTTGTAACATGACGAGCCAAGAGTGCCTCTCCTCACCACTAGGGAATAGATACCCAGCCCTCCATCCCTAATCGGCTGACAAACAAAGTGCCATCCCACAAGATTGACTCCCCTGGGAGCACCATTCGACCTCCACAAGAAAGTTCGAAGGATTTGCCCAGCTTTCACCACAATAGCCTTAGGAATGATAGCATTGGAAAGCAAATAAATCAGTAAGGAAGAAAAAGCTGATCTAATCAATGTGAGCCTGCCCATGGATGAAAGTGCCTTGCCTTGCCAGCCTTCCACCCTATCCTGCATCGCCTGCAATACCAAATTAGAATCTGCTGTATGAAGGGAACCACCGGAAATGGGAATTACCCAAATAATAGACCCCTCTCCAATCCCCAGAATAGAAGAGATCAGATTACGAAGACGGGTCGGAAGCTTTGGACTAAAGTGGACCTCCGATTTTGCAAGATTGACTCTCTGCCCAGATACTAAACAATAAGCCTGGAGAACCCTCCTAAAACCCTGAGTCATAGCCTCAGATGCCATGCCTAAAAGTAAACAGTCATCTGCAAATAGAAGGTGCGAGATCGGGGACATTGTAGGAGCAGCAACATATGGCTGAATTGTCGATTTTCTAACAGAATCCTGCAATGCGCGTGAAAGAGTCGCACAAATAATAAACAGATAGAGAGGGGACAACCTTGCCGCAGCCCAACCGTAGAATAGAACTCCGACGGAGATCCATTAATAATAATAGAGAAGGACTGGTAATACAAGCCATAATCCTGGAGATTCACAGGGGAGAAAACCAAAATCCAGCAATAACTGCTCCATAAAGCTCCACTCTACACGATCATAAGCCCTTTCCATGTCTAACTTGATAGCCATAAAACCACTCCTAACAGGAGCCTTCCGCATTATATACATAAATTCCTGAGCCAGCAAAATATTGTCAGAGATGCTCCGATCCCCAATGAAAGCCCCCTGCTCTGAAGAGATGATACTTGGAAAAATAAGTTTCATCCTATTCGCCAACAGTTTAGCATACATTTTATAGAGTGCTATAAAAACTGATAGGTTTAAAGTGAGATGGATGACAAGCCTCGGGGTATTTGGGAACAAGAGTGACATAAGTCCTTTTCCATAAATCCGGCATCTGACCTGTAGAGAAAAATTGCATAGCAGAAATAACATCATGTCTAATTATGCTCCAATACCTCTTAAAGAACAAAGGGGGTAACCATCCAGTTCAGGTGCCTTGTCCTTTTTCAAGGACCATAGAACAGCAACCACCTCAGCCTCAGTAATAGGAGCTAGAAGGGCAGTATACTGAACATGGGAAACCATTACCTCTGATGTAGAAACATGGAAAGGATAAGTCCCAGAGTTGGCCCTCCATCTAGATTTGAAGAAAAAATCAACCTCCTGCCTGACATCCTCCTCCTCTGAACTCTGGACTTCTGCCTCCACAGAGTCTCCTGCTGGGTAAGAAGGGAATGATAGGAAGCCAGACTAGTTCGCAGAGAGGACAAATCACCACCATGCAGTCCCCCATCCTTATCCTCCACCTGAAGTTCATGGATTACTCCCTTAATCTCCTCTACTCTAGTAAAAATGTTCCCCACCTTGTTCCATATATGCAATCGCTGTTTGAGAAGCTCCAACCTGCGGGTAATCTGATATTGAGCATCTTCCCTCACAGGAATACTCCAAACCTCCCGGACCACAGTCCAAGATGTTGGATAAGAGAGCCAAATCCTTGAAGGGCGCATAAACAGGAGCTTGAGGGGAGGTAGAAAGAAGAATAGGACAATGATCCGAAGCCACTTTATCTAGGTGACGCACCACAAATTGGGCATGAAGATTTAGCCAACCCGTTGTAGCCACAGCTTTATCAAGCCTCTCCCACACCTTCGCCCCTCCAACTTTATCGTTACACCAGGTGAATCGAGACCCCACAAAGCCCAGATCCAGCAAACCATTGGAGTCCAAGAAGTGGCTAAATTCTTTAGTGGCCAAATTTTGAACAAAGGGTTTACCACCTCTCTTCTTCTTGGCCTTGGTAATGCAATTAAAATCACCAACAACAACAGTGGGATCCCCTGGTCGATCAATAAAGAGACTTCATGCCACTGATTTCTCCTTATAGCAAGTGCTAGCATAGACTCCCGAAAGGAGCCAAGTCGGGCTCAAAGTTTTAGTCACCTCCAAAACAACATGCTGTGAACACTTATGGAACACATATTCTGGCTGCTCCCTTATCCCAAGCAACTACAATATCACCAGATAATCTCTTAGAATCAATTGCATAGAAGTCCTAGCCCTTAGGAAGACGCCGACGAATCCTTTGCAAACCAAACCCACCCAATCTAGTTTCAAGAAGCGTACAAACTCAGGGTGATGTAGATAACAGAGTCTACTAAAGGAAGAGGCAAAGGAAGGTTTTTCCACCCCTCTAACATTCCAGAAAAGGATTTTCATTACAAAGATTCAACACCCCTTAGAAGAGCCCTTCCCTGGGCTCTCCTCAATATCAACATTAACACCCTTAGCATCTGCACCTTCAACTACAGTGAACAAAGCTACCTTCAGCTTCCCGGTCACTTCCCGATGACCTGGAGCTTCTCGAGCTTCATCGATCAGAATCGGCACCACCGCACCTGAGGTAGTCGGACCACCACCCCGGACTGGCATTTCTGCAGTAAGAGTTGGATCACCTACCCGTTTGAAGCTGCATCTGCTATCCAAGAACACAGGTTCAATAGACTTCTCGGCAGACCCTCCAACAACCTGAATTCCTTGCTTCACCTTCCTTCCAGGATCAATTTTCACTCCTAGCTCAACCATAGGCAATTTCTCCTTGGAAACTCCAGAAGCCTTGCCACCCAGCCTCAAGCCTGCGGCTCCCTCCTGACCATCGGACACCAGGTTGCCCGTGGAGGTTGCCCGTGGAGGACGAAGAAGAAAGAGAGAGCCCTTTACCTCCTAGTCCCCTTCCATACAAGGTTCAGTGTGACTCACCTTGGCCATTGTCGGAGCTATAGAGGCCGGTTCAGCAGCTGGTGCTTTTCATCCTGGCTGCGGACAGCCCGAAGACCCCCTTCGGGCTGGGAGCAGGCGAGGACGGGGGGCTCCAGCCTCGCTTTAGGGAACCAAAGCCCAAGTCCATGTATTGGTCTTTTGGGCTGGTCTCAGTCTGGCCCAATTCCATGCTGTCACCCAGTGGAACTAGCAGCCCAAACCTTGCTGCCGACAGAGCTCCATCATCGGAGACTTCCTTCGAGCTAGCCCCCGGCGCGCGACGGTGCGCCACCTTACTGGGCTTTTGCCACCCATTCGAATTCGGCGAAGAACTCGGCGTGGATGTCCCGATGGTGGGAGAAGCCCTCGTTGAGGAAGAAGAGGGATGATCAGAGGAAGCACTCCCCAGATCCTTTCCCTTGTTAGCATCCTTTCTCTCCTTCGTCGAGATTCGCCCTAGCCTTTGTTGTCGAACCCAAGTGGTCACCAGCCATGGCCCTAGCTTTGGCCGGCCTGCTCTTTCCACCTCCATGCCAACCAACTCAGCTTTCGCTAGAACAAAGCCTTCATCCCTTGCAGGACCACTCCATTCAGTCCCTTCATGAGCCTCCAAATCGCCATCTTCGACAAACCTGCATTCATCGTTGCCATGCCCCATCCTCCCATACTGGAAATAAACACCAGGCAGGTTCTCATATACAATCTGCTGCCAGAAAACTTTTTTCTTCCTACGAACCAGGACTCAGGCTTGAGCGGTAGAGCAGCGTCAAGCTCCACTCGGACATGAGCATATCCAGCCTTTTTGAGGTGATCTGTAAACCTATCCACTGAGATTGGTCGACCTGCTTCCTCCGCCACCGCTATGATGGACGTCGGCTTCCAAAACTCTAGCGGGAGGCCCGGCAGCCAGAGCTAGACCACCACCTTCTGAATAACACTCTGGTCCAGGACGAAATTCGTCTCCCAGTCCTCCATGGCTAACAGCTGCCTCCCGACGAACCAAGGCCCACCGGATCTGACAAAGGACACTCCTGCTCCGATCTGAGCCGAACCGCCAGATGGTCCTCTGCCAAAGGTATTACCTTCGGATCGTAAGTTAGGTTCGCCTTAGATCTGACTTCCTTCGCTACCCATTCCGCCAACACCCGCCTACCTAGACTCCTTACGACCACCGTCAAGCCTTGCCACTCCCGACGCTCCTCCAAGTCAGCTTCTGGCAGCTCCAGGACCTTCGTGAAGTATGCTTGAAGCTGCTCCAAATTCTCCGCGGGGAGCTTGTGAGTCGTCCAATAGGAACCACGCGACGCTCCCTGAACGACCCTCGACTCACCGGAGCTCAAGGACTTGTTGCCCTCCGTCGACTGTGTTCTCCCCTCCGCCATGGACACCGGATGTTCGCTTCTTTGACACAGAAAGCATAGTGATGGCATGCTTCCCAATACACAGCAGAAGACGATCGCAGAAAGTGGATAAAGCGCTCCAATCTACTTATTTACAAACCTTTTTTTGCTTTTACAAACCTTTTTTTGCATTTAATATGAACCAGATTTGGGGTTTATTGTTGTTGAAGAGAGGCTAGTGTGATCGATGGAGCTGGGTTAGTTAGGTGGAAGTTTGCATGGGGCTTGTAGGAATCAAAACCACCAGTCTAAGCGTGAATAAACCTGGCCTAATACTGGGCTTTCATGTAGGGTGGGCCAGGCTCAGAATCAGGTTGTAGCTTAAATCTCCTATTTTCTCAAGCTGATGATGAGGCCTAAATTTATTCCAGCATCGGTTAAGTTACAGTTGTGTGGCCCATCTGCTTGTGCGCCCAAAGCCAAGCTGGTGAACACCTTTAAAAGCAGTAATTCAATAAACTTCTTGACTTCTTTATGAATAAAATGCTTCATAAAGCTCCTTGTATGGAATCCCTTTAAAATGATTAATCATCCAAAAAGCTGTAAACAAAAATTTGATATGTCATAAAATATATGTTAGACAATCGCCTTGAGGTTGTGTTTGATCAGTCTTCCCGTCTAGAAAGCGGCATTTTACAGTGGCTTGCAAATTCTAAAGCTTTAATACGGTAACAAGTTTATAGGCTGATCAACTTGAATTCCAAATTACCATAGAACTGACGTATGTTTGTTACAAACTAACTTTTGAGCAGGAGACAGGTACTTGAAACCTGTGGTGATATCTGAGCCAGAGGTTTGCATCGTAGAGAGGACTGCTGAAGATGAGTGCCTTATCCTCGCCAGCGATGGTCTATGGGATGTCCTGCCCAATGATCTAGCATGTGATGTTGCTCGACGGTGTTTGGAGGAAGCGGATCCAGTTAGGCGTACAGAACATCCTAGTTCTGGGGCTGGTGGGAGTTCACCTGGTGTTCAAGGAGAGCAGCATGCATCTGATTCACAGTGCTCTGTTGCAGCATTGCTGCTAGCCAGGCTTGCACTGGGAAGAAAGAGTGCTGATAATATCAGCGTGATCGTCATCGATCTGAGAAGAGGTTAAGGAGGTTGGATAATGCATTCAAACAGTTGTTTTTTCTTTATTTATTTATATGAATTGTCTATTACAACTCGAGCTGACAAAATTGAAGATGTAGATGGGTAGATTTACAAATAATGCAGAACATTGATGCAGAAAGTTATAAATGCATGCTCCTCTTCTTCTGGAGACCGTGTGTGTGGAGTGATGGGGAATTTTGTTTCGCCTGTGCTCTTCCAGGAAGCAATATCCCCTGATTTTCTATTGCTGCTATTGGGTTCCATGTTAGAAGTCTACATCGCGTACAAAACTTTTAATCAACGAAGTTATTTAGGAGTTCCTGATTTTGATATGATGAATTTGTGTAGAATTTAATGTCAAACTCTCTGCAAAAATGGACAGGTCATGAAACCCCAAAACTGAGTTCTATGGAAAATAAACTTGGCTGTTTTCATAGAATTTGTTTCACAGAAAATTGAAGGGTTAATGATTGCTTGTTTTAAAACATATTATTGACGATTAAACAACCCTTTCAGTCAACTTTCAGGTCTCCTGTTCCTTGTGAGTTTGCATCCGACTCAAATGAAGCTATTGGACACTCCACCGGTTTAGCGAAAAAGGTGATCATTTGATTCCTTAATATTAACTCAAATTACCAAGGCTAATATTAACAAAAGAGGAAATTTTGTTCTAGAAGTTTGTTCTGAGCAACGGTTTTAAGTATTAACTGTTTACGAGCGGACTTGCCAACCCAGAGGTAGGTCCCTCCTCTAGGTTCAATACTCCAATTACTTTTGATCATATATATATATATATATATATATATATATATATATATATATATATATATATATATATATATACAGTTTTGGCCAAATGTAGTATCTGTTCTTATCTAGTTTAACATCTGGTCACAATATTAAATTGGTTTCTCGTGGGGGAGGAATCAATCACCGTGGCTTTCTGCCGTGGTCCCGGAGCGGAACCTCTGCCACCCGAAGTGTGAGTTCAACTTTGTTCTCGGTTGAACAACTGCCATCTGTTGGACTCATGATTCTAAATATGCTCCAATGGGACCCTATGGCCAAGAGAATTGATGAGATGGTAATCATGATCATCCTTTCTGGTTCTCTCAGGATTTTTCAAGCCTAGAGGCGTCCAATATCGAGAGAAATGCAGATCTGGCCCAAGATCAATCCCACTCTCTCTATCTCTCTATTGCTCTCCAATGACCATCTAGGTCATCTGGCATGGATCCACAGCTTTTTCACATTATTTAGGTTTGTACGGGGTAAATAACTTAATATGGGGTGCATTTTGATGTGTTGGTTTGTCTATAATCAAGTTCGGGCAAGTGTATTAGGCTTGGCCCAAGCCAAATTTTAGACCCACTTGATATTCGTATTCCAACTTGATTTTTCTTTGATTGCACCCATGGAAATCATGTGCTTGTATACTAATTCACCCAAAACAAATGCTTGTAAATACTATAAAAATTAGTGTTATCTCTTACCTGAAAATTTTGGTGCATGGTCATATTAAAACATGTTAAACACTTGGTTGGGGATTCTAGGCATTGATGTATGCAATTATATAAGAGGAACAAATGGGTAATATTGTGATAATGACTTAGCTACTTCGTCTCGATGAACCAACATGAAGTATGACGAAGCTGACTGATAACAAAGTTGGCTAATGAAGGAGTATGACCAACTATTGGCTAAGGTCAGAAGAATGAGACCAAACGCACCCATTGATTCAAAAAGAATAAAGATGATAAGAAAAGAGAGTTATTCTACCAGAATAATAACCAACCGTTATAACGGGTTCGGGTTAATTTTCAATGGAATAATGTCGAAACTAACTGCAAGAAGCCCTTTCTACCTAAATTCTGTTAAGGCAAATGCCTATAAATACCGATAAGAGGGGATCTCGAGGGGGTAAGTAAGAAAAGCTAGCTGAAATATATTCATTTCTACCTATCTTCTCTGAGATTCTATATCTGTTATCCGAACCCTTGCTAATTTAAGTATCAGAGTGTCCCCCATCAAAAATCCTCCTATGAGTGGGTCTGTTTTGCAAGACTCCGAAGGAAGCACTTCTGGCGAGTCTTGGTGGTGCAGAGGAATCACTCGGGTTTGGCGACAATAGATTGGTGCACCTAGTAGGGGTATTGACTGAAATCTTGGAAAAGAATCTTGAAAGGGAAGATGGTGAAAGGAAGAGTGCGAAAACATCGATTGGAAGAGGTCGTCCGCCATCCAAGAAGAATAATCCACCCTTGAAAGATAATGACGCCACCCCCACGAGTATAGGAACAGATCGGCATTCTCTTGGATAAAATGGAGGTTTTGACTCTTGCTGTTTAAAATCTTCAAGAAGTCAGATCAGTGGGCAACAACGATCGATTGCCTCAATATATAGCTGACGATCTTCTTTATAAGAGGCTCGATGACGAGAGCCAGATCAATGTTCTCGGCATCATCATTCCTTGAATCGATATTCTCCCATGCGACAAGGCTCTTGACTTCATGAATATAAAGAGAGCTGGCTCAAGGAGAAATGCCAGAAATCTTTTTCTGTATCCTCCAATGATTTTATCCCAAGTTCCCACCAGAGCAAGGGAACTCGACATGATGATGTCGAAAGGAAATTTTGAAAGTTGGAACTATAAATTGTTAAGCTCAACGATCAACAGAGAAACGACGAATGGTTGATAGCCTATGATTCACGACTGTTTTTTTTCACAAAAATTATGGAAAAAATGATCCCATCCCACTTCAAGAACCTATAGTTGGAACCTTATGACGAAACCACCTATCCTCTCGATCATTTGGGCAGCTTCAAAGTCCATATGATGATTCAAGAGACGATTGATGCCCTCCATTATCTTGCTTTCTCGGTGACTCTCAAGAAGGCCGCATGGATGTGGTATTCGAGCCTCCGGCCACGTACCATTCATTTCTTTGATCAATTAAAAAAATTATTCGTGGCTTATTTTAAGTCCAGTAGAAGAATGCCATGCAACTCGGATAGCCTCTTTTTCATTCAATAATAAGAAGATGAAACTCCGAGAGAGTATGTGGTCCACTTCAATTCTGCCACACTCGAGATCTCAAATCTCAATGAGCATGTTGCCATATCTGCTATGAAGAAAGGTCTTCGATCGTCTAGATTTACTTTCTCTCTAGACAAAAAATTTATTGCTAGTTATTCTGAATTGTTGGCACACGCACAAAAATATGCGTTAGCCGAAAAATAGGCTATCAGTCGGTGCTAAGCTGAAGGAAGGTCTGCTCCAAAGAAAAAGAATCCAAAGAACAATGAATCGCGACCTCCTAGCAATGATGATACCTTGGCCCAATGACGTAGCCCAAAGTCGAAGAATTAGGTCGGCAAATTTGATACCTACACTCCTTTGTCTCTCCCAAGAGAGAAAATATTGATGAAATCGAGAAAGAAAGCTTTCTTCAAAGATCTCGACCAATGTAAGCACCTCCAGCCTCGCGCAACAAGATCAAATACTATCGATTCCACCGTGATCATGGGTATACTACCGAAGAGTGCATCTAGCTAAAAGATGAAATAAAAGGCCTCATTAAGCATGGATACTTGGAAAAATACATCGATGGCTAAGAATGCCAAGTCGAGGCTGCTACCCAGAAGCAGATTGCAGACGGTACGGAGTTTCCTAATCACCAACCCAAGGATGGAATGGTCGGCATGTTACACCACCGATCGAGCTTCAGCGAGGAAGAGGCTAAAGAAGGTTCTTCGAAGAGACTTCAGAGCAACAATGTTATCAATCAGAGTAACTCGCATTCGACAAAATAAGGGTTGGTTTAATCAACCAACTTAATCGGTGTATCTAACTAAACATAAAAGTTGGTCTAATCAGCCAACTCAATTGGTGCACTCAACAAAGTTGCCAAGGGCTTAATACCAAAGTCTATTTACATATTCCTTCTAGATGATCCTCGGCTCGGTCAGCTACCTTGAAAAGGTTGGTGACTTCGGGTTCTTCGGCAGCCTACTGGTCATCATCTTCTTCTTCCTCTGCAGCCATGATATAAAGCTTGGAAACTCTATCCAGACAATCTTTAAAGCCTGTTTGGTAGCTCACTATCCCTGCCTCGTTCATCTCGTCATTAGAAGCATCAGATCTCTTGTACTCTTCAACAGCCTGGTGGACTAACGATGATTATCCTATTTTTCAAGGCAACAATATGCCTTGAAACTAGGAGGGGGGGCAAGTATTGTGATGGGCCGGTCATACTAATCAATCAAAGGTTATGTGACAAACCCAGAGATTGATAAGCTGATAATATGGTGTTTGACCGACTCATCTTCAGAGCTCATAAATCCGATCAACTCATAAAGGCCGACCAACTCATAAAGCCCGACCAACCCAGCCTATAAGAAATATAGGATGGACTATCAATAGATAGATCGATGACCAAACTTCGCTGACCAATAAAGAAAAAAAAAATTCAAATGAAGAGTTGGTCTAATCCGCTGATTCAACCGGTATATCCAACAAGGAGTCGGTTTGACCTACTGACTCAATTGATATGTCTGACAAGTAAAGAGTTAACTCAATTGGCATATCCGATAAGTAAGGAGTTGGTCTGATCCACTAACTCAATCAGTATGTCTGATAAGTAAAGAGTTGGTCTAAACCATTGACTCAATCGGTATGTCCGACAAGTAAAGAGTTGGTCTAATTCATTGACTCAATCGATATGTCTGACAATATCAAAATGGTTATTTAACAGCCAAAAGATAGTTGAATCCATTCAATGCACCCGACAATGCTATGAAGACTAATTTATTGTCAAAAGATAATTGAAGTTTTTAAAAGGTTCAATTAATCAGCCAAAATTTGTTCATCAACTACTACTTATTTATCAACTAATATCGAGGCCAAAGAAATGACATTACTCTTGATGAGGCACGATTGCTGACATGGAGCCCGCATCGGACCCAGCTGGTAGCCATGATGGTAGGATGTGCCACCTAGATGTAGTGGCCAGGTCGAGCCCCCGATCGAGATCAGCTCCCATCCGAGGTCGAGCTCTCGAATGAGGTCGTGCTCCCGCCTTCCGAGGTCAAGCCCCCAGTCGAGGTCAGCTCCCATTCGAGGTCGAGCTCCCGACCAACATCGTGTTCCCGCCTTTCGAGGTCGAGCCACCGGTCAAGGTAAACTCTCATCCAAGGTCGACCTCTCGATCGAGGTCGTGCTCCTGCCTTTCGAGATCGAGCCCCCGGTCAAGGTTATCTCCCATTCGAGGTCGAGCTCCCAATCGAGGTCGTGCTCCCGCCTTCTGAGGTTAAGCCCCCGGCTGAGGTTAGCTCCCATCCGAGGTCGAGCTCTCGGTCGAGGTTGTGCTCCAGCCTTTCGAGGTCATTCTCTCGCCTTTCGAGGTCAAGCCCCCGGTTGAGGTCATCTCCCATTCGAGGCCGAGCTCTCAATCTAGGTTGTGCTCCTACCTTCCAAGGTCGAGCCCCCGGTCGAGTTCAGCTCCCATCCGAGATCGAGCTCTTGGCTGAGGTCGTACTCCTACCTTTCGAGGTCGAGCCCCCGGCCAAAGTCAACTCCCATCCAAGGTCGAGCTTCCGGCCAGGGTCGTGCTTCCATCTTTCGAGGTCGAGCTCTCAAGATAGAGCTCCTATTTTTTGAGGTGGAGTTCTCATCTAGGACCAAGAGGCATCGTCGACCATTAAAGGATCAGCCAGGAGTAAGGAAAAGATGACCAGCAGTAATTCAAACCATGGCAAGGAAGCTCCAGGTTACCTACGATCCCCAGAGGGTGACACTTGCCCTGCTAGAGGCTCTTGACTTTGCAACACGTCACCTACACACTCTGTGCGATGCGTGCTCTACCAGGCTCCAGGTTCTATAGCATGCTCATACATAGCGAATCTCTAGCACTTCAGCATTTTCCACATTCCCTACATAGAGAATGCTCGAGCCGACATCTTTTCCAAGTTAGCATCCCTATCGGATTCGTTACTAGGATGTACCTTCGTTGAATATCTGGAGATCCCCAGCTATGAGTCCATAGCAGAGGTCCAGCAAGTCACCTCCGAGGCAAGCTGGATGGATTTTTACATCAAATACATCACCATAGGCTCCCTGCTCGAGGACCACAAGGAAGTTGGCCTTCTCAAGAAGAAGGTCGCATGCTTCATACTGATGGATAGGTCATATTCCTATGCCTTATTAAAGTGTTTGAGGCCCTCAGAAGCTGCCTATGTACTTCAAGAGATACATGAAGGCGTCTGCAGGAACCATGTAGGGGCCAGGACTTTGGCTTATAAGGCACTCCGATAAGGATACTTTTGGGAGACCACGCGAGAAGACGCTGCTAATTTTGTGAGAAAGTGTGATCACTGCCAACATCATGCCTACATCCAAAGTTAGCCGGTCGAACTACTCCCCCAACTTTCTGCTCCATGGCCGTTCGCCCAGTGGAGAATGGACATCTTAGATCCCTTTCCCCCCATATCCGGTCAGAGAAAGTACTTGCGCGTGGCCATCGACTACTTCACCAAGTGGGTTGAGGCCAAGCCCCTGGCATGGATCATTGAGGCTAAGACCAGATCTTTCATTTGGAAGTCAGTCATCTACCATTTCGAACTCCCATACCCAATCATCATCGACAACATGCGATAGTTTGACAACCAGGCTTTCGAAGAATTCTATGCCGACCACAACATTGACCATCTCTTCACTTCGGTGGCTCACCCCTAGACCAACGGGGAGTCTTAGGTGACCAACCGAACCATCTTGCAAGGGCTTCGCACCAGATTAGATGAGGCCAAGGGATGATGGGTCGAGGAGCTTCCTAGTGTACTGTGGGTCTACCACACCATGCCACGGATGGCGACGGGTGAAACACCATTCAACCTCTTCTTCGGCTCCGAGGCCATAATCCCAGTGGAGGTGGAACTACCCATACTGTGGGTGGAGCAATACAACGAAGTTGAGAATCCAGCATGTCTTCTCCTTAACTTGGATTGGACAAGACAAGAGACAAAGCTCGATTCCGGATGGTGGCATACCGGCAGCGGGTGGCCCACTATTATGATTTCCGCATCAAGCCTAAGACGTTCCATCAAGGTAACCTGGTTCTCAAGCGAGCAGAGGTATCCCAACCAGAGAAATGCTGCAAACTCTCATTGAATTGGAAAGGTCCTTATAAGGTGGTTAAAGCCCTATCACAAGGTACCTATCGCCTCGTAGGGCTCGACGGTGTCCAACTCTCCCAGACATGGAATGCCAACAACCTGTGGATGTACTATCAATAACGTACAACTCTCCTCCAAGAATAAAGGGAGATTTCTCCTGGTACAATCTTATCTTTTCTTTACATGTAAATATCCAATTGCCTCGCTCATAGTCCAGAGATGTAAGCCGAGAAATTTTCAAAGCTCCGCTATCTATCGCTTGACCACAGTTTAGCAAACAAAGTTGGAAAACTTATGAAGCTTCGTATCTATCCACCCGACTCCAAGTCTGGCAAAGAAAGCTGAAAAACTTACGAAGCCCCGCACCCAAAGCCAGAAAATTTATGAAGCCCCACACTCAAAGCCGGAAAACTTACAAAGCCCGCCATCTATTCGCCCGACTCCAAGTCTGGCAAATAAAGATAAAAAACTTATGAAGCCCCGTACCCAAAGCCGAAAAAATTATGAAGCCCTGCACTTAAAGCTAGAAAACTTACGAAGCCCCACACTCAAAGCCGGGAAACTTATGAAGCCCGCATCTACCCGCCCGACTCCAAGTCTGGTGAAGAAAGCCGGAAAACTTACGAAGCCCCACACTCAAAGCCGGGAAACTTATGATGCCCCACACTCAAAGCCGAAAAACTTACGAAGCCTCGCATCTATCAGCCCGACTCCAAGTCTAGTGAAGAAAGCCGGAAAACTTACGAAGCCCCGTACCTAAAGCTGGGAAACTTACGAAGCCCCGCACCCAAAGCCGGGAAACTTAGAAAGCCTCGCACTCAAAGTTGAGAAACTTATGAAGCCCCGCATCTATTTGCCCGACTCCAAGTTCGGTGAAGAAAGCCAAGAAACTTACAAAGCCCCTCACTCAAAGCCAGAAAACTCCAGAAGCCCCACACTTACCAATCGTCCACCTCATTCCTCCTATCTAGAGAATTTTTAGAGTCCTGTACACACATCTGCATGACCCCAAGATCGGCAAGGAGAGCCAGAGAATTTTTAGAGCCCCTATGGCTGACCGCAAGGTTTCAAACTTAGCCAAAAATGGCTAGGTCCTGGAAAGTTTTATGCTTGGCTACCATGAAGTCTACCTCCCTACCATGCAAAGAGAAGAGAAATAGAAAGAAGAAAATGCAAGGCCAAGTTCATCAGCTAAGTGAGGCCTATTCTTCATTGCTGGAATAAGTCCCTTATAATATGAAGGATCACTACTTGCCGGGAAATTCTTCAAAGTGTGAAAAAAAAGAAGAGAAGAAGAGAGAGAGAGAGTGGAATCGTTAGTTGGAAAAAGATATCTTCATTCATCAAAGTTTTTACATTTGTAAAGACCCCCAACAGGTTGGGAAGTCCTTCAAAAATCCAAGTACAAAAAAAAAAAAATAAAAACCTTATCCAGGTCGAAGTGGTCGGCTCCTTGAGCCGGCGAGTCACCTCCTCGGACTCTGATGAAGCTCTGATCGGTGGGATAGCCGGGACAACGATGGCCTTAACCTCGGCCTCCAGCTTAGCATCGAGCCCCGGGCTACCTCCACTTCGACATCCGGCTTAGCATCTGGCTCGGGTCGGCTTCAGCAAATGGCGACCTTGGGCCCCTGGTGATATCAAGCAGGTTTGGAGAGATGTTCTCCAGACCTTTGATCCTGAAGAGCCATCTGGCCTTCCTCCTGAGGTCCTCAAATCCTTTCTGATAGGAATCGAGGACCACATCTGAGACCTTATCAATGAAGGCCTTTGATGCCTAAAATTTAGGGTCAGTCTCGGTGGCCTCCTTCTTCGTCGCCTCCATCAGTACGGCCATTGCGTTGGCCTTCTCTTCCGTCGCCACAGCTCGGGCAATTGCCGCGGTAGTCCTCTCCTTCACCATCGTGGCCCGGGCCGATTCTGTCTCGAGCTGAGCTTGGAGGGTTTGCACATGCCCCTCTAGGTGCACTGCCTCCATAGCAGAATGGGCCCCCTTCTCGGCTAGGCGAGCGGCCTTCTCCTTCTCCACCTTTAATGCCTCGTCGAGGTCGATGAATCTCTTCTCTAGCTTCATCGTCGTTGTTCGGGAGCCGGCCAGCTCGATCTGGATGGCCTTCTTTTGACCCTCCAACTCCTGCATCCGGACCGTCTATCTCCGTGCTTCGGCCTCAGAAGCCTCCTTATGCTTATGAAGGCTATGGTCTTGCTTCATTAGCCCTAGGCATGAATCCCTGATGAGTTGAGTGTCGGCGACCACCTGCAACAGCACAAGAAAGAGGTCAATCAGCATCTATATAAGAAAAAAAGGAAATGAAGCAAATTAAAAATCGGCTTACCGACAAGAGCTAGGAAAATATTTCGGAGATGACCTCCACTAGTTACCGGCCATCCTTCTCTTGGCGGTCTTATGGTTGAATGACCATGCTCAGGATCTGTTCAGCCAGCTTGGCATCAGTAGTCACTGTCGCATCCGGCAGCAGGTAAGCGGTCACCCTTTGCACCCCTGAGCTTGGTGCCATGGAGGGCGCTGCAGGCCTCGACATGGTAGTCAGCGAGGGTGCGGTGGCCACAGGCCAGGTGTCGGCTGCTCCAGTTGTTGATGGCGGTGCTGGCCTCTCCGTGGCGGTGTCATCCACCACCTCTGGTAGCGACAAAGCTTCGGTAGGGGGAGGAGCTGTCGGAGCTGCTGGCACGGCCCCCTCCTCAGTTCTAACCTCTCTCCCATGCTTGCAAGCTAGGGGCTGGGCCGCTAACCCAGGTGTGGTCGGTACCACAGCGGGCCTCCCCATGGCCGGCCCAGTAGAGGGTCCTTCGCTGGGCCTTCACTCCAGCTCCTCTCAGGCCTTCTTCTACGGGCCCTTCCTGGGCCTTGGAGAAGTGACCCTCTTCTTCGACATCTAGAGGAGCTGCTCCATTGAAAACCTTATCTCTGCAATAAAGAAGATTGATTGGCTACCAATTGAAACGGAATCTATCTAAAGAAGAAAGAGCCCAAACTTCAGGCTTACCTTGGGAGTGGGCTATGCTGACCCCAGATCGGCAAGGTTATGCTTGGTCAGCAGGTCTCGGAGAGCTGGGACCTCGGAGGAGACGAGCTAGTCGTACACCTCCTTATCGGCCAGCTCAACAGAGGACTGCCGATTGGGAGAGCGATCTGGGTCACTCCAAACCCAGTACACCCCCTCAATCGAAGCGAATAAAAACCTACTCTTCCATCCCTTGATGGAAGAGGGTAGGTCCAGTTTGATAGTCCTGGGCAGGGGGCCACAAACCACCACCCATTATCAACTGGGTGGCGTTTCAGGATAAAGAGATCCCTGAATAGAGAGAAACAGGCAACTATCTCATGGAAGTGACAAAGAATAATGAAATAAACTATGGTCCTAACGGCATTAAGAGCGAGCTGGGCTGGGACCAGATGGAAGTTATTCAAAAAAGAAAGGAAGAAATGATGGAAGGAAAGATGAAGGACCCCGAGGAAGAAGTCCTCGTATAGGGCAATCCGGCTCGGGCCACTGGAACTGATCCGCTCCTCCGGTCCCAGAGCCGAGAGTCGAATGGAACCCGAAACCTCGTATGTGCCCTGGATACATAGGATGTCCTCCCAGGTCATCATCGAGGCAATCCCGAAAGGACAAGCCAACTCCCGAACGGGAGGGGAAGGAGGAGGAGGAACTGCAGGGGTTCCTATAACTATCCCCGTCCGCCGTGAACCCCTGCAGATTTTTAAAGGAACTTCCTCCTCCTTGCTATCAAAGGAAGGAGGTCTCGGCCGGGATGGCCCTGCCTCACCAGAATGATCCGGAAGGCGGTGCCCTCTTCGAGAGAAACTCATGAAAAAAATGAAGACAAAAAAAAAACCTAAAGGCCCTATGGGATCCCCTTCATCACAGGCCAAAGGAGAGGGAAGGAGAAGAAGCGGGGGGACTAACTTGAAAAGACTTCAGATTGAGAAAGAAGAGGAACTCTGCAAAACCCTCGCCCTCCTCGCTCGAAAGTTCTTAAGGAGCAAAAAGGCGGACTCCTTTCAAAAAGCATGCAAACCCTCCGTCGCATTGTACTGGTCGAAAACATGCATCCTTTCTTCTCTCCGGCCAATGAGTGCCTGCCACGCGTCGAGATCCGCTAGAGGTGATGCTTTGATTTGGAGGAAATTGCTTTGGACCCAGTGTGCCAATTATATCTCTCCTAACCAGGCTAACGTGGTGTCCCCTCATTGGTACGGAAGTGCAACCTTTGGGACACATGTGCTCGAGGCATTAACGGCACAGAATAAGCATCCTTCCATGTCAGTGTCATCATAACTCCCTTCGTCTCGAGCACCGTGATGTACTCTAGGCTCGAGAGTGGGGGGCACTTGATGAGGCACGATCACTGATGTGGAGCCCGCGTCAGACCTAACTGGCGGTCGTGATAGTAGGATATGCCACCTGGACACGATGGTCAGGTCGAGCCCCCGACCAAGGTTAACTCCTATCCGAGATTGAGCTCCCGACCGACGTCGTGCTCCTGCCTTCCAAGGTCGAGCCCCCGATCGAGGTCAGCTCCCATTCGAGGTCGAGCTCCCAATCGAGGTCATGCTCTTGCCTTCCGAGGTCGAGCCCCCGATCGAGGTCAGCTTCCATCCGAGGTCAAGCTCCTGGCCGAGGTCATGCTCCCGCCTTCCGAGGTCGAGCCCCCGGTCGAGGTCAGCTCCCATCAGAGGTTGAGCTCCCAACCAAGGTCGTGCTCCCGCCTTATGAGGTCGAGCCCCTGATTGAGGATAGCTCCCATCTGAGGTAGAGCTCCCGGTCGAGGTCATGCTCCCGTCTTCCGAGGTCGAGCCCCCAGCCGAGGTTAGCTCCCATCCGAGGTCAAGCTCCCAATCGAGGTTATGCTCTTGCCTTTCGAGGTCGAGGACCCGACCGAAGTCAGCTCCCATCCGAGGTCGAGCTCCTAGCCGAGGTTGTGCTCCTGCCTTCCGAGGTCAACTCCCATTCGAGATCGAGCTCCCGATCGGGATCGTGTTTCCATCTTCCAAGGTCGAGCTCCCAAGATAGAGCTCCCATTTTTTGAGGTGGAGTTCTTGTGCAAGACCAAGAGGCATCGTCGACCATCAGAGGATCAGCTAGGAGCAAGGAAAAGAAGACCAGAAGGAATTCAAACCATGGCAAGAAAGCTCCAGGCTACCTATGGCCCCCAGAGGGTGGCACCTGCCCTGTCGGAGGCTCCTGACTCTGTAACACGCCACCTACACACTTTGCGCAACGCATGCTCCTCTAGGCTCCAGGCCCTTAGCACATCGCCTACGCCCCCTATCATGTAACCAGGGCTCCAGTTTCCACGATGCGACATCTGTGCCTTCTCTAACGGAGTATCTTATTAAGACCCCAGGCCCTGCAACATTGACGGTCCATCTTGTAATAGAAACGCTCCACCATGGCTTAAGGCTCAATGGCACGGCACCCGCGCCTCCCATAGAAAACTGCTCCACCTGAGGGACGAGACCTGAATCATACCGGCAAACACCCCCAATAGAAAGATCTCCATCCAAGGACCGGTCTGATAGGGGGGAGGTCGCTAACAAAAAAAAACCCGCCAAAAAAGGGTACCGAAAAAGCAACATCCCAATGAAGTTCAAGATCTGGTCTGGGTCATTTATCTCATATAAAATAGAAGAAAGGATCTCCAAGGAGGGGGGACAACCGATAAGACAAAAAGAGCAAAAGGGCAAGAAACCAGGAGACAGAACCTCCCTGTACTCTAACCTCCCATTCACTTCATCTCTTCCCATTAGATCTTTTTTCTCCTCTACGCGGAGGTAGCCCAATCCTCCGTCACAGAGGATCATTCTCCTTGATCATCTCAACTGACTTGACCGTCGGAGTGTCCCCACCAGAATCCCTAGTTTGGGTCTCCTCTTTTTTGCAGGACAAGCCGACCAGCAGTTGACCGGAAAGAGGACCAAGCATCCAGGAAGAGCCCGATGCATCCATGACACGTCAGAGCTACAGGCCACGGCGATCTAGGTGGCAACAACTCCATTCGTCCAAAAAAAGAATAAAAGTCGAAGCACTTTATTGGCAGCATTTTGAGCTTGGGAGTAGGGGACAATGTTGTGACAATGACTCAGCACTTAGCCTCGAGGAACCAACAAGAAGTATGATAAAGCTGGCTGATGACAAAGTTGGCGAATCAAGGAGTATAACAATTATTGGCCAACTAAACTATTGGCCGACTGACTTAAGGTCAGAAGAATGAGATCAAACGCACTGGCTAATTCAAGAAGAATGAAGATGGCAAGAAAAGAGGTAGTTATCATACCAGAATAACAATCAACCGTTATACCGGGTTTGGGTTAGTTCTCAACAGAATAACGTCGAAACTAACTGCGAAAAGTCATTTCTAAATAAATTCTATTAAGGCAAATACCTATAAATACCGGTAAGAGGGGATCTCCAGAAGATAAGTAAGAAAAGCTAGCTGAAGTATACTCATTCCTACCTATCTTCTCTGAGATTCTATTTATGTTATCCGAACCTTTGCTGACTTAAGCATCGGAGTGCCCTCATTGAAAATCCTTCGATGGGTGGGCCTGTTTTGCAGCACTCCAAATAAAGCACTTCTGGCGATCTTGGCAGTGTGGAGGAATCGCTTGGGTTCGGCGGCAACGGGTAATTACTCTTGCTTGCCTACTAAAGTTAAATTATTATGCAACGTTCTTTGCCTCGTTGGAGCAAACCTGGGTTCATTGTGAAAATCAAACTTTATTTCCAATGTAGGTCACACGGAGCATGGTACAGTACACAATTTAGTTTTCTCTGTGATGAAATAAAGTTTTCAAGGGTGCATTGGAAACAGATCATTGGTTTACGATGGATCTCAACTCTGCCGTGTGTTGCACCAGGAATTGCAACGACCGTGCCTATGCTAATCAAATTCCAAATTATTAGCAAAGTGTACCATATAAAAACTGGTGGCATTCGAGGCCTATTGATCCGAGGAACCATATTTTCGGCACGTGCAATTCATGTACTATGAAGACGTACGAAACACGGAGCTCTTTACGTGAGCAAGTAGAGTTGATAAGTTTGATACCGATTGTGAAATCGATCGTTTCTGATCAATGAATTCAACAGTTTTTGAAAGAAAAATCCTTGAATAAGCTTATACACACCAAAATGAAATAGATATTTTTAGTGGCAATAGAATTGAAAATATTTTGGAGTGCTTGCCCTTTTTTTACAATTTTTTTTTTTTTTTTTTTTTGTCCTTTTTATGCATCTTTTGCTTAATAAAGTGATGGCGATCCATGACAAACCCCTTCACATGCCATATTCATCATATATATATAGTATCCAGGTTGCTGTGATACTTTGAATCGGATTTGTTGGAGATGATTTCAGCCAATTGATCCAGCTCCTCTTCATTGTTTGATGAGTGCCCTTGATCACCGGATTGTTCTTCCTCCAATCCTGCAAGCAAGTTCTCTCATCGGAAAAGTTCCGGTGGGGGGACACTCCGACGCTCAAGTCAGTCATAGTACCTAGAGTAAACAGATAAGATCTGAGAAAAAAATTAAGCTATGGGTGTGTGCAAGAATTCCTCTGTTTTTTGAACTTCTGGACCTACCCCCGGAAGCCCCTTACTCACCGGTATTTATAGACTACGATCCTAACCGAATCCAGCTAAGAAAACTATAAATGGTTAGTTCGTTAGTGGATTAGCATGTGCATTGATCGTTATCCGTTATAGTCTTTATTGTTTACCTTCTTTGACCAATTTATCATATTGGTTAACATAACACCAGGATTATCGATCGGTCTTATACCTCTTGGGCATTGATCGGTCTTGTGCTCCTTGGATATTGATTGGCCTTGTGCCTCTTGGGCATTGATCGGCTTTGCACTTCTTTGGCATTGATCGGCCTTATGCTTCTTGGACATTGATCGGCCTTATGCCTCTTGGGCATTGATCGGCTTTGTACCTCTTGAGCATTGATCAGCCTTGTGCCTTTTTGGCATTGATCAGCCTTGTGCTTTTTTGGCATTGATCGGCCTTGTGCCTCTTGGGCATTGATTGGCCTTGTGCCTCTTTAGCATTGATCTGTTACTTGATCAACCAAGTTCATTTCTAATCGATCCAACATAAATAGATTAAATCTATCATATCCCAATACTAGTCCTCCCAGCTTCTGCATTCATTAAATGAATGTTAGAAGTTATCAAAAGTTGTTAGAAGTTTCTTTTCACTTTCTTCTTCTTTCTTCTTCTTTTTCTTTTTTTTGAACCGACGCCCATATTCTTGAGTAGAGTGCCATAATGACGTGTCGATCTCTGATAGGAGAAGCAGTTATATAAAACTGACAGCCGTAACCTGTAGCCATCATTGCGATTCTTGAAATTTACAAAGGTCGAAAGATCATCATCGTCGAATAAATGCAAGCGTCCCGTCATTGATACATCTATCGTTGGATCATGAATAGTCGCTTCGATTTTTCGAAGAGTCGTATCTTTTCAGGATATCAAGGACATGTGGCACAATCAGAATTAATCTCGCCATTCGAGAAAAAAAATTTAATCGTCGAATGCCACTATATAAGCACCATCTCCTCCAAGAAAATAGGTTTTCCACCATTTCAGTTTCTTCACCTTAGGAGCAAAAGAATTCCCTCCAAGTCGGCCTCTTCTCTTCTTTGCCATCTTTTTCAGGTTAATCTTTCTTTTTTGTCCTCCTTTTTCCATGGCTAAAATTTTAGAGACCAATTGTACCAACGAACCCGAGGGTTCTACTTCTCAAAAGAAGAAGAAACAAGCCAAATCAGTTAGAATAGACATAATTAGGATCTCTTTGACAGAACATAGGGTCCTTACACTGAAGAAATATTATAATATCTCAAATGACTTCGCATTAGTCACCCCGAACTCTGAAGAACAAATAGATCGGCCACCCCCAGGTAGCTTGGCAGTTTATGAAGAACATTTAAAAGCAGGACTTAGATTTCCGCTCCATCCTTTCTTTATCCAGATTTTTAGGTTATACTATGTACTTCCTGCTCAGTTGATCCCCAACAGCATCCGAATAATCTACGCCTTCTTGATCCTTTGCAAGGATGCAAGCATAATCCCCAAAATTTCTCTTTTTACTGCCTTGTTCGTATTGAAACGGGATTTTCATGGTCGAGGAAGACTGGCTCCAATCAACCAATTCTCAGATAAATCTTCAAAATCAGTTGATATCGATCAAAGAAGAAAAAGACAAGGCCGATGCATGTTGAACAGCCTTAGAATTGAAGTTAGTCTGAGCAACCGGAGCGAACTTGTCATTGAAGAGACAATTAAGAATGGTTAAAGATTAGGCCACGAAGCTTCTAGCCAATACACAGAAAAGGAGGAAGAAACTCCAACAAGCGGATGCAGCAATAGAGGAAAAAACTCGGGCTTATGATGAGGTGATGAGCCAAAGTCCAGTATGGAAGAGAAATTGCTTTCCTTGAACAAAAATAGGAACAAGCGGAATAAAAGGCTGCTTTGGTAATTCAAGAGAGCCTTCACGGAATTGAAAAATCTAAAAATCTCGAAGCTTTTAATGATGAAATAGATGAAACAAGGACTAAGGGTTACAAGATCGGCTTTGAAAACTGTATCGAAAAGATCAAAAAGTTATATCCTGATCTTGATATTTCCTCCATTTTCATAGATGGGATTATGGAAGAAGATGAAGCGAAAAAGTCAATCAATGATCCGATAGCTCCCCCAGCTGAAGAAGTACCCGTTCAAGAAAAAGCCGAATAGTACTTGTAATCACAAATTTCTGATTAATTAAAGTTTTCTTTTAATTGATTATCAATGAAATCCTTTCTTTCTGGTATTCCGTAGTTAGCACATTAAGCCAGCTATATATTAGACCATCCTTCCAATGTATTGGACATATCAATGTGGTGAACTATGGTCAACGCATTAGGTCAACCTTACAGTCGATTGATTATTTCGATATTAGTATATCGATGAGATGGTGGATCAGACCAATTCTATTTATCGGATTGTAGTCAGCATATCAGGCCAACCTTTTAATTGATCGGTTATTCTTATATTAATATACCAATGAAATGGTGGGTCAGACCAACTCTATTTATCGAATTGTGGTTAGCATATCAGGCCAACCTTATAATTTGTAAGATGTATGAACTCAATATTTTTCCTCAGATAGGAAAATGAAAAAGAGGACATCTCTTTATTGATGATACTTACGAAGATTTTCTGCATTTCAAGGTCGAGTCATTTGATAGCCATCTAGGCTTTCAATTCAATAAGTCCCAGGTCGCACAACTTCAGCGTCACGATAGGGACCTTCCAAATTTGGGGCAAGTTTGCCCTGATTTGTCGGTCGGGATATCGCCATTTTATGCAGGACAAAATCTCCTGGCCGAAAGACTCGAGCCTTGACTCTTGAATTGTAATATCGAGCAAACCTTTGTTGATATACTGTCATTCTTAATTATGCTTGTAACCTGGAGTTTTCAAGCAGATCCAAATCAACTCTTCTTTGGTCGGCATTACTCGACCCCTCTAGGCAGTCTGTTCTCCTAGAACGGAGAATAATTTCTACGGGCAACATGGCTTCGCTTCCATAAGTGAGGTTGAACGGAGATTCCCCCATAGTGGATCAAGGAGATGTGCGATAAGCCCAAAGGATGGAATTGAGTTCATCGATCCAAAGTCCTTTAACTTCATTTAATCGGGTCTTCAATCCATGAAGGATGGCCTAATTGGTTACCTCCGCCTCTCCATTAGCTTGTGGGTGTCCGACGGAAGTTAACTTATGAAGAATGTGAAATCGGACGCAGAAATCACTAAATTTCTGATTATCGAACTGCCTTCCATTATCAATAATGATAGTTTGGAAAATCCCAAATCTATATATGATGGTATTTCTAATGAACGCCTCAACTTTAGTTTTAGTAATTTGGGCTAAAGGCTCGGCTTCTATCCATTTGGTAAAATAGTCGACAGCTACGATAAAAAATTTTCATTGTCCAGAGGTCAGGGAAAACGGACCAAGAATATCAATCCCCCACTGAATAAATGGCCATGGAGCAGTTAATTATGTCAACTGACTGGAAGGACACCTTTGTATATTTGCATACCTTTGACAGGGATCACATTTTTTTACAAAATCCGCTGCGCCCTTCTGTATAGTCGACCAATAATATCCTTGTCTTATGATTTTATAGGCCAATGATCTGCCTCCCAAATGGCCATCGCATATGTCTTCATGAACTTTCTTTGAAGCATACTCAGCATCTGAAGGAGACAAGCATTTTAGTAGTGGCTGAGAGAATGACTTTTTGTATAATAAACCATCCAAGATGACGTATTGGGAAGCAGCCCTGCGAAGTAGCTTAGCTTCCATATTGTTTTCTGGTAGAACTCCTTCGGTTAAATACCCGATTATAGGGCTCATCTAGTTTAGTTCTAGTTCAATCTGAAGAACCCTTTCTTGATTATCCTCAGAGATACTGGGAACTTCCAAGTGTTCCACAAAAATCCGACCTATTGAATCATATGTCGAAGTGGCTAATCGAGATAATGAATCAGCTCAAGAATTTTCAGCTCTAGGAACATGGCTGATGTCTCAATAATCAAACAAGGCTTCAAGCTCTTGAACTTTTCCCAAATATAAGGCCAAGGTTGCATCACGAACTTCGAAGTCTCCTTTTACCTGATTGATGATTAATTGAGAATCAGATAGTACTTTCAATTTCTGAACATTTAGTTCCTTTGCAATTCTCAATCCAGCTAGAAGAGCCTCATATTCGCTTGGTTATTAGAAGTTCTAAAGGAGAATCGGAGAGCATATTCTATGACATCTCCACTTGGACTAGACAAAATCAATCCAGCTCCACAACTTGAAGAATTTGAAGCTCGATCCACATGGAGAATCCAAGGAAGATCAATCTTCTCTGCTTCAACGGATGCTTGAGCTTCGTCTTCATTGTTATTCCAAGTACACTTGGCTATGAAGTTAGCCAACACCTGGGCTTTCATTGCAAAGCGAGGTTGATAAATAATATCGTATTCACTCAGCTTTATTACCTACTTTGCCATTCGGCCAGAAGTACCAGGACATTGTAAAATAGTCTTTAAAGGCTGATCAGTTAATACGATGATCGGATAAGACTAGAAGTATGGTCTAAGGTGCTTTGCTGATATTACTAAAGTATAAAGAATTTTTTGGAGTTTTGGATATCTTGTCTCAGCATCATGAAGAACATTGCTGATGTAATAGATAGGTTTATGCAATCCATCGGATTCTTTCCTTACCAATACTAAACTAACTACTTCATCGGATGCAGCCAAGTAGAGATATAGACTTTTCCCTTCTTCTAGCTTAGATAACAAGATCGAACTCATTAGATACTTTTTAAGCTCCTCAAATGCTTGCTGATAGTTGTCCGACTAATCAAATTCTTTTTAGTGGCGCAAGGTTTTAAAGAATGGCAAGCACCTTTCGACCGAACGAGAAATAAATCGACTTAACGAAGCAATTTGTCCGGTCAACTGTTGAGTCTCATTTTTGCTAACAGGATGCCTTATGTCTAATATGGCTCGAATCTTTTCTGGATTAGCTTCAATCCTTTGCTTTATAACCATGAAGCCCAAGAACTTTCCGGAGGTCACACCAAAAATACACTTAGTGGGATTTAATTTCATATGATGTCTTCGTAAAGTATCAAAGGCTCTCTGAAGATCTTTAATATGATCATCGGTCTGATTACTTTTAACGATCATGTCATCTACATACACTTCCATGGTTCTACCAATATGATCTTCAAAGATCTTGTTTACCAATCTCTGATATGTGGCTCTGGCATTTTTAAGACCAAAAGGCATTACCTTATAACAATATATCCCCCGGTCCGTAACAAAGGATGTTTTTTCCTCATCTTCTGTACTCATTCATATCTAATTATACCCAAAAAATGTATCCATAAAACTCAAGAACTTATGTCCTGCTGTAGCATCAACAAGTTGATCAATCTTAGACAAGAAAAAACTGTCTTTAGGATATGCTTTATTAAAATTTATGTAATCTATGCATATCCTCCACTTTTCATTAGCTTTCCTTACCATCACTACGTTAGCAAGCCAATCGGGATAGTGAACTTCTCTGATGAACCCGGCGTCAAGTAACTTGGCTACCTACTTATTGATGACTTTTTGCCTCTCTGGAGCAAAATTCCTCTTCTTTTGACGGACTGGCTGACTAAGTGGATCCACTTTAAGTTTATGCATGATCACTTCTGGGGGAATCCCCAACATATCGATAGCCGTCCATGCAAATATATCGGCATTCTTTTGCAAGAAGTTGATTAATTCTTTTCTTTGATCATCATAAGTGAGCTTCCAATTTGAATAGTCTTGGTCTGATCGTCTCTTACCAAAGGTGCAAAGATGGTTCTTTCTACTGGAGCGCCCGTTCCTTTAGTCTGATCACGTGGATCTATTTGCTCCAAAGTTAATCTACCGATGGGTTGTTGATTTTGAATCATTAAATATTGATGAGCCATCTGTTGATCTCCTCTTACTTCTCCGATCCCATTTTGGGTCGGGAATCTCACCAACAGGTAATAAGTAAATACGATGGGTTGAAATTTGTTCAGGATGGGCCGCCCTAAAATAGCATTATACACAGAAGACGTCCGAACAACCATAAAGGTGAGATAGAGAGTTTTCTATTTTGGTACTATTCCGAGGGTCTTGGGAAGTACTATTTCTTCTTCTACTCCTACGAAATTTCCACCAAATCCAGTTAACGGCGTACGAGTACTTCGTAACTTGTCAAAAGGTAAGTTCATGTTGGCAAAAGCATTATAAAGCAAAATCTCAGTAGAACTTCCATTATCAATCAAGATTCGGCATACATCATAATTTATAATTATTGCAAAAATCACTATAGGGTCATCATGTGGTATTTGAATTCCTTGCAGATCATCATCAGAGAAGCTAATGCTTCTTCGGAATCTTTTCGAAGTTCTACCATCTTCATAACATGATTGGTGATGGATCATTCTGACCATTCACTCGGTTGGTTGTTGATTGGATAGCTCCGTGCCATCGGTAATCATTCTTGGGGCTGTCGGCCTGGGTGCCGTTGCTTCAATCGATCGATTCTGATTTTGATTATGAACATACTTGCCCAAGTAATCGCGTTTGATAAGATCTTCAATCTCATCCTTTAATTGGATACACTCTTCTGCAGTGTGTCCATGATCACAGTGGAATCGATAATATTTAGCTCTATTGCGCACAGCGATCGAAGCTTGCATTAGCCTTGGCCTTTGAAGAAAATTTTCTTTTTCTATTTCCATCAATATTTTTTCTCTTGGAAGAGTCAAGGGAGTGTAGGAATCAAACTTGTTGGCATAGCTTCTGCCGATCGAGTTTTTGGGGTTTTGAGCTTACGGTTGAATTGGTTGGACTCCAGGGGATCGGAGCCTATCATCCTTGATATTCTTCTTGGTTGGTGCCAATTTTCTTTCTACTTGGCGCCGGCTCAAGGCTTGTTCTTTGGCCTGAGCATATTTTTGGGTGTGGGCCAACAGTTCAGAATAGCTAACTGAAAATTTTTTATCTAAAGAGAATGTGAACCTGGAGACTCATAGTCCCTTTTTCATGGCAGACATTGCCACATGCTCATTGAGATCTGGGATCTCCAACGTAGCAGAATTGAATCTTGCCACATAATCTCTTAAAGTCTCTCTTTCTTGTTGCCGAATAAAAAAAAAGATTATCAGAGTTTCTTGGCATCCTTCTACTTATTCTGAAATGAAAAATGAATAGCCTTTCCAACTGCCTGAAGGAATGAACGGTACCTGGTTGGAGGCTAGAGTACCATATTCTCGCTGCCTTTTTAAGAGTCGCTGGAAAAGCAAGGCAGTGAAGTGCATCCGAAGCTCCTTGGATTAGCATGTGGGCTTTAAAATTACCCAGATGATCAAGAGGATCAGCTGATTCATCGTATGGCTCTATTTGAAAAATTTTAAAGTGATGAGAAATCTTTTCCTCCATTATCATCTTGGAGAAAGGAGGTAGGATATCACAAGTAGAAATCACATCTTCCATCTTCCTTTGTTCGTCAAGCCTGGCGATTTGCAATTCCAACTTTCTAAATTTTCTTGCAAAATGATCATTTCTTCCAGAGTCTGGAGTTCGTTGAGCACTTTCAAAGGTTGATTCACTGGAAGAGCTTGAGTAAGATTGAGGGTGCTTCCCCTTGTCCCATCTTTCCGCATGATTATGAGATTGATGATGTTAAGGGAAAGTGCCACCTTGAAGAATGTTGACAAGGTGAACGTCGACTTGGACCCGGGCGTCTGCTCACATGAAGAGAAGTTTGCCGGCTACTCCTTGAAGTAGTGGGTCATGGCGGTCCACTTGCAGCCATTTCTTAGAGATTCTGGACTGCTGTAGTGAGTACCTCCATTTTATTCAAGAGAATACCCAGTTGCTCTTGATCCAAATTATTAGCAGGAGCAACATCAACTCCATCCAAGATAGGATCATTCTCTCTCGAAGAATGATAAACCTCTTCAATAAGAAAATTTTGCATTCTACCTTTCACCATCTTTCCCTTCAATTTTTGAAAACTCTTATGTCGAGCCTCTTCCTGGCGTGCCAATCTATTGTGTCCAGGTTTCTATGATGCCCAAGCTTGAATCAGATTTGTTGGAGATGATTTCAACCAATTGATCTAGCTCCTCTTTATTGTCTGATGAGTGCCTTTGATCACCGAATTGTTCTTCCTCCAATCCTGCAAGCAAGTCCTCTCATCGGGAAAGTTCTGGTGGGGGGACACTCCGATGCTCAAGTCAGTCACAGCACCTAGAGTAAACAGATAATATTTGAGAGAAAATTTGAGCTATGGGTGTGTGCAAGAGTTCCTCTATTTTTTGAACTTCTGGACCTACCCCCGGAAGCCCCTTACTCATCGGTATTTATAGTCTATGATTCTAACCAAATCCAGCTAAAAAAATTGTAAACGATTAGTTTGTTAATGGATTAGCACGTGCATTGATCATTATCCGTTATAGTCTTCATTGTTTACCTTCTTTAACCAATTTATCAGATTGGTCAACATAACACTAGGATTATCGATCGGCCTTGTACCTCTTAGACATTGATCGGTCTTGTACTCCTTGGGCATTGATCGGCCTTGTGATGCAGAACAAATTAAGGGATGCGATGCGGAAGTAAATTAAGATTAATTAAATTTTTTTGTGGTTTTTATATGTTTGTAGAAGTTGGCTTCAAATCAAAGAAAAGTTAACCTAACATTGAAAGATACTAATATGATAATTGAAAGCACAACTTTAAGGAAACTAAATTATCAGAGTAATTCAGAAGCAACGGATCGCTGGGGGTTGAGAAACTCCCAGACCTAGGGTTTCACTCCGAGCTTTCAACAGAACAGAAATAAAGAGAAGGGAAGGGTTATCTAACCAGACAATGATCTTCACAGATTTTGGTGGAAGAACTCTCCCGAGCAGATTGTTGGATCCTCGGAGTCGGATATCTTCGTAATGGATCCTCCAATACTGGGCCTTTGGCGGGTTGGCTTCTCCTGAACTCAAGATCTGGAAGAGAAGAAAGACAATTGATGGAATCAGAGAGTCAAGGAAAAGATTTACCAGGTTGATGAACTTGAAGATCGAAATTGCTGAAAACTGGATTCTCCTGGAGGCTGATGTGATTTTCCTTGGAACTTGCTCTGGATCTGAAGTAGCCGGACTGGATCTGGATGAAGGTGGACGGCCTGGACTTGTAGAGAGAGAGAGGCCGTGGGAGATGGATGGATCTAGGGTTTGGTGGATGGAAAATAATGAAAGGTGGCTAGGGTTTTGGAATTTCAAGTGGCTAACCTAGGGTTTTGGATAAAGATGGAGATCTCTCACCTCCTCAAGGCTCCAATGGAACCCGGATTACCCCCTCACGGAGCTCAACACTTAGAATAGTGCGGAAGAAGAGAAACCTAGGTCACTCAACACAAGAGAATAGCAAAAATAATTTTTCTTCATTGATTTTCAAAGTTACAAAGAGAGGTCTATTATATAGACCTAAAATTTTCTCCTAGCTTGTACAAATTCCCATGTGGGACTAAACTCTTCCAACCCCTAGATTAGGTAGAAAATCCTCTCCCTTGGCCGACCAAGAGTCCAAAAAAAATTGGGACGGCCATAAAGGAATTGTTTTGGAACTTTTATGGCACCTCCTTTGGAGTTGGATTTGGATTTGGAGTCCTCTTCTTCTTAAGGTATTTCTTCTTTTCTTCCACTCCAAGTTAAGCTCTTTGATTTTGATTTGAACTTCAATTAGGAGTAGGTTGGATGTCCTTCTTTGATTTCTTCTCCAAGAGAAGTTTTCTTCCTTCTTTGCTTAGGTAAATTAGGCAGGTGTGGGCGCCTCCTTTAATTTAGCCTCCTATTTGATTTTTTTCTTCTTTGGATGTGGGGACCATGACACTGGGATGCCTCTATGGCGCCTCCTGGACTCTGGCGTGTGCTCGGAGTGTGGCTGGGCGTGTGGCTTGGAGTGTGGCCTCCACTTGCTTGAACCTTGAGTTGATTGGAAGAGAAATGTGGCACCATTTTGGACCAAATTGAAACCACATTGGGACTTGCACCGAGTCAACATGACTCAACAAAATTTAAATGGTGATTCAAGAAATAAATAAATAAACTGGTTGACCAGGTCAACCTTTATTACAAACCCTAATTTCTCGGGCAATGTCAATCAGAGATCCAAATGGAGCTCTGAAGTCTTCTTCTGAGTCTGGTGCCCGCACCACCTTGTGCCTTTTAGGCATTGATCAGCTTTGCATTTCTTTGGCATTGATCGGCCTTGTACCTCTTAGAAATTGATTGGCCTTGTACCTCTTGGGCATTGATCGGCTTTTATGTCTCTTGGGCATTGATCGGCCTTGTGCCTCTTTGGCATTGATCGGCCTTGTGCCTCTTTGGCATTGATCTGTTACTTGATTAACCAAGTTCATTTCTAATCGATCCAACATAAATAGGTTAAATATGTCATATCTTAACAATATATATATATAATCTCTTTATATGGCATAAAAATGATATAATTGACAAAAAATATGAGATATAGTGGAACAGGGAGTCTCTATACAACCACTAGACCTAAAAGATTTAAGTTAATAGAGAATTGATGAACAAAATATTTCAGACTCGACAACTATCTCACACATGGTTCTTATGCCTGATGGTTGGGCCCAGCCTGAAAAATAGGCCCATTTACTAAGTAAAATAGGCCCATTTATTTATTTATATTTGATGTGTTTGTAGATTTAATTGATAATTGTTGTTGGGATATAAGCAAACGACCTATTTGTATCAGGTCCCATGAAACGACTATGGTTGGTTGAAGGATGAATCAGCCTCTCATGATATTGATGCTTGCATGGTTGATTGACGCCCGAGAGGCGCAAGACCGATTGATGCCCGAGAGACGCAACGCTGATTGACGCCCAAAAGCAGCAAGGCCGATTAACTTCCAAAACATGCAAGGTCGATTAACTTCCAAGAGGCACAGGACTAATAATGCCCAAAAGGTGCAAGGCCAATCAACGCCCGAGAGGTGCAGGGCTGAATAACTTCTAAGAGGCGTGAGGCCAACCAAACATTCAAGAAGGATTCATTATTTGGGCTGATTTAAATATCTAGCCAATCGATGCTTAAGGCTGGCTTAATAAGTCAGTCATGATATAATGTTGATCAGCCTATTAAGCTGGTTAAGAGACATAAATGACATAAACTGTAACTAATTATAGTTATTCTGTACACGTGGTGGTTCTTAACGAACTAACCGCTTACTACTTTCCTATCTGAATTCAGTTAGGATTTTAGCCTATAAATACCAGTGAGTAAGAGGCTTCCGGGAGGTAAGTGAGCTTAACTAGCAGGAGCTCTCCCGCATCCTTGAATCAATTTTCTCTCAGATTCTCATCTGTTTAGTCCAAACCCAGTGACTAACTTAAGCATTGGAGTGTCCCCCCATCGGAATCTTCTCGATGAGTGAATTTGTTTGCAAGATTAGAAGGAGCTCGATCCAGTAGACGAAGGCAATCATCAAGTAATTGGAAAGAGCTCGATCCAGTAGACGAAGGCATTCATCAAACAATTGAAAGGAGCTCAATTTAGAAAGCGAGGCACTCATCAACAATCTTGTCAATGCTTGGGCGTCACACCAGTTTGGATACAATAGATTGGTGCGCCAGGTAGGGGAAGACATAAGAATTTTCAAAAATCTAGAGAGAAAGATGGTGAAAGGTAGGGCACGAAGTTTTCTTGCTGAGGAGGTTCATCACTCACCTAAGGAGAACGATCTTATTTTAGACAGAGAAGATGTTACTCCTACTGGTAACATAAAATGGAAGTTCTCACTGTGGCTGTCCAGAATCTCTAGGAAATGGCTGTAAGTGGACATCAACGACCCGCAGCCTCAAGGTGTAGCTGGTGGTCGTCTCTTCATGGGAGTCAATGTCGGGGCCCAAGTCATCACTCTTTTTATCAACATTCATCAGGCCGGCGTTCTTCCATAAGACGGCATTACAGATCCCATAATCATTAAGAAGGATGGGATAAATGGAAACACCCCTGATCCTACTTGATATCTTCCAGCGAGTCAACCTTTGAAGGTGCTCAATGGACTCCGGATGCTGGGAGAAAAGATCACTTTGCAAAGAAATCCATAGGTTGGAACTACAAGTCGCCAGGCTTGGTAAACAAAAGAAAATGGAGGACATGATTCCCACATGTGATATCCAGCCTCCTTTCTCTAAAAGGATAATAGAGGAAAAGATTCTGCATCATTTTAAAATTTCTCAAGTGGAGCTGTACGATGGATCGACTGATCATCTTGATATCTGGACAGTTTTAAAGCCCATATGTTAATCCAAGGAGCGTTGATGCACTTCATTGCCTCGCATTTCTAGCTACTCTTAAGAAGGCGGTGAGGATGTGGTATTCTAGCCTTCGACCAAATACTGTCCATTCTTTTAGTTAATTGGAAAGATTGTTCGTCTCTCATTTCAGGACAAGCCGAAGAATGCCAAGGAATTTCGACAGCCTTTTCTTTATTCAACAATAAGGAGAGACTTTGAGAGATTATGTAGCTAGATTTAACTCTGCCATGCTGGAGATCCTGGATCTCAACGAGCACGTGGCAATATCGACCATGAAAAAAGGGCTTCGAGCATCCAGGTTCACATTTTCTTTAGATAAGAAATTCCCAGTCAGTTACTCTAAATTGTCGGTCCGTGCCCAGAAATATGCTGAAGCCAAAGAACAAGTCCTAAGCTGACGCCAGGTGGAAAGAAAGTTGGCATCGAGCAAGAAAAATATCAAAAATGATGGGCTCCGATCCCCTGATGACCGACCGATTCAACGATAAAATCAAAAGCCAAAGAACTTGATCAATAGAGGTTATGTCAATAAATATGATGCTCATACCCCTCTGACTCTTTTGAGGAAAAAATACTTATGAAAATAAAAAAAGAAAGCTTCCTTCAAAGGCCAAGGTCGATGCGAGCTCCGACTGCCGTGCATAATAAAGCCAAGTATTGCCGTTTCCACCGGGATCATGGACACACCACTGAAGAGTGTATCCAGTTAAAATATGAGATTGAAGATCTAATCAAGCGCAGTTATTTGACAAATATGTTCATAATCAAAACCATCCAAGTGAAGCTACGGCACCAAGGCCAATAGCCCCAAGGTTGATCATTGAAGGCACGGAGCTCCCCAATTAACAATCTACTGACGGTATGGTTGGGATACTGCACCACTAACCCCTTTATGAAGATGGCGGTTCTTTAAAGAGATCTCGAAGAGGCGATGCTATCAGCTTTTCTGATGATGATTTATAAGGAGTTCAAATACCACATGATGACCCTATTGTGATTTTTACTGTAATAGCAAATTATGATGTACGACGAATTCTGATTAATAATGGGAGTTCAACTGAGATTTTGCTTTACGATGCTTTTGTCAGGATGAACTTACTTAGAAATCAGTTATGAAGAACTCGGGTGCGTTTGACTGGATTTGGCGGGAATCTCATAGGAGTAAAAGGAGAAATAATACTTCCTGTGACCCTCGAGACTGTGCCAAAACAAAGAACTCTTCATATCACTTTTATGGTTGTTCAAACATCTTTAGGATATAATGCTATCTTAGGATGACCTGCCTTAAATAGATTTCAAGCCATTGTCTCCACTTATCATCTGTTAGTACGATTCCCAACTCAAAATGGGGTTGGTGAAATAAGGGGAGATCAACAGATGGCACGCCAATGTTTGATGATTCAAAACCAACAACCAGTCAGCGGACTAACTTCATAACAAATAGATCCCCGTGATTGGACTGAAGAAGCAGGAGTTCCAGTAGAAAGAACCATTCCTGCACCTCTTACAAAAGACGATCCGACTAAGATGGATCAGATTGGAAGCTCACTTGATGAAGACCAAAGAATAAAATTGACCGACTTCTTGCAAAGGAATGCTGAAATATTTGCTTGGTCAGCCACTGATATGTCGGGGATTCCTCCTGCAATAATCACACATGAACTTAAGGTAGACCCGTTAAGTCGACGAGTCCATCAGAAGAAGAGAAATTTTGCCCCATAAAGTTAAAAGGTTATTAATGAAGAGGTGACCAAGCTACTTGATGCCAGGTTTATCAGAGAAGTTCACTATCTCGATTGGCTCACTAACATAGTGATTTTGAAGAAAGCCAATGGAAAGAGGAGGATATGTATCAATTATACCGATCTTAACAAGGCTTATCCCAAAAACAGTTTTTCTTTGCCTAAGATCGATCAACTTGTCGATGCCACTGCAGGACATAAGCTTCTAAGCTTTATGGATGCTTTTTCTAGATATAACCAAATACGAATGAGGCCTGAAGATGAAGAAAAGATGTCCTTTGTTACGGATCGAGGAATATACTGCTATAAGGTAATGCCCTTTGGTCTCAAAAATGCTGAAGCAATATATCAAAGATTAGTTAACAAGATCTTTGAAGATCATATTGGCAAAACTATGGAGGCATATGTGGATGACATGATCGTCAAGAGTACTCAAGCCGATGATCATATCGGAGATCTCCAGAGAGCCTTTGACATACTTAGGAGGCATCAAATGAAACAGAATCCCACTAAATTTATTTTTGGCATAATCTTTGGAAAGTTCTTGGGTTTCATGGTTACTAATTGAGGAATTGAAGCTAATCCGGAGAAGATCCGAGCTATACTTGACATGAGGCATCCTGTTAACAAGAAAGAGGTTCAATAGTTGATGGGACGGATTGCTTCATTAAGTCGATTTAAATTTCGTTCGACTGAAAGGTGCCTTCCTTTTTTCAAAGCCCTGTGTCAATCTAAAGACTTTGAATAGTTAGATGATTATCGGCAAGCATTTGAAGAGCTCAAGAAATATCTGATGAATCCAATCTTATTATCCAAACCAGAAGAAGGAGAAAATCTATACCTTTACTTAGCTGCATCCGATGAAGCGATCATCTCGGTATTGGTGAGGAAAGGATCCGATGGATTGCATAAGCCCATTTATTATATCAGCAAAATATTTCATGATGCCAAGATAAGGTATCCAAAACTCTAAAAAACTGTTTACACCTTGGTGATATCATCAAAGCGGCTCAGACCTTACTTCTAGTCTCATCCGATTATTTTGCTGACTGACCAACCTTTGAGGACTATTTTACAATGCCCTGATACTTCTGGCCGGATGGCTAAGTGGACGGTAAAGTTGGGAGAATTTGATATCTTATATCAACCTTAGTATGTAATGAAAGCTCAGGTGTTGGCTGACTTCATAGTCGAATGCACCTGGAATAGCAACGAAGATGATGCCCAGGCACCAATTGAGGTTGAGAAGAATGATTCGCCTTGGATTCTTCATGTGGATGGTGATTCAAATTCTTCTGATTGTGGAGCTGTCTTGATTTTATCCAATCCTAGCGGGGATGTCATGGAATATACTCTTCGATTTTTCTTTAGGACTTCCAACAATCAAGCAGAGTATGAGGCCCTTTTAGCTGGTTTGAGGCTTGCTAAAAAATTGGACGTTCGAAGGTTGAAAATACTGTCTGATTCTCAATTAGTTGTAAATCAAGTAAAGGGGGACTTTGAAGCTCGCGATGCTACTTTGGCCCTATATTTGGAAAAAGTTTGAGAGCTAAATACCCAATTTGATTCCCGGGACATTAGTCATATCCCTAGAGCGGAAAACTCTCGAGCTGACTCACTATCTCGGTTAGCCACTCTAGCACCCGATTCAATGGGTCGGACTTTTGTTGAACACCTGGGAGCTCCAAGTATTTCTGTGGATAATAGGAAAAGGATTCTTCAAATAGGACAAGAATTAGGTTGGATGAGTCCAATAATCGGATATTTAACTAAAGGAACTCTACCTGAAAATATTATGGAGGCGAAGCGACTCCATAGGATTGCTTCTCAATATGTCATCTTGAATGGCTCACTATACAAGAAATCATTCTCCCAGCTATTGCTAAAATGTTTGGCCCCTTCAGATGCTGAGTATGCCCTTAGAGAAGTTCATGAAGGTATATGTGGTGATCATATGGGAGGCAGGTCATTGTCTTATAAGATCATACGACAAGGATATTATTGGCCAACTATACAAAAAGATGCAGCATATTTTGTGAGGAGATGCGATCCATGCTAAAGGCATGCTAACATACAAAGGCATCCTTCTAGTCATTTAACACAGCTGATAGCTCCATGGCCATTTGTCCAATAGGGAATGGATATTCTTGGTCCATTTTTTTTAATCTTTGGATAATGAAAATTCTTGATCGTAGCTATTGATTACTTTACTAAATAGGTGAAAGCTGAGCCATTAGCTCAGATCACTGAAAGTAAAGTTGAGGCGTTCGTTAGAAATGCCATAATCTATAGATTCGGGATCCCTCATGCCATCATTACTGATAATAGGAGACAGTTCGACAATCAAAAATTCAGTGATTTATGCACCCAGTTTCATATTCTTCATAAACTAACTTCCGTCAGGCACCCTCAAGCTAACGGAGAAGCCAAGGTAACCGATCAGACTATTCTTCATGGATTGAAGACCCGATTGAATAAAGCTAAAGGACTTTGGGCTTATGAACTTAATTCAATCCTTTGGGCCTATCGTACGACCTCCCGATCCACAATAGGGGAATCTCCATTCAACCTTACCTATGGAAGTGAAGCCATGTTACCTGTGAAAATCATTCTCTGTTTTAGGAGAATGGACTGCCTTGAAGAGTCGAATAATGCTAACCAAAGAAGAGTTGATCTAGATCTACTTGAAAGCTCTAGATTACAAGCACAATTAAGAATGGCGGTGTATCGACAAAGGATTGCCCGATATTATAATTCAAGAGTCAAGGCCCGGGTCTTTCGACCAAGAAATCTTGTCATACGCAAGACGGAAATATTTCGACCCATTGATTAGGATAAAAGTCACCCCAAATTGGGAAGGTCCCTATCGCATCACTGAAGTTGTGTGACCAGGAACTTATCAGATTGAAAGCCTAGATGGCTATCAAATAACTTGACCTTTGAATGTAGATAATCTTCGTAAGTACTACCAATAAAATGATCTCCTCTTCTTTTCTACTCTTCTTATTTGAAGAAAGTTATTGAATTGGTATGTCCGATAAATTGAAAGGTTGGCTTGATACGCTGACCATAATCTGATAAATAGAGTTGGTCCGACCCACCATCTCATCGGTATTATTACATTAGTATATCTGATCAACTGAAAGGTTGGCCTAATACGCTAACCATAATCTGACAAATAGAGTTGGTCTGACCCACCATCTCATCGATATTATTATATCGGTATATCCGATTAACTTATAGGTTGGTCTGATACGCTAACCAAAACTAACAAATAGAGTTGGTCTGACCCACCATCTCATCGGTATAATTATATCTGATCAACTTATAAGTTGACCTAATATGCTAACAGCAATCTGACACATAGAATTGGTGTGACCCACTAGTTCATTAGTATTATTTAATCAATATATCAGATAAATTTGAAGGTTGGCCTAATATGTTGACTACAATATGACAAGTTGAACTGATCTAGCCTGCCATATCATCGGTATGCATGAAACAGCACTGCCAACTTCTTGAAGGTTATTATATCGGCGGAATTGATTCGTTAAACTCGAACTTAGTAATTTTCGAGATCATTTTATGCAACAGTGAAAACAAAAAAAAAAGAAGCTTTATTGATAATTGATAAAAAGAAGTACATTAAGAGGTTTACACAGAGTGTGCAGATACAAATACTATTCTATTTTCTCTTTGACTGGATCAGGAATTGAGGCAGGAGTGGTTGTTTCCCAAACAGATGTTTTTTTGGCTGAGGGGGCAATTGGATCATTGATCGGCTTTCTTACTTCATTTGTCTCAATTTCATCAATGTTAACGAAGGAAATATCAAGATCAGGATATAGTTTCTTGATCTTCTCTATACAATCTTCGAAGCCGATCTTATAACCTTCTGTCCCTGCTTCATCTATTTCGTCATTAAAAGTCTCGAATTTCTTGAATTCGTCAAGTGCATGAAGGCCTTCTTGGATCGCCAAAGTGGCCCTTTGTTCAGCTTGTTTTAATTTTTTCTCAAGAAGGGCTGCTTTCTCTTCTATTTTGGCCTTTTGCATCATGATCTCAACATAGGCACGAGTTTTCTCTTCTATCGATGTTTTCGTTGGTTGAAGTTTCTTCCTCCTTCTCTTCACATCGGCCAGAAGCTTCATGGCCTGGTCTTCGACCGTCTTTAATTGTTTCTCCAATGACAAGTTGGCAGTTGTGGCTTGGATTAATTTTGATTCTATAGCTGCTCAACATTTATCGACCTTATCTTTCTCTTCTCTGATTGATGCTAACTGATTTTGAAGATCTTTCTGAGTATCAGCTGATTTAAGCATGTTTTCTTCGATCATAGAGACATCATTGATGAACTAACAAAAAAGTGTAAAGATAAAGTTAAAAATAGAGTTAGAGAATTCTCAGGAAAAAGTTTGATACTTACTTTCAATATCCCTGGATATATGGAGGAGAAAATATTTTCCATCCCACATTTATGTGTCGCTTCCTAATCCTTATGAAGAACGTTGGATTGCAGCATAACCTTTGCTAGTCTCGGATTATCAAAACCCGCATCAGCAACGTATACTTGAACACATTTTTCTTCCTCCTTTTCTGAACCTGAGTCAGCTCCTAGTTCAGGTGCTATTTTTGCGATCGGGACTTTGCCCTTACTTTTTGAAGTTGGTCTGTTAGATGGACCGATATCTGACGGAGATGCGGATGCATGTGAGGGAAGAAGACTCGTCAACAATTTTTTCGATGGAAGTTCAGGTAAGTGTGACTTCTCTTCATCAGAAGAAGATGCAACATGTTGCTGACCTTACCATCATGGCCTGTAGCTGCGATGTGGCACTGGACATCAGCCCCTTTACTCCAGAATCTTGTGGCTCCCGATCTTGCAAAACAAGGTTAGAGACCCGGGCCGGGATCTCGATGAGGGTGCTCCGACGATCAAGTCAGTGGACAGTAAAGAGGAACAGATCCTCCAATGCAGATCCTGCTTTGGGCTCCATGCTTCGTGGAGAGTTTTCAACAAGGAATCAAGGAGAAGAGGTTAGGGAGGAGCGATGCTCAAGCGGAGGCTACTCTGCCCGTTGGGACCCTCTCTGGGAGTCTCTCAGAAAATCTTTGGTGCCTTTTCTCTCCTCTCGGACTTGTCCTTGTATTTTTCTTGGTGGAGTCAGCTCTCTCCCACTCTCCCTTTCGGTCCTCCTTTAAATTACCGGTCTTCCTCCTGCCTTGATTCTCGCCCTCTCCCTGAAGGGGCTCAGGAGTTAACGGAGCCTATCGAAAGCACCCCTGAGGTCGTTACCCCTCATAGTAGGGATTTAAGTCGTGAGCCTCATTTTCCCAATGGGCTATCACAACTGGGGAAACCTAGTTGGGCATTGATCCGAGGGTGGCCGCCTTCGGATTTAGAGTCCAAATGATGTGGCAAGATTACTGACGTGGAGTACACCTCAGATCCAGTTGGCAAAAAAGGACGAGTGGGCATCGCCATGATGGACTTCTTGCCAAGCGCCTTCGCCAAGTGGACCCCTAAGGGTCGAGCCCACCTCGACCGAAGTGGAGCCCTCTCCACTCCTTCACCAGGTGGCACCCCAAGGGTCGAGCCCACCTCAGTCGAAGTGGAGCCCTCTTCGCTTCTTTGCCAAGTGGCTCCCCAAGGGTCGAGCCCACCTCACCTAAGTGGAGCCCTTTCCGCTCCTTCGCCAGGTGGCTCTCCGATGGTCGAGCCCACCTCGGTCAAAGTGGAGCCCTCTCCACTCCTTCGCCAGGTGGCTCTCCGAGGGTCGAGCCCACCTCATCAAAGTGGAGCCCTCTCCGCTCCTTCGCCAGGTGGCTCCCCAAGGGTCGAGCCCACCTCGACCAAAATGGAGCCCTCTTCGCTCCTTCGCTAAGTGGCTCCCCAAGGGTCGAGCCCACCTCGACCGAAGTGGAGCCCTCTTTGCTCCTTTGCCAGGTGGCTCCCCAAGGGTCGAGCTCACCTCGACCAAAGTGGAGCTCTCTCCGCTCCTTCACCAGGTGGCTCCCCAAGGGTCGAGCCTACCTCAACCGAGGTGGAGCCCTCTCCGCTCCTTCGCCAGGTGGCTCCAAGGGTCGAGCCCACCTCGATCGAAGTGGAGCTCTCTCCACTCCTTCGCCAGGTGGCTCCCCAAGGGTCGAGCCCACCTCGCCAAAGTAGAGCTCTCTTCGCTCCTTCGCCAGGTGACTCCCTAAGAGTCGAGCCCACCTTGGCCGGAGTGGAGCCCTCTCCTTGAAAGCATTGGGAAGAACGAAGGTGCTAGCCCCAAGACTGCCACCGAAACAGGCGCGCGCAGTGCGGCGTGCCCAATATGGCACCCTGAAGCTGGAACGGTGCGCGTAACCTTGTTTTTCCAGTGGGCTATCATAATTGAAAAAACCTGGCTGGGCCTCGATTCGGGGGTGGCCACCTTCGGGTTTGGAGCTCCTAGCATGGCCTTCTCTTTTCAGGCGGTTCAGGAGGTTGGCCACAAGATCTGACACCCTAATTAGGATGCCCTTTCCCAACTGGTGCAAACGAGGTTACGCACACCGTTCCAGCTTTGGGGCACCGTACTAGGCATGCCGCACTGCATGCACCTACTTCGGTGGCTGTCTTGGGGCTGGTGCCTTCATTCTTTCCAATGCTTCCAAAGAGAGGGCTCCACTCCGGTCGAGGTGGTCTCGACCTTTGGGGAGCCGCCTGGTGAAGGAGCAAAGAGAGATCTACTTCAGTGAGGTGGGCTCGACCCTTGGGGAGCCACCTGGTGAAGAAGCGGAGAGAGCTCCACTTTGGCCGAGGTGGGCTCGACCCTTGGAAAGCCACCTGGTGAAGGAGCAGAGAGAGCTCCAATTCGGTCGAGGTGGGCTCGACCCTTGGGGAGCCACCTAGTGAAGGAGCAGAGAGGTCTCCACTTTGACTGAGGTGGGCTCAACCCTTGGGGAGCCACCTGGCGAAGGAGTGGAGAGGGCTCCACTTCGGACGAGGTGGGCTCGACCCTTGGGGAGCCACCTAGTGAAGGAGCGGAGGGGGCTCCACTTTGGCAAGGTGGGCTCCACCCTTGGGGAGCCACCTAGTGAAGGAGTGGAGAGGGATCCACTTCGACCGAGGTGGGCTCGACCCTTGGGGAGCCACCTGGCGAAGGAGCGAAGAGGGCTCCACTTCGGTCAAGATGGGCTCGACCCTTGGGGAGCCACCTGACAAAGGAGCAGAGAGGGCTCCACTTCGATCGAGGTGAGCTCGACCTTTGGGGGGCCACCTGGAGAAGGTGATTGGCAAGAAGTCCATCATGGTGATGCTCGCTCGCCCTTTTTTGCCAACTAGTTCGAGGTGTACTCCATGTCAGTGGTCTTGCCACATCATTTGCCCCCTCCCAAGTCTCGTCGAAGCATCGCGAGTGGGACGAAGGGAGTTAATGCGGGACTGATGTGGAAAGACAAAAAATCGGGTATAATTATTGCCATGATCGCCACTGCTCTACACATCGTGCCTTGAGATTAAATGCGCGGGCGCCACATCCACAAAATTGAAGAATCATAATTGCGCCGTGCCAGACTCGAGGTGATTTTTAGCAAACCAAAGTATCGACGTCGGCTGCCTTCACACGTGGCAGCCATCCAATGGTGGAAATGAAAAAAGGAATGTATGGCCGCTATCCATCGAGTTGAAAAGAGAGGAGACTTTCCAGAAATCATCTTCTTTCGAATTTCTCATGCTTCGCCGGCGGTTCAAAGTTGCTTCTTCTTCCTGGTTGCCCCCCTTCACCGAGTGAAGCAGGTTGGTAGTCCTGGCCTTCCTTTTTTCTTCTTCCTCCGGTAGGGTCTAGATTCTTCCCCCTTCTCAGGTGGACCAAACCCTTCCCCCTAAGTCTTCATCTCATTCATCATCATCCTTCCTTGCTTGAATGGCTCCTTCGGGCCGACACCCTCGACCTTCTAGCAACTCGAACGAAGCAGGCCCCTTTCGGCTAAGGACCCCGTCTTCTTCCGATGAGGAGGATGAAATTCCCTTCAAGGTTAGGAGGGCCTTCATCCTGGTGGGGTAGTTATAGGAAGCCCTGGGGTTCCTACCGTTCCATCTGTCCCCGCTGTCTCCCCTTCGGCGGTAGCAGCTTCGACCAGTCCTCCGATATTTTTTTGATAATGATCGAAGAGGATCTTTCCTTGATCCGAGACACATGCGGGGTCCTGAGTTTCATCCAGTTCTCACTCTTGGGATCAGGGGAGCGGGCCGTCTCGAGCGGTCCAGGTCGGATTGCTTTCTACGAAGAGTTCTTTGCCAGGGGTCTTTATTTTCCTCTCCACCCCTTCTTTCTTTTTTTCTTTCCTCAGCCATTTCTATCTTGTTCCAGCCCAACTGGCTCCTAATGCCATCAGGGTTATCTTCGGATTCATTGTATTTTGCCATTTCCATGGGATTGTCGCCCATTTCTCTCTGTTCAGGGCTCTGTTCATCCTAAAATGCCACTTGACCGACGACAAGTGGTGGTTCCTTTTTCCATGGCCCAAGTGCCTCCATTTCGACCTTCCTTCTAAAATCAAGGGATGGAAGACCTGGTACTTTTTTGCTTCGGTCGAGGACATTGATTGGATCTAGAGCGATCCGAACCGATCCCCGAACCGTAATTCCCAGTTAGAGCCAGCCGACCGGGAGGTCTTCATCCAACTTATCAGCGACGAGCTCCCTCCCCTCGAAGTTCTTTTGATATAGCAGAACTTGCTCGAGGTCGAGATTTGCCCGATTCGAGAGCTCGGTGAGCCCTCACTGGGCGTGCCCCCATGCCCTATTCTTTTTCCTTCTTTTCACTCTTTTTTTTTTTGGAACTGACCCCTCTTTACCTTTTTGCTGGGATGAAGTATTCTACTGAAAGCCTGATGGAGGCCGCCCACAAGAGGAATGCTTCGGCTAGGCCTAGGGACACCACACCAAAGAGGGCCTGGATAGAAACCGGTCGACAAGACCACTTCAGAGCCAAGGGTGGCTGACCCCGCTCCCCGACCCCCTCAGCAGCGAGTTCCTTTCCTAGAGATCGTTGACGTCAACAGGGGGATGGGAGGCGAGAGGCCCGCTTCGCCTCCGGTGTGGCTGACTAGGGCGGTGGCCCCTCTGGTAGCGATCGAGGCCCTTCCGCTATCTTCGTCTACAGTCATCGAGGAGGCCCTAGCACCAACTCCCTCTAGACCAGGGGATGCTCTGACGGGGGTCCTGATGAATGCCTTTGTCATCTGGGGTGCTAACTTGGCACAGTGGATGATGAGGTATGCAATCTAGCCCCGTGATCGCCGTATGAAAGGGGGTCGGGACTATGCGGCGGCACTCCAAGGCATCCTTCCTCAACTTTTCTTAGTAAGTACTCCCCTCTTAATGCTTCAGTCAGATTACAAAGGGGTCAATTTCTTCTTTGATGCAGATCGGGGTCGACGTGCTACTGCTCCAAGAATTTTGCACCAGCTGGGCAAAGAGGGAGGCCGAAAAGGAGAAGAGACTGGCCAACCTTGCAGCCGACGTGAAAGATTTGATAGAGAGGGGACAGGAGATGATGGAGAATAAGAAGCTCCTTCGCCGAGACCTCTCCCGGGTCGTGGGGTGCAATAGGGACCTTGAGGCATCCCTATCCAAGGAGAGGGCACGGTCGAAGCACCATGCCAATGAGGCTGCTGTGGAGATCTCTCACCTTGAGGGGCGGTCCTGGGCCCTCGAGTCCCAGGTCAACGGGTCCTGGCGGAGATGGCAACGACGAACGACAAGGCACAAGGGGCCTTGGTGCTGATGGAGGCCTCCAAGAAGGAGGCCCTCGAAGCCATGTCAAAGTTCTGGGCGTTGCAGGAATTCATGGATGAGTCCCACGAGGCAGCCGTGGACTCATTCATCAAAGAGTTCGAAGCCTGCTAGGAGAAGGTCGCTTCGATATACCCGGAGCTCGACCTGGGGGGCGTCTTCATTCGACGGCCCTGTTAGACATTAGAATAATGAAAATTAATCCAACTTTATTTGATTAAAATTGATACTATTTGTGATATTTTATAGGAATTGACTCCATAAATGTGTAGATCTTGATTTTAAGAGTCCAACGACGCAAACGGAATGTAATTCGGACTTCGAACGGGCCCGAAATAGAATTTAGAAGATTTTAGCACAGATTTCAAAGCTGCATGATTTTTGGAGCGACCCTAAAGTTTTTTGCTGGCTCATGGTGGACCGGCTCAATGGTCCACCGCACGACCTCTTGGTCCATGGCAGCCATTGCTGCCGGTCCATGGGCAGAGCCATGGACCACCGTGCTCCGATCGCGCCGAAACTCGTCGTAGAGCTTCCCCCGGCACTGCCGAAGCCACCGCCAACCATCCCGCCGGCCGGAGAGTCGCCGTTCGACCGAAAAAATGGCCGAAAGTTGTCTCCGCCCTCTTCCGCACCGAAGCCATCACCGCCGTCCCCTTCCACGGCAGCCACCGTCCGAAGCCACGCCGCCCAGCCATGTCCGCCCCTATCGCTGTCGTCCGCCGTCCACCTCCGCCGTCCACCCAGCCGTGTCCGCCCCTGTCGCTGTCGTCTACCTCCACCGCGAGCCAACCTGCACCACCGGTAGCCACCGTCCGAAGCCACGCGAGCCAACCTGCAGCCGTCTCCGCCCTCTTCCGCCTCCGCCGTCCGCCGACCACTCCGCCCATGGCCATACCGTGTCCGCCCAACCTGTTGCTTCCTCTTCCGCATCACCGCCCACGGCCGTGAGCCGTTCGAAGCCGTCTCCGCCGTCCGCTTCCATGGCCTGTTGCCTCCGAAGCCGTCTTCGCCCAGCCGTCACCTCCGTTTCCAAGCTCCTGAAGTTGCTTGTCACCGTCCCTGCTATTCAGACCGGGATGTCCAAGGAAGCATCGGAACGAGAAGAGATGTCGGACGACGCTGGATGGACGCGGGATTGTGCGATAGAATTTTTGAATTTGATTTTTGAGATGGGGATGATCGTAAAAAAAATATCAGATAAGGAGATAGCGCAGAGTTTGAAAATCAGATTGAGATGAGAAAATCATCGTGCTTCCCACACGGACCCGACATGGTATTTTTCATCTATAAATACCTCGGTGATTCTCTTCTGCAGAGAGAAATTTTTGGGGAGGTTCCACTTGCTGTCCGTAGTTCCAGTTCCTGTTGCTGTCACAGAGAGTCAGAGTCAGATAAAAAAGGGAGAAAGGGACCCTTGTTCCCTTACTTTTCTTTTATTTTCTCTGTACCCCAATTTTTTATGCAATAAATATTTATTTGCTTTATATTAATCCATGATTGCTTATTTTTATTTTGAAGTAATGCTGGAGTCTTGTTGGATTAGCGTTTAAGGTAAGTCGAAGTGAATTAATTTTGACTGACCTATACCTAAGGGACGGGCCGTGATCCACGGGTACGGGCCGTACTCTTGAGATATGTCATATCTGAATTAATTTCATGAATTTATTATTTGCATCTATTTCTTGCATTAGTTCTAGTTTATTTTAGTTTATTTTAAATCAAAAAGAAAATTCTTTTTCAAGATAACTCCATAGTCTCTGTGGGATCGACCCTTACTCCCGCTATTCTACCCTTCAGAGTAGTGGAATTAAGGTTCTAAATCGGTGCATTGCGACATGCATCAGACTTTCGGCGCCGTTGCCGGGAACTTTCGGCGTTATTCTGAAAAAAAAAAAGAAAAAAAAATCAACAATCTAAAAATCCACAAAAAAAAAAAAAAATTCAAATTCCAATCTTGAGTGCCCTGACATAAGGTTGCCCTGGCATAACTAGGAGGTTATGTTGAATGGTTGTCCTAGGGTACAAAAAGGTTGAACAAAAAAAAATTTGTTTAGATTCACTTAGGTAAATTTATTTTTTTTTGCAAAACCAAAAAAAAAAAAAATATTACCCAGACATTTCATAATTTATTAGGATCAGAGACTTAATCATCAAAATTAAAAAAAAATTAAGTTTAATTTTGCTTGTTTATAACTTTTTGGACACCTTAGCTATTGCATTTCATAATTTCATAATATACTTAAGGGCACAACCCATTAATCAGATAAGGTGAGGAGATCAATACCCTTCCTTAGCCCACAAATCATCAATTCAGCATTTGCATTGACCCAAGCCTCTAATTTTAAAATTAATTAGACGTCAACCCTAAGGATTTCGAGCTCAATAGGACAAGGAAACCCTAGAGTTGGACCGGGTTCAGATCATTTAATTCCTTGGTGTCTAAGGAAAGTGGTTCAGGGACTAGAGCCCGAAGGGAAGTGAGTTGGTTCCGCTTACCTTGCCAATTTTTAATTGGTGTCTAAGGCAAGCGATAAGGGAACCTTCACCAACCTTACACTTACCTAGCCAAGTCAGTTAATTGATCTTAGGCTTGGAGTGCTCGAAGGTAACCTTGGATCAGTTAGGAGCTATCTAGATTCAGGTTAACCCTAGGATAGTGATTTTGATTTGTTTCACTTGTTTGATTGAAAAAAAAAAAATTAATTAAATTAACTTTCTTCTCTCTAGCTTAGGACTCTCTTAGGAACTTCTTCTTTAGACTCTTATCATTCTTCCACTTCTCATTAAAAAAAAAAAAAATCTTTGATTGTTGTTTGCTTTAGGAGGGAGGGTGTATGTTAGTATATTCTAGGCGCCGACTTCGAGAACCTAAACATATATCCCTAGATCCGAAAATCGAAGGCTCTAGTAGAGCAACCAGCCCAGGTACTATGGATCCTAATCAAGGAATTGACCCTCCGCTGAAGGAGTACTTCACTCCTTTAAAATACACTTATTCACCTTGTATCCAAGTACCCCCTGTAGATGCCATCCAGTACGAAATCAAGTCCAGTGTGATTCAGATGTTACCCTCTTTTTACGGACTTGCGACTGAAGATCCATATAAACATTTAGATGAATTTCTAGAAATCTGTTCCATTGTTAAGATACAAAATTTCTCCGACGATGCTTTAAGGCTTAGGTTATTCCCTTTTTCCCTGAAAGATAAAGCCAAATATTGGTTGAATTCCCTAGACACTGTGACAATTTCAACTTGGGATCAACTTCAGAGGGAGTTCCTTAAGAAATATTTTTTCCTAGGAAAGATGAATCAAATTAGAAAAGCCATTACTAGTTTTTTCCAATTAGATGGAGAAATGTTTCATGAAACCTGGGAGAGATTGAAAGAGCTAATTAGAAAATGTCCTCACCATGCCATACCCAAATGGCAATTAGTCTAGTGCTTCTATGACGGTTTGTCAGAAAGGCACCGGCAAATGGTGGATGCCTCATGTGGAGGAACGTTCATGCTTAAAAATGAACATGAGGCATGGCAGTTGTTTGAAACTCTAAGTAAAAATTCTCTACATCATATGTCAGCTGCACGTAGAGATCCTCCCACAGGACCTGTAGAACCCAAGAGAGGAGGTATGTATGAAGTTGGTCGTGCTATAGACATCTACAACAAGGTTGATGAGCTATCTCAGAAGCTCGACCAACTTTTGCAAGCTAGAAATAATTCCTCCTTATCTCATCCTACTCATGAAGTCTGTATTATCTGCTCGAGTTCCACCCGCACCTTAGGTGATTGTCCATCAGCTTACTAATTTCCTGAGCTTCTTCAGGAGCAAGCTCATCAAGCTCAAACCCGAATGGCTCCTATACCAGGAAACGACCCTTATTCGAACACATACAATCCCGGCTGGCGCAATCACCCGAATTTTTCTTGGAAACCCCAACCCGGAATCAATTCATCCGTTAGGCCCAACTATCAGGAGACCAAATTTCAAAGCATGCCATTTTCACAGTATCAAAATGCCCCACAGCCTCCACAACCTCCGCCAAGCGATCTTGATCCTTCCTTTCAAGAGAAGATCCTTCAAACTTTGAAGGAGGGGCTGAACATGAATACCCAAATCCTTCACTCCCATATCCAATCCATTGCCAAGCTAGAGACTCAGATAGGTCAGCTAGCTACAGCTTTCAATCGGAGAGAAGAAGGTAAGTTGCCTAGCCAGCCCATTATCAATCCCAAAGGTCAATATATGGCTGAGAATTCCACAGGACCTAAAAATTTTTCTGAACATGCTAAATCTGTTATAACCTTAAGAAGTGGAAAAACATTAGACCAGCCTGACCTGACCCAAGAAGTAGCGGTGGCTAAGCTAGAGAAAAAGAATAAAGAGGAGAAGGAATCCATTGGTCAAGCACCTGTACCTAAGGCTCCATTCCCTAGTACTTTGGAGTCACCTTTACCATTGGATAAGAAAAAATTGAAAATGAATGAGATGCTTGAATTATTCAAGCAAGTCCAAATCAATTTACCTCTCCTCGATGCCATCAAGCAAGTACCGGCTCATGCCAAATTTTTTAAGGATTTGTGCACTCAAAAATGGAAATCTAAGGCACATATCTCTAAGAAAATCCTCTTAACTGAGCAAGCCAGCTCAGTTTTTCAGCAGATAGCTCCACCCAAACTCAAAGACCCAGGTACCCCAATTATCTCTTGTGTCATAGGGGACCTAACAATCAAGAAAGCCTTGTTAGATTTAGGTGCGAGTGTAAACCTTCTCCCAGGCTCAGTGTATGATCTGTTTAAATTTGGAGAATTAAAATCCACGACGGTGACTTTATAGTTAGTTGATCGATCCGTCAAGGCATCCCGTGGAATGCTCGAGGATGTGTTGGTAAAAGTAGATGAGTTCTACTTCCTGGTTGATTTTCTTGTTTTGGACATGGAATCTAGCGGTAACCCTAGTCAGATACCCATCATCCTTGGAAGACCTTTCCTAGCTACCGCTAATGCTTGCATAAATTGCAGAACAGGGGTTATGGATGTCTCTTTTGGGAATAAGAAAATGTGGTTGAATGTTTTTAATGCATGCCAAGGACCACCCTCTTATGATCATAATGAAGTAAACATGATAGAAGAAGTAGTAAATAGGAATCTTCCTGTGTTGCTTGATCCGGATCCTTTGCAAGCATGTTTGACACATTTTGGAACTGACGATTTTGATGTTGATGAATATGCAAATGAAGTGAATGCTTTGTTAGAGCCATCCAAGTTTAGCACCATTCCTCCTTGGACTGTGAAATATGAATCATTATCGAATCAATCAAGTCCTTTAGTGCCATCCTTAGAAGCACCACCCAATCTGGAATTGAAGCCTCTTCCTGACAAGTTAAAGTATTCTTTTCTTGGATCTAATGATACCCTTCCGGTAATCATTGCATCTACTTTGACCTCTGATTAGGAACAAAAATTGATGGATGTACTCAGGGTACATAAAGAGGCAATAGGATGGACAATAGCTGATCTTAAGGGAATTGACCCTTCTGTTTGCATGCACCACATTCACTGTGAAGCAGAAGCTAAACTACATAGGGACATGCAACGGAGGCTAAATCCAAACATGCGAGAAATTGTTAAAAAAGAAGTGGTTAAATGGTTGGATGCCGGCACTATTTACCCAATTTCGGATAGCCAATGGGTTAGTCCAACTCAGGTAGTACCTAAAAAGTCAGGAATTACTGTCATTCAAAATAAAAAGGGCGAGTCAATTTCTACCCGAGCAACCACTAGTTGGAGAGTGTGTATAGATTACCGAAAACTGAATGCTGTTACTAGGAAAGATCATTTTCCTTTGCCTTTTATTGATCAAATTCTAGAGTGACTAGCAGGGCAGAGTTTCTTTTATTTTCTGGATGGATATTCAGGATACAACCAGGTTCTAGTATTTCCTGCAGACCAAGAAAAGACCACCTTTACTTGCCCTTTTGGAACATTTGCATTCAGGCGTATGCCTTTTGGTCTCTGTAATGCACCAGCCACCTTTCAACGATGTATGTTGGCCTTATTCTCCGATATGGTTGGACATTTCCTTGAGTGTTTATAGATGATTTTTCTGTCTTTGGATCTTCATTTGAGGACTGTCTCCATAATTTGGCTAAGGTATTGAAACGCTGTATAGAAACCAACTTAGTCTTAAGTTGGAAAAGAGCCATTTTATGGTTCGTGAGGGAATTGTACTCGGACACATTGTTTCTGAGCGAGGGATTGAGGTTGACAAAGCTAAGGTAGAATTAATCTCGAAATTGCCTCCCCCGACCTCGGTTAGGCAAGTACGATCCTTCCTTGGCCATGCTGGTTTTTATAGATGATTCATCAAGGATTTCAGCAAAATCTCTCGACCATTGTGTGATTTACTTGCCAAAGATAAGTCCTTTGATTTTAGTAAAAAATGTTTGGCCGCTTTTGACATTCTTCGAACTGCTTTGACCACTGCACCTATCATCAAGCCTCTAGATTGGACTCCGCCATTTGAAATCATGTGTGATGCTTCTGATTATGCTGTAGGAGCTGTTTTAGGACAGAAGCTCAATAGGGAACCTCATGTAATTTACTATGCTAGTAAAACTCTTTCAGATGCACAAATGAACTATACCACTACTGAAAAAGAGTTACTAGTAGTTGTATTCGCCCTAGAAAAATCTCGATCATATTTATTAGGGTCTAAGATCCTAGTTTACTTTGATCATGCTGCATTAAGACATCTGCTATCCAAAAAGGATACAAAACCTAGACTGATTCGATGGATCCTTTTGTTACAGGAATTTGATTTAGAAATTTTGGATAAGAAAGGTTCCGAAAATATGGTAGCATATCACATTTCTAGGATCTTAGTAGAATACAACAAGAAAATTATTGGAGATAGGTTTCCTGATGAGCAGCTATTCTCAATTTCTTCTACCAGCAATCTTTCCTGGTTTGCCCATATTGTGAATTATCTGGTAACAGGGCAAATTCCTCCATACTGGTCACAACAAGAAAAAGATAGGTTCTTTTGTAAATCAAATATTACTTTTGGGAGGAACCTGAATTGTTTAAATACTGTTCAGATCAAGTGATCAGGTGATGTGTCCCTGAGAGTGAATTCAAGAGTATACTCAATTTTTGTCATTCTCTTGCATGTGGGGGACACTTTAGTGGGAGAAAAACTGCAGCAAAGGTGCTGCAAAGTGGATTTTATTGGCCAACTCTCTTTAAAGATGCACATGAATTTGGCCGTAATTGTCTCAAGTGTCAACAAAGGGAGAATATTTCACAAAAAGATATGATGCCCCTAAACCCCATTTTAGTTGTTGAAATTTTTTATGTATGGGGTATTGACATTATGGGACCATTTCCTCTTTCCTTTGGATTTGAGTACATTTTGGTAGTAGTGGATTATATTTCGAAATGGATTGAAGCTGTGGCAACTCGAACTAATGATCACAAAGTTGTAATCAAGTTCATTCAGCATAACATCTTTAGTCGGTTTGGGTACCCAAGGGCCATTATTAGTGATGGGGGTGCGCATTTCACAAATAGACACTTTGATGGACTGATGAAAAAGTATGGAATTACCCATAAAGTAGCCACACCATATCATCCCCAGATTAGTGGTCAGGTTGAAGTTTCAAATAGAGAGATCAAGCACATTCTTAAGAAAACGGTAAGACCTGATAGGAAAGATTGGTCAGAACGTTTAGATGATGCTTTATGGGCTTACCGAACTGCTTTCAAGACCCCTCTAGGAATGTCTCCGTAACGGTTAGTGTTTGGAAAGGCTTGTTACCTACCTGTTGAATTGGAACACCGTGCATTTTGTGCTATCAAGCAATTTAATTTTGACATGAAGAATGCAGGTTCCCATCAAAAACTTCAGTTAAGTGAGATGGAAGAGTTACGAAATGAGGCTTATGAGAGTTCGAAAATTTACAAGGCTCGAACAAAGGCTTATCATGACAAATTCATTAATAGAAAATCATTTGAGCCTAATCAAAAAGTGTGGCTCTACAACTCTAGGTTACGTCTTTTTCCTGGAAAACTCTGCGCACGATGGGATGGACCTTTTGTAGTAACTCAAGTATTTTCCCATGGAGCTGTTGAACTTAAGGATCCTAAGCAAGGAAATGTTTTTAAGGTGAATGGCCAGCGTTTGAAACCGTATATTGAAGAAATCAGTGATGGAGAAGTTGTTGAAACTCTTGATCTTGAACACCCAGTGTTGCTGTGAAGATCAACTTAGTCTGGCTGAAGACTATAAACTTAGCACTCCTGGGAGGCAGCCCAGCTCTTTCCTTAGTTCATATTTTAACTTCTAGTTCTTTGTTTTTAGAATAAATGAAGTAATAAAAGAAGATTGCGGGAACATGGTGATAGAAGGATATCCAATTCCATACCCTACCAGGTTGTATCATTCTTTGCCAATATGTTTTTAGTATCCTCTTCCATTGGGGACAATGGAAATTAAGTTGGGGGGTGAGGTAATCTAATTAATTAAATCAAATCCTCGAGTAAAATTTTAATCAGTTTTTGTGTATAAAAATTTGTCTCGAATTGAAAATAATCAAGCTCACTAAATGAGGAGTGATTAATGGTTTAGAAAATTTTAGAGATACTGAAGAATGATTTATCAAGAAAACTCTATAAGTGGTAGAATGTAGTCCAGAAAATTTTAGAAGAGTAATTTCAGACCCTTCGGCCTATTGATCTTAATAATGAATCTTACTTATTTTGGTATAAGCATTATAAAAAGTCTCCAGTTAAAAAAATTCCTGAGGTTAATAAAGATTTTTAGCATCTCTCACTGAGTAACCGGGCCCCTTCGCCTAAGTAAGCGTTGTTGTTCGCGTCAAAAGGTAGGGATGTAACGAAATTTTTCATAGAGTTAGTCTTGACTTAGCCTTTTTAACTCAAGTCAGTAAGCCCGAGGGGTGTTTTACACCTAATGCCCTAAAGCCAACTGGTTTGGGAGTCATTGGCTTAAAGCTCACTACAAGAGTTAATTAGAAAGCAAGGTGTCAGGACATTGCACTCACTTTACATTAAAAAAAAAAAAAGAGAGAAAAGAAAAAAGTGGGGACTAAATAAATATTACACCAAAACCAAAGTAAGTTGGAAGATTTAGAGAGTAAAATAGAAAGTTGGGAAAAGAAAAAAACTCTTAAAACTTCTATGGACTTTATTCTACTACTAAATGGTGGAATTGGTAATCCAATGAAGTACCTTTTTAATAGCCTAACCAGGTATCCTTTGATTTTAGGGTTAGTACGATAATTCTAATTTCATGGACCATTTTAGTATACAAGACTCATCCATTTCCTTTACTCGAGGACGAGCAAAGTTTAAGTTGGGAGGTGTGTTAGACATTAGAATAATGAAAATTAATCAAACTTTATTTGATTAAAATTGATTCTTTTTATGATATTTTGTAGGAATTAACTCCATAAACGTGTAGATCTTGATTTTAAGAGTCCAACGATGCAAACAGAATGTAATTCGGACTTCGAACGGGCCCGAAATGGAATTTAGAAGATTTTAGCACAGATTTCAAAGCTGCACGATTTTTGGAGCGGCCATAAAGCTTTTTGCTGGCTCACGGTGGACCGGCTCAATGGTCCACCGCACGACCTCTTGGTCCACGGCAGCCATTGCTGCCGGTCCATGGGCAGAGCCGTGGACCACCGTGCTCCGATCGCGCCGAAACTTGCCGGAGAGCTTCCCCCGGCACCGCCGAAGCCGCCGCCAACCTTCCTGCTGGCCAGAGAGTCGCCGTTCGGCCAGAAAAATGGCCGGAAGTCATCTCCGCCCTCTTCCGCACCGAAGCCGTCGCCGCCGTCCCCTTCCACGGCAGCCACCGTCCGAAGCCACGCCGCCCAGCCGTGTCCGCCCCTGTCGCTGCCGTCTGCCTCCGCCGTCCGCCCAGCCGTATCCGCCCCTGTCGCTGCCGTCCGCCTCCGCCGCGAGCCAACCTTCACCGCCGGCAGCCACCGTCCGAAGCCACGCGAGCCAACCTGCAGCCGTCTTCGCCCTCTTCCGCCTCCGCCGTCCGCCGGCCACTCCGCCCACGGCCATACCGTGTCCGCCCAACCTGTTGCTTCCTCTTCCGCATCACCGCCCACGGCCACGAGCCAGCCGAAGCCGTCTCCGCCGTCCGCTTCCACGGCCTGTTGCCTCTGAAGCCGTCTTCTCCCAGCCGTCACCTCCGTTTCCAAGCTCTTGAAGATGCTTGTCACCGTCCCTGCTGTTCAGACCGGGATGTCCAAGGAAGCATCGAAACGAGAAGAGATGTCGGATGACGCTGGATGGACGCGGGATTGTGCGATAGAATTTTTGAATTTGATTTTTAAGATGGGGATGATCGTAAAAAAATATCAGATAAGGAGATAGTGCAGAGCTTGAAAATCAGATTGAGATGAGGAAATCACCGCGCTTCCCACACGGACCCGACACGGTATTTTTCATCTATAAATACCTCGGTGATTCTCTTCCGCGGAGAGGAAGTTTTGGGGAGGTTCCACTTGCTGTCCGTAGTTCCAGTTCCTGTTGCTGCCACAGAGAGTCAGAGTCGGATAAAAAAGGGAGAAAGGGACCCTTGTTCCCTTACTTTTCTTTTATTTTCTCTGTATCCCAATTTTTATGCAATAAATATTTATTTGCTTTATATTAATCCATGATTGCTTATTTTTATTTTAAAGTAATGCTGGAGTCATGTTGGATTAGCGTTTAAGGTAAGTCGAAGTGAATTAATTTTGACTGACCTATACCTATGGGACAGGCCGTGATCCATGGGTACGGGCCGTACTCTTGAGATAGGTCATATCTGAATTAATTTCATGAATTTATTATTTGCATATATTTCTTGCATTAGTTCTAGTTTATTTTAGTTTATTTTAAATCAAAAAGAAAATTCTTTTTCAAGATAATCCCATAGTCTCTGTGGGATCGACCCTTACTCCCGCTATTCTACCCTTTAGAGTAGTGGAATTAAGGTTCTAAATCGGTGCATTGCAACACGCATCAGGTCCCGAAGAGTAGCCCGAAGAGGTGGGGGCTTTATCGGGAGCGGCTGAGGAGATGACCGTCGAGCAACCAGTTGAGCAGGCAGCCACGTTGGTGGAAGCTCAAGGATCTGATGGCCCACCAGCACATCGGCCTGGGAAAGGACCAGTGACCCAATGATTTCTAGGTCCTCCCTGTACTTAGTGCAGGGTTTTTCATTTTTGTCTTTGGGGTTGCCCGGCCTGTCGGGATCCTCTTCAGTTGTGAGGACCCTATAAAAGAAATGAAGCACCTTTTTCTTCATACTTTTGCATTTTGGTCTTCTGTTTTGCCTTATCATGATTCCTATAATTTAATGGGCTTCACTCTTGTCTGACTTTAAGTTTCAATCCTCCCTGGAATACCCTAGCCATTGCGATGACTTAGAACAATCTGGGGGCTTTTAATCCGCTTGTTTATGTTGGATTGAGGCAATCTCTAGGAGATCCCAAGGACTTGCTTGAGGTCGATGGCCAGATCTGGGATCCCTTTGTTCTTGTCAGAGCCAAGTTTATAACTTTGGTTAGAAGTTTGACTTCGACTTTTGGTCTGAATGCAGGTTTTTGGAAGCTTCCAAGCTTCGGTGCGGGACCTCTGGAGCTTCCATTGCCTGGGACTCCGGTCTTAAGTTCCCGGGCTTCAGGAGTTTCTAGGGCTGGGATTTTTGATCTTTAGTTCCCAGGCTTCAAGAGTTTTCGGTGTCGGGGTTTTCGATCTTTAGGTGCCGAGCTTAAAGAATTTCTGGTCTTAAGTTTCCAAGCTTCAGGAGTTTCCGGTGCCAGGGTTTCCGATCTTTAGGTACTGGGCTTAAAGAGTTTCTAGTCTTTAATTGCTGGGCTTCTAGAGTTTGCGATCTTAAGGTACCGGGCTTAAAGAGTTTCTGGTTTTTAGGTGTCAGGCTTAAAGAGTTTCTAGTCTTTAGTTGTCGGGCTGGATTCCGGTCTTTGGGTGCCGGGCTTAAAGAGTTTTCGGTCTTTAGGTGCCTCCAGTGAATTGTTTGCGAGACTCCTGGCACCCCATCTTCAGTCGCCAGATCTAGGGTCGGGCGACGACAGTCCTACGAGACAGAGACAAGCATTGTGCTAAAGAAAATTTCATTATCAATGTTAGGAAGTCTTACATCATTGGTAATACATCCTTAAGTTGCCAGCATTCCAAGTCCACGAAAATCGTGTCCCATCGAGCTCGTCGAGGTAGTAGGCCCCGTGGGGAAGGACTTCAACCACCTGGTAAGGGCCTTCCTAGTTCGGAGAGAGCTTGCTGCACTCTCGAGGTTGGGAAGCTTTTGCCCATCGCAGCACTAGATCTCCCGGGCAAAAGGTCTTTGGCCTCATCCTGGAATTATAATATCGGGCCACTTGTTGCCGGTAGGTCACCATTCGAACTCGAGCCTTGTCCCTTGTCTCTTCAAGTAGGTCCAGATTAAGTAGGAGCCATGCTCGGTTCTCGACCTCGTCGTACTGCTCCACTCGCAGCGTTGGCGGACTTAGTTCCACCAGAATCATCGCTTCTGTGCCAAAGATAAGGTTGAATGGTATTTCATCTGTGGCTATCTTTGGCATCATGTGGTATGCCCAAAGGATACTGGGGAGCTCTTCGCTCCATCTATCCTTGGCCTGGTCCAGCCTGGTTCGGAGTCCTTGAAGGATAGTCCAGTTAGTCACCTCGGCCTTTCTGTTGGTCTGAGAGTGTGCTACCGAGGTGAAGAGATGGCAGATGCCAAGGTCATTGCAGAACTCTTGGAACTCCCGATTGTTGAACTACCGTCCGTTATCGGTGATGATGGTGTGGGGGAGCCCGAAGCAGCATATGATTGATTTCCAGAAGAACTTGCTAACGTTCGCCTTCATGATTCGGGCCAACGGTTCAGCTTCGACCCACTTCATAAAGTAGTTGATGGCAACTATCAAGAACTTACGCTGCCCGGGTGCAGGAGGAAAAGGACCAAGGATGTCCATGCCCCATTGGATGAACGATCACGGGGCAAAGAGCTGGGAGAGCGGTGCAGCTGGCTGGCATTGCACAATGGCGTGATGCTGGCAACGATCGCACTTTTTGATGAAGTCGGCCGCGTCCTCCCTCATGGTTCCTAGTAGTATCCCTGGTGGAGGGCCTTGTACGCCAAAGTTCTGCCCCCCACATGATTTCTGCGTAGGCCTTCGTGTATCTCCTGGAGTACAACTGTTGCCTCTAAAGATCTCAGACATGTTAGGAGTGGATAGGAATAGGACATTCGGTAGAGTTGTCCGTCCATCAGCACAAAGCGCGCGGCCTTTCTTTTGATGAAGCCGACCTCTATTCGATCTTCGGGCAAGGTACTGTCGATGATGTACTTGACATACTTGTCCATCCAATTGGGCTCCGGGATGACTTGTTGGACTTTTCTGGGTGCTTTGTAGCTTGGAGTCTGAAGATGCTCGATGTAGGCACGACCCAGGGACGAGTCTGGCAAGGTTGCCAACCGGGAGAGGGCGTCAATGCGAGCATTCTCTCCACGTGGAATGTAAGAGATGCTGAAGCACCTGAATTCCGTCGCACTTGCACGTACCAACTCAAGGTACTTCGACATTTAAGGGTCTCGAGCCTCGAATTTTCCTGAAACCTGTCCGACCACCAATTATGAGTCGGCGCCTTCAGATTGGGTACGCGCAGCTCACGGGAGACTCTAAGCCCCGTAAGTAGTGCCTCGTACTATGCCTAGTTATTGGTGGTCGCGAACTGGAAGCGAAGCACGCATTCGATGACAACTCCCTCGCTGTTAGCAAGAATGAGTCTGGCTCCACTTCCTCCAGCGTTAGATGCTCTGTCCACATACAGAACCCAAATGTCCCCTTCTGGTTCATGTCCCAGCTGTTGCTCCTGGAGTCTCTCTTCCGACCCCTCACCCAGGCCTACACACTCAACCAGGAAGTCAGCCAGTACCTGTGCCTTCAGGGCCGACCTTGGGCAATAGGTGATGTCAAACTCGGTGAGCTTCAGTGCCCACTTCGTCAGGCGTCCGGATGTGTCGGGGTGGCTTAGTATGGCTTTCAGCGATTTATCTATCAGAACCGTGATTGGGTGTGCTTGGGAGTAAGGCCTAAGATGCTGGGCAGACACAATGAGCCCAAAAATTAACTTCTCGGATCGAGAGTACCTGACCTCGGTATCACGGAGAAGATTGCTTGTATAGTATACGGGCCTCTGGATCTCTCCTTCATCTGTATGGACCAAGACCGAGCTGACAACCTCCAGAGTGATCGCCATATACAAAAGAAGCTCTTCTCCTTCTTCCGGACGAGAGAGTAGTGGTGGTGATGCCAAGGTCTTCTTCAGCTCCTCGAAGGTCTCCTGGCACTCCTTCGTCCAAGTGAAGTCATGCATCTTCCGCAGCACCTTGAAGAAGGGTTGGCAGCGGTCGGCAAATCACGAGATGAATCGGCTCAGGGTCGCTATACAACTGGTGATTCGCTGAACCTATTTCTTGGAAGTGGGCTGCTCCGTATCAAGAATCGCTCGGACCTTTTTTGGGTTGGCTTTGATCCCTCTTTGGGTGACCATGAAGCTAAGAAATTTTTCTACTGCCATGCTGAAAGTGCACTTCGCCAGGTTCAACTTCATTTGATGAAGGCGAAGGTTGCGAAAGGTCTCTGCCAGGTCATCGATGTGGTCCGAGGTCGGCTTGCTCATGACAAGCATGTCATCCATGTACACCTGTATATTGCAGCCATTTTGATCTTTGAAGACCTTGTTGACCAGTCGCTGGTACGTGGCACCAGCGTTCTTCAGGCCGAAGGGCATCATTCTGTAGCAATACGTCCCGCGGTCTGTGATAAAGACAATATGCTCCTCGTTCTCCAGATGTATTTGGATCTGGTTGTACCCAGAGAATGAGTCCATGAAGGAGAGGAGGCAGTGCCCCGAGGTGGCATCCATTAGCTGGTCAATCTTCAGAATGGGAAAGCTGTCTTTTAGGCAAGCACGGTTGAGGTCGGTGTAGTCTATATAGATCTTTCACTTCTCGTTGCTCTTCTAGACCATGACTACGTTCGCCAACTAGCTCGGGTATTGCACTTCACGAACGAAGCTGGCGGTGAGGAGCTTCTCCACTTCGTCGTTGATAGCCTTCTGCCTTTTCGAGACAAAGCTTTTTTTCTTCTGCCAAATTGGGCGGCACTTCAAATCGATCTTCAACTGGTGGGTGATGACATCTAGGAGAATTCTTGGCATACTGTCACAGTCCAGGCGAACACATCTGCATTTGTCCAAAGGAAACTCAGCAAGCGAGCCCGTTCATCTTCCGGTAGTTGGGCTCCTACCTGCACCATCTTCAATGGGTCCCAGCCAAGGGGATACGTCAAGAGGTGCTCAACGGGGCCGCCCCTAAGGTCCTGCGCCCTCTGGTTGAGGTCATCAACGTCGGAATCAGCTCAGTACTTCGGGCCCCTGGGATGGCCTACAAGCAATGCGGTACCGGTTAAGGTGCCCCCCTCATCTCTCCTACGTCGTAAGGGATCGAGAATTGCACCAACAATCTCCTAGTGGATATGACTACATCGAGTAGGTTGAGCCCGGGGCAGCCAAGGATAGCATTGTATGATGACGGGAGTCTGACGACAGTAAATGTCATCATGATGGTGCTCTGCCGAGGTAGCATCCCGGCAGTAACAGGGAGAGTAATTTCTCCCTCGACTCCCAAGAATCTTCGGTGAAACCCATGAGAGGGGTGTGCACTGGCCTCAGCCGATTAGGGGACAAGTTCATCCGAGAGAAAGTATCATAAAAAAGGACATCCATCGAGCTCCCACTATCAACCATGATGCACCTTATAGGATGCTTGGCAATGGTCATCTCAACCATGACAGCATCGTTGTTTACATTTTCTTCCTCACTTCCCTTTCTCTTCATAAAGGGGAGTACATTTTTCAGATCTCCCTCCCGGGCTCTTTTTGATGAGCGCTCTATTCCCCAAGAGATCATACCCACAGGCTTCTTGGTGGGTCGATTATCAACTACAGGGACAGGGGGAGAAATACGAGTGGTTGATTCTCTACTGGGACCTTGCTTCTTAAGAACTTTCTGAGGTAGCCTCTCCTGATCAGGTCTTCAATTTCCCTTCTCAGGTTGCGGCATTCCTCAGTGTTGTGGCCGTGATCACGATAAAATTGGCAGTACTTCGTCTTGTCACAATCGCTTGACGACCTCAATAGGGGAGTTCGGTGAAGGTAGCACTCGCTCTCGATCTCCATAAAAATTTTTGACCTCGAAGCAAGAAGAGGAGTGAAGGTCTCATTGGGAACAGGACCCTTTTTGGCTCTGTCCCGATCGAAAGTCCGTAGGTGGCCCAGGTCTCCGCGTTCCAGGCACGTCTCTTGGGGCTAGCTTCTTCGAGGCTTCCTGTCCAGTTCTCTCCTGGTAGATCGGCCTCCTCGGTGCGGACGTACTTATGGACACGGAGGAGGAGCTCAGAGTATGTCTTTGGCAGCTTCTTGTCCAAAGAATAAGTCAAGCGGGAGGTCTTGAGCCCTCTCTTCAACACCAGCATGGCAACGAGCTCATCCAGACTATAGATTTCTAGGGTGGTAGCTTTGAAGTGGGTCACATAGTCCCACAAGAGCTCGTGGTCTTGCTGCTGGATAGAGAAAAGGCTATCCACCTCTCGTAGCACCTTCCGACAAGCATCGAAGTGGGCCACGAACCTCCTTTCCAGCTGTTGGAAGGAGTCGATGCTCTCAGGCTTGAGGCGGGTGAACTAGACTCGAGCGGCCTTCTGGAGGGTAGCCTGAAAGGCAACGCACATGAGGGCATCTGTCGCTTCTTGGACTCTCATGAGATCCTTATAGCTCTCCATGTGGTCCAGGGGATCGGTGGTCCCATCATAGGGATTCACCTGGGGCATGCAGAATCGACCCAAAATAGGTTCCTCTTGGATTTTTCGGGAGAAGGGGGGTCGGGCGTCATAGCCCACTGGCTCTTTGGAGGAGCCCTGTATGTTGGCAAACTGGCAGGAGAGCTCTACCAGCTTACGCTCTTATTCTTCTAGGCGTCTCTCGGCCAGGCGCCTGATGGCCTCGTCAGTGGAGTCTTCCACTGATAGCGCTGGAGAAGACGGTGTTGATAGCTGCAGATGGTCACGACGGGGAGCCTTGCCTCGGCGATGCTTGCCGTGCTTAACGATGGCATTGTCGTCCGCCAGGATCGGCTCTCATGATCCGCCGACCCAGAATGATTTCTCTTCACGAGGGTCTGGTGACTCCCATAGGGGTTAGTTACGGCCCGTGGATGGGATGGCCTACCTTGGATGGAGCGCAGGCTACCGTGGGGTCCTGCGGCCTGGATCGCAGGGGTCCCTGGCTGGGGTTGGGTAACCAGGGAGCGTTGCTGGTGCTGCAACTATCTCACGACTGCGATCAGTACCTACATCTGCTGGACAAGTGCAGCGTACTGACCATCTGCCGAGGATGGTTGTGGTGGAACTGGATGCTCCCTCTCTGGGCTGTGCGGGCTCGATGGCATTAGCGCATCCCCAGCCCGGCTGGTGGAGGCTTCTCGAGCATGAGTTACCACCATGCTTCGAGCAGAGTTGTTCTAAAGCTTACGGGGGGCTTGTTTGTACAAGGGCTTTTCTTCCTCTTCTTAGCATGCCAATCTGTTACCGACCTTACCGTCGTGGCCTGTAGCTGCGATGTGGTGCCGGATGTCAGCCCCTTTACTCCAAAATCTTATGGCTCCCGGTCCTGCAAAACAAGGTTAGAGACCCAGGCCGGGGATCCCAGCGAGGGCGCTCCGATGATCAAGTTAGCGAATGGTAAAGAGGAACAGATCCCCCAAGGTGGATCCCTCTTTGGGCTCCATGCTTTGGGAGGAGTTTTTAATAAAGAATCGAGAAGAAGAGGTTAGGGAGGAGCGATGCTTAAGCGAAGGCTACTCTGTCCATTGGGACCCTCTCTGGGAATCTCTCAGGAAATCTTTAGTGCCTTTTCTCTCCTCTCAGACTTGTCCTTTTTTTTTTCTTGGTGGAGTCAGCTCTCTCCCACTCTCCTATTCGGTCCCCCTTTAAATCATCGATCTTCCTCCTGCCTTGATTCTCGCCCCCTCCCTGAAGGGGCACAGGAGTCAACGGAGCCTATCATAAGTGTCCCTAAGGTCGTTACCCCTCATAGTAGGGATTTAAGTCGTGAGCCTCATTTTTCCAGTGGGTTATCACAACTAGGAAAACTTGGCTGGGCCTCGATCCGGGGGTGGCCGCCTTCGGGTTTGGAGCCCCTAGCATGGCCTTTTCTTTTCAGGTGGTTCAAGAGGTTGGCCGCAAGATTTGACACCCCGATTGGGGTGCCCTTCCCTAACCAGTGCAAATGAGATTACGCGCACCATTCTAGCTTTGGGGTGTCGTACTGGGAGCGCCGCACTGCGCGCGCCTGCTTTGGTGGCAGTCTTGGGGCTAGCGTCTTCGTTCTTCCCAATATTTTCAAGGAGAGGGCTCCACTTCGGTCGAGGTGGGCTCGATCCTTGGGGAACCACCTGGCGAAGGAGCGAAGAGAGCTCCACTTCGGTGAGGTGGGCTCGACCCTTGGGGAGCCACCTGGCGAAGGAGCGGAGAGAGCTCCACTTCGACCGAGGTGGGCTCGACCCTTGGGGAGCCACCTGGCGAAGGGGTGGAGAGAGCTCCACTTCGACCGAGGTGGGCTCAATCCTTGGGGAGCCACCTGGTGGGCTCGACCCTTGGGAAGCCACCTGGCGAAGGAGCGGAGAGGGCTCCACTTCAGCCAAGGTGGGATCAACCCTTGGGAAGCCACCTGGCAAACGAGCGGAGAGGGCTCCACTTCGGCAAGGTGGGCTCGACCCTTGGAGAGCCACCTGGCGAAGGAGCGGAGAGGGCTCCACTTTGACCGAGGTGGGCTCGATCCTTGGGGAGCCACCTGGCGAAAGAGTAGAGAGGGCTCCACTTCGGTGATGTGGGCTTGACCCTTAGGGAGCCACCTGGCCAAGGAGCGGAAAGGGCTCCACTTCGGTCGAGGTGGGCTCCACCCTTGGGGAGCCACCTGGCGAAGGAGTGGAGAGGGCTCCACTTCGACCGAGGTGGGCTCAACCCTTGGGGGGGCCACCTAGCGAGGGTGCTCAGTGAGAAGTCCATCGTGGCAACACCCGCTCGCCCTTTTTCGCCAACTGGATCTGAGGTGTACTCCATGTCAACGATCTTGCCACATCATAACATATTCAGGAGATTCTTGCTTGGTAGAAGTTCTAGAAAGGCTCTTGGATAAACGTGTTCTTTTTACACATATTCTTTGCTCCCTGAATCGAGTGGATTTAGCTCTCTCTTTGAATGCTTGTTGGAACCTCTCACTATCTGGTTTCATTTTCTAAAGGTGATGGAGAGTTTCAAGGTTTTTCGAAATAGAACATTTGAAAAGGGAGAAGCTCGAATTGCTCAAAATAAAACTGGCCTGAAAAGTAGGCCTAGAGTCCCTTTATATAGAAATTGTCGACGATCAAGATTCATGATCCAAATCTCGAGCAATCTCAAGATCATGACATGTCTATGCCCCTGATTTGGTGGGAATTAATGTGTCGATTCTGATTCTTAAGAAATCAGTTATGGAAAGAGAAAAGACAGCTATTGGTTTGAATTCAAATTATGTATGGCTCCTGGAAAGCTGACCGATATAATCTCATGACCTGCAGAATAACTACACCCCAATGGGAGTGTGACATTTGGTAAGAATGATACGCATTTTTGTTATGGTGTATCAAAATTGATATTCAGATATCCCATGGAAATTCTCTTTCTCAAAGAAGAATGAGGAAGGAAAGAAAAAATATTTAATAAATCCGATTCAAAGATCAGTTCATTACAGGCTCAAATAGCCTAGAAAGTTAAGGAAATGGCATATTGCCAAATTACCCCCAAGGGCCGACTGATTTTGAATAATCAGCTCCCTTGACGGAATGACAACTAACTACTTGTTTCCATCAGAAGAATTTGGTGACCTTACATCTATGAGAAATTTTTCTTGTTGAAGACTTTGGTATATCGGGTTTTCTTAAATGGGAGAATTGTTTTGGTCGGGTTTTCCAAAATATATCAATGCTATTTGAAATCCGATAATCCCATACAATAATATATCTTATTTGGATAACTTCATAATCTGACCAATTTTTTCCAAAAATTAATCTATTATACGTGTGATCCAACGATCCCATACTTAAAGAAATTCTTGCTTATAAAGATTTATAAAATGATTTATTTTGTTCGATTTTGGATGAAATTTTTCTCAAGAGGTATTCGTTCTATTTAAAGTTCGACGGTTTTTGTCAAATTTTTTACTTGAGATTAGAGGTATTAGACAAGTCAACTTTTTCGTATTTGTCAAAATTCATCACATTGTCATATGATTTAAAAAAGAGAGGTTTTTCATCATTCATATCAACGAAAAGAAGAAAACAGGGGTGTACATCAATTTTCTAGGTTTTATTCAGAAACTATTACATCGACATTTTCAGTATGTTCCAAGATCAGAATCGAAGTTGTTGCACCTTGAGCCGAAGCATCTTTTGTCGGCTCTTCGATCTGATTCTTGGTCTGCTCTTCAGTACAATCTTCTTCATCAATTTCATCTATTATCTTTGAGATGTCTAAATTAGGATAACATTCCTTCACCTTTTCTAGACAATCTCCATAATCGATGTCATAGCTATCGACTCCAACTTCATGAAGTTTATCTTGAAAGGCTGCTGACTTTTTATAATTCTCAATAGCTTCTTGAGCAGCTGATTCCGCTTTCTTTTCCATCGCCCTGGCCTTTTCTTCGACTTTCTCAAATTTGGTCATAGCCGATCGAAGCTTTTTCTTTTTCTTCTTCAGTTTCAATTCTGTATTGGCTAACTTCGACTGAGCTAGCCCAAGCTCTTTCTCCAAAGTTAATATTTGGGCTGTAGTTTATTTCAATTTTCTTTCTACAGCCTCCTTCAACTCTTCGGTAACGTCCCTCTCCTCCTTGGCCACATCTAATTCATTGCGCATTGCTTGGCGGAGTCAGTCGAAGCCCACCATACTCTTCCATTATGGTTATTCCATAAATAAATTGAACGTTCCACAACAAAGTCAGCCAAATTTAGAAAAGATTATTTCAATATCAACCTAAGTAAAGTTCAGTATCTTACCTTCAGCATATTGGGATAAAGGGATGATATTGTTTCGTCTATCTAATGAGATTTGGTTATCTCCTAATTTTTTGTATAATGACAGCCTTTAAAAAGCGACGGGCTAAATCTGAATCATTTAAGGCCGATTCATCTACATATACATTAAAATTAATGGTAGAGTCTTCTACAGAATGTCTTTCCTCTTCTTCCACCTGTGGGGCTTTACCTTTATCGGATTGACAAGGTCAGGATGATGATGGGCCGATAATGGGAGTTGTAGCCGATCATTTTTCTTATGTTGGTGGCTGAAGAGCGGCAGATATCAGCACATCGTCATCATCGGAATGCTCCTTATTACCATAGGAGACTCTATTCCTGCATAAATTTATGCTAGTAGAGTAATTGGCTTTGCTTTCTTTGGTTTTTTCGGCTCTCCTCTTTTTGAGTCGATTGGAGCAGCCGCTGCTTTTCTCTTCTTCGACATTTGTCGAAGTCTTTGTGAATCCAACATTATGGTCGTATCTACACAATCCGAGAAACCAAATATCAGAATCAAATATTATCGGATAAATGAAAAGGCAATTTTATAATAAGATACCTAAAGAAGGGTATTGGATGATATCAGCTAAATATAATCCCCTTTTTTAAGGAGCTCCTTTATTTGAGGAATCTCCATTCCCATGAGCTTGTCAAAGTCTTCTTTATTGGCTGTTAGTATTTTCTTGCCGTCATTCGGTGTCAAATGAGGTTCTTTCCAATCAATGTTAAAGTCACATGGATTCTTAGAGGTTATGTAAAAGAAGCAAGGCTTCCAGCCATGGATAGCCGAAGGAAGCCCTATGATGAATTTTTGACCATGACGGGGGTTAATCACCCACCATCCATGACCATAGAAATCTCTTTTCAGAACAAAAAGGACAGTGAAGAGTAAAGTTTTGGGTATTATTTTGGCATCCTTACAAAAGATCAGAAAGAAACAGATTATCCTAATGCTGTTAGGAGTTAGCTGAGCAGGAAGTACATGAAACAATTTAAAAATTTGGATAAGAAAGGGATAAAGTGAAAATCGGAGCCAGCCTTGAGATGTTCCTTATAAATTGTAAGGCTACCTGGGGGTGGTCAGTCTATTTATCCTTCGAAATTAGGAGTAATCACTACAAATTTCTCGAAAATGTTGTATTATTTCTATAAAGTTAGAACCCTATGTTCGGTCAGAGATGTTATAACGGAGTCTAATCTAATTGATTTAGCTTGGTGCCTCTTTTTCTTCTTCTGGGAATTAGAACCTTCGGGTTCGTCGGCACGGGTGATTTCTTAGATTCTAGCCATGAAAAAAAAAAAAGGAGAAAAGAAGGCTAACTTGAAAGAAAAAGTAAAGAAGGAAAGAAGCCAACCTGAGAGAAGTTCTGTATTCATAGAGGATGAAAGGATGAAATGAAAGAAAACCTATTCATTTAGAAGGGATGGTGCTTATATAGTTGCGGATGACGGTTAACATTTCTCCCTCGAATAGCGAGTTTGGTTCTGATTGTGCCACCTGTCATTGATATCCGATGAAAGGATGCGACTCTTCAGGAAAAGAATTTGCTAATTGATGTGATGGAAGGAAAACCGAAGCGACTATTTGTGATACGTCGGTGGACGCGGCTATGATCTAACGTTCATGCTTATTCGACGATTTTGTTCTCTCGTCATTTCGAATTTCAAAACCAGTAATGATGACAGCTGGTCATGGTATGGCTGTCAGATTCGTATTATAACCACTTCTCAAATGAGAAGCTGACATGTCATCAGGATGCTCTGCTCGAAAATATGAGCACTAATTTGTACAAAAAAAAAGAGAAAAAAAAAGGGGGAGAAGAAAAAGCAAAAGTGCGGAAAGAAGAACATTTATTAAATATCTTTTTCTAACTCCTGTTAGCTTCTGATATTCATAGCATTTAATGAATTCAAAAGCTGGGGGACAAGTGTTGGGATATAAGCAAAGGACCTATTTGTGTTAGGTCCCATGAAACGGCTATGGTTAGTCGAAGGATGAATTGGCCTCTCGTGATATTGATGCTTGCAAGGCTGATTGACGCCCGAGAGGTGCAAGGCCGATTGATGCCCAAAAAGTGCAAGGCCAATTAACTCCCAAAACATACAAGGCCGAATAACTTCCAAAAGGTGCATGACTGATCAATGCCCAAAAGGTGCAAGGCCGATTGATGCCCGAGAGGTGCAGGGCTGATTAACTTCTAAGGGACATGAGGCCAACCAAATGCCTAAGAAGGATTCATTATCTGGGCTGATTTAAATATCTAGCCAACCGATGCTTAAGGCTGGCTTATTAAGTTAGTCATGGTATGATGTTGATCAGCCTATTAAGCTGGTTAAGAGACATACCGGTGAGTAAGGAACTTCCGGGAGGTAAGTAAGCTCAACTAGCAGAAGCTTTCCCGCATTCTTGAATCAATTTTCTCTCAGATTCTCATCTGTTTATTCCAAATCCAGTGATTGACTTAAGCATCAGAGTGTCCTCCCACCGGAATCCTCCCGATGAGTGGATTTGTTTGCAGGATTGGAAGGAGCTCGATCCGGTAGACGAAGGCAATCATCAAGCAATTGGAAAGAGCTCGATCCAATAAACGAAAGCATTCATCAAGCAATTGAAAGAAGCTCAATCTAGAAGGCGAGGCACTCATCAACAATCTTGTCAACGTTTGGATGTCACACCAGTTTGGATACAACAATTGTTATTGATATGTAAATTTAATAAAATAAAAGAATTGTTGTAGCTTGTTAACAATATTTATTTATTCATATTTAGTATTTGAAATATTTAAAGTATTATTTTAAAAAATTTTAAAAGATCATGAAGCTCAAGGCTTGATTCGCAAACCAAAATCTAGGTAATGACCCATCTTTGGGCTGGAAGGTAGGCCCGAAGGGTGGATCGTGCCAGGCTTTTATCTAAGTTGTTAACTCCTAGAATGATTTTGATGATCACAAAACATTGAAGCATATATTTGATACTAATTCTTTCAAATTACGTGAGAAGTTTTTGCAGAAAATTGGTTATCTTAGTTTAAAATGGTTTTCAAATTGCTTGGAAGGTAATTCAATTATGTATGTACTCTTATGAACTTGAAACAGTATTATGACATCTTAGTTCAAAGCCTACGACACCCTAGTTCAAAATCTACGACATCTTAGTTCAAAAAATGATCTGAAGCAGTATTACGACATCCTAGTTCAAAACCTACGATACCCTAGTTCAAAACCTACGATATCCTAGTTCAAAAATGACCTGAAACAGTATTACAACATCTTAGTTCAAAGCCTACGACACCCTAGTTCAAAACCTACGACATCCTAGTTCAAAAATAACCTGAAACAGTATTACGACATCCTAGTTCAAAACCTACGACATCCTAGTTCAAAAATGACCTGAAACAGTATTACGACATCCTAGTTCAAAACCTACGACACCCTAGTTCAAAACCTACGACACCCTAGTTCAAAAATGACAACCATGTAGAAAATATAAATTAAAACCTGAAACAGTATTACGACTTCCTAGTTCAAAACCTACGACATCCTAGTTCAAAACCTACGACACCCTAGTTCAAAACCTACGACATCCTAGTTCAAAAATGACCTGAAACAATATTACGATACCCTAGTTCAAAACCTACGACATTCTAGTTCAAAACCTACGAAACCCTCGTTCAAAAATGATAACCATGCAGAAAATATAAATTAAAACCTGAAACAGATTACGGCACCCTAGTTTAAAAGCTACGATACCCTAGTTCAAAATCTACGACACCCTAGTTCAAAGGACTGGAGGGAAGAATATTTTGATCTGAACAAAAATTTTAAATAAAAGTTGAATGATAATTAATGTTAGTCATGCTCAACTTCCATCATGTCATGCTACAGTGGATATATTTAAATTAATAAAAAAATAAGGTGCGGGGCATGTTGGATTTACTGCACCGAACGGGGTGCACAAAGATTTTTTCCTAAATAAATTGTGCTTACTTTTGGACAAAGCGCGGGATTTTTTCCTAAATAAATTGTGCTGACTTTTGGACAAAGCGCGGTTCGAGCCTGACATTATCCCAGGTTTACACGTCATTTTGTACGAAAAATTATTTATAATAGACAAAAGAAAAACATAAGTCATGCTGACACAAGCTGTCATTGCAAATCCAAGCTCTGTTACTACAATCCCAAAAGCTTAAGTTGATAAGAAAAACGTCAATAATGATTATCAAGTTTATTAAGTCCGGTAAACTTGGGATTATGATGCCCTATCATCTAAGGAAGGAGACTACACCAATTTTATTAACGGAATAAAATCCTGCACTACAGACTTGTCATAAATCAACTATGATGAATCTTATTGGCTGGAGCCTGATTTTATAAGTGAAGGATTCGTTACCGGGGAAGGAAGCGGTTCCCTTAACCAGTCAAGAATCGGGCTAATATTATGTAAGCCCAGTATTTGCTGAACCTTGGATCCTCCTCCTGGAGGAAAAGTTCATGGGCTTTTTAAGTTTCCAACGCGATTATCCCAGAGTAATTCCCTCATCTCGGTCCAGTTAATCAAGAAAAGTATGCAAATCCCTTGGAGCTCTAATCCGGAGGTTTAAAGGAAAAGAATGCATCCACATTTGTTACGAATTGTTTTGTATGATGACCATATCAATGCTATGTGGTGAATGGAGCAATCCAATGGCCATCACAAAGATTATTGGCTTTCAATGGTAGGTAATCGAGACGTGACACATGGTCCAATAGCACTCCACCCCAAGCACGGACGGTAGATCAGATCATCCATTTATATGATCCTACGTCATTTAGGTGGGTCCCACAAGGCCACACCCGCTCCAAAAGTCCAAAGTTCCAGCTCCGATTCTAATCAGGCGACTGGCCAAGCGTTGGACCGCACGATTGGGTCAGTGCCGGTTAAGAGAACGTGGTACGTGTTCTCAGAAAATTGAGAATCCAAATAAGACCCGTCTAATAAGCGGGTCCGTAATTATAATCCAAATCCGATTTACTTATTAAATATGTAATCTAGAACTACCTATACAATCCATTTAATGAGCAGACCGGATCAAGTTGGCAAAAAATGTTATGGTCAACTTGCTGATATGAAATTGACGTACTCAAATCTATGCTAATATGATTAGCCTGACACTGAACTGATTAATCTATTAATCGATATTAGACCATAAATTTCACATTCAATTGAGCTAAAAGTCGTCATATAATTATATTAGGATCTAGTGAAATGGATTAATAAAGGATTATTGCGTGTCGAGTACCATGCCCGTGAACATAAACCCAAAGCCAACGAGTCACCTACATCAACTTGTTGATGACCCAAAGCTTGATTAAATCCAATCCAAATCCATTAACTTCATATTCCATTTGATATATTGCATCCGTGTCGATCCAGCAGCTCGTGTCAAAATTTACTTCCCTTACTTGCCAGCCACGTACCATATATTTAATTAGTTCTTTGATGATTTAGCAAGCCATTGAAAAGGAACTGGCATAGACCGTGCGAAGAATCTATTTCTAAAGTTAATATATATGAGATAGCCTTAGTGTTTTTTTTGAAAGGATTTGAATTTCAAATCTTTTTGAAAGAAGCTAAGTCCACATCTCTCTCCCTCTCTCTCTCTCTCTCTCTCTCTCTATATATATATATATATATATAAAAAAAAAAAAACTGGAAAAAAAAAAAAAAGACTGATTAGCCATTGCAACTTCAGCATAACTGGGGAATCCATCTGTGTAAGGGCATTATTTGCTGTTTGTGCAGTTAGTGCGGCCAACCTCCAAACACTAACGAAATTCTCTCTCCCTCTAAAATACACAAACACAACATGAAATGTTCCAACGCGGCAATGACCCCTCCATTTTAAGGGATGTAGAATTAATCTACGTTCACCATGTCCTTCAAAAGCAAGCTGTGTTAAATTGGATCCAAAGGCACCTGAATTTGGCTCAATATATCAAATGGCAGACAAAGCTACAATGCGGTGCACGTTACTGGTCATCGAGACTTGTGACGATTACCACATCCATTAGCACATGATATATGTTCTCACGGAAAATGTTGGAGCAATGATGCAAAATCACGTCCACCGCTACGCATTGCAGAAACCCTTTAGTTAGGAAAGCTTGGTAAATATTTCCCTTACCATTCCCCGTAAAAATTATTCCATATACTACATGTATGACCGTAAAACACAACTAATCACAACTGCTTAATTATGGGGTCGTACACATCGAGATGCATGAATGACCATGGTTGACTGTATGCACAGAGTGTAAACAATAATTTTTTCATTCCATGAGAACCGGTCTATTTATTAAAAGTTGAATTTTGATCTCAGAAGTCAGAACGTGCCAACGGATCTAAACTGCGACTCGATGTTACTAAACTCCTAAACAGAATAGACAGCAAGCGTAAAGTATGTTAAGACCAGTTCAAACCTGGCCCCGAGACCAGCCCACTCATCCAATCGTACAGTTGAACCAAATGTAACTGTCAACGTGACTTAGAAGCAATCACCCTTGTCTCTACCATGCATCTAGATTCCGACTATTACTTGTTGAATCCGGACCAAAATTGCTACTGCCCACAATTTGGTTCAGTTCGGGAAGGCCATGTTATGTGAATATTATGTTAACTAGCAATTAAAGATGGAAAACTAAACTTCTTACCCCCGACCCCCACCAAAAAAAAAAAAAAAAAAAAGGATAGAAAACTAAACCATGTAGTTTCCTTCTTCAAGGCATGTTAACAGCTCCAGTCCACAAAGACCCCCACCTACACCCGTACTCACAGAAATTATCCGCGGACACTCCAAAAACGCATCATTACAACAACACCCATTTGCATTACAAGCAGACGCTACAGCAGAGATTTGAGAGAACGGGCCTTCACGGGCTTCCTTCCTCTCTTCCTGCAATTCCTCTTCTCCTCCTCCTCCTCCTCCTCATCATCATCATCATCATCATCATCATCACTCTCGTTCTCCTCGTTGCAGCAGCCCTTTCCATCATCCTCCTGCTCGTTATCTTCCAAGTCAGCATCATGCCCATTCACCGACTCCGTATTCTCCCTGCCTTCTCCTTCGGTGACGTTACCAAGATTATCACTGCCATTACTACTTCCTCTCCTTATTCCACGCCAAGGCCCGAACCCAGAATAATAGTAGTAGTAGAAGTCATTACCATATCCAGCTGTGTCCACCCTCCTCTTCTTCCGATGTTTATCGCCGCCTCCGGTCGCCTGGTCCGCCGCTTTTCTGTGACTGTTGTTATGGGTGTAGGAGCGGAGCTGGGTGAGGTGATATTGGCAGAGAGAGTGGGGAAGGTGCGCCGGTCTTTTGCAATTCCATCCCTTGCCATCACTCTTCTTGCACGAAGGTGTAGCAGTCTTACCAGTCTTGGTAGCAACAGTTGAATCGATCCCTTTCTCCATCCTTTTCCTCTTCGCTTTCTTCTTCACCTTCTTCTCCTCCTCCTCCTCTAACCCCACCTTTATCTTTACACCACTGCCATGAGAGTATGCATGAATAACCTTGGTATAAGAAGGACTTAACTTGCCGCTGCAAGCATATCTCTATTATGTTTGGTGGGTTGGGGGTTTGGGTTCGGTAGCAGTAGATCTAACGGTCGACAATAAAAGGAAGGGAAAGAGAGAGCAAGAGAAAGGGAGGGAAGGGAGGAGGATCGATGCTTGCCTCTTGATATGAGGAGGCTCGAGGGGTTTCCGTTCAGCTTTGATATCGTCGTCATCGGTGGGGTCGGCATCCTCGCCTTCCTGCCGAATGCCAAATCCGGGAAACCATTCAACTCCCAAAATAAGCTGTGAAGGATGAATTAAAGGGAAAACAATGGCCAAGAAAACGCCCCAAATAGGAGCAGCAAAAGACCCCTCCCAGTTCTAACACCTTCCCCTTCCGATCGACCCATGGATCGGTCGATCAAAGGTTCCCTTCTTCTTCTTTTTCTTCTTCTTCTTCTTCTTCTTTTTTTAATTCTCTCCGCCCTCGCTGTTGCAGGTACGAACCCTAACTCTATCACTAATTAACTTTCGAAGACGCCATCATAAGTCGAAAGAGAATAAAAGTAAATTAATAAGGAAAGCTAATAAAAGCCCAGGTCGATCATCCCAACCCACTTCTCACGATCCCAGTTTTTAGGGCTCGGAAGAAGAAGCGATAAAGAAAACCCTTACATGGAAGGAATGACCTATTTTCCACCTTCGAGAAGAGAAATACGAAGGAACCAAGAAGCGATCGTCAAGAACCCAACCTATTAGAAACTGAAAAACTGAAACAAAGAAATAATGGAGAGAGAGGAGAGGGATGGATGGATCTGACCTGGGAAATGGCATTCTGCTCATTTGGTATGAGATCCCACGGGGAGCGGTTCAGCTGGCAAAGTATCCCGGCGGCGGCGGCGGAAGCGGCCTGTGAGTCCCACGCCGGCGACGAGCAGGGCTGCTGCTGCTGCTGCGGTGGGGGCGGCGGCGAGAAGTAAGCGATCGTGGAGCCCAACAGCTTCAAGGCACACTTTCTAATCCTCATCACCGGCTGAAACAAAGCAATATAGTTGGACCGAGAGAGAGAGAGAGAGAGGAGCAGAATAGAAGGAAGAGAAGGGAATGGAGGGAGGAGATCCGGAGATCCTCTCGTTTGGGGTGGGCGATGTTCTCAGAGAAAGACGAGCAGACGAGAGTCGAGTCGTCCGGGGAGGATGGGGGGGGGGGGGGGGGGGGGGGTGAAGGGTTTTATGGAGACGGGTCCTCCCCTTTTGGCCCGTTATATATTTATTTTATTATTGAAGGCTTCTTCTTCTTTTTTTTTTTTTTTTTTTTTTTTCCCTGGGAATTCTGAGCGAGGTTGACTTAACTGGGTAATTGCCTGTTTACTGGAGTAAGGGTAGGTAATAGACGAAACGGATAAAATGGGTACCGCTTGATCCGGTTTAATCACCGTCCGTCCATCCTGGACCATTTCTATGGGCCCCACGTCAGTGGAGCGAGTGACCGGGTCCGAGCTAGACGGACAGCAACATGAACTCTGTCCAGCTCCACGAATATGGCTAGCGTTGGAAGTTAATTAAACTGAAGAACGCTAAGCATGCTAGATGTTTAGATTTTTCATGTTGAACATTAACCACAACAACTTTTGGTGTGATCACCCTATGGCATTAAACATGCCAGTTGATTGTGATTTATGTTGACCTCCTAAAACCATGCATGTTGAGTGATACAATTGCATGAAAAAGAGAACCAGTTTACACCATGCGTAGAACGGGCACGATTTAATGCGAGAACAAGCTCTTGTTCGTTGCTAGCCATGCAACGAGGCCATGGATCAGGTTTGATGTCTCTTGTTAGTCTGGTTGCACGATCAAAAATTTTGCAGGCTTTAGCTATCTCAACTCGCTTGGGATGGTCTTGGATTTAAAAGCACGCCAGCTTTTCGTGGCATGCAGCTTTGATCAGCTGATTTGCATGAACCTACGAAATACATCATGAGCAATTGTGGACCACAAAATATTTTTCATAAAACTTGATTTTGAAGTAACTCATTGGACTGATGTCGAAAGGTAGTTTATCTCATTAACCTGTATTTGTGCTGTTCTACCGCCCGATATAACCAACAACTTCGCATTCAGTTTTTTCTCCTTACTTATACAAGAAGAAAGAAAAAGTTGGCCGATGCACCATGATACTTTTGGAATCGATGATCATACGTCACAATCAGATTTTAATACAAGTTAATTCAAGCTTACAAACTCTCGATCAATGGAGGAGGGGTTGGTTTATAAATTAGATACACCCCTTTACACAAGGAAATTAAGAGATGAGGAGAATGAGGAAACACAAAATCATGTATTAAAAAAGAAGTGTTTTAATGTGAGCAAGGAAAGGTCAGACCTGCATTGAAGGGGTACTTGTTGGATGCTATTGCCTCCACTGTTCATGATGAGCATCAGATATAACGCCCGCCAGAAATAAGGAATCAAGGAAGGTGGTTCTGATTTCAGGCATGGCTAGCTAATTCCTTGTCAAAGGTGATTTAGCTTATCCCGAAAATTTAGAAATTAGATAAGCCTTTGTTTTCTAACGAGGCAACCACCCCTTTCCCACCACCGGATACCTCATTGCCTTCGGTCAGATGGTATAACTTGTTCTTGAATATTGACTGACTGGATGCTAAAGGTAACCAAATAGGCCCAACATCTTTTCATTATCCCCAAAAAAAAATTAAGAATAATCCTTTGTTCAACCGTGATGATTAACCTGCTTTTTTTTTTTTTTTTGCTTCTCTCATCAACATTCTCATTTCCCTTTCTAATATCTTCCAACTTGGGTTGTTTAAAGAATAAAAAAAAAAGTATGGTAAAGCATAAACAAGATCCAGTATCTAATTGGGCCATCGCGAATCCTAATAAATTATACTTCACCAACAGCTTTAGACTTTTGTCATCTTAAACAGCTTCAGACTTTTGTCATCTTTTCTTCTTGATCGAGTATTGTGCTTGAACTCGTGGCTGCTCCCTAATAATTTTATATACTTGAACTGGGCCAACGGAATCAAAATGACGTATTAGTCCAGGTTAGCCCATTATGAGCTGGCCCGGAAGCGTGAAGATTGTGTCCATCATAATCCGAGTACTATACTTCATGCCATGTCGATTTATTTAGATCGGATGGTCCGGAAAAACTTAACCGGTTTGAGATGCGCTGGGAAAAGAGACTCGAGCTCTCGATGATAACCGGAGCAGCCCATGTTGCCGGTTCCCATCTCTTTCTCCTTCCTTTCCTTTGCCCATGTTGCCGGTTCCCATCTCTTTCTCCTTCCTTTCCTTTCGACTCTGGCGAGTCCTATATATATATATATATATATATATATATCGTAAAGCCGTCCTGATCTCCCTCTCCTCCGATCACAATTCTTCCCCAACCCCACGGCCACCATCTAGTAGAACCTCTATATATGTCGTGTTGGTGATCATATATGTCTAGGTCTTGGCCTCGACCTAGCTTGCCGAGGAGATTGAGTAGCATGAAGAGGTCGTCGATGAGTTTGGAAGGACTCTTTTTTATGCAGAAGAAACAGGTAATAGACCACATGGTTTAAGAGCTGGCTGCGTGGGAGGTAGTGGATGAGGTTGGGGCACCACGGGACATGGAAGTCAAGGCAGGGTAGAACAAAGCCCTCCAATATAATGAAGGTGGTTGCGGAGGAGATGGAAAAGGTGTTGAAGAGAGATTCTGTTGGCTGGGAGCGTGGGTGGTGATGAGGCAAAAAGGGGATGAGGATGCTGTTATTATGGCAGCGAAAGAAACCTGCAGGAAGATGGGAATTCCGGCAGCACGGGTTGATCCGGTTCTCATCTATTACCAGTTGATCCGGTTCTCATCTATTACCAGTAGAACTAGAACGCGTGGTGATCCATACTCGGATTGAGCCTTTACACTTCAATATGTTAGTGGGAAAAATATGCCAGACTCGAACCCGGTACCCACTGTTATATCCCTTTCATCCAGGCCCATTAAAGACGCCAGGCTCATTAAGGTCCAAAAAGGCCCAAAGCCTACTAGGATCCACTAAAGGCCAATCACTTCGATTATTCTGTTACAACTATTTCGGTTATTCTGTTATTCAGTTACAATCACATTCGGTTATTCAGTTATTCGGTTACAACCATCTCAACCATATTCGGTTATTACAACCTCTATAAATAGGGTAAGAGGGGACACTCCAAGGATAAGCAAGGTCTGAGACCACTTCACACTACTCACTTCCTTTTCTATCTATGCTATTCTTGAATTCTCCATTCTGTTGATGCCTAGACCACCCACTGACTTGAGCGTCGGAGTGTCCCCCGTTGAAAATCCGGTCCGGGTTCTTTTGCAGGTATCCACGCCCGGGAGCAGGATCAGAAGTGCGAGCGGGATGCCCGACGCTGCCGAAGTTTCAGCCCAGGTGATCTAGCGATAATAGATTGGCACGCCAGGAAGGGGTCGTTGTTCCCCGTTGAGAAGGAGAATTCAAAAAAAAAAAAAAAAAAGGAAAAAAAGGGAAAGAAATAGAAGTGACCTTGGATGGATCAGGCCAGAGACCGTGGCACCCTCCCATCGCCAGATCTGATGGCGGATCTCACCATCCTCGGATCTCACCATCCTCGTTCTGGGCGATGGGGAGCAGTTCGTGGAGCTGGTCACCGTCGGCCACTGAGCTCCAGCCACTGAGCTGCAGCCCCACCAGCCGCAAGATCTGGAGGTTCTTGAAGATGGAAATGGGGCCGAGAACAAGATCGGTGCATCGGTGGAGCTCCTACTCGAGTGTGGTGCACTCACCGGCGATCCTCAGGAGGGCGAACTCGGAGGCGGCTGAAATGAATGCAAGCTTCCGGAGGCCCGGGAAGCCATGGGTGAGCGCCTCGAGCCTGCGGTCGATGACATCGACCGGGGGGAGAAATGGCGGATGATGCGCTTCTTCGGCTGGTTCTTCTTCATCAACCTCGGCTCATTGCTGGCCGTGACGATCTTGGTGTACATCCAGGACAACCTCGGCTACCTGTGGGACTACGGCATTTGCGCCACCGCCATCGTGACGGGGCTGATGGTGTTCCTCTCTAGGACCACCAGGAACCAGTTCAAGAAGATGGTTGTTAGCCCTTTAACCCAGATCGCCACCGTGGTAGCGACATGGAAGAAAAGGAATCTCGACTTGCCCTCGGATCCTGCCTTGCTCCATGATGTCGATGCCACTTGGGAAGCGGGGAAGAAGATCTGAGGGAAGCAAAGGTTGCCCCACGGCAAGCAGTTCCGTGTTCATTATGGGTGCCACGGGACGGGCGGGTATCCGCATCGTCCCCGATCATTACCTCGCCGTCGACCCCAAGGATCTTCCGTCAGCAAGATCCACCACCAGATCTGGCAACAGATCTGGCGTCAGTCCCTCATCTGCCACATCGCCGTCCCTTTTCGAGCTTCCAGCATCAGTCTCTCATGCACTTCTTACTCGCCGGCGCCGTGGGAGAGCTGGCGACCATCGTCCCGCCCTTGTCTCCCATATCCGGTGACAGGGAGCCATCGGATGTCCGATCCGGGAGGATCGGATGATCGCAAAGAGAGGAGGAGGGAGGGAGAGCGAGAGAGAGAGCTCGTGATCATCTATGCCTGCCCATGGCGGAGGTGACGAAAAAGGGGGCTCCGAGATCCGTAGTGAAGGCGGCGATGGCTGCCCTATGAGACGAATCCCCGCCTCGCCTTCCTTCTTTGCCCCAATCTGTTATTGGATTAACTTCTTTTCTGCCATCCTCTCAGTTGTCATCTTCGTTTAATTCCGCTTCGGGTCATGACTGGAGGCACCGTCTTTGATCTTGGAAGAAACCCTAGGCTCGCTGCATCTTCTTTTCAAATATTGCAGGATTAGTTGGAGGTACATGACTTCCAGTACAAGATGGTTCCCATTCTTCCTTGAGATAAACTTTTTGGCATGGTGATGGTTACTCCTAGCCACAGCCAGACGGGAGTGTGAAGCAGATCACAATCCATGGGTCGTACATGGCTAGGGGATCCTCCCTTCATATAATGCAATCTGCTCATTCAGAAGGTTTTGAGGAGCCAGTTATTGCAACTCTTCTACGCGAAGTTCTTAAAGCTCTTGTTTATCTCCATATTCATGGGCATATCCACATAGATGTTAAGGCTGGAAATATCTTAATTGATGCTAATGGAGCTATTAAGCTAGCAGACTTTGGTGTCTCAGCATGCATGTCTGATACTGAAGATAGGAAAAGGTCACGAAATACATTCGTGGGGACTCCATACTGGATGGCTCCTGAAGTAATGCAACAGCTACATGACCGGCCCCAAATGTTTGAGCCATCTCCGCACAGTGCGATGCCACCAGTACTACGGCAGAAGCAATGACTGTGGTAATTTTCGAACCAGAGCTTGTTCTGGACCCATTGGGCGAGAAGACGATGCTGGCCACAACAGCAACAACTGCAGCTGCAACCTTTACCACCGAAGTAGCAGCATACATTTTGGCATCATGGGTTCGAGCTTCTGTCCTTATCTTCTCCTTATGATTCTTGAGCCATCCACCCATCATTTTTTCTCTTGGCAATCCCTTAAGGAGCTGGATGTCTTGATGTCCGGGGACAGATACTGATGGCTTTGGTGAGACCTTTGAGGAAAGCCCTTGTAAACAAGTCTGAGACTAGCCTACACCTTGTCACTCTGACCTCTTTCTCTATCATTGAGTTTTTCATTTTTCTGAACTCTACTAACTTGAGCATCGGAGTGTCTCCTATCGGAGGAATCTCGATCAGGAATTTATTTTACAGGAACCTCTAAAGGCCGATATTTTTTTCAAGGCTGATATCTTTTTAATGGTCGATTTCTTTCTTGAAGGCCGATATCCTCTTAATGGCCGATCTCTTCTTGAAGGCCGATATTTTCTTAATGACCGATATCTTCTTAAATGGTCAATATCTTCTTGAAGGCTAATATCCTCTTAATGACCGATCTCTTCTTGAAAGCCGATATTTTCTTAATGGCCAATATCTTCTTGAAGGCTGATATCCTCTTAATGACCGATATCTTCTTGAAGACCAATATTTTCTTAAATGGCCAGTATCTTCTTAAAATGGCCAGTATCTTCTTAAATGGCCAGTATCTTCTTAAATGTCCAATATCTTATTAGGGCCCACTGAAGCCCATGGAAAGGTTCACCAAAACCTATCTTATTAGGGCCCACTGAGATTCATGGAAAGGCTCACTGAAGCCTATCTTATCAGGACCCACTGAAGCCCAAGGGAAGGCTCACTGAAGCCTATCTTATTATCAAAGGCATAAGGATGATCTCCGTGATCTATTCTACAAAGTGCCGAGTTGGGCTTAACCAGTCCATCTTAATCAAAAAGGCATGAAGATGATCTCCGTGATCTACCTCACGAAGTACCGAGGTGGGCATGATCAGCCTGTCTTAATTTCATTTTTTGAAAGGCATGAGAATGATCTCCGTGATTTATTCCACGAAATACCGAGGTGGGCCCAATCAGCCTATCTTAATATTTAATTAAAGGGCATAAGGATGATCTACGCGATCTACCTTATGAAATGCCGAGGTAGACCTAATAAGCCTGTCTTATTCTCTATCAAAATTTCAGAAATAATCTATATGGTTTACACTATTATTTGATGAAGTGCCAAAATGGCCCAATCTTTATTCAGGGATGACCTGCATGGTCTATCTTGCGACAAATCCAGCGACACACCAAAGTGCATCTAATCAATATATATTACTCAGCAGCTTATTGATGATATGACTTGTCTATCTTATTCTCTATCACTATCAATCAGCAGCTTATTGATGATCTGACTTGTCTATCTTATTCTCTATCAAAGGCAGATCTAATTGGCCAACTGCCAAAGTGCAAAGACTATTATTTATTACTCCCTTCACTGAAAATGAAGTCAGAACAATTCACTAGCAACATTTTTCAGCTCGGGAGTGAGGGGCTATGTTATATCCCTCTCATCTAGGCCCATTAAAGGCCCCAGGCCCATTAAGGCCCAAAAAGGCCCAAAGCCCACTAGGGCCCACTAAAGGCCAACCACTTCAGTTATTCTGTTACAACTACTTCGGTTATTCTGTTATTCAGTTATAACCACATTCGGTTATTCGGTTATTCGGTTACAACCACCTCAACCATATTCAGTTATTACAACCTCTATAAATAGGGTAAGAGGGAACACTCCAAGGATAAGCAAGGTCTGAGGCCACTCCACACTACTCACTTCCTTTTCTATCTATGCTATTCTTGAATTCTCCATTCTGTTGATGCCTAGACCACCCACTGAATTGAGCGTCGGAGTGTCCCCTGCCGGAAATCCGGTCCGGGGTCTTTTGCAGGTATCCGGGCCCGGGAGCAGGATCAGAAGTGCGAGCGGGATGCCCGAAGCTGCCGAAGTTTCAACTCAGGTGATCTAGCGGCAACACCCACTAATAAAGGATAAAAGGTAAACATTATCCCAGCTATCCCCTTCAATCTCTGGCTTTCCACCAACCCAGAGCTCGTCTTTCTTCCTTGTACTTATTTTGCTGTCCTCCCTTGCCCTTTATGTCAAGAGTTAGAATGGTCAGGTAGAAAAGAGCAATGACATTATGCCTTTCTTTTGAACCAATCTGAATCGGACCAAGCATCTTCCAGGCCTTTTTCAAAATCTAGTTTTAAGAGTCTAGTTAGTTGTTCTGCATCTAAGAAACTCGAATCTAGAAAAAAATGGCTGGAGACTTTCCGTAGAAGGCATGTTCTAGCTAGCAAGTGTAATGCTGTAACAACAAAGTCGGGAAGTCTCTCTGATTCATCTCTATGCTTCCAATGAAAATTGCATAGACAACCATACTTCCAAAGAAAAGTTTGCCTGCAGAAATTCTGAATGATCAATCTTTAACCTTCCATTTCGAAATATGTGATGTGCAGAATAAGATGAGGTTCTCCCCACTTTTTGGCTAGCAATATAATGTGGTATTGTAAAGAGTTCTTATCAAAGTAGTTGGCCTGACTGCTAAGGCGGTAGATTGGTTGGTAGAGGCTTCGCCTCACTACCAACCGATCTCGAGTTTGAGACAGGATCCCGTTGGTGACTTGATTAAAACTAGAAATTTTTTGAAGCTCGCGACGATTAGTTTGAGTGAGAGATATCTAGGTCTTTTCCTTTATTTCCATTCTACTAGCCAAGTTGACGTACTCATTTACTAGCAGGGAAATACTACGAAAATCTAAGAATCTTAAATGAAACATTATCTCACAGGATGTGAGCCTATGAAGGTAGCTACACCGGGATTCAATCATCCCATCCCTTTCTCTTATCCAAAAAAAGAAAAAAAAGCCCGCCTAGACTACTTTCTTCGTAAGAAGCAATATCGTGCGAAGATGTGATATATACTTAGACTCATAAAGTTACTTCGCATGCATAATGAATGCATTGTAAGAATTTCTGCCTCTGCTTTCTTACTAACCATTGGTGCATCTCAGTCTAGCAAAGTTCCCATAAGTTGACTGGACCAGCATGTCCCGGCAACCATTATATTGCATGAATCATACCAATCCAAAGACTGAGAGGAACAAACGACCACAACAATCTAAAGCTATGTTTATGATAGTTGTAAGATTTATTTTTTGAGAAAACCAAGCTAGAAAAATATTAGAAAAGGGCAAGTTTGATAAATGAGCACCCGTTTAATAAATGAGCATAGGGTTTTTGTGGATATTGAAAAGCTCTGATGCAGGTAGTATCTTCCCAGCTCAAACTAATATACTCGTGTTTATTTTTATTTTTTATTTGCCTCCCTTAATTCCCTTAATCTTTTTCCTCAATAAAAATACCTAAATGTAAAAGCTGTATATATATTAGCCAAAGTCATTCGTCATTGATCAGTTGTAAGTTTGAACTCGTATTCAAACCTGGTGGTGGCGTATGATTCTAATTTTGGGTTTTTGATTCCTTCTACAAAAGGTTAAAAAACAATTAGTTGCATGTGCTGGTCGTGTTGTATGTTATAAGTTTCAAGCATCATATTTTTTTGGTTCCCAGTTGCATGAAATATTGTAGTACTCAAAATATACGGGATTTGTATTTATTCTGAACTTAGCTCATTTTGAAAGAATTTAGAAGCAATTCCGATCAAATCTTGTACCGTCTAATTTGTAAAAATTCTAATACAATAAAATTAAAAAAATAATAATATAGAATAAATACAAACAAATATAAATAAAAATATTTTAAAATAAATGCAAACTTTATAAAATAAATATAAATTTTTTTACTAGTATTAATGATATATTAATAATTGTTGTAACTTTGGAATGTTTTAATATATTAATAATATATTAATGATTGTGGTAACTTTTCAAGTAATCATTAATACATAATTAATACGAATAAAAAAATTTATATTTACTTTAAAATATTTTTATTTATTTTTATTTATATTTATTCTATATTATTAATATATTATTTTTATTGTATAAAGAATCGTGTAAGTCGGTACAAATCAGATAGTCGAGGACTTGGATGAATTTAACTTCAATTTTTTTTGAAAAAAAACCAGTTCCCTCTCTTTATAGATGGGTGGGATCCAACATCACCGCGAACCATTCTTTTGTACGATAAGGACAACTTGGACCCTTCTACTACATCATTGCCCCGTACGATGATGCAGGTAAATTTACGGGGTAAATCATATTTCCACCCTACACAAAATATATACTTAGGCTAATATGTTCATGTAACTATCTATTTGTGCCCAACAATAAATACAAACTGCTTGATAATTTAGTTCGTTTGTGCTGAATGCTCTTTGTATTAGAATCTACTTTGGAAGCACTCATGGAACTAATTCTGGATTTTAAATCTCTCCAGCTGGTATTCTCCAAAGTAATTTCCAGCCTCCAGGTGCAACGTGGCTGTCTGACGTGGGGCTTGCCTAAAATGGTCCACAATGATTGATGGGTGATTGAAACCCAATAAAACTGGAAATATTTTACCACTCAATCAAAAAAACTGGAACGCACTCGGCGCATTCGAGGCCACGATTGCATGCTTTTCACTTCAATCACCACGATCATATTTATCCATATTTTACCATCTCCTTGAACTCTCCGGTAAACAGAAAAATAACCAGCCAAACTTTCTATCAAAATAGCAATATATATATATATATATATATATATATAAAGGACCCAAAAGAGGGAGCGCACTCCTCTCGCGAGCTCCTCTTTCTCTGCCAGAATCGTCCACCGAAACGAAGAGATCTCCAAGTTCTCTGATGATGAGGATCAGGAAGTACACCTCCAAGCTTCTCCACTCCACGACCGCCTACTAATTCCTCCACTGCCACCAACCGCCACTGTCGGGCTTCTGTGCCAGCTGAATCACTCTCCAATATGGGATGTCGTGCCCGATCACCGGCAGGTCAGATCCATCGATCCTTATATATCTCTCTATCCTCCCCTCGATCTCCGTCATTCTTTGCTTTGGCTTCTATTAGGCTTCACGCTGCCGGCTTTTTTTTGGGTTTGCTTCTGTTTTTCTTTTCTTTAGAAGCAATGGAAATGGGTTGGCCATGTCTCGTTTTAGGGTTTTCTTGTCGGAGCCTTAAAAACCGATACAGCGAGGGTGCGTAAGATATTTCGTGTTTCTATCAAGCTTCTGCTTCTTTCTCTTTTCTTTCCCTTTTATTGCATCAAAGAGGCAGAGTTTTTATAGAAATTTGTTGAGGGGGTTGGAGTAGGGTTCTTGGCTGCCCCCAAGGTAGAGAGAATAAGGAAAATATAAAAAGAGGAAACCTGGTCAGTCAGGGATAGGAATCTTGATCGGTCGATCGGAATAGAAAGAAGTTGAATGTCTCGAAGCTGTCTTGGGGATTTTGCTGCTCCTGTTAGGAGAGCCCTCTCGGATGTTTGTTATCTTTTTAATGGTTTCTCGTTCTCTTTCCGCTATTTATTATATCTCATTTCCTGTGAAGCATTTTCTGGGATTCGAATAGTTTTGGGCATCTGGCAGGAATTAGAAGAGGACGCGAAGGACGACGATAGGTGCATTGCAGCAAACGGCGCTCAAAGTTGAAGGGAAACATAAGCCTCTTGTTATTATGAGGTATGCATCTTCCTTGAATCTCCCTTTATTCGACTTTCTTTCCTTCCTTTTAAGTACAAGTAGACCTGCTGCGAAACCCAACCCTCCAAACCACCAAATATAATGGAAGAAAGAGGGATGATCGCAGCGGCAACTTCTTATGCCCAAGTGTTGGCATTTATATAAATATTCTTATGACAGCGAGGAGATTAATATGGAGAAAGAAGAAGATCAGGAGAAGGAATGTAAGAGTAATAATAGGAAGAAGAAGGTAATTAGGAGGAACAGGAAGGAGAGAGATCGAGTCGGTTGCTACGGAGACCACCGAGACTCTTGTCCTCTGTAAGAAGAGTGACGGCAAAGGATGGCGCTGCAAGAGACTGGTGCACCTCCCCAACTTCCTCTGCCACTACCACCTTGCCCAGCTGCGGTCCCTATACCAGTAATGGTCACGGTAAAATCGCCGGCGTGGAAATTGGAGATGGTGATAGACATCGGAAGAGGAAGGCAGATGCATCTAAAGGCGGTACTGATTTCTACTAGTACCATTCCTGCCGGTTCGGGTCTTGGAGAAGAAAGAGGAGAGAAAGTAATTATAGCAGTGATACTAATGGTGGCAGCGGCCGTGTCAGTGAAGAAGAAGGCAGAGATATTTCAACGTCTTTAGATGGGCATGCCACTGCAGTGGTCGATGAAGACAACGAGGAGGGGGATGAAGGAAAAGAGCAGCTGCGAGGTGGACCACAGTAGTGATGATGAGGTCGAGAAAAGGAATAGTAGGAAGAGAGGGAGGAAGCCCGTGAACGCTCGTTCTCTCAAGTCTCTACTTTGAGTGCCGTCGTCCTAATTAAGATGGATGAAATTATTATGGATTAGATCTTGGTTATTTTAAGAAGTTTAGTTTTACGGCAACTGCAAGTTAGACGTGGTTTTCGTGGGGACCAGGGTTTTCGTGTTCGAAATTCACGTAGTTATTTTTAGTGCTCTGATGTAATTTTGACGCCGCACGGATTCAAAACTGGAGAGATGAGTTGTCCGAATGAGCTCTAAGATGGTGGAGGATGGCCATAATTAATTTCATGATTCATGAGTGAAATTCGAATCTAAGCCATGGTAAAGATTTTAAAGAGTTTAGGCTGATGGTAAAGTTGGATTCTTCTACTGCAAATAAATACAAAAGCAATGGCCTGTGGACGAGTTTGAACCAGTCTTGATATATATCTTCAAGGCCCCTTCTCCATTCTGGTTTGGATAACACTTAAGCGCCATGCGTCTTGCATCCGGTATTCTACTGCCTTGGTAAATTTAACATGTTTTGAGATCAACTGTTTGAGAAATAGATTGATTGGGTGTTATGTTCTAGCTACAGCAATGGCAAAATGACACTTTTTCAGAGGCTTTCTGACTGATCGCCAAAGTATGAAGTGTCTATTTAGATATATTCCTGCAAAAATATCTTAAAGCATGCCGGCCTATCTCTTTTTAAAGACATGCTCCTCAAGTCTTGGCCTAAAGCCTAAAAGGTATGCAAGAAGAAGAAAACAAGCTCCAAAAAGTCTTGTTTGTTTTTCCTTCCCATGAGTTGGAAGGTGTTGGATTGGTACGATTCATATTTAAATTAGTAAGGCGTCTATCCACCAATCTAGTAGAAAATTCAACCAAATCCTGCTAGATTACCTAAACAGTCACTAGAATGAAAATTGCACCCATAAATAGATTACCACTAATCATTTATAAACTTGTTTGATACGAAGGTTTTAATTTATTAGGTAATAGACTAGATTTCAAGTTGAGCGAAGCCACCTGCAAGATAAGAGTCATGATCCGGCAAAGTTTAACTCCCTCCCACTTCTTTCTTAACAAACCGTAGAAGAATCAATTCCGAATCGGTTCTTGCCTTCCTGGTCACTCTTTGCAAAGTGACTCGAGTATGGTACTCCAGACTTGAGCTAAGGAGTGTCTACTCCTTTAAGCAGCTGGAAAAGTAATTCATAGCATACATCGATACTAGCCGAAGGATGCTACGAGAGTCTGAAAGTCTCTTTTCCATCTACTAATAAAATGGAGAATTACTGAAAGACTACGTGACTTTATTCAAGGTTGCCATATTAGAAATCTATAACTTGAACTAGTACGTGGCCATGCTAGCTATGAAGAGGAGATTCTGTCCCTCTCATTCACCTATTCCTTGGACAAGATTTATCCTAAGTTTTACTCGAAGCTACTGACCCATGTTCAGAAATATATTCGTGCGCAGAAAGGTGCTCTTACCTGATGAGAAGACAATGGCAAGCGGATGAAAAAGCAGGCCCAGGGAGAGTCTAGTGGAGCCCAAGCCAAGCAACACAACTTGTCCAGCCAGCTAAACTCTAGGCCAAGAAACTCGATTAGTAAATTGGATAACTTTACTCCTCTCCTCGTCTTTAGATCCAAAATTTTTATGGAGATAGATGGGAAGCAATTTCTTCGAAGGCTTGACTTGATGAAGCCTTTGACCTTGCACGATAAAAATAAATACTATTATTTTCATCGAGACCATAGCCACGATATCGAAGATTGCTTCTAGTTGAAGAGAGAGATTGAAAATCCGGTTTGGCATGGCTATCTTGAAAAGTATGTAGAGTTGCTTGGCCTGATGCTCAAAAACCTGACCAGTAGCAAATTCAAGCTGAAATCGACAACCAACCCACTGCTGGCCGAGTTAACATGATCTCTTGGAAGGTAAAGCGCTCTTCAAAAAGGTCGAGAAGAGAGGAGAGTGAAAATATTTTTTTTTTTTTTTTTTCTGATAAAGATTTAGTTAGGATCCTAAATCTTCACAATTAGGACTAGAAGTGGGTCGGGCCATATCCCTACACGAGCTCACCTAAAAAAAAAACTCAGGCTTCGGATTGGGCTTAGGTTCGATTTATTTTAAAAAAATCAGGTTCAAGCCTGGCTTGAACCCGATTGGACTTATCCGAATTAGGCTTTGATTTGAACCGACCTAAATAAAAGTCTTATTGGGCCTTTATCAAAAACGTCCCTAATTCTAAGACTTTAAAGTATGTAGTATATGATATAAAATGCAGCTCGAAATACATATTAGTAACTGAGAGAATCAGTGAATGCAACGTAAAGAAAGAGATTGGGTGCAACACAAGAAGAAACTCTGATGGTCTAAATTCCAGCATGTATATTTTTAAGTGTTTAGTTTTATGCAAATTATTGAGTCTGAGCAATTCTTATGGAATCTATAAACAGTGCTTTGAAACATTCATGCGAATAAAGAATTATACACGCTGGTGCTAGAGCAGATGGACATCTAAGCACACCAGTATACTTTATAAGTATAGCATAGGCTATCGGGCTATGAAACAAATGAATAAACAAATGTATTTATGAATAAACAATGTAGCAGAGTTTGTATTGCAGTTATACATAACGGGTTATAAAAATATTTGTTGAATGGAAGTCTTCGCATTCCCATTGTATTGCATTGGAAGATGAATTGCATCAGCCCTTGGCAAATCATGGAATTCCCGCAACCGTTTAGGTATAAGGTCATGAGACAAGAAACGGTATAGGCAAGGCTGGAACTAGGCCGGGCTCGCTTGATGAACTTCGGACTAGTCCGAAACCCGATCGTGCTTCGGGTTAGGTTTCAAATAAATCAGGCTGGGCTTCAAGTCTTGTATTAGAGCCCATTCAATTTTTGGGCTGGGCTCGGATACCCCTTTGGTCTGGCCTGGACTGGCTCAAAATCAGCCCAAATTAAGCCCGACCCAAACCCGGCCCAGTTCTCATTTTTTTCTTCCCATCTTTCGTTTCTTCTCCATTCTCTCTCTCTCTCTCATTTTCAAGTCCATCATGGCATCGCCCCTGCCACTTGACGATGACGCTGCCTCTCGGCTCCAATCTTCCACCCTCGATTAGTGCTCACACGGTCGCATCCGACACCCCCACCCCCCGTGCGACCCTGCGGCCCCCCGGCTCCGACCTTACTCCTCTAGCTCCAATCTCCCTTGGTCCCGATGCTTGCACCCAATGTCTCCGCCCCCTTGCGACCCCGCGGCCCCCCTCTGGCTTCGTCTCCCTCCTCCGGCCCCGGTGCCCACACTTGATGGCCCCGCCTCTCGTGCGACCCTGCGGCCTCCCTTAGGCTCCGATCTCCCTCCCCCGGTTCCGGCACCCCACCCGACGCCTCTTGTCCCCACGCGATCTCGTGGCCCCCCTTCCTCGGATCCGATCTCACTCCCCCGATTCCGGTGCCCTCGCGCCCCTAGTGTTCTGGCCAAACGATTTTTTTTTATCATTTGGGTTTTTATTTGGGCTGGTCCAATCGGGCTTGGGTCAGGCTCGGGCATGATATTTTGAAAAAATTTCAGGTCTAAGCCCGGTCCGAAAGCCTGAAATTTTTTTTGTTGGCCGTGCTCGGATAGGGATGTGGCTTGGTCTGGCCCGACCCACTTCTAGTCCTAGATACAAGCATGAACACGAAAATCATAAAAGAACACAAAAAGGTGAAGATATATGACATTATTGGGCAACAATATTCATCTTATCTAAGAATAATCATTGCCCCACTCTCTAAGACTCTATCTCCTGGACCTAAGGAAGGGGGCAAGAAATAGATTCACATGAAATTACCAGGGCTTTATGTACATTATAGAGTCTTACTTAAACTAGTATACAGTACAGTAGGAACCAAATAACATAAGCCAGTTAATCTTGCTTTTACATGAGATTATTCTAAACTAGTATGCAGCACAATTTATAACAATTCAATGTGGTTAAAGAAACTTACAGCAGGGGAGGACCAACTTCCATATGAGAGTGCAAATGTTACCAAGTGTTCAGACCCCTCTTGACCAAATGTGCCTCTTGTAATAATATCATCACTTTTTGATCCTTTTGAATAGACCTGTTGAATTTATGCAAGCACTGGTTAAAAATAGAGTACTCAGCCCTTTGCGGAAACAGAAGAAGAGAATCACTTGCATGTTTTGAGTGATAGGGCAACCTCAAAATGAAATGCTCAATTGTCATTGCACTTCAACAGTGGCCACCCACATTAATCAAAGCCTGAAAAGGATAACATGGGTCATTCATCACACATGAATTCCAACCTAATCAATTGTAGTGAAATACCTATTCCAAGTTTGGATTTCAGAAATAAACAAGACGGAGGAAAATAAAATAGTGAAAAAATCACAGCTGCATCGGAGTGACGACCATCCGAGGATTTGTAGGTATTCCTTGCTTAAGAAATGCTTATAACAAAAATAATAATAAAAAAATAGAAAATGATCTATCTATATATATATATATATATATATATTTGGATAAGAAAAAGGGATAGGGGGTTAAACCCGGTATAGCTACCCCGCAGGCTCCCATCCTGTCAGGTAATGTTCGATTTAAGATGCTTAAGATGCTTAGATTTTGCAGCCTCTCCTTACCAAGAGGTGAGTACATCAACTGACACCACTGAGATGCCGGCCGGTAGAATGAGAAAACAAAGAGGAGAATCCTGACCTTTCACTCACACCAACTGTTGCGGATTACAGGAAATAATTTCTGAATTTAATCGAGTCATCCACGAGATCCCGTCTCGAATCCATGACCTATTGGTAGTGAGGCAAAGCCTCTACCAATCGAGTTACCGCCTTAGCGATAGATAATTTAATTTTTCCTTCGGATGGCTGTAGAGCTCCTATATAATCCCTTAACAAAGATGAGCAAATGGTTAGATATCTAATTGAAGGCATAAACAATATTGATTTATTCTTTTGCTAGCTTCTAAGGAAACAGCTAGCATCCAATACCATGTTTGTTAAGCGGATTATACAATGTGCTGACATGCCTTTTTAGAAAAGAAACTTACTTCCAGACCTCAAGCACCAAACTATGTAACATGAGCTATAAATTGTAGTAGCGTAGCTAAAGAAACTGTCAAGAAATTATTAGTTTCTACATGCATTACCCCATAAATCAACAAGCCTTGAACCTTAATATTAGCAGAAGATATACAAAAATTGCAAGGTTACTTTCAATTTTTTAAAAAAATTAATTAACAGGTTACATTCATCATGCGTGAATTGTAAATGTTGATCCAGAAAGCAAGCTTCTACTGGTGGGTACGTCCTAACAAATCCATCAATGCAAGCTTTCTGAATAAATGCCTGAATTCAAATAAATCAAGAAGCAATTGTCACATATAATATGCCATCAAATTTAATAAATTGATAGTCAAATCAAATTAAGTATGGAAAGCTCATTTTAGTCTACGAGTAAGTAATGGAGCACTCGTGAGAACATTTGGATTGACCGAGCTTGCCTCGACTGCAGGACAATGTTTATATGGGCCAATTATATCCCTTCTTCCAAATTCCAAACAGATATCATAAGAGGATCTTGAAAGTCGGTCTCCTCTGAACTCATAGAAGAATCTGAAGGAGATGGAGAAATCTCCAGGTCCTCCATCGTGTTCTTTGGCGAACTCGTCCAGGAGAAAATACTTACAAGAAGATAGTTAGGATATCCTTAGATAATTTGTAATTGGTGCCGCTGGAATCATTTGATCCTCTGCCTTATGTAAAGCAGCATGAAAGCTCTCTTCAACTCTTTCTCTATTCATCATCACTTGGCTGCTGCTTGTGAGGAATCAAGCAATTGTTGTCTCGACGTTTTGGAAAAACAAAATAAAATCGATGCCTGCTGCTCCCCCTCCCCGTGCGCACGTTACGAGCATGCTTCTGCACGCGGTCTCCACGGGCGCTCCGCATGAGCATTCCATGCATGGTCTCCGCGGGTGCTCCGTGCCGGCGGGCCGCGCGGGCGCACGTGCAATTTTTTTTTTTTTTAATAACTTTTTTTAATTTATTATTTGACCATTTTTTATTTTAAATTTTAAATAATTTTGTATTTAATCTTGTAAAGGCCATAATGATTATTTGAAGGTACTTTGAAATTTTTTTTTTTTTGGATTTTGAGTCTATAAATAGGTCTCTATCCCAGACGTTCGAAGTATCCAACATCTCGAGCTCTTCATCTTCCCTTCTCTGATATTCCTCCATTTCGTTTTTAAAATCTTTTCTTTTTTTATCTTAAATTTTTAGGTCGAAGACGAGCTTATCGACGTCCGTTCGAGATTGTGCCACCGACGGGCATCGGAATGCTGGCTTCCGGATTGTACCTTGGAGGAGAGTGCATGGTCCATCAGTCTTTCCACGATGAGGGGCCTAATCTTTTTAGGATAGTGAATTTATCCATCTCCTAGACCAGACTTCCTAATTTTATTTTATTATATCTGTAATTAATTTGTTACATAAATTTTATTTTACTGCACACACACCACAAAATTAATTTTTTAATATTTTTAAAATTATACAAATATATACTTAAATATATAATTTTCTGTATTGAAATACTAGCAGCCCGAAGAAGATTTGCCTATCAGTAACAACAGAAGAAGGTCAAGCACTGTCAAGATCAAGTTACAAATATAGAAGTAGCATCAGCCAAGATAAAAAATCAAGTTACAGATATAGAAGTAGCATCAGCCAAGATAAAGTTAGCCGCACCGGTGAGGTTAACAAAATTTCTTATCACAATCTTTAAGATTTGGAGAATGGCAACAAAAGTGAAAAAAGAGGACAATTTCTTCTTAAAAGAGTAGAAGCCATACAATCTAACCGCATACCATGCAACAGTTATAAAAGTCGCAGAACAGCAGCCTATGTTCAATTTCAAAGTTCTATGAATAAATTTCGTGCAGTATGCAGTTACCATATATGACTATGGTATCTCCTGACCACGCTGCATTCTCCGTGCATAGTTACAGCAAGTAGAAATGTTATATATATGTATATTTTTGGCTGAGTTCTAGTTTTTGGTGCTTTGTGTTTCCTGATAATAAAAGTTTTGATGCTCTATGAACTTTGTTTTATTCGTTTTGATTCTGGGAGGTTACATGTTTGCGTTTGGGTCTTAATGAGAAGTGAATTTGATGATAAAAGTTTTATTGAATCCCGAAGGCTTTTGCAGCCGTTTTTGGTACAATATGACCTGGAATTCTGTTTCTTTCCATTAGTTGGCTGATGTTGCTTGCACTTTAATTTGGACACTTATGTTGCTTTGTTTGTGGTCTTTGCTTGTTTTTTTTTTTTTTTTTTTGATCCAATTATGATGAGGTACTGGATATTTGTTCATGTGTGAGGATTCTAAGATTACATCTCATGATTCGCTCTATTTTGACCATTGGTGATGTTTCTCACAAAACATAAAACACTAGTTAGCATTGCAGAACATCCACGGAGATCTTTTATAATATTAGATCATTCTCCTAGCATCAAAATCTCTAGCTGGGAGGAACCAATATTCCCCCCTTGCCCATAGGTGGGCTATGGGAAATCCTGTATAAGTTCTCTACCAACCTTGTTGTTTCTTCATTTCATAGGTATATTCATTGTTTTGGGATCTCATTGAAACCGCTAGCAATCAAAAAGAACATACGGATATTCTAGACATTTCTAATAAAAGAGGAGGAAATAGGAAGATCTTAAAGAGTCGGTTGCTTTACTGGTCGCAGAAACTTCTTGATCAGGATCATCAATTTACTTATTTTGAATTTATTATTCTTTTAACAATTGTGTTTTAAGTTTTCAAAAGCTATGTTTTGAGTTAGATTAGTTGTAATGGCAAATCAGTTAGAGACTGGATTTGGGTAGTTCATATGTAAATTAGGATAGAAGCGGTTTTGGTCCTTTTATATTTTTCTTAATTTTGAGATCTTCTCGAACTGATAGTTATCAACATCAATTTTTGATACATAGTCATGAACATTTGAACTGTGATTTTTTTTTTAACATTTTCAAGAACCAGAAAAGCATGGAATAGAATCACAGTTTTTTATTTGACCTAGAAGTCCCTGTAATAAACTCTAACATTCTTTATAAAGTTCTGGTTGAGTTTTCTTTCCTTGTCATTTTTAAGAATCCTTTGAAGTCATTCAAAATATTGTCATAATATTTGTTCGATTATCTTGTAATTGGAGGAAGGCACAGTATTTTTTTTTTAAAAAAAAAAATAGGCTGATTTTGTAATCTTTGACTCAAATCTCCATGAAGTTTTTGAGTCTGGTTTATAGACTCATGCAAACCTTCATACTCCTATTATACTATTACTCTTAAGAGTAGGACACGGGACATTACCTAACGGGGTGGGGGCTTACGGGAGTAGCTATACCGGGATTTATCCCCCATATTCCTTTTCCTTACAAAAAAAAAAAGTAGGACTAATTATGATGCAACGGTATGTCATGGTTGCTGCGGGCAATTGCATAATATATACACATAACATAGGTTATTTGGTCACATAGTGGCAAGCTTGCTATTTGCAAAATATGCGTAAGTTTCATGCAAAACAATATATTCTACCTAACACCTACCCCAAATGTTGGGTTTTATATGTAGTTTGACTTTTTTGCTTGATAATTTGGCTGGCCAGCTCTTTATGCTTTCCTTTTAATGCATTCTTGTAGAAATATTTAGTTTGTGCATCCTGATCATAATTATAGTATATAATTTATAATGTGAAGACTTCTCTTCTGGCTATTTTATGTTCTAACATTTATGAATGTAAAAAAAAAAAAAAAAAAAGCCCAAGTGGCCACAAAATATAAATTAGGATTTTACAGACTGCCATAAACCAATAGGCATTGCACAGCAATACACACCACTGTGCCATATTTGTACACAACTGACACAAAGCATACTGTCATGCACCAGCAATTCAAAATTGAACAAATGAAATATGTCTGCAAGGGTATTCACTTCCTCTGCTTGTGCAACACTTTCCAGACTGTGCATCCTTTTTCCCTGTGAGTTGGTAATTGATTCCTTACTAGAAAGCTATTATATAGATTTGACATTCACTTGCTGCACTGAACTTGTATTATACCAAATAAAATTGTTTTTTTTTGAAAGTATCCTTAAATTTCAGTGATTTGTGATCTCCTTGACACATGATCATGAGCAAGAGTTGAAAAGATCAAATATACTTTAAAGTGCAATATAACTAATTCTTTTGATAGTAGTCCTGTTCAATATTGCAAGCAATAATGTTATGTTAAACCTTATTCGGCTCGAATCGGATTAATAAGCATCAGCCTTTTTAAACATCTTGATTGTATATATGATAATTGTTTGCAAGCTTTTAGATATAAAGTGCAGCATATAAATGTATGCTTTTTACATGCATGATTGAATTGGGTTTGCATATAAAAATCTAAATCAATTAGATTTAGAAAGAAAGACCGATTTATTTTGAATTGGTTACATTCTAAGATTTTGACCAAAGGCCTTTCGAAGGCCGACGGTATCTGAGACATCGAGGGGGGTGGGGCTTAAGTCCATATATTAATCACTAGAGTGGACCCCTTCCGTCATGGTAATCCCATGGTTAAGGTTCAAAGGGAAACGATCTCTGAGGTAACGTCTGGGAGCATCATTTTTAGAAGTTTGTCTCCATCCCATCCCTATGGTGTGGTACTCTATTGTGACGGTTAAGTTGAGTATAGCTTTTAATAGATCAAGGTTGTAAGTTTAGCGAGGTACGATTCCGTTGCACGTATCCTTGGAGGATCTACCTTAGTGAGAGTAATCGTGAGGCCACAACTCTAGAACCCGGGCGAATCCCTGTAACTTTAATGAAAATCAAGGCAAGTGCATAGCCTAGATAACGCTATCCCGCATTTTGATTAGCTCATCTTCATACTATATGTATTTTATACTAAATGCAAGTTCAAACCTAAAAAGCACTTGTACTAAGCACAGTAAAAGTCTAAAAGTTTCATATTATTTACCGAGTTTAATAATATTGAACCTTTTAATCAATTTTGTTTTGTTTTCGAGGGGATTGTTGTCGTGACGTTTTGGAAAAACAAAACAAAACCGATGCTTGCTGCTCCCCCCTCCCCATGCGCACGTTACGAGCGTGCTTCTGTGCATGGTCTCCGTAGGCGCTCTGCGCGAGCGTTTCGCACAGGCGAACATCTGGTATTTTTTTTCTTTTTTATTTTTAACAACTTTTTTAATTTATTATTTGGCCATGTTTTATTTTAAATTTTAAATAATTTTGTATTTAATCTTGTAACGGCCATAATGACTATTTAAGGGCACTTTGGAGATTTCTTCTGGGGTTTTGAGCCTATAAATAGGCTTCTACCCGAACCCTTCAAAGTATCCGACATCTCAAGCTCTCCATCTCTCCTCCTCTGATATTCCTCCATTTTATTTTAAAAATCTTCCTCTCTTTTTACTTTAATTTTTTAAGCTAAAGACGAGTTGATCGACGTCTGTTCGAGATCGTGCTATGACCGGCATTAGAGTACTGGCTTCCAGGTTGTACCTTGGAGAAGAGCGTGTGGTCTTCGCACAAGAAGGGGGCCAAATCTCTTTTAGGACAGTGGATTTATCCGCCTCCCAGGCCAGACTTTCTAACTCTATTTTATTATATTTGCAATTAACTTGTTACATAAATTTTATTTTACCACACACCACAAAATTAATTTTCAAATATTTCTAAAATTATACAAATATATATTTAAATATATATTTTCCTGCATTGAAATACTAACAGCAATGACATAATAATCAATAAAGATATCAGATTCACTAAAAAAAACTATGAAGGAATATCATCAAGCCAGCTCTTAATAGATCTTAGAATTCATCAAGCAATTCACCTTAGCATATGCATGATGTTTCACCAATGTAGGCATTGTTAAAATTTAGATAAAAAACTTCATAAAAATCAAAATCCAATTTATCAAATGCTTCAAGCAAATACCATAAGATGTGTCGACATGTGTCATTCACCCTGCAAAGGCACTTGTAAATACCATAATAGCATTAAGCAACCTGATACATAGCAACAGAATCGAGAAATGATATAGATCCAACCATAAGTACCTGATGAGAAACATTACATACTTGCTAACATGAGAAATAATCACAAATTACCAAGTAACTTAACATCAAGAATAAGGTAAACATTACAAAAGATGATAACAAGCATACTGCCAAAATCCATTCTAACTTTCACAAATTTTCAAAAATGATATAAGACATGCAAACCATAATAAGATCGCCCCATTTGTTTTACCTTCTCATCATTTCCATATTTAACAAAAAGATTAAACAAACGTGTATAAAAAAAAATAGTTTTGTTTGTAAAAAATATAAAAGAAAGTCAACAATTTAATACTCGACCTATTCCAGGGTACCATCATCTACATTCAACTTTATAAAACTTGACCAATTTGTACCTGATAAATGTTAACATAAATATTGATTACAAATATGTGAAATATAAGCATAATAAATTTAAAACATAAATGTAAAATATTTATATACTTTTGTCATAATCTTCACGAAGTCAATCCTATGTACAAATCAAGACCTTGATAGGTGATAGATTTAAAGAACTCCGATACTGATCCACAACTTTACCATCGATACTAAATGCCGACTTTGAAGAAATGGTAGAAACTGTAATGGCTATAAAATCTCTAGCCATTCTTGATAATATAAGACAGATAACTATATTATTTTTTCACCATGTCAAAATATCAAAGTTCATGTTATTCAAACCTTCTAGCACATCATCATCCAAATAACTATCGAACTCTAATCTCTTTGGATGTTTCATAAAACTTTGATTTTTAAATTGAACAAAATCCATATCAAGCTTTACAATATCCATGCAAAATGAAAATATCGAGTTTGTATCACTTTGTATATCAATTTCATCTGTTAGCTCACTTGAACCTATAGAGGATTGCACTTTTGTTATATTTGCATACTCTAAATAAAGATTATGAAGACAAACATGAATTTCATCAATCCTTTTCTTTTTCTTTTCCACATCAAATACCTTTCATAACAAAATTCTACAAATATCAACTTTTATTTGGGATCCAAAATATAAACAATCATTAACAAATTATTGTATCGAGACTAATATTTATTAATTTTTTTATATTTTATTCATCAATTGCTTTAGTGTTTCATCGGTACGAGCCCTCATATCCATCAACACCATCCCATTTTTCAAACTTTTTTAGGTATAAATTAGATATGGTATACTTAGAACCAGAAAATACTTTAGTAGTATTGAGAAATATTTCTAAAATTTAAGAATTATCTAAGCCTTTTTCTATTCATCATTGGAATGGCATACATATGAATGTTCAGTTGCATATCTAATAAAAACATCTTTATAACTAAGTGTATCAAGCAACATCTTATATATAGAATTCCATCTTGTAGCAATATGTAAAGTGAGTCCTTTTCTAATAGAAAGTTTCATATATTGTGCATTTCATTAAAAGCTTAAATCTATGATGTGCTTGCAGACACATATTTAATAATCTTTTTTATATACTCAATAGTTTTATGAATAATTTTCATTTCATCTTGAATCATAATATTTAGTATGTGTACACAATATCTGATATGACTATGTTGCCTATCAAGCAACATTCTATAATAAAAATAATCTTGGATCCTTTGAATTATAACATCATTTTTATTACAATCATCTAAAGTGATAGCATATTTTTTAGAATCTAGTTCTCATTTAAGAAAAGACTTTCCAATGGCATCTTCAATTATAAAACTTGTATAAGGGTATGATAATTTCTTAAAACTAATTATCTTCTTATACATAATAAAATCAGAATCAATATAATGAGCTATGAGCGATATATAACAAAGTTTTTGATTTAATATCCAAATATCATTAGTAAAACTAATCTAAAAAGTTAATTTCTTAAAATCATCATGCAATTTTTTTCTCTCTCCTTGATACAAAATCATATAATCACTCTTTATAGTCTTCTGGCCCATGGCATTAAATAATGGCTGAACATATTTCATAAGATTCTTAAAAATAGGATGCTCAATAATATGAATGGAGCTCAATACAAATAATAAATTTTGCAAGTATTTCTCTTGGCTCTTTTTGATTGATTTTAAAGATTTCATCAAATCTTTTGGACTTGCTGTTATAAATATCTGATTAACTAGATTCTTTTGATATTTTTTATAAATATTTTCAAAATAGCATTTTAGATAACTTGTTCTTCCTTTTGTACTACCACTTAAAATCTTTTTTATAATATTTAAATGTAGCTATTGATTTATCAATTTTTCTTTTCTCAATAAAATAATCTCATATTCAACACCTTTTTTTAAAACCTTTATCACCATCAATTTTAGAATTATCTTCATTTTTGTCATCCCCATCTCTTATACATTCAATGATCTTATTTGCATCCATTTTAGACTAAGACATTCTGCATAAATAAGAGAATATAGTACATTAAAAAGATATACCGAAACAAAAGAGAATAGAAAATCCTATAGTTACTTCCAGAACAAACAAGGAAGATCAAATGATAAATATGTGCGTGACAGTCCAGAGAATAATTATAATTTGAAGCAAACAATTAACATCATACTTATATGAATTTCGATGTCTAATACTTTAAAATTTCCAATGTACCAATATAACAGCAAACAGGGTATATATGGAGGTATATGAGAGGATACAAACCACAGACACACAAATTATAGACATCTATTAGATATGCATATTAGACTATACGATATGGAGTCAAATGTTGATAAAATCACTGTAGACACTCTCAAGTAATTATCAATTTCTACTCATTATCCTTGCATTGATTATGGGGTTTAATTGTCATCCTCATGTCATTTAACTGTAAGCATACTAAAGACTGAGATTATTTCTAAATCAGAAAGATATAAAAAATTATATGCATAAAACCAAACTTTATTTATGGAATACAAAGGAAAGCAACCATGTTCCAAAATCTGATATCACTCCACTTATCAGTAAACACTTGGTTGAATCATAATAAACACTATTTACTATGAAGATTAGAAACAAAAAAGAAGAACCAATAAGATATAATGGGCATGAGAAAAGGAAAAATTCCTTGCAATTGACATTGATGTCAGAACAGCGATTGAAGTAGGTTTAAGAGCTGTTTAATCAAGCAGCAGACAATTGTTAGAACTTGAAGAAACCAGACTGATCAACCCAATGGTAAGTGGTAATAGTTGATTTCTTGGAAGTTGGAATAGTTATGAACAACAACATTTGATTTTTTTTTTAGGCTATTGGAGATGGCCAAAGCAGCAGCATTTGATTTCTTGTATTATTAACACAAGTTTGTTTCTGTTCTAACAAAGATGGTCATACTTATGGGCATACATATTATTTTCTTGGAAACTACTTTGAGATAATTGATTTCAGCAAGTATTCAGGCTCCTTTAATTGGATTGAAGATATGAAACATAAACACTTTCTGAGAGAGTACAGTTCTTTCCAATTTTTTTATTTGAAGGTGTTGTGAAGAAACTACTTAATTTATAATTTTTTAAATAGTTCGTATCCAATCTTGTCAATACATCTATACTTTATATTATTGAAAATGACATATTGGATTAAAACCATGCGCATAGCTTGGTGGGAGATCTTTCTTATTTTCCAAGATACATCCTTCAATTTTGGGGTCAATGTCTGTAACAAAAGAAATGATAAATGTGAGATTTTGATATCATATGTTGCAGAACCCTGAATCTATGTTTGAGTTCTCAGTTTTGAAAATATATGACAACATTAATAAATGACAATGATCAAGGCTTAGACCATCATGGAGGATGGGGCAGTGAAGATATCATGGAGGAGGCCACCGGAGTCTGAGAGGGAGAATAACTGATAAAGAGAAAGCCAGAGGCGAGAGGTTAATGTAAGAAATAGGGAAACTACTAGCTGCTGTAGCATGCAAATAAGAATGATATTCTCAAAGACCATATTGGAAATCTACAGGGATATTTCTGACGGATTTGAGGATGGGGCAGGGGAGAAAGGGAGGAGTGAGGGGATCGACTAAACCTTTCCACTCTCATATCAAAGACTAGATGGGAGGAAGTAGCAACTGGAGATGACGATTGGAATGGCAGGGGAAAAAGGGAGGAGAGATGATGCAACATTGCAATTGAGATTTTTACCTTGGAGACAGTGATCGGAATGATAGTTGGAGATGGCCAGCCATGTTTGTCATCTGAGTTGGGGATGGCAATCAGAATGCACGAACCGGTAGATGGCAAAACTCTTGCAAGTAGCAGCCGGAGCAAGGAGATAACTAGAGAGGACCACCAGAGGAGTTAGGACCTTGGAGACGGGGCCTGGGGTTGATGCTAAATACTAAAAACCTAAAAAATATCATGTTGGCAGGCCATATTGTTCCGGTAAAGGTGCCCGAGCCCAGTCAAAAATTGAATAGGTTCTATTTTTAAATTCAAGCTCGATTTTATCTATTTCAGGTCTGGCTTTCAAATAGGCTCGAAGCCCATCGAGCCTATTGAGCCCAGTTCCAGCCCTATCCATAATGATGCCATTATCGTATCAATGATAATAGCGAAACATGATGTATAGAAAGTTTTGATTGACAATGGAAGCTTAGTAGATTTTATTTTATGATGCTTTTGTTTGGATGAACTTATATGAAAATTAATGAAGATAGATTTATGTACCCTTAGTCGGCTTCTTAAAAGACTTTATTAGAGTCAAAGAAGAAATTACCCTTCTTGTTACTGTAGGAACTCTATCTCGATAAAGTACTATTTTCATAACTTTCACGGTTGTTTGGGTACCCTCGACATATAATACTATTTTTGGATGGCTAGGGTTAAACAAATTTGATGGAGTTGTCTCCACCGAGCACTTTCTTGTCTATTTTTCATCAAGGAGTGGAGTTAATTGGCGAGATGCACGGGGATCAATAATTGGCCCAATAATACTTTATGATGTTGACCAATGTTCATAAGATCACTAAAATTCTGACCACCAAATAACTGGACTAGAGGGAACCTGAGAAAAGAAAAGAATTGGCCAAGCACTACTTTCTTTTATCCTAAAATATGACCCCACTAAGTTTGTACATATTGGAGCACTTTTGTCCAAGGAAGAAGGGAGTCGACTATTAGAATTCCTTCAATGGAATGCAGACAATTTTATTTGGTCAATATTAGACATACCTGGCATCCCTCCAAAGGTTATTACCCACAAGCTCAAAATTGATTCCAAGTTTAAACTAGTCCGGCAGAAGAAAAGAAAATTTACTCCTGAAAGGCAGATGGCCATTGGAACAAGGGCATCATTGATAACAATTTTATTTGGCTACATATGCTTGAATCTGATTTGGACTCCCTTCAGCAATTGGACATTAAGGATGGTGATTTGAGCAGAGATGATCTTTAGCTTCTTTGCTCAAAGCTCATAGAATACAACAAGTTACTTAAAAGAGGAGGAGATCTTTGGCATAAAAAATCTTGGTTTAAATGGATTATAGATGGTGACAAACATACAAAATTCTTTTACAAATGAACAATCATTCATAGAAGAAGCATTAGATTACACCAACTTATTGATACAATGGTGTTGCCCAGGTGGCTTAGTCCCAAGAAGGGGGTTGAATTAGAAATTATAAAATTTTCGCAAGTATGTGCACAATTAATTCCAATTAGTGATTAGGTGCTGTGTTAATCAGAGAAAAAAAGCAGAAGCTAAAAGATAAAGCAAACACAACACAAACAAAGCATATTTATAGTGGTTCGGAGCAACCCAGCTCCTACGTCCACTACCCAAGTTTACCACTCGGGATTCCACTATATCTCCCAAACCGGAATACAGTCGGATTGTTTTGCAGGCTCACAATCCAAACCTCTACACTTTGATTTTTGAAACCGGGCTCACTAAAGAAACTCAAGCTAGGTTTTTACAGGTTCACCTAAAACCTCTACACTTTGGTGTTTAGCTAGGCTCATCAAAGAAACCTCTACACTCTGGTTTTAAAGGCTCACCAAAGTAACCTATTTGGTTTTTACAACAGGGCTCACCAATAACCCAGATATTCTAAAAGATAGAATAAGAAAGGCAACGATAAAGACAAACTCTGTTGTCTGGATGGTTGCCAATGCAGCTCGAGTGAAGATCCACTGAATGCTCTTCAATGCACTTCAATGGCTTCCTTGCTTTTTCTCAAAAGGTGCTTCAAGCTTCTGGTAAGAGTTGTTGCAGGCTTGAAGGTAATCTTTAAAGCTCTAGTGCTCTCTCACTTCACTTCAATAAATGTTCAATAAATGCTCAATAAATCATTAGCCTCTTCAAGGATGTTCTCATACCTTATTTATAGAGACTTCAACTGCCTTCCCATGCTTTGAACGTTGTAGACCGTTGGGAGGTGACAGGTTACCATTGGAGCACTTTTGGAATTCAAAAATTGAGAACTGGAACGAGCCGTTGGAGGTGACCCCGTCATTCCAATCGGCTCGGACAAACTTTGAGTCGGCTCGGATGAAGTTCGGGTCGACTAGGCTGAGTGCCAGTCGGCTAGCTTCCACAATTGAAAAAATACCTCACTCTAGATGAGTCGACTGGGCTGAATTTCAATCGGCTAGAATCTCAGAGGCTTTTCAGACCATTTTCAACTAAGTTCTGGATGAGTCGGCTGGATCTAAATCTAGTCGGCTAGATTCCTGAGAATCTCAGAACGTTCTCAACCTTGTTCTGGACGAGTCGGCTGGATCTGCGTGCCAGAGAACTTATCTTCAGTGCTAGTGCCAAAGTCAGCTGGGTTGTTCATCCAGTCGGCTCGAAGGTGGTTCTTCAGCTAGATCAGCTTCAAACTTCCAGAATACTTGTCCCAAGCTTTAACAATCTTCTTCAAGCACTACTTAAAATAAATTCAAGAAAACTTGAAGCAAGAAGGACTAGTAGAAGTAACCCTTTAACTGATTTTAACAGGAAACTTTTTGTAGGGTTCTTCTTTACAAGAATCTAAGTATTTTACAACTCAATACAAAACATTAAAGATTGTAGGAATTAAAAAATGTGTCAATGTAGTTGTCCTACAAAAACTTGTCAATCAATTGAAGAGTTGTTAGATAACCAAATGTATGCTCCAATGTTTTGTTATCATCAAAATCACTTTAGGGGTCAACAATCTTCCCCTTTTTGATGATGACAAAACACTGGGCATGAAAAGAATTTAATCTATTCACAAGTATGTAAGCATTTAAATTTAAAAATCAACTGTAATCTCAGATGTATATCAGTATATGCTATACAGTTTTGCACAAAATCAAATTCATATGCTATGAATATCAGAGATTGATTGCTTGTATGTATTAAGCAACATTAAGTATCGACCGATAGATATGATAAGTTGAGAGCATCATTGAAGCATGTAAATTGAACAAGTATATCTCCCCCTGTGTGTAAGATTTCTAGACAATATGAATTTTCTTTAAGTTTCTCCCCCTTTAACATTTATTTGAACATTTTATCAGAATAATATGCAAGAGATCATTTAGAAATGCTTTAAAAAACTCCTCCTGTTTACTTTACTTTAGTGTTTCTTATTGCAATTCATGTATTCTTTCATGCACACTATGATTCTCCCCCTTTTTGTCAACAATTCAAAAAGGTTAAACAAGTAAGCTCAGAATTTTAAATAGATTGAGAAAATTTTAATATTTGTTTGAGATAATTTCACTTTCTCAACTTTGAGAGAGAATTCTATTTAAACAGATAGAGGTGTAAACAAGAGAATATAAATACACACATTACACAGTACTCAAAAGATGTTCATTTCATTTCTATCAAAAAGTGTTCAGTACATCATTACAAAAGTTCCAAAAAGCATCCAAAAAGATATTGAAACTACAAGATGTCTAAGAATCATCACTAGGAACATTGACACCTTGCCAAGAAGTGGGTCTAGGAGAATGACTATGTGGAGGAGGAGCCCTAGGGTGAACAGAAGTACTAGGTGCCCTAGTGGAGATGGGTGGCGGATCATATAATGGTCTTGTCCTAGCTATGATTTCTAAAGATCTGACAGTGCTATTGAGGGATACCATTTCCACCCACATTGCTCCCATCCGCTGATCCAGGTCCTTGAGGCTAACAGGTACTTTATCTACTGCCTCTTTCATTTCTCCTATCTCTTTCTGCATAGACACAAGTTCAGCTGCTTGGACATTGGCGAAGGCTTCTGCTGATCCTCGAAGTCTGCCAAATTTCGATCTTAAGATACCAATGCCTCTAGTATAATCTTCTACCATGCCCCTTGTATCAACAATGGTTCCAACTCTGCCTCTAAGCTCTTTTAATTCAGTCTGATATTCATTTAAAGTGGCATCCACAGACTTCAAAACAGTTTCAGAATTTGAAGAGATGAAATTCAGAATAGGCTGAAGGTCTATCTGAGGTGCAGTCCTTGAAGCTTCAATAGCTTCAACCTTTTCTTTTAGATTTGATACATTCTCTTCTAATTTGTCCAACCTGTTGTCCACTGATTGTTTCAAATCACTAAATAAGGAAGTCATAGTACTAGTCAGTGAATCTGTCAAGTTCTTCGATTGCTCTTCAATCTGGACTTGGACAATTTGAGGCTGTGTAGCTGCAGTAGGATAGTTATGCAAAGGAACATCAGTAGAAGGCAGGTCAAACTCCGGTGCTGGCAAGTCAAATTCTGCTACAGGCATGTCAAACATAGGTGATGGTGCTCTAGTCTCCTCAGTGATAGCAGCAAGCTCAGGTACAAATGGTTCAGGTTCTGGTACAGATGTAGAAGTTCCAGCTGCTTCTACATGTTCTTCCTCTTCTTCTTCTTCACTACTACTACTACTGGAGTTGCCAATGGCTCTTATATTTGTTCCCTTCTTTCTCCAGACTCCTTCTACTTGAAAATATCCCATTCTCTCAAGTATTTTAGATGTGTAGATATCAGTGTGATGTAATTCCAATCCATCTTCACCATCTAAACTGACTCTATGGGATTTAAATAACACTGTAAGCATCATACCATATGGCAAACAGGATTTGGCTTTCCTTACAGTTTCTTTCATCTGCATGATTATAATATAAGACAAATTGACAGGGATTCTTTCAAGAATGTGCTCCATGAGACATAGATCCTTTTCGCTCACCCAATCGAACCTACCAATTCTTTGTAGGAAAATTCTACAAATGAAGTTGTGAAGTAGCCTCATTTCCAATGAAAGGGTGTTAGCTAAAACAGTGCCAATGCCTCCTACATCCTCTTTGTTCAAAATTGTTTTCAATGTCTTCTCTCTGTTTTCAATCACTAAAAATCTCAATCTCTCAGAAGGAATATCCAGTAATTCATGCAAGGACTCTTCATTAACAATAACTCTTTTCCCTTTGACAGTGGATTCCACATGATTAGTTCCCAACCTTAGGTTCTCATAAAAGCTTCTAACCAAAGTGGGATAGATTTTCTCATTCAATGAATAAAATTTCCTTCACCCTTGATCTTCTATTAAGTCTCCTATCTTTAATCCAATGCCCTTAATAAACTCAAAATTAATTCGGCGGCCGGAAGTTACCGGACGAGTAGACGTTGAGGGCACCTGGATAGGAGCTGATGGAGCTTCTCTAGTGGCTTCCTTTGCCATTCCTTCAGTGCTTGGCTCTTCTTGTCTTCTCTTGGATCTTTCTTTTTCAGCCGAAGGAGCAACCCTAGCGGACCGTTTCCCTGTCGCACGTTTGGGTGCCATAGCTAAGGAAGACCGAAGAACAAGAAAATGGGATGCTTGGAAGGGAGAAAGAAGACTTTGGAGAGGGTTTAGGAGATGAGTAAACCGTTAGAAGAAACAATACGGAAGCTAAACGGTTCGAAGAACAGTTTATATCCCTAGGTAAAAAGCCTCGGTGCGAAAATCCAGTCGACTTGAGTAGCCCTAAAAAGGCTCGAGTCGACTCGGCCAGAGCAATCCTAAAACCATCAGAGACCTAGTCGACTCGAAACTGTTCGAGTCGGCTAGGCCAGAATAAGTTCAAAACTCACAGAAAAATCCAGTTGACTCGGATTAGGATCCAGTCGACTTGAACAAGAAGAGTAGAGTTTTGAAAAATTTGAACAAAATTCAGAAGGATTTCGAATAGAATTTGAAGGAAATTAAAGCTCAATAAAATAGAATAGATATAGGAGGTTTTCTAGATGAAATTTCCTTAGAATTGAAGGAATTAGGTTAAAGAATCTAGAAGGGATCACAAAGTCCTAATTCACTTCTAATTAGCTCAAATCTATCTTGATTGAGTGGCTTGGTGAAAATGTCAGCTAATTGATCTTCAGTTGGCATAAAGTCAAGCACAATATTACCATTAGAAACATGATCCCTGATAAAATGATGTCTAATTTCAATGTGCTTGGTTCTAGAGTGTTGAATTGGATTCTTTGTTAAATTGATAGCACTTGTGTTATCACATTTAATTAGAATTTTAGATTGTAATACACCAAAATCTTCTAGTTGTTATTTAATCCATAACACTTGAGCACAACAACTACCGACAGCACGTACTCAGCCTCAGCTGTAGACAAGGCTACGGAGTTTTGCTTCTTACAGTGTCATGAAATTAAATTCAACCCTAGAAATTGACATATACCACTAGTGCTTTTTCAATCTATTTTACAACCAGCATAATCGGCATCTGAGAATCCAATCAAATTCAAAGTAGAATGTTTAGAATACCAAATTCCTAAATTACTTGTTCCTTTCAAATATTTAATTATTCTTTTTACAACAAGCATATGTGTTTCTTTTGGTGATGACTGAAATCTAGCACATACACATACACTGTATAATATATCAGGTCTACTTGCAGTCAAATATAATAATGATCCGATCATACCTCTATATAGCTTTTGGTCAACATTGGATCCATTCTCATCTTTGTCCAATCTGCAAGCTGGGCTCATGGGTGTGCTCATTGTTTTGCTACTGTCCATACCAAACTTTTTGATGATTTCCTTGATGTATTTGGCTTGGTTGATGAAGATGCATTCCTTAGTTTGTTTTACTTGAAGTCCAAGGAAGTAGTTCAGCTCACCCATTAAGCTCATTTCAAATTCTCCCTGCATAAGCTTAGCAAATTCTTTATATAGAGATTCGTTAGTTGCACCAAAAATAATATCATCTACATATATTTGTACAACTAGGATGTCATTATTTTTCTTTTTGATAAACAAAGTTTTATCTACATTTTTTCTTGAAAAATCATTTTCAATTAAGAAAGTGCTAAGTCTATCATACCAGGCTCTAGGTGCTTGTTTTAAACCATACAATGCTTTGTTTAATTTGAATACGTGGTTTGGAAAAGCGTGATTTTCAAAACATGGTGGTTGTTCCACAAAAATTTGTTTAGAGATAAAACCATTAAGAAATGTACTTTTACATCCATTTGAAAGAGTTTAAAGTTCATGTAGTAAGCAAATGCAAGTAATAATCTAATAGCTTCTATTCTTGCTACGGGTGCATAAGTTTCATCATAATCAATACCTTCTTCTTGGTCATATCCCTTAGCCACTACTCTAGCTTTGTTCCTTATAATGTTTCCTTGTTCATCTAATTTATTCCTATAGATCCATTTAGTTCCTATAATTGGGTGGTCTGTAGGTCTATCTACAAGTATCCATACCTTATTTCTTTCAAACTGGTTTAGTTCTTCATGCATTGCCATCATCCAGTTTGGGTCGATCTCAGCCTCTTCTAAGATATGAGGTACTATTTGTGATACAAAGGCTAGGTAATCATGTGCATCCTTATATGCAGCCCTAGTCCTAACACCATGTGAAGGATCTCCTATTATTAATTCTTTAGGATGAGATGTAACATACTTCCAGTCCCTCGGTAGATCAGTGTGATCCTTACTTACCGTTTCTTCTCCATCTTGAGTGTCTTTGTCTTGAATGCTCAAGTCATCCATTCCTTTTTGCAATGTACCTGCATCATTATATATGCACTCTTCTTGTCTAGAAGGTGTAGGGTTAGTTTCAATAAAAATAACATGAATTGACTCTTCAACAATAAGAGTCATTTTATTAAAAATCCTATATGCTTTGCTATGTAATGAATAACCTAGGAAAATTGCATTATCAACTTTAGAATCAAATTTTTCTAAATTATCTTTTCCATTGTTATGCACAAAGCATCTACAACCAAATACATGAAAATAACTAATATTGGATTTTTTGTCATTCTAAAGCTCATAGGGGGTTTTCTTTAAAATAGGACGGATCAAAACGTGGTTTAAAATATAACATGCAGTGTTCACCGCTTCTGCCCAAAAGTACTTTAGAAGATTGCCTTCACACAACATTGTGTGAGCCATTTCTTCCAATATCCTATTTTTCCTCTCTACAACACTATTTTGTTGAGGTGTTCTAGGAGCCGAGAAGTTGTGATCAATGCCAAACTCAGTACAATAATCTTTGAAAAATTAATTTTCAAACTCAGTTCCATGATCACTTCTAATTGAAATCAAAGATAAGTTATTTTGGTTTGAAACATTTTTATGAATTTTTCTAAAAACATGAAAAGTTTCATCTTTCGATGCGATAAACAAAACCAATGTAAATGTCGAAAAATCATCTACTATCACAAGAGCATATTTCATCCCTCCTAGGCTTATAGTCCTAGTAGGTCCGAAAAGATCCATGTGAAGTAGTTCAAGAGGTCTTATTGTAGAAACTATATTCTTTGATTTAAAACTCCCCCTAGTTTGTTTACCCATTTGGCATGCATCACAAACATGATTCAAATTAACTTTGAACTTAGGCATGCCTCTAACAAGATCTTTAGAAATTAATTTAGCAATAGTATGCATGCTAGCATGACCTAATCGTCTATGCCATAGTAAGCCGACTCTTTGGTTTTAGCATTCATTGCAACTAGACTAGGGCTACTAGACATGGCAAGATCATCAAGATCTACCACATAGATATTCCCGAGTCTATGTCCAATAAATTTATTGCTAGAATCTAAAGAGTTAGTTACTATACACATAGAGGACTCAAAGATAACCTTGAAGCCTTTATCATACAATTGACTTATACTTAACAGGTTATGCTTCAATTTGTCTACTAGCAAAACATTTTCAATAAAAGTGAAGGGAGTTATTTTGATCTTACCGATACCAATTATTCTCTCTTTGCCATTATCTCCAAAGATGACCATACCTCCTTCTTTCATTTCAAGGGTGATGAATTGGTCATTGTCACCCGTCATATGTCTTGAGCAGTCGCTGTCCAAGTACCACCTTTTTTTCAATTTTTGGGCTCCAAGACATTCCTGCAAAACAATCGATGAATTCTTTTAGGTACCCAAGCTACCTTGGGTCCTTGCAGGTCAGCAGAGGTGGTTTCTTTGGGAACCCAAATCTTTTTTATCTTTTTATGGACATTTCTAAGATTATTGCATTCAAAAGCTTTATGTCCAATTCTTTTACAAGCATAGCAAACAACTTTAGAATTTTTGTCAGAAATAGAATTTGAAGTTCTAGAAGTTGATGCACTTGATATAGATTTCAAACCTTTTGGAAAGTATGCATTTTTTATCAAATTCTTATGAGCATATGATAAAGATTTTGAAGTATAAATAGCTTTTGGTGTGGCTGAAACTTTTTGAGATAAAATGTTTTGAGCTGGTGTTTTGGATTTCACAAAAGTTGTTGCTGAAATTTCATTTACAAAAGAAGTGTTGAAACCAATTCTAGCTTTATTTCCAGAAATTTATTGTTCTTTTAAAATTAGCTCAAGCTTATTTGAAGATAAAGTGAGTTTTTTAACTAAAGGCTTGAGTTTTGTAACCTCCTTTTTTAATTCATTATTTTCAGCAAGTAAATCAGTATTTTTCTTTTCATATGATAAATTCTTATTTTTCAGTTTTTCAAATTTTTCAGAAAAGATATGCAATTCCTTTTGTAATAAAGTATTCTTTTCTGAAATCTCATCCTTTTGTTTGAGTAAAGTATCATTCATATTTTTCAATGATTTTATCTTTACTCCAGCTTTCTTAAATTCAGAGAGAATCATGAAAAGCAAAATTTAATTCTTCAAAAGTAAATTTAGTGCAGTTGTTAGGGGATGTTACCTCATCTTCGAGACCCATTAAGCAAAGATTGACAGTCTTGGTAGTCTCTTCTTCTTCCGATGAAGTTGAGTCTTCACTATCGGACCATGTGGCAACCATGGCTTTCTTCTTCTTCTTTTGTATGAAGGATTTCTTTAGCATTGGACAATCCGGACGTATGTGCCCCGGCTTCTTACATTCGTAGCATGTGGGGACTACCTCTTTTTCTTTCTCTCTGTCCTTTTCCTTTTCCTTTCCATAATCCTTCTTGTGAAATTTTTAGTTGTACCTTCCTTTCTTTCTTCCCATAAATTTTCTAAATCTCCTCACAACCATAGCGATGTCTTTGTCTTCTAGGTCGTCATTAGAGGAGGTGCTTTCTTCTTCAAATACTTCATCATCCCTTTTTGAATCGGAAGTAGCCTTGAAGGCTATTGTCTTCTTTTTCTTCTGCTCATCTTCCGTTCTATGTTGCATTATTAGCTCGTGGGTGATGAGTGATCCCAGTAATTCATCCAGCATCAAAGTGTTGAGATCTTTGGCTTCCTGGATCGCAGTTACCTTGGGATCCCATTTGTCTGGCAAAGAACGAAGGATCTTCTGAACTAGATCTACATTAGAGTATACCCTGCCAAGACTCTTTAAACCGTTAATAATATCTGTAAATCTAGAAAACATGGCAGATATTATTTCAGAAGGTTCCATTTTAAATAATTCATAGTTATGAACTAAAAGATTTATCTTGAAGGTTTTTACTTGGAAAGTTCCCTCATAGGTCACTTCGAGTTTATCCCAGATTTCCTTTGCCGATGAGCAAGTGAAAATTCGGTTGAACTCGTTAGCATCCAAAGCACAATATAATAAGTTCATTTCTTTGGCGTTCAATTTCTTCATTTTCATGTCATGATCATCCCAGTCCTCTTCAGGTTTAGGGATGTCCACGCCATCAACTTTAATTATGGGAATATGTGGCCCTTTCAAGATGACCTTCCATAATTGAAAATCTATAGCTTGTATGTAAATTTTCATTCGTGCCTTCCAATATGAATAATTAGTGCCTATGAATAGTGGAGGTCTATTTGTTGATTGGCCCTCGACCAAGGATGTACTCATGGGATGAGCCATCGATCTTAACTTAAGTAATCAAAGACACTACTCTGATACCAACTGTTGCCTAGGTGGCTTAGTCCCAAGAGGGGGGGTGAATTGAAAATTATAAAATTTTTGCAAGTATGTGCACAATTAATTCCAATTAGTGATTAGGTGCTGTGTTAATCAGAGAAAAAAAGCAGAAGCTAAAAGATAAAGCAAACACAACACAAACAAAGCAAATTTATAGTGGTTTGGAGCAACCCAGCTCCTACATCCACTACCCAAGTTCACCACTCAAAATTTTCACTATATCCCCCAAACCGGAATACAGTCGGATTATTTTGCAGGCTCACAATCCAAACCTCTACACTTTGGTTTTTGAAACCGGGCTCACCAAAGAAACCCAAGCTAGGTTTTTACAGGTTCACCTAAAACCTCTACACTTTGGTTTTTAGCTAAGCTCATCAAAGAAACCTCTACACTCTAGTTTTAAAGGCTCGCCAAAGTAACCTATTTGGTTTTTACAACAGGGCTCACCAATAACCTAGATATTCTAAAAGATAGAATAAAAAAGCAACAATAAAGACAAACTCTGTTGTCTGGGTGGTTGCCAATGCAGCTCGAGTGAAGATCCACTGAATGCTCTTCAATGCACTTCAATGGCTTCCTTGCTTTTCCTCAAAAGGTGCTTCAAACTTCTGGTAAGAGTTATTGCAGGCTTGAAGGTAATCTTTAAAGCTCTAGTGCTCTCTCACTTCACTTCAATAAGTGTTCAATAAATGCTCAATAAATCATTAGCCTCTTCAAGGATGTTCTCATACCTTATTTATATAGATTTCAACTGCCTTCCCATGATTTTTAACGTTGTAGACCATTGGGAGGTGACAGGTTACCATTGGAGAACTTTTGGAATTCAAAAATTAAGAACTGGAACTAGCTGTTGGAGGTGGCCCCGTCATTCCAGTTGGCTCGGACAAACTTCGAGTCGGCTCGGATGAAGTTCGGGTCGACTGGGCTGAGTGCCAGTCGGCTAGCTTCCATAGTTGAAAAAATACCTCACTCTGGACGAGTCGGCTGGGCTGAATTCCAGTCGGCTGGAATCTCAGAGGCTTCTCAGACCATTTTCAATTGAGTTCTGGATGAGTCAGCTGGATCTAAATCCAGTCGGCTGGATTCCTGAGAATCTCAGAATGTTCTCAACCTTGTTCTGGACGAGTCAGCTGGACATTGATGCCAGTTGGCTGGATCTACGTGCCAGAGAACTTGTCTTCAATGCTAGTGCCAGAGTCGGCTGGGTTGTTCATCCAGTCGGCTCGAAGGTGGTTCTTCAGCTAGATCAGCTTCAAACTTCCAGAACACTTGTCCCAAGCTTTAACAATCTTCTTCAAGTACTACTTACAATAAATTCAAGAAAACTTAAAGCAAGAAGGACTAGTAGAAGTAACCCTTTAACTGATTTTAACAGGAAACTTTTTGTAGGGTTCTTCTTTACAAGAATCTAAGTATTTTTCAACTCAACACAAAACATTAAAGATTGTAGGAATTGAAAAATGTGTCAATGTAGTTGTCCTGCAAAAACTTGTCAATTAATTAAAGAGTTATTAGATAACCAAATGTATGCTCCAATATTTTGTTATCATCAAAATCACTTTAGGGGTCAACAAATGGTTTTGCTATTGATAATGATGATGCTATTATAAGGACTTTTGAAACCTATTTTACCAACCATTGGACTTTATCATATGCACTTCAAGCTCCTGATCTCCCTCCTCCTGGAGATGTTTTGAATAACAAATTCTCATATTTTTCTTAAAGAAGTTACTGATGCTGAAAACTTGGGTGCTCTCAAGAAGATGTCTTCTAATAAATCACTAGGTCCATACAAATTCTCTCCTAGCTTCTACAAAAGTTATTGTAATATCATTGCTTGAGATGTTTGCAAGGCTATTAAGCAATTCTTCCCTAATAGAATGATGCCTAATGACTAAAAGACTATCTTTATTGCTTTGACCCTGAGATCACTAATCCAAGTCATCCTTTGCATTTATATCCTATAAGCCTTTTCAACACAAGCAATAAATTAATTTTCAAGATTCTATCTCTTTGGCTCAGGTGTGTTATGGATAATTTGATTTCTGTAAAATAAGCCACCTTTTTAAAGGGATGTAGTATTACTGATAATACTATCTTGGCCCAAGAATTTGTCCACTCCTTTCATAAGGCTTCAATTGCTAACCCATTAATGGCTATTAAACTTGACCTGGCACAGGACAGGGTCAACTAGAATTACCTCAAGGCTATTCTTCTAAATTTTAGATTTTCTACTCAATTTGTGGATTGGATCTATGCTTGTATCAGCCACCTTACCTTTGCTATGCTTATTAATGACTTTCCTAACTACTTCGCCTCTTCAATGGATCTTTGATAAGGTTATATCCCTTGTTATATCCCTTGTTTTCATCCTCAATGCAGAGGTATTTACAAGGATGATCCACATGGCTATTACATTCATACCTATAGACCTAAATGATCTGCCTAATAGTCACCTCTTATTTGCTGATGACTGCATTCTCATCTTCAAAGCTATATTGCAAGATTGCAGTACTTTCAAAAAAGTGATCTCCTCTTATCGTACTCAATTTGGCTAGGTGGTGAATATTGAAAAATCTACTATTAAGTTCTAAAGCTCCATGATACTTGACTTTTGAGTCATCAATTGCTTAGGGACTCGAAGAGTTGACAATTTGGATTTTTATCTTGGTGTGCCTCTTTTTGCTAAAAGACTGACCATGATCCAGCTGCAAGGGATTATGGATAAGATTAATGGCCTCTTTCAATCTTGGAAATGAAAGTTTCTTTCAATAGTAGGAAGGGTAACCTTGGTTAAATTTATTCTTTGCTGAATACCTATCTATATTCTCTCTAACTCATCTATTCCTATTAGCTTCTTTTATTAGCTTAATAGGACAATTTCTAACTTTGCCTAGGGGCATGATAAGGATAGCAAAACCTTACATACTATTTCTTGGAAAACAATGTACAAAGCTAAGTGTCTTAGAGGATTGGTATTTTAGACATTCACAAGTGGTGGCTCTCACACTTTCGTAAAGTATCTAGTCATATCATTTTGTAACCTTTTTCACTGATTTCTTAGGTTTTAAGGGCTAAGTACAGATTTAATGGCAATTGGCATTCATATTCTATTATTTCTAAGTTTTTACCAATTTGGAGGCTGGTCTACAAAACTTCTGCTTTGATCACTAAAAAAATTCTTCTGATTTATTAGCATTGGTGACAACATCAACCATGTCTTTGATCCATGGTTTTTACCAATCCAATTTGTCAATGGCTCCTCATGTTATGATGTGGATTCCTTAGCAAACATCTAATAATCAAGTATTTAATCCTAGAAGATGGCATTTGGAATCAAATTTGATCATTCATCTTTTTCATCTGGCTATGGCCTATCAAATTCTTAATACTATTATCCATTTTGACCACCAAAAAGATCTTCTTTGTTGAGGTAAAATCTATAGAGATAAAATTATTGTGAAGGAAATTTATGCTTCTCTCATCCTTGGGGATCGAGACTAGATTTATGATCTTCCTAGGGTGTAGAAACTTTAGGCTTAAAATAGAGTTTAGCTTTTTATATGAAAGCTTGCTTTGGAAAAAATACTAGCATCTTTATTCCTTTTTAGTAGAATTCTAAACTTTTCTCCAATATGTCAATGCTATGCCTAATCAAATGAATCTTCTAATTATCTTTTCTTCAAATGAAACAAAGTCTTCTCTACTTAGACTATACTTTATAACATGCGAATTCTTCATATTACTGCTTGCAACCATCTTCTAAACTTTTTTCATTTAAATTTGACTCTATTAATATCAATGGTAGCAATATTATTATGCTTATCTTCTCTAGAAGATTTAGAAGAGCAAAAATGAGAAAATCTTCTAAGAAACTATGAGTAATTCTTAGGATGCAATGGCTAAAGCTTGGAAGTTGGTTACGGAATAGTATCGTTCCACCAATTGAAAGAAATTTCATGAATCTGGCATTTAGACTACTTTTTCTATATAATTTTGTGGACAACTCTAACGTAATTATCATCCATTGGCAACCCTCACAACCAAGATTTATTAAAGTTAATTTTGATAGGTCTCTCACCTCCATGAGCACTAGTGCTAGTTTTGTTGTTTGAAACCATTTTGGTCATGTTCTCTTTGCAGCCTTTATTTTGATCGACACCATTATTGTTTTCATTACTGAGGTCCTAGCTACTTTGTAGGGTCTCAAAGAAGCAATTAGCAATTTAGAGTGACTATATTATTTTAGAAGGTGACTTTACTATTGTTGTGCCTTGGACGAATGGCGATTGCTCCTCTATACACCCTGGCATCCATAATGTTATGGCTATTTTCTCAAAATTGGCTAACTTCTCTTATTATTATAACTTTAGAGAAGCTAATCAATGACTGATCTCTTCAATCTCGTACAAGTTTTCCAGATGAATACTCTCCCGCTTGATCTAAATTATCTTGTCATGGCTGATATCATGATTATTTCTTTTATTTGAATTTGATATGTATTTACTTTTGTTGTCTTACCAAACAAAAAAAAACTCTCAAAATAGGACTATAGTTAAAATGGCAAAGTCCAAATCTTGTTTAAGATTGGGCTATAATTAAAATAGTCCTAAAACCTCATAACATGTAGGTAACAAGAGTCAATCTCCATGAATAACCTCTCTCCATGGTCCCAAACATAGTTTCTTTCGAAACCAAAAGGGGACAGGGATTCATTTAGATACTTGTTTAAATTGATACCATGGAGAGAGGTATAGATACTCGTTTAAATTGAAAATGAGTACGCTCTTATCTATTGCTTGTTCTTTTTTCAACTTTGCTTCCTCCTTGGAATCTTTTGAGAAACCAAAAGGGGGGGCAGGGATTCATTTTCTTCTCTCTTTTCTGATCAATAAAAAAGATTGATAGCTTTACTCCTTTCTGAATTTTTTTTTTCCAATATATCAATGCTGTGCCTCATTAAATGAATCATTTGATCATCTTTTTTTGAATGTGACAAATTCTCCTCTATTTAGATTGCATTTATATCTAAGACCTCTTTATATTATTTCTTGCGGCAATTTTCTTTTTTTAAAAGTTAACTCTACAGACAATTAGTGTGCCAATCTTATTATGCTTACCTTCTTTGGATGATTTGGAATAGCAAAAATGAGAAAATCTTCTAAAAAACTATGAGTATGACTAAAACTTAGCAATTGGTCACTAAATGATATTACTCTACCAATCAGAAAAAACTTCCTAAATCTAGCATCCGAGTATATTTCATTCTACATGAATTTATGGAAAACTCTAATCCATATATTATCCATTGGCATCCTTCACAACTAAGATTCATTAAAGTGAATTTCGATGGATTTATCACCTTCATGAGTATTGGTGCTAGTTTTATTATTTGAAATCAATTTGGTCATATTCTCCCAGCAACCTTTATTCTAATTAACACTACATTTGTTCATATTGCTGAGATCTTGGTTGCTTGGTAGGATCTCAAGAAAGCAATTAAGCAATTTCAAAGAACAATATTATTTTATAAGGTGACTTTTCTACTGCCATGGCTTAGATGAACGATGCTCCTCTATGCATGCTACTATTCATAATGTTAGGGCTATCTTCTTGCAACTAACTTCTCCTATCATCATGTCTTTAGAGAAGCTAATTAAGTGGCTAATCTCTTCAAAACCTTACAAATTCTTTATATGAGAACTCTCCTAGCTAATATGAATCGTTTTATAATGGTCGATGTCACAGTTGCTTGTTTTATTTAAATTTGATGTTTAATTGCTTTTGCTATCTTATTAAAAAAAAAAAAATCTACTCCATGTATGACTAGAGTGAAAATGACAGTGGTGGCCACTTTTCTGGCCTCCATTAGCTTCAAAAAAGGAGTTAAAATAGCTGAGTCCTAAAATCTCAATGATTTAAATGGCACTAAAATCCCATCTCTAGTTGGTAACAAGAACATCTTTATAAAAAATTCTTCTCTATCATGCTCGCTCCCAATTCAAATCAATATTTATATATATCTCATATGTATCCTTTTCTTTCCACCACTTTGCTTCCTCCTCGGAATTCTTTGGAGAGACCAAAAGAAGGAGAACAAAAGGGAGAGAAATTCCTCTTCTTCTCTCTCCTTTCCTATCGATGAGAAAGACTAATAGCTATATTTCTTTATAACATAAATCCAATTTTTTTACCAATATGCCAATGCTATTCCCAATCAAAAAATTTTTTTGATCATCTTTTCTTTGAATGCAGAAAAGTCCCTCTATTTGGATTATACTTTATAACCTAAGGCCTCTTTTGACTACTCCTTGTAGCAACTTTCTTCTTTCAAAACCAAACTCTATTGATAATTAATTGTGGTAATCTCACTATGTTTACCTTCTTTGGATGATTTGGAAGAGCAGAATGAGAAAAACTTCTAGAAAACTATGAGTATGACTAAAGCTTAGTAGTTGATTATTGAATGATATCATTCTACCTATCGAAAGAAACTTTATGAATCTGACATCTAGGGCTACTTCATTTTACATAAATTTGTAGAAAACTATAATCCAATTATCATCCACTGGCATCCCTCATAACTAGGATTCATTAAAGTTAATTTCAATGGATCTATCACCTCCACAAGCATTGGTGTTGGTTTTATTATTCGAAATCAATTTGGTCATGTCTTCCTTGTAGCCTCTATTCCAATAACACCATATTCATTCCCATTGTTAAGGTCTTGGCTACTTGGTAGGATTTTAGAGAAGCAATTCAATAATTTTAAAATATGACTCTACTATTATCATGGCTTAGATAAACGGTGCTTTTTTATGCACGCTACTATTCATAATGTTAGAGCTATTTTCTCAAAACTAACTTCTTCTATCTTCATGTCTTTAGAGAAGCTAATCTCTTCAATACTATATAAACTTTTTATAGAAGTACTCTCTTCCTTGATATGAATCATTTTATAATGATTGAAGTCATGGCTATTTTTTTATTTGAATTTGATATTTAATTGCTTTTACTATCTTACCAAAAATAATTCTGCTTCATATATAACTAGAGTGAAAACAATAGTAGTGGCTACTTGTTTCCTACATTAGCTTCAAAAAAAGAAGTTAAAATAGCTAAGTCCTAAAATTCCAATGGTTAAAATGATACTAAAATCTCGCCTCTAGTTGATAATAAGAGAAATTTTATGAAAAATTAATCTCCATCATCCCAAATGTGGTCTTTTCATAAAGAATAAGTATTTGCTTTCAGTTCAAATCAATATCTATATATATCTCATATGTGTTCTCTTTGTTCTTCTACTTCGCTTTCTCCTTGGAATCCTATCATGCCCCAAACCCAGCACTGATTTGGCAACATAATCGACCGCACGAATCCTAGAATATGCTCTAAAGATCATATAAGACCTTAAAAATTTATTATAACTTCAATTTCAAAGAACATTATTGATCATAATTCATAAAAGAACATAATATAAAGAAAATAATACAACATGTATAATTACAAATTCAGTTATCTGATCGGTATTAATGACTCTCTATCTATTCATCTTTTTATTTACAAACCCAATCTATAGCCAACCATGAATATCCTATGCAACTCTGAGAAGGAAGGAAAGTAGGGGTATATGATTTATAGTCTAATAAGAATCCACACATACTCATACCAATATAATATAGTATAATTTGAAAGAATAGTAAACAATATCAAGTAAGAGATAAATCTCAAAATTTTATGTTAAGTAATCAAGATAACTCAATACAAATATATATAAAAAGGTAATAAACTATATGTCATTAAGGTAATAAACTATATGTCATTAAGTAAAATCTCCTTTTTACTTAATTATGGTTTCATGTCTTATTATTCACATCTCATTAACATGATCCAGATTAATCACTGTGATCTTCATGATCACGCTTCAGTCCATGACTGACAATCTCAAGTATATTGTTCCTACCTATGGCAGAGCTATTTTCAGTGCCATGTTTCTGCCCATAGTGGCTATTTTCAATATCACAATTCAATCCATGACTGGTAATCTCAATGTCAAGCTTCAGCTTGTGACTGATAATCTTAGTATCATACTTTAGCTAGTGATTGGCAATCTTAGGTACCACATTCTTGCTCATGGCTTGGCTAGTCCAGACATCTATTTTCTTGATTATCAATTTATCAAATCTTAAACATGTTATCAAATTATATTCATTTCAAAATTTTCAATAACCAGTATCACAATTAAAGTCATCCAAAAAATAATTATGTTTGATATAACATATTATACAAAAAATATAAGTAATCATACTGGCAATCAAAATATCCATCATGAAAAATCAAAATCATATAGTGCATAAATAATCATATATATCAATGCTCATGTTTAAGGATCAAAACTATATAGTATAAAAATATATATACTAGTTATCGTATCCAAGAACCCTTATATCTATTGATGGGAAATTTAACACACTAATACCAATCCACACCTAGGTCCTTGATCTAGGTACTAAGAAACTTGCTCGAGTTCTTTTATCCAGAAAATTATCTTCCTACATAATCAATGTTAACATTAATAAATAAATTCTATAGTTAGTAATTTTCGATCTAGAACCATCTTCTACCAAGGTTCATTAAGGGTCCACCCATCAATCTCTTAATTCTACCTTCATAACCTCCTTAATCTCTAGGAAGGAAGCTTTTTAAAGAGAGAAGGTTGTAGACAAAGAAAGTAAAGAGAAAAAAGTGGCGAGAGAAATCATAGAGAGGGAAAAGAGAGGGAAAAGGAAAGAGATAATTTCTTTTCTTTCTTCCTTTTTTTCTTTTTTTCTTCTTTTCTTCTTCCGTTCAGCCAAAACAAGGGGACTTTTTTGAGTCCGCTTCTTCCCCCAAATTCTAGGACCATCATCGCAAAAGGTGGCCAGGGCTGCGGTCCATGGTAGTGCGATTACGGGTCTCTAATCCGACATTCGACGACAATCAACGATGCTAGAATCAAGGAAAAAGAAGGGAAAAAAATAGGAATTTGATATTGTATAAGTAATCTAGCACTTCACTGGTCCAAATCCCATGCAACTCACTTCTCTATCAATCAAAAGAAAGGGAAGAAGAAGGAGAACCGATTTACCTTGGTTTCGGTGAGATCTCTTAACCATATTGTTGAAGATTTCAAGAGTCCCTTCGCCGGAAATCAAGAGCAAAAGTAAGGATTTCCTCACCGGCAATGGACGATGTTTAGGAGTGTGGTGAATAGAGGGATGAGGGGGCTTTTTATAGCTTGATTTATAGAATTTTGGGACTTTCCTAAAATCTTTTTCCCCAAATGGAGCCGGAGAAGAGGAAGGCTTCCCATCGATTTTTTTTTTCTTTCCGATTTGGGCCAAACAGGGGCCCAAAAGGCTAGCTTTACAAATCCTCTAAGATACCAAAAAGAGGAGAACAAAAGATGGAGAAATTCCTTTTCTTCTTTATCCTTTCTCGTCGATAAGAAATGCCAACGATTTTATTCTTTTCTAGCAGAATCTCAAAATTTTCTCCAATATATTAATGCTGTGCCTAATTAAATGAGTCTTATAATCATATTTTTATTTTGGGGAATGTGACAATCTCCTCTATTTGGATTGCACTTTATAACTTGAGACCTTTTCTTATTACTTCTTGCAGGAACTTTTTTCATTTAAAAATTAACTCTATTGATAATTAATGGCATCAATCTTGTCATACTTATTTTTTTTAGATAATTTGAAAGAGCAAAATTGAAAAAATCTTTCAGGAAGCTGAGTATTATCAAAGCTTAGCAGTTGATTATTGAATGATATTGCTATACTAATTTGAAGAAACTTCATGAATCTAGTATTTGGGACTGCTTCATTTTATATGAATTTGTAAAAAAACTCTAATTTAGTTATCATCCATTGACATCATTTATATATATATATGATTCATTAAAGTTAATTTTAATGGATCTATCACCTTTATGAGCATTGATATTGGTTTTATTATTTAAAATTAATTTGGTCATTTCTCGTTATAGCCTATATTCCAATCAATACCATATATATTTTTATTATTGATGTCTTGGCTACTTGGTAGGAAAAAGCAATTTAACGATTTTAAAATAAAAATATTATTTTACAAGATAATTCTATTATTATCATGGAGCATATGAATGGTACTCTAGTGCTATTTTTTTGAAATTAACTTTCCTATCATCTCAAGTGACTAATATCTTTAATAAAAATGTATAAACTTTTTATACTGGTGCTTTTTTTTTTGATAGAAAAAAAAAAAAAATAGCGGTGCTTTTCAACCTAATATGAATCACCGCTGCTTCTTTTATTTAATTTTGTCATTCAAATTTTTTTATTTAATAAAAATTATATATATATATATATATATAATAGTGAGAACGTGTCGACGGCCCGCTAAATAAAATAAAATAAAATAAAACGGCGATTCCTAAAATCCCGGTGGTTTAAACGGCTGCTAAATTCCCGCCTCGAGTTGGTAACTAGGTCATCGTGATCTCTTTCAAAAAGAATAAGCATGAGTTTACTGGCTCTCAATTTAAATCCTCATGGGAACAGGAGAGATTCCTCTCCTTTCCTCTACTTCCCCGATGGGCGCCTCGCATCTCCAACTTTTGGTGCTCTTTTGCTCGTGGGCTCTGATGGCGGGCTCCGCTGCGCCCCAGGGACCGCCGGGCCGCAGCTCCGTCGTCGCGAGCTACAAGGCCGGCGAGATCTGGCTCTGGCCCTACGACTGGACTTACTTGAGAGGTAAGTGGGAAGGTCGTTCTCGGTTCCTTTGAGAAAATCTTTGCCTGTTTTTCTCGTTCCAATATTGGTTTGGTTTGTTTGAGATAAAATCCGGATTTTGAGATTTTTGGACATAAAGATGAATTTTGATGATGTTTTGGGTGTAAAGATCGAATCTTGATGATATTTTTGGGTGTAAATTTTGAGAATCTTGTAAATTTGTTTGAAGGTGTAAATTTTGATTCTGTTACGGCTCTAATAGCCGGCTGCGTCGCGTGTCAAGGGCCGTAGTGACTTAAGCTCTGTGCTGTGGAGTTACAGACTTGGTTCTGGCCATATTACTGGAGTTACTGGAGTGGTGGGTAGGCCTTTTATTTTTCGGGTTCTTAAGGAAATCTCTGGATTCTTCTTCTTGCAATGTTGGTATGATTTGTTGGAGATAAAAGAACAAATCTTTATTGTTTTGGGGTATAAGTTTGGATGGTTTTTCTGGTAATCGAGACGCTCAAAGTTCTTGGGTTTTGCAGCGGTTAAAAATTTTAGTGTTGGTTCTCTGTACCTTTCTCTTCTGAAGAGTTTTCTTGGTGAATAATTAGGTTGGTTTGTTTTATTCCAAAGTCAAGTTTTGATAAAATTTTGAGCAAGACTGTTTCACGCCCCTGGTGCTCTCTGCTTCTTTAATCAGTTATATTGGATTTCTAGATTATTTCGTTTTTTTTGGTTTTGGGGGGAGGGTGGGGGGTCGTGGCATCTGCTGAATTGGAACTTTGAGTGTCTGCTGACATTATCAGCAGTGTTAAAATAATTCCCTTTTCGAGGGTGAATTAAAAGTTCACGTCAAATTGAGCTCTGGCTTTCTGCAATGGGAGTGGTTTTTGTTTTCTGTTTGGTGCCTTTTATCTTTCTAATAATTGGCATACTTGAAATCCATCAAAGCCCATCACCTAATGGTCCTTCATCTTTTGGGAATTGCATTGTGTTTTCTGTCGGGGAAAGAAAAGTGATTGTTATTTTTCTTTGGTTTCTTATACTTTCTGTACTTTAGCTTTCTTTAGTCTGCCTTTTTGAACTTTCTTATACTTTCTTTAGTCTGCCTTTTTGTTTTTTTGAACTAAATAAATTTTCCACCTTTTAGAGGGTCACTTGCATATCCTGCTATAGCCCTCTTTCAACATAGTTTGGTGGGTCCGGTGCAAGCTATATCTTTTCAGTTCACTAAGAAATAATTTTGTTCTTTGAATGGTAGTTCATAGCAAAATGATAAAATTTGTGATTTTTCTTTGATGATTGGCAAAGAAAATATGTGCTTCTTATTTACACTGAGATATGGAAGATGAGTCAAATTTTCAGGTGGCATAAATGTTTGGCTCTGTGGTGGAAACAATTTGAATTCCATTTTGATTAATTCTTGCACTACTTTTTCTACTATTTTTATCATTAGAAAAATTCTGCTAATTGAGCTAGTACTGTTCTGCTTTACCTATTGTTTTGGTGTCATAGTTTCTGTATGTAATATGGTGGTATTACATATTCCTTATATCTCAAGGTGTGTGTGCTTGTGCTGATAAGAACAATGATTGAGTTTTGCCCTCTTCTCCTTTTGCCAAAGAGCTTGGGCATCTCGAAATTTGTTGTTTTGAAACTGTATTTGTAGTGCTGTTTTTTCTAATTTACATTATTATGTCAACTTGGGTTAGTAGTCTGGAAGTCTGCTCCTACCTTCTCTTTTACTTTGCAATATTGATGCCGATGTCCTTTCCTGATTAACTTTTAATATCGCATAAGTTCACATGATCTTCAGATCTGTGAGCTTATATCTATTTGTATGGTTGGATTTAAAGTGGGTTATTAGTGCTTACCATTGGATATCTTCTAAACTGTAACCCTTGCTCAGTAACTGGATAGTTTAAGTTGATATTTCTTTTGGTTTCTCAATTGTCTCAATGACTGTTAGAATAGTGATCCCAAAGAAGTTCCTTATGGTTCCATTTCCATTTACTGGTATAGTATATTTCTGGGTAAGGAGATTCTAAGATCTAATAGAAGAAAAAACAAGTATAATTTTTTTATTTAAGATACCGTGTTTATTTAGAGATTCTAAGTTCTAATAAAAGCAAAAACAAGTATAATTTTTTATCTAAGATACTATGTTTTTGATTTCTAGCTTAATTCCATATTGCTTTTCAGAGCCTCAGCTTGTCATGCAATTGCTTGTGTAGTGATGTTCTTTAGCTCTGCATGTACTTCAAACACTCAAGTATGCTGACCGGTTAATCCTAAATCATACTCTACCCAATCTTCCAAAACCCTAGTCTCTTCATACTCTTGGAAATCTCTCGAATTTTGTCAATGACTTGGCTTTTATTATTCTCTGATTCATCTCCAGTTCATTTTCCTGTGCAGTTTTTCACTGTACATTAATTATCATCAACCTGTTTCATTACTTGTGCAACTTCTCTAGAAACTGCCTTTTCCTATGCAATGTCAAGGCAGTTCCTTCTAAAGGCACTGACATAATTATGCCTCAAATAATTCACCCCCCACCCACATCTACCAAAATACCCCAAAAAAAGTTATTTCAACATGAAATACTTTTTATTTCTTATGTAGTTTTGGAAACTTTTCTGGGTAAGCCTTAACAAGGATCTTTTCACCTGTATATGAGTAAGTGCGGAAAGCCACATATCATATCTCACATTGACCATTCAGAAATCCTTGACAAATATTTTTCATAGAAATACACATATCTAATCCACATGCATATAGGAGAGTGTCTTGGTTAATTTAGGAGACTAGACTTCTCTTGAGCTCTCTAGATTGCTCTGCACACTGTTGCATTGTAAAATGCTCCTTTATGTTTTGTTTGGCAATTTGTTGACTTGCTTTGATTGCCGGACTTATATTTTGTTGTTTATTGTTGTCTTAAAAAAGGGAAGAATGAGAACCATTGTTTCGAAATAATTCTGTATTGGATAGGCAAACTCTAGAAAATAATTTATGATGTTTCTTATAACATGGAGATGGCTTATGTTCTTCAGCATGAATATCTTCATAGGTTTTATTTCCATTGATATTGTGCTAATGTTTCATTTGACCTTGTATGGATACCTTAATGCAGTTGAGCTGCCACCTTGGTTCTCTTCAATGGCCATGACTTTTTCATCAGACGTGGACATTGTAAGTATGCTTATTAGTTAGTTTGAGTTAGTTTTCTTTTCAGTTACTTTTGAGACCTGCTTATTCTTGTATATTATTTTATTTTTAAGTTTTCAAGAAGACCAAATTTCTTAATTATGTCTAGGATTAAAAAACCACATGCTAGCATGTCATGCAGCGTGAGTGTTAGTATTGTATTTGTTTGCATTCTAGGATTCATAGCAGGAAAAAAGGTGCCATGCCAATCTGCATCTTTCTATTCTAATCCATGAGGGTTTGCATGCACTGACATGGACAGATGTGGGCTGGCATGAGCTTAGTCTGCATGATGTAAAGTTACATACCTGTCTACTTGCTGTGTTATTCATATAGCTAGCTACCGTGGTACATATCATTTGATACATATTGAAAAGTACTGGTACATAACCCAAATTCTTGGTTATTGTAGTGACACTAGGCTGACTCCTATGTGCTCATTTCTGTTATTTACCTTGACTTTTAAATGCATGAGACTGTTGTAATTAGGCATTAAATCAGTCAAAAACTGCATATGTTGATCCTTTGCATTGCAAATATTGATCCTGAAGTTTTGATATTCTGTAATTTATTGAGTGATGAATAGAATTGATATACAATTCTTTTTCCTTAATTATGGTGTATCTGAAAGTACAATGGGAAACTATCATGGCTATGCATTCTTTTCCTTTATTTACTTATATATGTTATAACTTATGATTAATCAATAACTGACTTCATACCATTGGAGAAAGTCCTATGTTCACTCAATTTAATGAAGCACTACTTAAGCTATGTAAAGTGGATCTGATATTTTGTTAAATAAGCATCGAAAGAGTGGAATTAATCCTAGATTGGACAGGGAAAGGACCTTAGTGGTGCTTCTATGCTCATGGGCCCATCCACCTACTAGCTTAAACTTTTGGGTTGGATTTTAAGAATAAAAAGGTACTGTAGTTTATGTATGCATTGTATATATTGCATATATGTTGCTTGTATTACTATTATTCATGTTCTATGGTCCTACGAGTTTTGCATTAGTGGTAGGTTATGCAATTCTTTTGGCCCACCTTCCACAAAATTCTTTTGGACCTTAAGTCATAGCTTGAAATGAATTGCAAAGTTTACCATAACTTGTGGCATGTTCTCTGAAGCACTAACAATTGACCTACACAAATAGTTTGCAATAAGTACTTAAAATAGAGCTTCACTTTGTAGTTATAGGACTATTGCAACTTGATAGAAGCAATAGATGGATCTGCTGGTTTATTGATCCAAATTTGTTTTATTAGGAACAAGGTTTGCCAGACCATACCAAACCGGGTGGTATAGGGCATGGCATACTGTACTGGTTCAATACAGATTTGCAATATAAGGGATGTATTGATACTCAATATGCCAAACTGGCCCCATACTGACATGGTAACATCATGGCACCGGTTTAGGGCTTAGTATCAATGTGTCATACCTTGATCAGGAAGACTCTTGAACAAATATTGATGGGCCATTTTCATTTTGAAGGCAGATTATATTTACAACCAGATCTTGAATTAGGATCCTTTGTTTCCTTGCTTTAGACTTTGTGTACACCATGGAGAAAGCATGAGAAAAAAGAAGATATGAGAATAAAAAAGGAAAGGGGATGCTAATAAAATTGACACTGCACTTTTCTACAGTATCTTGTCTTTTGGAAGATTAACTATAGTTTTTTATAGCAGAATCACATTTACTACATGTTTCCAAATTTTGTTTATTGTTCTCTGACTTGCATAGTGCACATTTCAAAAATATGCTTGAATAGGAGAATTCTACTGAGTTCTTTAGTTTGTATCATGATGTTTCTTCTACCCTTTGGCTTATGATTTTATAACCCAATCTTGCAGGATGAGGAACAAATGAAACGATTTCCAAAGAGTACACTTCCTGTGATATGTTTCAAAGAGGGCAGTCCACCAATTCCAGATATATCAGGTACTTATTTGAAAGATTCATGAGTGGTACTGGATTAACATTTCTATTGATTTATTATAGCTGTTGATTATTTAAATGTTTACACACACACACACATATCATGTGTGTGTGTG